>OZ038385.1:20455312-21055312 GCA_964036045.1 Eutreptiella sp. 'Long Island Sound 2002'
ATATATAATATATATATATATATATATATATATATATATATATGTATGTATGTATGTATGTATGTATGTATATATATATATATATATATATATATATATATATATATATAATATATATATATATATATATATAGGGGTGTAGTATATATATATATATATATATATATATATATATATATATATATATATATACGCTTCGAATCTCTTGCCCATGTAGCCATCTTGGAGCCCAGGTGGTGCCCTTGCCAAATCCAAGTTTTGAGCCACAAACTCACCGGTGGCAGCCCGGCGGAGCCTAGGTGCTGGCCTTGCCAAATCCAAGTTTATATATATGCTCAAACAAGTGTTTTTGGCCCAGTTTGAGCCCAAGATCACGTGTTTTCGCCCAAGTGTATATATATATTACTACACCCCTCTCCCCTTAAATTTAGCTAACAAGCAACAACAACAACAACAACACGTCACCATTCCATTTTGGCCACTGCACATTCCCATCGCCTCGGGCTTGACTCTACTTTAGCCATCCTAGAGCCTAGGTGGTGGCCTTGCCAAATCCAAGTTTTGAGCCAAAGGCTCACCGGTGGCGGCCCGGGGCGGGGGCGCCAAGTCGGTAGGTGCCCTCCCAAATCTGCGCAGTTTTGGGGCCAAAAACAGCCATTTTTCGCCCAAAACGGCCCTAGTAAGGGCTCAAAACAGCCAACCGAAGGCAAACGGCTGCTACACTCCACGTGCGTCTTGCCTTTCCCGTGACCAAGGGACCTTTGGTGCCCTCTAACTCCACGATATGTCCGAGAAATGGCCCAAAAAGGCGCCAAAAAGCCCCAAAATCTGCGCAATGTGCACCAGCACCCCGAAACCAAGAACGGGCCGTATCTTGGGCTACGTGGCTCAAAAACGAATTCCGAGGGCACCTAGTCCACCCACAACCCCCCACTTTTTATGGTTTCCAAGCCTGAGAATCGCCCAACGAGAGGCCTAGACCCCCGTACTAGTGGTCACTTGGTGCAGCCGGAGGGCCGGCTGGCCCACGCACAGTGGGGGCCAGCGGTGGGTCCACCAGGGTCCCCAGGGCGAAAAAAATCATTTTTTCCAAACCTGTTCCTAGACCACTTGGGATGCTCAAACAGTGTTTTTCGGCCGTTTTGAGCCCGTGGTGGCGCGTTTTGGGCCATGGAAAATCCCAAAATGCCTTGAAAATGGGCAGTTTTGGGACCAAAAATGGGTCAAAATGGGTCAAAAACGCGGTTTTCCAAAAGTTATTCCGGACCATTTGGGGTGCTCAAACAAGTGGTTTTCGCCCGTTTTGAGCCCGTTTTGACCGAGTTTAGCCCCTTCCACCACATGTATGCACCACTTTGTGCCCTTGGCACGTACCTGTTTGGTGGAGCCACCTAGAGTTGGGAGAGGGGTGTAAGATTGGAGGATATATATATATATATATATATATATATATATATATATATATATATATATATATATATATATATATATATATATATATATATATATATATATATATATATATATATATATATATATATATATATATATATATATATATATATATATATATATATATATATATGGGCGTTTTCGCGGGGGGGGGGGGTCATTTCTGGGGTTTTGACGCAAAGTGGGAGGTTTTTCGGCCACTTTCGGAATTTCGGCCCGAAGCCGGTATGGACTTTGCCCAAAAGTTGGTCCCCCCTTTTTCGGACATGGAGAATTCAAAAATCAAGGTTTCGTGGCCCAACAAAACGGTGGTGGGGCTATCCGAGGTCCCAAACACGGGTGATTTTCAGGAAATTTGCTGCTAGTGGTCTAGCATACGTACAGGGTTTTCGCCGTGCTTGGCCCGGTGCTCAAACATATCGTCACTATGGCAAATTTCAGTGGACTTGTAAACTATGCAAAATTTCATGCCGAATCCACTGGTGCGGGTCCCACCCTTCAACTCAACGAAATTGTAGAGAAAATCACCAAAAACTGTTGGCAGTGTAGCTTGCAAAAGTCAAGCTACCCAGAGCATTTTGACGCAGCGTAGGCCTGCACACAGTTTTTGGTAAATTTCTCCAACATATCGTTGAGTTGAAGGGTGGGACCTTCACCCGTAGATTCGGCATAAAAATGTGCATCTTTTACTATGGCACTGAAATTTGCCATATCAACGACATGTTGAGCACCGGGCCAAGCACCATGAAACCCTGTATACAAACCACACCAGACTGGACCTGCTTATTGGAGCAGGCACCACAACGCCCAAAAGTTCGGCCCCGGATCTCAAAAAATATCGCCACCTACCCCCCCCCAAACCCAGACCTTTCCGAAACGGCCATTTCTTGGAAATCACCTCGCAGAGGTTGTTAGATCAAAGCCAGGCAGGCGTATATAGGGGAAAACGCCACATACCCCCCCATTTTGGCATTTTTGGGCCTATTCGCGTACCCTACCCCAAGGGGTTGAATTGTTAGTTTAACCCTTGTAAAATCATTATTTTGTCCAATAAACGCATCCCCCAATGAGTTTTTGGTTCGGACCCCCCCAGACCCCCCCACTTGAAACCCACTTTTTAGGGGGGGGGTGGGGGGGGGGTGGGGGGGGGGGGGGGGGGGGGGGGGGGGGTCAAAAATGTCGAAAAAATGACCCCCCCTTTTTTTGGGTCGAAAATCATGAATCTTTTGGTTTTTTTCGATTTTGAGCCGAAAAAGTGTTTCCGGGTCCCGACTCCATAGGGTTTTTATGGGGCGGAGTGGGACGAGCGCTTATGCAGTTTATGCACTTTTCAGCCATTTATGCTATGTTGGCGGTTTTGGCAACCTCGGTGAACCCGTGGTACCCACTCCGAGGGGTGCGAGTGGGGATGTTGTGACAGTATATGCCTACTAGGATACGAAAGGACGTTTTTTGCCGTGTCTACCCCTGCTTATGGCCGTTCACAACCCGTGCCAAAGACGCGAAATGACTGTTTCCACCAATAATGGCCTAGTGAATGGGGAGGTACACAACCTGCTTATGCAGTTTTTCACCCCAGGCAGCTCAAAAATGGAAGTTTTCGAAACTGGTTTTTTTGATATTGTGACCACCCAAAATGACATTTCAAACTATGCAAAGCATGTTTTAGGCCGTATTTACGTGTTTTTCACCCTATTTGGGTGTTAGGTCGGGGGGGGGGGGGGGGGGTCTCCCAAGGGACGGGTGCACAACCTGCTTATGCAGTTTTTCAACCCGGACAGCTCAAAAATCGAAGTTTTCGAAACTTGTTTTTTTTGATATTGTGACCACCCAAAATGACATTTCAAGCTATGCAAAGCATGTTTTAGGCCGTATTTACGTGTTTTCACCCTATTTGGGTATCATGTTGGGGGGGGGGGGGGTCTCCCAAGGGACGGGTGCACAACCTGCTTATGCAGTTTTTCACCCCAGCAGCTCAAAAATCGAAGTTTTCGAAACTTATTTTTTTGATATTGTGACCACCCAAAATGACCATCCAAGCTATGGAAAGCATGTTTTAGGCCGTATTTACGTGTTTTTCACCCTATTTGGGTATCAGGTCGGGGGGGGGGGGGGGGGGGGTCTCCCAAGGGACGGGTGCACAACCTGCTTATGCAGTTTTTCACCCCGGACAGCTCAAAAATGGAAGTTTTTGAAACTTGTTTTTGTGATATTGTGATCACCTAAAATGACCATCCAAGGTATGTAAAGCATGTTTTAGGCCGTATTTACCTGTTTTTCACCCGATTTGGGTATTAGGTCCAAGGGGGGGGGGGGTCTCCCAAGGGATTGGTACACAACCTGCTTATGCAGTTTGTCACCCTGGGCAGCTCAAAAATCGAAGTTTTCGAAACTTGTTTTTTTGATACCGTGATCACCTAAAATGATCATCCAAGGTATGTAAAGCATGTTTTAGCCGGTATTTATGTAGTTTCCACCCTATTTTGGGTGTGTGTTGCTCGCGGTAGATTCTCTGCGAGGTGGACTTGCCGAAGGCAATAGAATTTCAAAAAAGTACAACATACCTCCCCCTACGGAACGACATTTTTGAGAAAAACGTCGAGAACTGAAAAATCTCCCACTTTGCGTCGGACTGACCACCCCACCCCCCCCCCCCCCCCCCCCGTGAAAACGCCCATATATATATCCTCCAATCTACACCCCTCTCCCAACTCTAGGTGGCTCCACCACACGGCTCTAAGGTACGTGCGAAGGGCACAAAGTGGTGCATACATCCGGTGGAAGGGGCTAAACTCGGTCAAAAATGGCTCAAAACGGGCTAAAAACGCTTGTTTGAGCATCCCAAATGGTCCGGGATCACTTGTGGAAAAACGCGTTTTTGACCCATTTTTGACCCATTTTTGGTCCCAAAATGGCCCATTTTCAGGGCATTTTGGGATTTTCCATGGGCCAAAACCCGTCGCCACGGGCTCAAAATGGGCTAAAACCACTTGTTTGAGCATCATAAATGGTCCAGGATCACTTTTGGAAAAATGCGTTTTTGACCCATTTTTGACCCACTTTTGGTCTTGAAACGGCCCATTTTCAAGGCATTTTGGGATTTTCCATGGCCCAAAACGCGCCACCACGGGCTCAAAACGCCCTAAAAACACTTGTTTGAGCATCCCAAGTGGTCTAGGAACAGGTTTGGAAAAAATGATTTTTTTCGCCCTGGGGACCCCGGTGGACCCACCGTTGGCCCCCACTGAGGGCTGGCCGGCCCTCCGGCTGCACCAAGTGACCACTAGTACGGGGGTCTAGGCCTCTCGTTGGGCGATTCTGAGGCTTGGAAACCATAAAAAGTGGGGGGTTGCGGGTGGACTAGGTGCCCTCGGAATTCGTTTTTGAGCCACGTAGCCCAAGATACGGCCCGTTCTTGGTTTTGGGGTGCTGGTGCACATTGCGCAGTTTTTGGGGCTTTTTGGCGCCTTTTTGGGCCATTTCTCGGACATATCGTGGAGTTAGAGGGCACCAAAGGTCCCTTGGTCACGGGAAAGTCAAGCCGCACGTGGAGTGTAGCAGCCGTTTGCCTTCGTTTGGCTGTTTTGAACCCTTGCTAGGAGTGTTTTGGGCAAAAAATGGCTGTTTTTGGCCCAAAACTGCGCAGATTTGGGAGGGCACCTACCGACTTGGCGCCCCCGCCCCGTGGCGCCACCGCTGAGTTTTTGGCTCAAAACTTGGATTTGGCAAGGGCACCACCTAGGCTCTAGGATGGCTAGAGTAGAGTAGAGCCCGGAGCGATGAGGCTGAGCAATAGCCAAAATGGAAAGGAGAAGTGCTTGTTGTTGCTTGTTGTTGCTTGCTTGCTAGCTAGATTTAAGGGGGGTACGTGCGAAGGGCACAAAGTGGTGCATACATCCGGTGGAAGGGGCTAAACTCGGTCAAAACGGGCTCAAAACGGGCTAAAAACGCTTGTTTGAGCATCCCAAATGGTCCACGATCACTTGTGGAAAAACGCGTTTTTGACCCATTTTTGACCCATCTCTGGTCCCAAAATGGCCCATTTTCAGGGCATTTTGGGATTTTCCATGGGCCAAAACCCGTCGCCACGGGCTCAAAATGGGCTAAAACCACTTGTTTGAGCATCATAAATGGTCCAAGATCACTTTTGGAAAAATGCGTTTTTGACCCATTTTTGACCCACTTTTGGTCTTGAAACGGCCCATTTTGCTAAAACCACAAGCAAACACGCAAACACGAGGCAAAACACGCACGTCTCCTGTGGCACATCTCGTCAGTGTGCCGCCTCCTCGTGGGCAGTCACAAAAGCCCGGTATGGGCAATAGAAGTCGCAAATAGCGTCATTGGGCGGGACGGGTGGGCTGCTGGCAACAAGCAAAAATGCTCTACAAGTACAGAGGCTCACTGCACACACGCATGCGCACACACACACCACCCGACGAGCAAAACCAAAGCTCAGGCACGGCTGAGCTAAGATTTTGCTAAAACCACAAGCAAACACGCAAACACGAGGCAAAACACGCACGTCTCCTGTGGCACATCTCGTCAGTGTGCCGCCTCCTCGTGGGTCTCGTTCATGCCAAACTGCCGCATAACCCCCCCCCCCCCCCCGGCGCAGGTCTGAGACCCAGCGGCTCCCATGCGCAACGCACGCCACACCCTCGAAGTACACGACATCAAGTCATTGCACCCACCGACTCCTCCAAGCGGTACTGCAAAAAAACCTCGTGGAACTCCGCCCCCCCTTCACCACCCCCCGGGGACCACAGGCCCGCTCTCCACGAATGCGGCAGAACAAAGGGCCCCATAGGTACCCCCAGGGTCCACAAAAAAACCGTGCGCCTATCGGGAAAGGCCCAGAGATCCCCAACCCTGCGCGCCGCCACCTCGCGCGCCAAACCCAGATCTCCATTGAAGTTGTCACTCAACCTACTGATAGGATCAGCGGGATTATGTGAACCACGCACCCAGTGCATATATACCGTGAAGCCCGGGCACGACGCCCACAGGTAGCGGAAACGCTTCAGAATGGACTGCTGGAATTTACGCCCCACCTTGGCTTTACACCGAAGGAACTGCACTAGCGCCGCCGCATTATCCCCAAACAAATGGGCCTCCCGAACGCCTACATTGAGGATGAGCTTCAAGCCCCAGAGCAGCGCGGCAGCCTCCGCACACTGCTGGTTGGGCGGTTGCTCCGCGGGCACAACCGATCGAGAACCCACATCCATCGAAAACAGGCCCAGCCGGTATTCACCCGCGTCCAGCGCCGCGTCGACGTAAACAACCAACGGCGATCGCTTCACCACCCTGGGGAGGGACACCACTGACCATTGCCTCCTGGCAAGCACGCACGCCACGCACATAGACTTAAGCAAACGCACTGGGGTAAACGGCAGCCGGGGGGGCGCCCAGAGCACATGAGCCCACACACCAGACAGGTGCGGACTGTGCCCAGAACCCGGGCGACATATCCACTGTGCCCGCCCCAAGAACTGCTGCAGCCGTTTTACCCTACAGGGTCCCACAGACAACCTCAACCAATGCGCAAACAGAGCTTCCCACGCGTTGCCAGCAGTCCGCACCTCCCCCCCTGCAAATCAATATCCTTCCCCAGCCACACCAGCCGCTGCACAGGCTCTAACGTACTCTTTGGGCTGACTACAGCACCTGCACGGCGCAACGCCTCCACCGCCCTTGCCGTCTGCTCTCGCACACGCGCGCGGCCGCGCCCCACAACCAGGACATCATCCAAGTAAATTAAAACCAGCACCCCCAACAGCCCCGCGCCGGCCACCAGACCCTCTAACACTCGCTGGCACAGGAGGGGGCTGTACTTCCACCCAAAGGGCAAGCACCGGAAAGCCAACACCCCCCCCTCTCCATCCGAGACGCGAAAGGCCCCCCAGAACTCGCGCGGCAGCTGAAGTGACCAAAAGCAATTACTCAGGTCGATGTGGCACATGCACAGCTCTTCCCCCCCCCCCCCCGGCAGGGACAGAATATCCCACACCGGCCTCATGCAACGCGCTCGGGCATAAAAAGAGGGGAGGAAAAAGGAGGACCCTTGCTGTGCCACCTGCGCCAAAAGGGCCAACACCTCCACAGAGGGGAGGGAGAACTTCTCCGGCCGAGACCGCATCTCCTCATTAAGGGGCACCAGATTGACAATCAAACTGCACTTCTCCTCCGTCTTGGGTATCGCAAAAACACCCCCATTGGGCCCAGGTGACCCCGGCGGCAGGGGGAAAAGCAAACCCTGGTCCCGCAATGCCCTCATCATGACCACCGCCTCATCCGACGGGGGAATTATCCCAGAAAACTGCCTGCCTACCAATTCTGCGAAGCCGTCCGGCACACAACTATCCCAGACCTCGCGGGGGATATCCACACGCCCCAGCGGCCCCAAACCCCGCGCCAATACCTCCTCCCTGATACGCTGCATAAGCAATTTTGGCGACGTCGAATCATGCAAGAGCGACTCCCAAACCCCAGGGCTAAATGAGGACAAAGCCACAGCCAAGACTCGCAGAAACTCCGGCTGTCTGAGATCACGGGCAGCTTCACTGCCCCACTCCAGAAACTGCAACAGGCGACGCTCCAGTAAACCAGGCGGTGCGCGGGGCAGACAAGCCCGCAGGGAGCACAACCAGGCGTCCCACTCACCGGTCCGAAGGCGCTCCCGCACCCACTGACCCAGCTCCGACGCGACGGGAAATTGCCGTTCGGGCAGCCGCACCCACAATCCTGGCCGGGCCCGCGGCCTTCCGCTTGCCCAAGACGGACGCGACCTCACCCGTCCTGCGGGCCGCGATGCGCAGCCGCCTGATGGAGGAGCCTGCTGCGGAGGCAGGTGGGGGGTCTGCATCCACATCAATGACTTCCCCCCCCCCGTCTCCCCGCGGCCGGCGCCCGCGTCCTGAGGACCCCTCAACAGCCGTAAGGGCCGGAGGGGCCCCCGGGTCACGTGCGCCAGCCCGGTCCTCCCTCCCAGCAGCTCCCGCAGCGGCAGGACTCGCGGACTCCCCAGGGCACGATCCACCCCGACCTCCTGCCGACCCATCCCCGTCACCTCCCCATTGTGGGGGCTCATCGGCATCAGGGGCACAGAGCTCCAGGAGCTCCTTCGGGAAAACGTCCCGGAGGGACACGGCGCGCCAAACGAACTCTCCTGCATGGTTGTCAGGGGGCCAGGGGAGGACAGCCTCGGTCGTGACGACGAAGTCGTCGGGCGCGTCGGCGTAGTGGACTGCCACCGTCTCCGAAAGCCACCGCCCCCACCAAGCCAGCCACTTGATGGGCAGCCCCAACCATCGCAGGGCCGCGGAGCCCCCTCGCCTCCATGCGTGCCACCTGGCGTGGGGGTTGTCGCTGCCCCCCAACGCGGCAGCCATGACCGACTGCATGAAAGCTGGTCCCTGCGGACAGAATTGCGCTCCGACGACAGCAGACGTGGCCCCCGTGGCATCGAGCCAGCCCAGCCACTCTTGGGCATACTTCCCGAGTCGCCTGCGCACGATGCGCGGCGCCACCTTGACCGTGCGGAACGCCAATCCCCGACACCGGGATCCCCCCCGACGGAGGGGCGCGGCCTCACCCACCCGCAGAAGGCAGGTGAATGCCAGGACTGCCATCCCATAGACGGTCCACTGCGGTCGCTCCGTGCAAGCCAGCGCGAAGTTGCGGAGGTCGTCCAAACCTGCGTAGGGCCGTAGGGCCGGCTCCGTGGGCGCCCACTTGGCACAGCGCCAGACCCGGCGACTGACGAACGCGGGCAGCCATCCCATGTCCTCCAGCGCCCGGAACGCCGACACTGCGACCTTGAGGGAGCTTCCCGAGTACCCCAGTCCCCATAACTGGAAAATGTAGCGGCACGCCGCTTGTTCAAGCTCGGATGTGGGCGTGTAGCCCACCCAGAGGGCCATCTTGCGGAAGTGGGTACAATACGTACCCATGGTGCTTTTTGCCCAGGAGGATGCCTGCAGGGCGTCCACGGAGGTGATGTCATCCTCCTTCCATATCCGTCTCCACGCTGCCCACACCAGGCGCCAGACCACGTCCTCGCCATCCCGGAAGTCCGACGGTCCGAGAACCACCAAGGCCCCCCGGGGCTCGGGAGGGATGGGCCTGATGGGGCAGCTTCCCCATCAGTCAAAGCCGGGGCACTCGTGAAACCAATGCCGTTTCACTCCCCTCCCAGCGTTCTTGCATGCCCGACACGCTGTCACCGGGGCATTGGTGACGTCCATCGGCTCGGCACCCGGCTTGGCGGTGTACAGGCGGCGGCCCCCCTCAACGCGGAACTTACCCTTCATGGCTTGCAGCCGCCGCCCCACCACCTCCTCCTCCGCCGCTCCCGTACAACCAGCGGACAGCACAGGCACATCGGACGCATCCTCGGCCGCGTCCGACCCCTCACCGACCGGTCCGGGGTCCAAGCCCTTCTTGCCCCTGTATGCCGACAGGCTAGTCACCGTGAACGTCCAGACCGCCTGGACAAAACTCCGAAGGCGCGTAAGTTCGTCATCATCCATGGACTCCAGCTGCCACACTTCCGTGTCCGCGGAGTCCGCGTCCACCACCGGCGCCAGCTCGTCCAGGATGGCGTCCGTGAACTTTTCCTTGTCCTTGTACTTGGAGACGTATTCGTGTTGGGGCACCTCCCTGCGCCACAACAAGGTGGACAGCGCGAGAAGGCTGGCGAAGACCCACTGGGGCTTAGAATCCAACTCCCTCACCTTCACGATTTCCGCTTTACACAGCGGCGGGACCTTCGCCATTTTCCTCTTGGACTCCGCCTCGGCCTTGGCACTGACCGCCTCCAACTGCTTGCGCAGGCCCTCCATCACAAGGGCCTGTCCCTGAACCAACTGCTTGAGCTCCAGAAGCTCTGGCGACACCGTCTGCGGCTGTTGGGGTGGTACCTCCACCTTGACAAAGCCCAGCGACGCCACATCCAGGTCGCACTGGGCCATGACGCAATACGAGGCGATCATCTTCACCAGCCCCACCTCCCCCAACTCGATTCCGTACTTGGCGACGAAACTAGCCTCCCACTCTGACCTGCGTTCCAGCAGCACCGACAGCTTCATCTCCACCTGCGAGGCAGCCCTGGCTATCTCCAGCATGGGAACGCTATCAATGAACTGGGAACAAATTGTTCCCTTCGCGAAGACGGCAAAATCGTCAACTGACATATTCACAGACCGGGTCGTTCCAAAGTGTCACGGAGCAGGCTCTACGTGTGACCACCTATGGTCTGCTGGCAACAAGCAAAAATGCTCTACAAGTACAGAGGCTCACTGCACACACGCATGCGCACACACACACCACCCGACGAGCAAAACCAAAGCTCAGGCACGGCTGAGCTAAGATTTTGGTCTTGAAACGGCCCATTTTCAAGGCATTTTGGGATTTTCCATGGCCCAAAACGCGCCACCACGGGCTCAAAACGCCCTAAAAACACTTGTTTGAGCATCCCAAGTGGTCTAGGAACAACTTTGGAAAAAATCATTTTTTTCGCCCTGGGGACCCCGGTGGACCCACCGTTGGCCCCAACTGTGCGTGGGCTGGCCGACCCTCCGGCTGCACCAAGTGACCACTGGTACGGGGGTCTACGTGTCTCGTTGGGTGATTCTGAGGCTTGGAAACCATAAAAAGTGGGGGGTTGCGGGTGGACTAGGTGCCCTCGGAATTCGTTTTTGAGCCACGTAGCCCAAGATACGGCCCGTTCTTGGTTTTGGGGTGCTGGTGCACATTGCGCAGTTTTTGGGGCTTTTTGGCGCCTTTTTGGGCCATTTCTCGGACATATCGTGGAGTTAGAGGGCACCAAAGGTCCCTTGGTCACGAGAAAGTCAAGCCGCACGTGGAGTGTAGCAGCCGTTTGCCTTCGTTTGGCTGTTTTGAACCCTTACTAGGGCTGTTTTGGGCGAAAAATGGCTATTTTTGGCCCAAAACTGCGCAGATTTGGGAGGGCACCTACCGACTTGGCGCCCCCGCCCCGTGGCGCCACCGCTGAGTTTTTGGCTCAAAACTTGGATTTGGCAAGGGCACCACCTAGGCTCTAGGATGGCTAGAGTAGAGTAGAGCCCGGAGCGATGAGGCTGAGCAATAGCCAAAATGGAAAGGAGAAGTGCTTGTTGTTGCTTGTTGTTGCTTGCTTGCTAGCTAGATTTAAGGGGGGTACGTGCGAAGGGCACAAAGTGGTGCATACATCCGGTGGAAGGGGCTAAACTCGGTCAAAACGGGCTCAAAACGGGCTAAAAACGCTTGTTTGAGCATCCCAAATGGTCCAGGATCACTTGTGGAAAAACGCGTTTTTCACCCATTTCTGACCCATTTTTGGTCCCAAAATGGCCCATTTTCAAGGCATTTTGGGATTTTCCATGGGCCAAAACCCGTCGCCACGGGCTCAAAATGGGCTAAAACCACTTGTTTGAGCATCATAAATGGTCCAAGATCACTTTTGGAAAAATGCGTTTTTGACCCATTTTTGACCCACTTTTGGTCTTGAAACGGCCCATTTTCAAGGCATTTTGGGATTTTCCATGGCCCAAAACGCGCCACCACGGGCTCAAAACGCCCTAAAAACACTTGTTTGAGCATCCCAAGTGGTCTAGGAACAGGTTTGGAAAAAATGATTTTTTTCGCCCTGGGGACCCCGGTGGACCCACCGTTGGCCCCCACTCAGCGTGGCTTGGCCGGCCCTCCGGCTGCACCAAGTGACCACTGGTACGGGGGTCTACGTGTCTCGTTAGGCGATTCTGAGGCTTGGAAACCATGAAAAGTGGGGGGTTGTGGGTGGACTAGGTGCCCTCGGAATTCGTTTTTGAGCCACGTAGCCCAAGATACGGCCCGTTCTTGGTTTCGGGGTGCTGGTGCACATTGCGCAGTTTTTGGGGCTTTTTGGCGCCTTTTTGGGCCGTTTCTCGGACATATCGTGGAGTTAGAGGGCACCAAAGGTCCCTTGGTCACAAGAAAGTCAAGCCGCACGTGGAGTGTAGCAGCCGTTTGCCTTCGTTTGGCTGTTTTGAACCCTTGCTAGGAGTGTTTTGGGCAAAAAATGGCTATTTTTGGCCCAAAACTGCGCAGATTTGGGAGGGCACCTACCGACTTGGCGCCCCCGCCCCGTGGCGCCACCGCTGAGTTTTTGGCTCAAAACTTGGATTTGGCAAGGGCACCACCTAGGCTCTAGGATGGCTAGAGTAGAGTAGAGCCCGGAGCGATGAGGCTGAGCAATAGCCAAAATGGAAAGGAGAAGTGCTTGTTGTTGCTTGTTGTTGCTTGCTTGCTAGCTAGATTTAAGGGGGGTACGTGCGAAGGGCACAAAGTGGTGCATACATCCGGTGGAAGGGGCTAAACTCGGTCAAAAATGGCTCAAAACGGGCTAAAAACGCTTGTTTGAGCATCCCAAATGGTCCAGGATCACTTGTGGAAAAACGCGTTTTTGACCCATTTTTGACCCATCTCTGGTCCCAAAATGGCCCATTTTCAGGGCATTTTGGGATTTTCCATGGGCCAAAACCCGTCGCCACGGGCTCAAAATGGGCTAAAACCACTTGTTTGAGCATCATAAATGGTCCAGGATCACTTTTGGAAAAATGCGTTTTTGACCCATTTTTGACCCACTTTTGGTCTTGAAACGGCCCATTTTCAAGGCATTTTGGGATTTTCCATGGCCCAAAACGCGCCACCACGGGCTCAAAACGCCCTAAAAACACTTGTTTGAACATCCCAAGTGGTCTAGGAACAGGTTTGGAAAAAATGATTTTTTTCGCCCTGGGGACCCCGGTGGACCCACCGTTGGCCCCCACTCAGCGTGGCTTGGCCGGCCCTCCGGCTGCACCAAGTGACCACTGGTACGGGGGTCTACGTGTCTCGTTAGGCGATTCTGAGGCTTGGAAACCATGAAAAGTGGGGGGTTGTGGGTGGACTAGGTGCCCTCGGAATTCGTTTTTGAGCCACGTAGCCCAAGATACGGCCCGTTCTTGGTTTCGGGGTGCTGGTGCACATTGCGCAGTTTTTGGGGCTTTTTGGCGCCTTTTTGGGCCGTTTCTCGGACATATCGTGGAGTTAGAGGGCACCAAAGGTCCCTTGGTCACGAGAAAGTCAAGCCGCACGTGGAGTGTAGCAGCCGTTTGCCTTCGTTTGGCTGTTTTGAACCCTTGCTAGGAGTGTTTTGGGCGAAAAATGGCTATTTTTGGCCCAAAACTGCGCAGATTTGGGAGGGCACCTACCGACTTGGCGCCCCCGCCCCGTGGCGCCACCGCTGAGTTTTTGGCTCAAAACTTGGATTTGGCAAGGGCACCACCTAGGCTCTAGGATGGCTAGAGTAGAGTAGAGCCCGGAGCGATGAGGCTGAGCAATAGCCAAAATGGAAAGGAGAAGTGCTTGTTGTTGCTTGTTGTTGCTTGCTTGCTAGCTAGATTTAAGGGGGGTACGTGCGAAGGGCACAAAGTGGTGCATACATCCGGTGGAAGGGGCTAAACTCGGTCAAAAATGGCTCAAAACGGGCTAAAAACGCTTGTTTGAGCATCCCAAATGGTCCAGGATCACTTGTGGAAAAACGCGTTTTTGACCCATTTCTGACCCATTTTTGGTCCCAAAATGGCCCATTTTCAGGGCATTTTGGGATTTTCCATGGGCCAAAACCCGTCGCCACGGGCTCAAAATGGGCTAAAACCACTTGTTTGAGCATCATAAATGGTCCAAGATCACTTTTGGAAAAATGCGTTTTTGACCCATTTTTGACCCACTTTTGGTCTTGAAACGGCCCATTTTCAAGGCATTTTGGGATTTTCCATGGCCCAAAACGCGCCACCACGGGCTCAAAACGCCCTAAAAACACTTGTTTGAACATCCCAAGTGGTCTAGGAACAGGTTTGGAAAAAATGATTTTTTTCGCCCTGGGGACTCTGGTGGACCCACCGTTGGCCCCCACTCAGCGTGGCTTGGCCGGCCCTCCGGCTGCACCAAGTGACCACTGGTACGGGGGTCTACGTGTCTCGTTGGGCGATTCTCAGGCTTGGAAACCATAAAAAGTGGGGGGTTGCGGGTGGACTAGGTGCCCTCGGAATTCGTTTTCGAGCCACATAGCCCAAGATACGGCCCGTTCTTGGTTTTGGGGTGCTGGTGCACATTGCGCAGTTTTTGGGGCTTTTTGGCGCCTTTTTGGGCCATTTCTCGGACATATCGTGGAGTTAGAGGGCACCAAAGGTCCCTTGGTCACGAGAAAGTCAAGCCGCACGTGGAGTGTAGCAGCCGTTTGCCTTCGTTTGGCTGTTTTGAACCCTTACTAGGGCTGTTTTGGGCGAAAAATGGCTGTTTTTGGCCCAAAACTGCGCAGATTTGGGAGGGCACCTCCAGACTTGGCGCCACCGCCCCGGGCCGCCACCGGTGAGTTTTTGGCTCAAAACTTGGATTTGGGACATGGGCAAATGATCCGAAGCGTTGGGACGGAGCAATGGCCAAAGCGGCAAGGAGACGTGTTGTTGTTGTTGTTGCTTGTTGTTGCTTGTTGCTTGTTGTTAGCTAAATTTAAGGGGAGAGGGGTGTAGTAATATATATATGTATGTATGTATGTATATACTACACCCCTCTCCCCATAGATCTAGCTAACAAGCAACAAGCAAGCAACAAGCAAGCAACAAGCAAGCAAGCAACAAGCAAGCAACAAGCAACAAGCAACAAGCACTTCTCCTTTCCGTTTCGGCCATTGCTCCGCCTCATCGCTCCAGGCTCTACTCTACTCTAGCCATCCTAGAGCCTAGGTGGTGGCCTTGCCAAATCCAAGTTTTGAGCCAAAAACTCACCGGTGGGGCCCCGGGGCGGGGGCGCCAAGTCGGGAGGCGCCCGTCCCAAAGCTGCGCATTTTGTGCCCCAAAACGGCCTTTTTTGGCCAAAAACGGCCCCGAAACCCAGTCAAAATAGCCAACCGAAGGGAAACGGTTCCTACACTCTACGTGCGCCTCAATTGCCCCGTGTCCAAGAGTCCTTTCTTGCCCTCTAGCTCCACGATATGTCCGAGAAATGGCCCTAAAATGGCCAAAAATGGCCTGAATGTGCGCGGCTTGTGTCAAACACGCCCAAAACCAAGAACGGGCCGTATCTTGGGCTACGTGGCTCAAAAACGAATTCCGAGGGCACCTAGTCCACCCACAACCCCCCACTTTTTGTGGTTTCCAAGCCTCACAATCGCCCAACGAGCCACCTAGACTCGTGTACCAGTGGTCACTTGGTGGAGCTTGGTGGAGCTGGAGGGCAGCTCGGCCCGCGCACAGTGGGGGCCAACGCCGGGTCCACCAGGGTCCCTAGGGCGAAAAAAATCATTTTTTCCAAAGTTGTTCCCAGACCACTTGGGATGCTCAAACAAGTGTTTTTAGCCCGTTTTCGACCCGTGGTGACGCGTTTTGGGCCATGGAAAATCCCAAAATGCCTTGAAGATGGGCCGTTTCAAGACCAAAAATGGGTCAAAAATGGGTCAAAAATGTGTTTTTCCAAAAGTGATCTTGGACCATTTGGGATGTCGTGACCTTGGACCATTTGGGATGCTCAAACAAGTGTTTTTAGCCCATTTTGAGCCCGTGGTGGCGCGTTTTGGCCCGCAGAAAATCCCAGTATGCCTTGAAAAGGGGCCGTTTTGGGACGAAAAAATGGGTGAAAAAAGGGTCAAAACGCGTTTTTCCAAAAGTGACCCTAGACCGTTGGGGGTGCACAAACAAATGAAATTAGCCAATTTTGAGCCCGTTTTGATCGAGTTTAGCCCCTTCCGCCACGTGTATGCACCAAGTTGTACCCTTCGCACGTACCTTAGAGACGTATGGTGGAACCACCTAGAGTTGGGGAGAGGGGTGTAGATTAGAGGATATATATATACATATCATATATCGCACAAAGTCGCCCCCCCCCCTTCCTTGGAGGTAGGGGGGGGGTAGGGGGGGGATGGGGTGGGTTGGGGGGGAGGGGGGGGGGGGGTAGGACAGGCCTTGGAAGTCTCCCACCCCGGAGTCTCCAAGTCTTTTTTGGGCCACGGAAAAATGGGGAAAATGGGGAAAATGGGGGAAAATGGGGGAAAATGGGGGGAAACGGGGGAAGCGGGGGAAAACGGGGGAAAACGGGGGGGAAATGGGGGGAAATGCGGGGGTATGGGATGCCAGAGCACACTTGCTCGCCACTGTTACTTCTTTGACGACACACATGAGTGCAACACAAGCATTCAGTAGGCGGTGCATTCAAAGCGAAGAATCGTTTTGCCATCTCGTGTACCACTCACGATTCGTACTTGCTCATGGTGGTGGAACTACACCATTGAAACAAAAGGAGACATAGGCCTTGTGTGTTCCCTCCGCCATACTCTGTCGAGAATCTGTTGCAGGGTGCAATGCAATTTATGGAACCTATTAAACACACGATGCATAGTTGGCTTTGGGCGGCGCAAGTCCCCATTTCCACAGAAAGTGGACGCCACAGATACCTGGGCCTTGTCAAGCAGGTCAAACACTTCATGGGCATGCTCCACAACAAAGAGCAACAACAACCGCAAATCTGCTGCGTGTGTGTCCAGCCACTGCTTGAGATCGGTCACTGGGGCTGGGGCATGAGGAATGGTCGCCTCAGCAGAAATCCACTCATGAAACACACCAAATGAGGAGCAGTGCCATTGAGTACAATCAAACCACCCAGCCCACCATTCACGTTTCCCCACAACCACCACGGGCAGAATCAGATCGACATTTGCAAACTTTGGTTCACGGGCCCCACTATACTTGGCTGACAGATGCATCCCCAAAGTAGAAGCCTTTTTCCATTCGCCCTTCAGCTTCTTCGAGGATTGAGCATCCGACAGCCAGCCACGTTTGACCACCTCTTGTTTCATCATGAACAACACACCCTCATGAGGCCAAAAAGCCTCAGGGTTCATTTGTGTGAAAAATCTGAAGCAGAGGTGGAATGGTACAAAAGAACCAAAAGCAAAACCAAAGGACAACATTATCAAAATGGCTAGAAAAATGGATGGAAAAAAGGATGAAAAACGGGACGTTCGGAGAAAAACGGTGGAAAAATGGTCGGAAAAATGGCAGAAAAACGGCACTTTTCTTTACAAAAATTCAGTCTCCGGTCTCCGGAGTGGAAAAATGGGGGGAAATTGAGGTCTCCGGGGGTCTCCGGAAAATTGGAGAGTTCATAGGGTTGGTAGGATCATACACACAGAAGGCGGTGCACACACAAGGCGGAACACACAAAAGGCGGTCTGTGGCCACCGCAGGAGTCTTGTTATTTAAGGGGCCACAGGCAAGGCGGTGCATACAGAAGGCGGTGCACACACAAGGCGGAACACACAAAAGGCAGCCTGTGGCCACCACAGGAGTCTTGTTATTTAAGGGGCCACAGCCAAGGCGGTACATACAGAAGGCGGTGCACACACAAGGCGGAACACACAAAAGGCGGTCTGTGGCCACCGCAGGAGTCATGTTATTTAAGGGGCCACAGGCAAGGCGGTCTGTGGCCACCGCATGAGTCATGTTATTTAAGGGGGTGCGGGGGCTGGCCCCCGCGTCGAGCGAAGCGAGCCGAAGGTAGGGGGGGGAGGTAGGGGGGGGGTGTAGGGGGGGGGGTAGGTGGGGGGGGGGGGGGGGGCGACTTCGTGCATACTATCTATCTATCTATCTATATATATATATATACATATATATATATATATATGTATGTATATATATCCTCTAATCTACACCCCTCTCCTGAACGCTACGCGGGTTCATCATGTGGTAGCAGAGTACAAGGTGGAGGCTAGTGGGCATTTTTATCCGCTAAGAAAGAGCCCGTTCTGTACATATGTCCCGCAAACCGCAATGTAACGTAACTGTTTGGCAGTGTTGGAGGAACGAGGCACAGTTGGCAAAACACGTGAAGGAATCACTTGCGAGTGTCGTGGTAATCACTTTACAGAAACAGTTGTAACCCTTGCTCGCAAGGTTTAGACATGGCATGAAGGTGAAGGTAACTCCGCTAAGAGTACACCCGTACATTGGGAATTCCCACACATGGCAACCGGAACTGGTCGGAGCTCTTGGCTACTGGAAAAGTTTGGAACTGAGGGGGACTGGGTTTGAATTGCATAGTATTGCCGACGATGGACCTAGTCGTCGTCGCTGTACAAATGGGGTGAATCAAATGCATCACATGAAATTGTTGTATGCACGTCAACGGCAAAGTGGTTTATTGGCACTTGCAATGCACAAACCCCCGCCACGTCAATATTATAATTGTAGAGAAGATTTAGGGAAAGGAGTGCGGAATTGTTGGTTTGTTGCAACACTTGTGGATTCCATTTGTTAACCAAGGTGTTGACGAGGTCAATCACACTATGGTCAACAAGTCCAATGTCTTGGAAATCCAGTTGAATGGAACACAAAATTGTTGCAAGTTCGTGGATGTCAAAGGGTTTGGCAAATTCCTTCCTCACCTTTGGTACCCTTGGAACAACAAAGCACACAAACGGCAAAACACGGCAGGGAACTACTCGTCCCTCTTGTACCAAACACTCAAGCCTATTGTTGCAACTCTTGCCTCTTGATTAGACATGGCATGAATGTGAAGGTAACTCCGTTAAGAGTACACCTGTACTCCAAGTCCAATCACTAAGAGCAACGGGCAGAGAACAACAAAGCACACAAACGGCAAAACACGCCAAAGAACTACTCGTCCCTCTTGTACCAACTCTTGCTCCCATTATTCGACATGGCGTGAATGCGAAGGTAACTCCGTTAAGAGTACACCTGTACTCCAAGTCCAATCACTAAGAGCAACGGGCAGAGAAAAACGAAGCACACAAACGGCAAAACACGCCAAAGAACTACTCGTCCCTCTTTGCCAACTCTTGCTCCTATGATTAGACATGGCGTGAATGTGAAGGTAACTCCGTTAAGAGTACACCTGTACTCCAAGTCCAATCACTAAGAGCAAAGGGTAGAGAAGAACGAAGCACACAAACGGCAAAACACGGCAAGGAACTACTCATCCCTCTTTGCCAACTCTTGCTCGCATGATTAGACATGGCGTGAATGTGAAGGTAACTCCGTTAAGAGTACACCTGTACTCCAAGTCCAATCACTAAGAGCAAAGGGCACGGAAGAACAACGCACACAAACGGCAAAAAAAGACAAGGAACTACTCGTCCCTCTTGTACCAAACACTCCACACTATTGTTGCAAGTCTTGCTCCCATGATTAGACATGGCGTGAATGTGAAGGTAACTCCGTTAAGAGTACACCTGTACTCAAAGTCTAATCAGTAAGAGCAAAGGGCACAATGAACGAAGCACAAAACAGCAAAACACAGCAAGGATTACTCATCCCTCTTGTACAAAAAATGACTCAAAATTTCACTGGTTTTTGTCCCACAATGGCCCATTTTCAAAACATTTTGGGATTCTCCATGGGCCAAAACGCGTGATCTCGGGCTCAAAAAAGGCTAAAAACCCTTGTTTGAACCTCCCAAATGGCCGAGGATCACTTTTAGAACAATGCGTTTTTGACCCATTTTTGACCCTTTTTTCTTCCCAAAATGGCCCCTTTCCAAGGCATCCTTGGATTTTCCATGGGCCAAAATGCGGCACCACAAGCTCTAAACGGGTCAAAAACATTTATTTGAGCATCCCAAATGGGCCAGGATCGCTTTTGAGAAAACGCTTTTTTGACCCATTTTGGACCCATTTTTGGACCCAAAACGGCCCATTTTCAAGGCATTTTGGGAATTTCCATGGCCCAAAACGCGGCACCACGGGCTCAAAACGGGCCAAAAACACTTGTTTGAGCATCCCAAGTGGTCTAGGAACAACTTTGAAAAAAATCATTTTTTTCGCCCCGGGCACCCCGGTGGACCCACCGTTGGCCCCAACAGTGCGCGGGCTGTGCTGCCCTCCGGCTGCACCAAGTGACCACTGGTACGGGGGTCTACGTGTCTCGTTGGGCGATTCTGAGGCTTGGAGACCACAAAAAGTGGGGGGTTGCGGGTGGAATAGGTGCCCTCGGAACTCGTTTTTGAGCCACGTAGCCCAAGATACGGCCCGCTCTTGGTTTTTGCCGTGTAGGACACAAATAACGCACAGTTAGGCCATTTTTGGCCATTTTTGGGCTGTTTCTCGGACATATCGTGGAGCTAGAGGGAAAGAAAGGGCTCTTGTTCACGGGGCAATCGTGGCGCACGTGGATTGTAGGAACCCTTTGCCTTCGTTTTGCCGTTATGACCGTTTTTGGCCAAAAAAGGCCGTTTTGTGGCACAAAGTGCGCAGTTTTGGGACGGGCGCCTCCCGACTTGGCGCCCCCGCTCCGGGGCGCCACCGGTGAGTTTTTGGCTCAAAACTTGGATTTGGCAAGGCCACCACCACCTAGGCTCTAAGATGGCTAGAGTAGAGTAGAGCCTGGAGCGATGAGGCGGAGCAATGGCCAAAACAGAAAGGAGAAGTGCTTGTTGCTTGTTGCTTGTTGCTTGCTTGTTGCTTGCTTGCTTGTTAGCTAGATTTAAGGGGAGAGGGGTGTAGCAATATATATATCAGGCAGATGAGGTGAACTTGTCGTGGTCATCTTTCTATAGAATTTTGGGAGTGTGAAAGGTAACAACTAGCGAGTCTGAAAAGAAGAGAAAAATCTGAACCAAAAAAAGTCACTGGCTTTGTCCAAAGGAAGGAAGTATGACGCAATTTTGTCAATAAAAGTTGTTGCAGAACAGAACAAAAAAGATGTCATCCTCGCAACTAATGATGGTCTTGACCCGTGGCAGACAAGTTTTACATTCAGTGACCTACCAAATTTAGGCAAACGGACTGTCCACCAAAATTTAGACAAACGATGTGTCTGCCGAATTTGGGCATATGAGATGTCTAGCAAAATGGTGGGTAAACGCCATTTGTTGTGGGGATAACAAATTTTGCCCCACCTTTTGCCACAAATTTGTTTGACGAAATTTCGTCAAACTTCATCTTTTCGACACGGCCAATGACTTTTGGTGTTCAGGTTGTTCACTTATGCATTCACTACATTTTCCCTCTTTTTCGACAGTTCTGCGCTTCACTTCATTATTGAAAATCGCATTTCATTTCAGCTACAGTTCGTGCTTTTCTACACGAAATGTGCATATGAAATGTTGTTTCTGTTTTTCTGTTTCCATTTACTGGGGAAACATACAACAACTTGTACATGCTTCCCATTTGCAATTTCCCTTGGGGAGGGTTTGGCTGGTTAAGAAGATTTGTGACGAAGCACTGTTCACAATGTTGCCTGGGCAAAAAAAGACTTCCCACATTTCGGAGGACATTCGGACAACTTGACATTTAAAGTAGTGTAATTGGTGTGCACATAGCTAGTGTGTTTCCGGAAAAGCAAGATGTGAAACAATTTTCGCGATGGCTTCACATGTATTGAAGACGGTTCCTTCTTTATATCCCCATCATGGCTATCGACGTTGCTTCGGACAAAAGCTTTGTCAAAATTTCAGCACACACTTCTGCCTAAATTCCACCACACACCTCTAGCTAAACTTCGCCAGACAGACAATTTTTCTACGTAAACATCGCCAGACACTTCATTTGCTGAAATTTTGACTAATATAGACACTTCGTTTGCTGAAATTTTGACTAATATTTCCTCTGCCAAAATGCCAGCAAATAGTTCCTATGCCAAAATTTTTGCACACACTCCTTCTGCTGAAATTTCGGCGGACTACCAAAATTTCAGCACTTCGGCTGCCTAAAATTTGGCAAACACGTTGTCTACCTTAATTGCGATAAACATTTGTTCTGCTGAAATTTCACTGTACAGTTCGTCTGCCTGAATTTCAGCAACAAGTTCCAATTGAACCGCGACTTGATGTTCTGCACTTGGCTTCTGGTGGTTTGTCTTCCCCGTTTCCAGCTTCCTTGCATGTACCCAGTTCTAGGACTTGTTTCCGAATTCCTGTGTTTCTGCTGATTGCCCGTCTTTTGGGGGGGGGGGGGGGTGTAAGTCATGCGCAAAAAAATCGTCTAATCGTGTATTTTTTTAACGGTAAATGTGTGTAATTTTTTTTGTGCGGTAAGTCGTGTAAATTATTAAAAAAAATTGAAAAATTGAAAGAAATACAACCTTTGCAATACATGCACAATATGTACAGCTGCCGGTTCCATACGGCACCCCATAGCAACCTTAACAATGGGACGCCGAGTCCACAAAGCACATAGTACTCTGTGTGGCCACCAATTAGTTGGGACTCGGCCAATATAACATAGTTTCACATGGTGTCATTGGCACTAGACACAAAATTAGGCCCAAGAAAAGAATCCTAACAGGGCCATGGCCAACATCCAGTTTGCCAGCACTGGGAATAAAACCAGGTTCAGAGTTGACTCCATCACATTGACATGGCTTGCTTGGTCATTCACAAGGGACACTGCAGCACCCCCTTGCAGGTTTGCGGTTGATACAAATTGCGGGGCGGGCAGTTGGCACATGCCACAGGTGACTCTCTGTGGTGCCTTCTATGCGCTGGGTTAGTGTGGGGGTTCCTGCAGGTACCCATCTTGCCACAGAAGTGCAAAAAAAGCCCAATTTTGGGTCAGGTTGGATTTTCTGGTGCACACACCATGCCTTCTTCACTTTGCTTTTATCCTGGAGGCTGATGACAAACCGAAAACTAAATGCCTGAGCAGAGATGCTCTAAGACCCCAGCACAATCAGGAATCTATGACTGCTGCGGCCTTAGCCTGACAAGACAAGTGACTGTGCAAAACACACCTGGAAGTCAAGCTGCAGAAGCGCATCAGGCTGAGCTGCCTGCTCACCCAATGTTCGTATAAGTGTGACATTCTGAATGCCCAAAGATGCAAATGCCCACATGATGTTGGAAATATCAACGGGACTGAATGTGCAGATCACATCCGGCGATAGGGCTTGCATGGCAATATGGTCCATAAGATCCTTCCTCTTCATCTTCAGTGTCGCAAAGGCCCATGCCAATGTGGCAATGCACTGACAACAGTAGCAGAGGCCTTAAAGTCATATAACTGTTCTTCTGCTTGGGTAGCACCAGACAGATGTACGGGAGGTCAAAAGTAACCTCCCCACCACGCCCCCTCCCAGGAACACTGCTAGCGTTTGTTTGTTTGCTTGAGATGCTGTTGGTGTAGCAGCTTGCATTGAATCCATTTGTATGCCACTTTCAAAAGCAAGCTCAGAATGTGTTCACATGTGTGTGTATGTGTGTGCGCAAGCGCATGCAGTCAATTCCACTACCTGCACCCGATTCAAGATGTTGTCACACTTGCCCCTGTGGGAACCGCAAACACTGGCAAACACTGGGACTTTCTTCTGTCTCTGTACCTGAACTGACTACCATGGGACAGGGGAGCAAAAAAATCGCCGTCGATAATGAACCCCAATTGTACGAAAGGTGAATACAATGGTGGGTGGTGGCAGTGTGTAGGCTGCGTTGGTCTTGCCAAAGTCTGCAAATTTTTGTGATTGTCTGGTGCTCTGGAATCTGCAGCAGGTTCCAATGTAAAGAAAACACAGTAGCAAACCCAACACTGCAGCACTCTATTCCCCAATCCAATCCAATCCAGATCCCAGGCGTACCTGTCCAGTAAACGTGGGCATGATATCGATTGTCCTGTTTGCAAATGTGTCCAGTAATTGTGGGTGCACGAGCCCCTGGATTGCATAAGCCCACATGATCGTGGCCAAATTCTGGCTGTTACATTTGAAAACAACTTCCAGTGCCATTGCACGATCTAAAAGACGCAATAACACCACACTACTGCAGACGAAAATGATGACTCGTGCTGAACTACTGCTCTACCTCAAGAAAAACAACGATGGCAGGGCGTAGATTCAGGTTTAGATCAATGACGTGGAGTTACTTTGCCGCACATTTCAACTGAGGAGCAGGTAAACACAACCACCAAACAACTTTGAAGAAAACAAGCAAACTTCAGAAGTGCAGCTTCATCAAAGCATCTGCACTACCGATTGTTCATCAGAATTGTTCATTAGAATCATCACGCTAGCCCAAGAGCTGGGAAGTTTTCTTGCAGGAGAGTATGCAGGAAGGTAGGCACGTTCAGTTCCTGTGCAATGGCATTTGAGCTGCTAACTTCAGCTTTCCCCGATGCATACCCTCAGCATGGCAGAGGGTCAGTGCTGCTTAAAGATATGTCACTATGTATGATACAGACGGACAGAAACAACCATGCAGGACCTGGAGGTGCAAAACGTCCTGAGCCCAACCAGGCCAGGGCCAAGGAGAAGGCTAATCCTGCAGCATGCAATTAGAGGAATCTGCGCCAAAAAGGGTTCAATGTTGAACATTCACAACTCTTTGGATTGAGGGCCACGGGGGGCCGATCCCTCTGTTTGGACACCAACCCCCCCCCCCACTAACTGTCGGCTGGAAGACGAGGGAGGGAGGGAGGGAGGGGGGTTTTGGGTTTGGGTTTGGGTCGGGACCCTTGCACCGTATTGCACAACCGTCAGACGCAGGGCGTCGGTCGTGTGCTCAGGGGGCCTCTCCGGGTCCATGAGGCCAGATGTCCACCACTGCTGCCTTCGCGATAGGCAGGTGAAGCGGATGTTGCGCCCTGCTCACCCCCCCCCCGCCCCCTTCGCGGTCTGCAACCTGCTCAGCCACCCTTTGTCCACAACTCAGTCGGCGGTACAGGCTTTAGGCCGCGACTATCGCCAACTAACGGGACTGCGGGCGTCGGTGGGCCGGGCTCTGGATGCCGGCGCACGTCCGACGGCTCTTGTGTGCTGGCTTCCGGAGATTCGGCCTCCAAGTGACTCGCACTGGACGTGCACTGGTGCTCCGGTGTGTGCTGTCGTCGGGAGGGAGGGGGGGGGGGGGGTTGGGGTTGGCATGACTCTAGCCATGGTTGGTTTTGCTGTGCAAAGCTGGTGGCACCTAATCCAACACCGATGGAGCTGGTCTTCCAGGCCTTCCTTCGCCGAGGCCTAACTAGGAGCCAACTTCTTGAATGAAGGTCCACCAAGCCGCTGTTTTGGCCCGCCATTTCTGTTTCTCCATGGTGGCAGGTCCCAGGTCCCTTGACTAAACTACCATGACAGCAATTTCAGGGCTTTCAAGGGGCCCATGGCCCGGGCTACATGGGCCGAGCAGCCACTGTGTGGGCCCCCATGGGTGCTCAAGTACCTGTGATGTCACCAAATGATCACCCAAACCCATCCCAAGGGCGACAAATGGGTTTCAGAGAAGGTCAAATTTTTGAATATTTTCAGGTGCTGCTGAACGGCCTGAACAGGCTACACAGCAGCAATTTCGGGGCTTTCGGGGGGCCCATGGCCCGGGCTACATGGGCCTAGCGGCCACTACATGGGCCCGCCCATCAGTGCTTGAGTACCCCTATCGTCACCAAATGATCACCCAAACCCATGCTGGGGTGACAAACGGCTTTCGGAAAATGTCGTATTTTTTGAAAATTTTCAGGTGCCACTATATGTATATAAACATGCTACCAGGCTGATTTTGGGTATGACTCCTTTTTGTGTCTGTAGGCCTATGTACAAGGGTAGAGAGGCGGAGGGAGAGGGCCGATAGACGTTCAGGTGCCCCCTCCCCCATACAGGCCCCCCACTTATGGAGCCGCCGTGCCAAGAGGCCAAGAGGGACGAGCCAGTTGTGACTTGGTCTCTTCCGTGCTCGCCCGCCCGTGAAGCCGACTTCCCAAGGGGGAGGACCGGGTCAGTGCGAATGGCAGCAAACTGGCCTACCACACCACGTTGACGAACAGGGTTGGCTTAGCTGCTGTAGCGCGGCAGGCACCGCCATCCATGAAGAGGGAGAGGAGGGTGAGAAGTTCCCCCCCTTGATGGGGGGGGGGGGGGCTAGTTCTGGGTCATAGGGGGAGAGGGTGCTCCCCGCGAGCGGCTTCTGGACAGTGCTCGCCAAATGCACAAAAAAACTAATGGCAGGGGCAATGCCGTCGCTTTCGCTTCCTTGGGGGAAGGGGGATGGGGGCTCGCGTCCGGCAACGAATCCGCTACGTAGCCCGCTCCAGTGGGGGGGTTTGGCACAAGGCCTGGGCTCCGGTGGGGGGGGGGGGGCTGTTTGTCGGCCGGGTAGTGGCCCGGCGGTAAACAACATTGATTTTGGGGCTTTTGTAGGGCACATGGTGTGGTACACGGGCCAAGCGGCCACTATGTGAGTCCCCATGAGTGCTCAAGTCACCAAATGATCACCCAAACCTATCATGGGGGCGATAGAAGGGCTTCGGAAAATGTCCAATTTTCAAAAATTCTATTGCTTTCGGCAAATCCACCTCACAAAGAATTTGCCCCGAGCAATGAAAATCCGAGTGGCTAATTTTGCAATCAATCACATCCGCATCATAGCTTCCCATGGCTTCTTGCGTACCGCCATTGTCACCAAATGATCACTCAACGACAGCCTAAAACCTTCCGGGTGTTGTCAAGGGTCACCCCAAAAAATAGCCATTTGTCAGCCAACCCAAGCCGGCCGGAAAAAGGCTAATGGAATGGGACAAGGGTGTCAATCAGCGCGCAAGGGTGTGAATCAACACACAGTGGTGGCTATGGGCCAACCATCCAACAACCCCGGGGGGGCCTTGGACTGTTGTTGCGTGATCATTTGGTGACAATGGGAGTAAGTATAAAGCCATGGGGAGCTATATAGCACCAACGAGGCCGTCTTAGTGGGGTTTATCGGCCCTCGAAAGCACTATTTTTGGCTTATTTGCACTGTAGTGGCCAAACTTGAGGTCGCCCAAAAATTGCCATTTTTCAGCCAACCCATGCCGGCCTAAAAACAGTTATCCTCACTCGTGGGGCCCTATCACAGGATGGATCTGGAAAATTGGGAGAGCACCCGTCACTAGTGAGAGAGTCCATATCTTAGGCGTCACAAGTTGCCCACCCCCCACCTGGCGCTATGGCCCACGGAAGTCCATGTTGTAATGAGGGGAAAAGTATGTGTTATTTTTTGGGTATCCAAACCCCCCTGGTGGCAACATGCAAAAACAAGGTGCTTATTTCAAATATATGCCATTATTTGCATTTCTGGAAACACACAGATTTTCAAAGTAAAGACATTCAATCACCAAAATATAGTGTTGTTTTACATTTAGACCACTGCATTCCAGTGTGGGGGGGGGGGGGGGGGGGCTGCCTATTTTTCTCTCCCCTTTGTTCGAGCTTGATCACAGAACCCCCCTATACACCACAGATGAGGGAACCCCAAACATACCTTTCATTGAAGCACACAGAAAACTATCCCAAAGCATGTACTTCTATTTCCTATTTTAACCAACCTGGCCGAAATTTCGGCCAGCTCTTCGAAAAATGTCCAAACACATGGTCCTATTTGACACACAGGCCTAAGCTGGCCGAAATTTCGGCCAGGTCCATCGAAACTCCGAATATGATCACTGAAATGGGTACCTAAGACAATAGACATGAGCAAGGAACACAGGAGCAGTGACATTTGAACAGGGTGTGCAACATAATATACTCAATTACAAGCAAATACTTGCCACCTGACGAATCAAAGCAGACTTTTGCAGTGCCTATGGGGAAACACAATAATAAAAGGCTGAAGAGGCTGAGGACTGCATGCTGGCCGAAATTTCGGCCAGACTTCATACTGACAGGCAATATAAGCAGCAGGACTGGCATTAGCGCTTGCGCAGACCAGATGCACGGGGCTTCTTAGCACCTGTGTTAGCAGGAGGCTTGGCAGGGGCTGCAGCACCAGGCTTGGCAGTGGCAGACAGGAAAAAGGGTCTCCAGTTGAGGGAACGGACATTTTTTCTGGCAATATCCAAAGGAGCACGAACCCAAACTCTCTGAATACCTTGGTTGGCAACATCAATACGATCAAACAATGCTCTATGTGAGCGAAAGGTGTCATCAGCAACCTTTGGTACCCTGGCCTCAATTTCGGCCAGCTCCAGCAGACCCCGGTATGCAGGTAGGGCAGTAGTGTGCAAAACAGCAACAGCTGTACAGTTTAGGGTTAAGTCCGGTGAATGGGGATCAGCTCCCGACCTGTAACGCCTCAGGTTATCAAACCATATACAAACTTGCCTACGGTGCATGGTGTTCCACAAGTTGTGTGCTGCTAGTCCAGCACGATGGTGAATGGACTCCTGCTTAGTGTTACACTGACCAAGGACTCCTACCTTACGGCGTTGGCGGCAGGACATAATACCCCAGTTGTAACCAGACCCACAGTTAGAGTATGGGAGGGCCATACGGCGCAGCAGGCAGTATAGGGCATGGAACTGTGACAAAAATGCCATGTACCATCGTGGGGGCTTCTTCTCAGTGGCGGCAGCCTTCAACTGTGTCAGGGAGTGCCGGCTCCCGCGATTCTTCCGCAACAAGAGGCAGAATTGCAAAAGCTTTTGCAGAGTCCCACCACGTAATGCATTTCGCAACAGCCCTTTGGCTGTAGTAGCAAAAGCACCAGTAACTGCAGCATGTACAACATTGACAGTAATAGCAGAAGACATTAATGCTGAGACAAGAAAACAGTTATGTAGGAGTGTATGGTGTAATACTCATGAACAACGACAATTGCAAGCTGGCCGAAATTTCGGCCAGGTGTGTTCAAAGGGGAAATAATTGCTTAAATGTTCAAAAATAGGAAAAGCTGGCCGAAATTTCGGCCAGACCGCCCAAAAACCAGAATATAAGTGCTTGAATAGTGAACAGACCAAAAAGCTGGCCGAAATTTCGGCCAGCCCTAAGAAAAATGAAAATAACTATGCCTATTCACCAGGAAACCAAAAAGCTGGCCGAAATTTCGGCCAGAAGGGTCAAAAACTGCATATACACATAGTTGTTTGCGATGTTACCCAAAACCTGGCCGAAATTTCGGCCAGCTTCAGAAAAACGTCAAATACAACACACTAGAAGACGGGGATACGCAAGGCTAACACATCAACACGTATTTCAACGGGTGTCACACAGCTCTGCCAACAACTTTGGTCACATACGTCAAATAACATACTCAAAGTAGAAATGTAGAATATTGTCAAATCGCGCGTATACGGGGTCCTAGAGGGTGGGCAACTTGTGACGCCTAAGCATATAGAGGGAAAAAATGGAATGGGAGGAGGGTGTAAATCAACAACGCACTGTGGAGGCTATAGGCCAACTAAGGTTTGCCCACTGTAGTGCAAACCAGCCCGAAACGGTGCTTCTGAGGGCCAATAAACCCCACTACGAGGGCCTGGTAGGTGCTACATGGCTCCTTGTGGTGGCTCAAAACATCACCAAAGGATCACCCAACAACGGCCCAATTGTCCCTGAGGACTGTCAATGGTCGCTGCAAAAAAAGCATTTTTCACCCAACACATGTAGGCCA
Source organism: Eutreptiella sp. 'Long Island Sound 2002' (assembly GCA_964036045.1). NCBI lineage: Eukaryota > Euglenozoa > Euglenophyceae > Eutreptiales > Eutreptiaceae > Eutreptiella > Eutreptiella sp. 'Long Island Sound 2002'. The sequence goes on from OZ038385.1 coordinate 20,485,136, forward strand.
TTGTTAGTGGAAACGGCCATCTCGCGTCTTTCACATGGGCCATGACCAGCCCTAAGCAAAGCTAGAGGCTGCAAAAAATATCCTTTTGCATCCTAGTATGTGAAAACCATCACAACATCCCCAGGGGGAGTACCTGCGCCGCACGCGCTGCGCTACGTTTCCAACATGTTTACCTGCAAGGGGCTGGCTTTGACATACCTCCCGAAATGCCCCCTAAGGAGAGATAACCCTTGGGTACCACACACCGGGGCTGAGCTTCGAGGGGAGGATCTTCAAAGAGCAACAAACGACGTTTGTATAGGGCCTCGTCTTGCATGATCTTGCGCTCAAAGCATGGACGGTTTGATGGAACAACTCAGTGCAGTACTTCAACTCAAGAGTATCATGGACTAGACTCGAAACCCCTAGACAAGGGGCCCCGGGACAGAAGCTGCAGCTACTTTGTCAGGCCAGACTGCTAAATCTTTGGGCCGCGCGCGCACCGCACACGCCGCCTCAGGTGCTCCCCCTCAGAGTTTGTACCACGGAGTCACTAAGGTGGCCAAAAACGCCAAAATAGCAAAAATGGCTGAAAAATGTAGAAATTGCAGCAGCGCTCATCCCACTCCGCCCACAAAAAACCCTATGGAGTCAGGACCCGAAAACACTTTTTCGGCTCAAAATCGATCAAAACCAAAAAACTTGTGATTTTGGCCAAAAAAAGGGGGGGTCATTTTTTCAACATCCCCCCAACTAGGTTTCCAGTGGGCCGCAAGCAGGTCACAAAGCGCTCCACACATGCACGTCCCAATATGCATATGTAGCCATTTCTGGCATTTCAACAAGCTTATCACTGTGATACACTCAAATATTCCACTTGACAATCATATTCCACCTGAACATCATATTCCACCTTTTGGCTTGTTTTTGTCAACACCTGTGTGTTTGCATCATACAATACAGGATGGGCGCCCTTCGGTTCTTTGCAGGTCCTAATCTTTTTCTTGCATTGGCTCTACTTGGCCACGTGAGTACTGGGCCAAGTGAGGTCATACAGCTCATTGCCTATGGGGAGGATTATGGAGGGGCTGCAAAGTATGAGGAGTTGTAGGCCTCTTAGCACAAGAAATTCTTTGCTAAGTAGTCACAATCATAAACAAGAGAATTGCACCAAGACAAATATGATAGCTGGTCGCGGTCACAGGGGCACGAGTTGGCCTCCGTGCTGGGTGTGTTGAGCCGCCGTTGGCAGCGCGGTTGTGCTAGTGTATGCAAGGCTGCCACCCCGAGGGCCTTCCAAGCATCCTCTAGATCATTTGCGATGTCTGAGTCATGCAGGCGGATAGTGCTTGTTGTGTCATCAGAAGAAATTGACTCAGCTGAGGCGGTTCGAGCTACTGTCATCGGCTCAAAATTGCTGGATGAGATTGACATGTCATGATCTGAAAAGTCTAGGCACTTAGGGATTATGACCTCAAACTCCTGACAATTGGAATGTCGGTCAGCTGACCCACATAGCGCAGGTGTTTCACGTGAAGGCCTGATAATATCATTGATATCAAGTGATCTAGGTACAGGTAGGGCTCGACGAGGAGTGGGAGTAGAAAGAAGCTCTAAACTAACAATTGCAATTTAGGGCCAAAAACAGCCATTTTTGGGCCAAAAAAGCCTTGGAACACATTCAAAACGGCCAAACGAAGGGAAACGGTGGGTACACTCCACGTGCCGCTTGACTTCCCCGTGTCAACGAGCTCTTTGCGGCCCTCTAACTCCATGATATGTCCCGGAAACGGCCCAAAAAGGCCCCCAGAAGCTCCAAATGCCGACACCCAAAAACCAAGAGTAGGCCATATCTTTGGCTACATGGCTCAAAATGCGATTCCGAGGGCACCTACTCCACCCGCAACCCCCCACTTTTTGTGGTTTCCACCCCTCAGAATTGCCTAAACGGACACCAAACGGACGGGGAGGGATGCTACATTGGCAAGGGGAATGAAAAAAAAAATTTGGGGCGCCTTCGGCGCCACCATATGTATGGCCGGTAGCTATTGACCCTTGGTAACTAAGTGGGCCCGAAGGGCAGGGGGGGGGGGGGGGTCGCGTACCCGAACCGAGGAGACGGCCCCCCCGTGTAACAGGCCAACCGGTCGGAACTGCGAAAATAAGAGACCACCTCGGGTTGGTTGGACTTACCAAAATAAAGGGCCAACCCGATCTGGGTTGGACTCATCTCTTGGCGACGGAAGGGTCAAATTTTCAAAAGCTTTCAAGCGACGCACGACAAGATGAAAATGCCTCAATCCTCACCGGCAAGAGCCCATGGCCGGGAAAAAGGGGGGGGGGGGGGTTACCTGGTGTTTGGACTCGGGTCCCCCACCATTGAGTCTAGGGTCCATGTACAATACCAAGATGTTTAGACGCTGGGTCCAAATTGACGCGAAGCGGCCACAATACTCAAAAAACCCCCCTCCCCCCAAAAGTGCCACCCAGTTGTGGGAGAGGGGGGGGGGGTGGAGGGGTCAAAATCCACTAATTCATGGAGGGATTATGTTTGCCTCCCAAATTGATGATTTTACAAGGACATCCGACACCATATCTTGGGTTATGCTACTTAAATGACCCCAAAATAGGGCGGGGAATAGCGTTCGCGCATGCGCTTCATCTACCAACCTCTCTTCAACGTGATTTCCTCTAGGCACCTTTGGCGCCCATGGACTCCATAGGCTTGTACCTTTGGCAACTAACGGCCGGCCAGAGGCCCCAAGGATCCTCCAACTCAACCTCACGCCCTTAGTTACGCTTCCATGGACGAATAGGGGTCTTGCGGAGCTCCTCAAAAACCTCAAATGGGCACCAGTCTTCCCCATTACATGTCACCAACAAAGGGGAATAGCTCGGAAAACTAGGAAAATGAGGGCAAAACAATTAAACCACCACACAAATTACCTACAAAAATTTCCTCTTCTAGGCTTCGCACAAAAGCAGCTAGAAGCTCGGTCTTTGCCGCTTTTCGGGTGCAAGTGTCCAATAGATGTGGGAATCCATCACCCCAACTCAAGGGCCACACCAAAGTGTGGGGGTCCATCACCCCAACTTAAGGGGCCACGCCGAAGTGTGGGGGTCCATCACCCCAACTTCGAGGGGCCACACCAAAGGGTGGGTCCGTCACCCCAACATGAGGGGCCACACCAAAGCCGCAGTCCATCATCCCAACTCAAGGGGCCACACCAAAGCGTGGGAGTCCATCACCCCAACTCAAGGGGCCACACCAAAGTGTGGGGGTCCATCAACCCAATTCAGGGGGCAACACTGAAGTGTGGGGGTCCATCACCCGAACTCAAGGGGCCACACCAAAGTGTGGGGATCCATCACCCCAACATGAGGAGCCACACCAAAGCCGCAGTCCATCACCCCAACTCAAGGGGCCACACCAAAGCGTGGGAGTCCATCACCCCAACTCAAGGGGCCACACCAAAGTGTGGGGGTCCATCACCCCAACTCAAGGGGCCACACCAAAGCGGTCGCAATCCATCACCCCAATTCAAGGGGCCACACCAAACTGTGGCGGTCCATCACTCCAACTCAAGGACCCACGCCGGAGTGTGGGGGTCCATCACCCCAACTCGAGGGGCCACACCAAAGCGGTCGCAATCCATCACCCCAACTCAAGGGGCCACACCGAAGTGTGGGGGTCCATCACCCCAACTCAAGGGGCCACACCGAAGCGTGGGAGTCCATCACCCCAACTCAAGGGGCCACACCAAAGTGTGGGGGTCCATCAACCCAATTCAGGGGGCAACACTGAAGTATGGGGGTCCATCACCCAAACTCAAGGGGCCATGCCGAAGTGTGGGGGTCCATCACCCCAACTCAAGGGGCCACACCAAAGCGGTCGCAATCCATCACCCCAACTCAAGGGGCCACACCAAACTGTGGCGGTCCATCACTCCAACTCAAGGTAAAGGTAAAGGTAAGTTGCTCGGGCGACCTCCGAACTCCAGCGTATCAGTGATCCCTACCTGTCCCTCGCAGCATCCCTTCCGGCTCGCGGGGTCACCGACACCCTAGCGCCTAGGACACTGCGTTCCTCCCCCACCGGGGTTCGAACCGAGCGCAGCATCCCTTCCGGCTCGCGGGGTCACCGACTCCCTAGCGCCTAGGACACTGCGTTTGGCCTCCACCGGGATTCGAACCGAGCACCTCTAGTTCAGGCGTCATGTGCATGACCGCTGAACTACGAGACCTTCTCTACTCCAACTCAAGGGGCCACGCCGAAGTGTGGGGGTCCATCACCCCAATTCAAGGGGCCACACCGAAGTGTGGGATTCCATCACCCCAACTCAAGGGGCCACGCCGGAGTGTGGGGGTCCATCACCCCAACTCGAGGGGCCACACCAAAGCGGTTGCAATCCATCACCCCAACTCAAGGGCCACACCAAATTGTGGCGGTCCATCACTCCAACTCAAGGGGCCACACCAAAGCGTGGGAGTCCATCACCCCAACTTCGAGGGGCCACAACGAAGTGTGGGATTCCATCACCCCAACTCAAGAGGCCACGCCGAAGTGTGGGGGTCCATCAACCCAATTCAGGGGGCCACACCGAAGTGTGGGGGTCCATCACCCCAACTCAAGGGGCCACACCAAAGTGTGGGGGTCCATCACCCCAACTCAAGGGGCCACACCAAACTGTGGGGGTCCACCACTCCAACTCAAGGGGCCACAACGAAGTGTGGGGGTCCATCATCCCAACTCAAGGGGCCACACCAAAGTGTGGGGGTCCATCACGCAAACTCAAGGGCCACACCAAAGCGGTTGCAATCCATCACCCCAACTCAAGGGCCACACCAAACTGTGGCGGTCCATCACTCCAACTCAAGGGGCCACACCGAAGCGTGGGAGTCCATCAGAATGAGCGCAAATTTGGGCAAAGTGGCTACATATCCCCTGCCTTCTCGGGGGTCCCCAACATGGGGACAAAAATTGGCCCGCGTCGGGCTGTTGGACAAATGCCCTTAAGGGCAGCCCTAGACAAGAAAAATTTTGGTTCCTGCCCTGGTCAAAGCTACTTCCACTGCCATATGCCAATCAACTAAGGTGTGACATACACAACCCCCAGACAGTAGTGTTGGTGTTTGCATGTATTTGGTCCCACTGGGTCCATTTTGAACGTGTTGGAGGTTTGTTACCCAGTTGCACTTCAACTGAGCACCCGGAGATAGCTTTGGCCTTGTCAAGAGAGAGAGAGAGAGAGAGAGAGAGACATATCACATGCACATGCACGAGCACCAGACAGAAAGCCATACCTGCCAGGGCAAACATCAACGACTCATTGCCAGTTCGCTTCAGCACAGCAAATCCCCAAACAGTTTTGGCCAATCCACTGGAATATTTGAACGTCTTCAAGAGCGCAGGATGCTGAGCCCTTTCTGCTAAACCATCGAGGAACTTTGTGTGCAGCACCTCCAATGTGGCAAATGCCCAAACTGTATTTGCGATTCCCTGCAACATTTTGCGGAGCAGAGGGGAATCACAAGCAGGTCAACCATTTGTTTGACATTGGCGAACTGACAGAAGATTTTTGATGAGGTCCAACCCATCAAATTGTGGCCCATTGCCGTGCTATTTCTTGGGTTGGGTTCTTAATCGAACAAATTATTTTCAGGCCTGGGGTCTGGAGGGGGATTGTGCCATAATGCTTAAATGAGTATGCGGAGGGGGGTATACTTCTTCTTGTTCTGGACTTCGGCTCGCCATGAACGCTCTTGCCCGTGGTTAGCCCGCTTTGAGTAATGCTCGCCGGGGGGCAACCCCCATGCATCAAAAAACGCACCAAGAAGTGGCACAATTTTAGGCTCTTCTTTGATGACGAGATACCTTTAGTTGGGCTTGGAACATCCATGGGCGTGCAATAAAGGCTGAACAAGTATGCCGGTTGGTACTTCCAGGTGTACATAAGTGTTCGCCTTTTGAGGAGGGAATCCTCCACTCTTCAATAGGTGGGTTGGGTGCCCACCCATTGGGTTATTGGGTTGGAGGTGAAAGGGTTGGGTTCAAAAGGACTGCAAGAGGTGGGCAGGCTGCTCAGCTACCCCTAACAGTTGGGGGAAATTTGCCTTCGGCAATGCACCTCAAAGAGAGTGCTAGAACACTACAGTCCATCAATTAGGCCAACACCCAGCCAATCAGTCAGTCAGTCAGTCAGGCAGGCAGGCAGTCAATGAAGCAGGCAGGCATGCAGGCAGAAACACCCAGTTAGGTTTCTATGGTGCCACGGTCTATCTTCAATTGGAAGAAAAAGCAACAATTTGCAAATCCTGCAAATTGGTAAAACGTGGAATGCGCAAGCAGGCGAGCTGGTTCGAATCCTTGACCGGCGTTGCGGCCACCAGCAGTTCATCCCTCAGCTGTTTGATAGACCAGAGTTTGAATCCCACTCAACACAAACTTTTGACCCCAACCCACCCACCCCCACCTCCCAAAAAAGTGGTACCCAAGTACGGGGGGGGGGGATGACCTAGATTATGTGAGAGATATTGAACTAAAAAGAGAGAGAATCAGTAACAGAGCAGCAAAACAGACAGAGGTAATGCACTCCTCAGCATGGCATAAGTGCATCTTTATTCTCTGTGCCATACCTGGTTGAACCTCAGTAAAACAGGCAGTACAGACATCAGACCAGGCGTCCCTGGTCGTCACAACAGCTGACCTGTACATTCAGTGCAGTAGTGCAAATAACGAAAAATGGCAGAAGACAGAGAAATACAGAGGGGCTCTGAAAACATCAGATGGAATCGATCAAGTCTTCGGAAACAACAAAGCATTCATCATTGGGAGCCATTGAAATTGGGATGGAGGAGGTCCTTGGAGACTTTTTGGGGTAGGGGGGGGAAGGCTCAAAATCAAAAAAATCATCGAGGGATTATTTTGCCTTGCAAACTAATGATTTTACAAGGGGTTAGACATCCAATGTCATGCCTTGGGGTATGCTACGCGAACGACCCCCAAAAAGGAGGGATGTATGGCGTCTGCGCCTACACCTGATCTAACAACCTCTCTTCGAGGTGATTTTGTAGGGTATTCTCAAATTTCCTGTTTCAAATGGGGGGGGGGGGGGCGGGGTGAGGGATGTATTGGAAGGGAAGGGGCCTCGGAGGCGGCCCCAAGAGTGGTTAGACAAGTGGTTGGAGGAGGTTGCCAAAGCGGTTGTGGGCGGTTGCTATCGGTTACAAATGCCATTGCTGCGTGAAAAATGTAACTCGTGTACAAAAAGATCATCAAGTTGTTTGATGTATTTTTTTCGGTAGATGCGTGCAATTTTTTTTTGCGGTAAGTCGTGTAAATTATAAAAAAAAATTGAAAAATTGAAAGAAATGCAACTTATGTCAACTGCTGGTTCCATACGGCACCCCATAGCAACCTTAACAATGGGACGCCGAGTCCACAAAGCACATAGTACTCTGTGTGGCCACCAATTAGTTGGGACTCGGCCAATATAACATAGTTTCACATGGTGTCATTGGCACTAGACACAAAATTAGGCCCAAGAAAAGAGTCCTAACGGGGCCATGGCCAACATCTAGTTTGCCAGCACTGGGAACAAAATCAGGCTCAACAAAAGAGTCTTGACAGGGCCATGGCCAACACTAGTGCCACCATTCTAGGCCACCAAGGCACTGGTATGGGGCCAATATCATAGCACGCAATATAACATAGTATCACATGGTGTCATTGGCACTAAACACAAAATCAGGCCCCAGAACAGCAGCCGGAAAGGGCCATGGCCAACATCCAGTGTGCCTGCACCGGGAAGAAATCAAGCTCAAGAAAAGAGTTCTGAGAGGGCCATGGCCAACGTCAGCGCCACCATTATAGGCCACCAATACGCTGAGATGGGGCCAATATAACATTATTCTTATACGCTCCACCATTGGTATACCAAACCGGCGGAGAAAAATACAGCCCACAAAAAATGCACCCGCTACAAGTAGTTGCAGAATGTACGCTTGTCGATCAAGTCCGTTTCTATGTCGCTGGACTTGGGCTGTGCACCAAGATTGGCGTTGAGCTGACAAGCGGACTGCAACTTCACTACTAGCTGCTTGGCCAGGTCATTGATGAAAAGTTGGTCATGCTCCAGCTGGCCATCTGTCGGGTAGCGGCATGCATCTGTCGGGTAGCGCCTTGCGCTGGTCTCCACGGCTGAGAACCTTGGGACGGGTGTCCTCCTCTGTGGGAGCGGCCATGGAAGGTTGGGCCTTAGCCTTCGGGCCTTCCACGCTCTTCTCGGTGGGGGCCTCCTTGCCTTCGAGTGGGGTGGGGGTGGTCTAAACACCCTCCTCGATGCCCGAAAGTGTACCTTCAACTTGGGTGCTGGGGGGGGGGGGACTCAGGAGGGCAAAGAAGCTTAGTCACACCCTCCAAATCATCACAAGGTGGTGCAATGACCCGCACAGCACGATCAGCATTAACGATGCTCAATACATAGTCCACAAAAACCGGGACCCATTGGGGTGAGGGGTACATCCGAAAAAGGAACCCCAGTGATCCACCACTAGGTTTCTGATGTGCAAGCTTTGAAAACCACAAGACCAACCATCCTTTTGGAATGCCAAGGCCCGGTGCTTGGTGGTTAAGCAAAGCTTCTAGATTACCGTCAAGAAAGGACAGATCAAAAGAATGGAGCTTAGGGGTTCCCAAACCCAACCCCTGCCACCTAGGGGGTCCCCAACGCTTCAGAGAGGGGGAAAGAATTAGCAATGGCCCACACGTGGGCCTGGTGGCTACACAACCCCTGCCGCCTCGGGGGTCGCTACAGCTTCAGAGTGGGGGACAAAATCTGCAGTGGCCCAGAGGTGTGCACATAGGCTTCATGCATGCATTTGCAGTAAAATTGGTATTTTTTTCTCTTTGCGGTAAAATCATGTAATTTCTTTTTGCGGTAAATGCGTGTAAAAGAAATCGTGTAGAAGAAATCATCATGTTGTGCAATTCTATTGCCTTTGGCAGTGCACCTCAAAGAGAGGCTGACAATCAGCCAGTTAGTCAGGCAACCAGTCAGTCAGACAATTTGTCGGGCAAGCAGGCAGGTAGACAGAAACACGCAGTTTGGGTTTTTTCAGTGGCAAACTCGGCCACAAGCAGCGGGAGAGCAGCGGCTGTCTGAAAAAGCAACGGTCGAGTGGAAAAGCAGCCGACCCCGAATATGTGGGTTGGCGATTCGATTCACGGTCGGCTGGCGCCGCCTAGGAATCAGCTCTGTCAGCTCTGCCCCATCTTACCCTTGTTCAAATCCTTCTGAGCACAAACTTTTGACCCCCGTTTCAGGGGATAGAGGCATCGGAATCAAAAATCCATGGGGGGATTGTGTTATTGGGCAAAATAATGATTTTACAAGTGGTTGGATATCAAATATCACGCCTTGGGGTATGCTACGCGAATGACCCCCCAAAAGGGGGGTATACAACGCCCGCCCCTGTGCTTGATCTAACAACCTCTCTTTGATGTGTTTTTTTTTGGCGGTTTTTTTTTTGGTGGTAAACGCGTTAAAAACAAAATTGTCAATATGTGTATTTTTTTTGCGGCAAACGCGTGCAGAAAAAAATTGTAAAATCGTGTAATTTTTTTTTGTGGTAATACGTGTATCAGGTTTACATGAAAAGAAAAAATTAGACGATGTGTCGATTTTTTTGTTACAGGCAATTACCGCGAAAAAAAAAGTAAACGAATTACAACATATACCATTGAAGCTGGCACCTGCCGTCATGGAGACAGTGGCTGGGCATTGGCTGGGCGCCATCCCTGGGGAGGGTAGGGAGGGACCAGTGCCCCTTTTCGGGGTCAAACCAACAATGGATTGGTGTGGATTGTGGCTACATTACCTTGCTGTCTTGGGGCTGGGCCCAAAGAGAGGCCTACTGAAAAAAAAAAAAGCTCCTCCCCAATGGCAAAGGCTCTGGGATCCGCAGGGGGGCGATTTGCTACTTTGGTTGAGTGAAGGTGCCTGTTGACTTCCAGTTGTACACACTGGTGAGGCTTTTTGGAAATAAATTGTTTACATTGCTTGTTCCAACCCACTGGAGAAAATTTTTTGGTAGGTGAGAGTGGGACAGTTGTCCCTCTTCTCACAGGTGCTGCTTCTGCCCCTTGGCATCCTTCCCATGCCAGTGCCAGCATGCTTTGCACAAAGTCTTCGTATGAGGCAAAGAAGTTTGGAGGGTGCTCACCACCACCAATGTGGGAATGTAACACAGGGCAAGGAGGTTCCAGATCACCAATACCCATCATGGTGCGCAGCCTTCTCAAGGCACTTTGCCATTGGCTTTGGTTTGTTTCCTTTCTTGGTGCAAGCACCCACACCCAGCGTAGAGCCTCAGCCCCGTGCAACCCCACCCGTTTGGGGGGGGGGGGGGGGTCCACTCATTCGGGCTCAACGTTTCGGGCTGAAGTAAATTGGCATAAATCAGGGCAGGTGCTGCATTTCTGTTTCAAAAACTCAGCCCCAAGCCCCCAACACACCTTCCCTTTGGTTGCTGTGTCGTTAGAGTTATGTGGAAACACAATATCTCCGTCCATTTCCGAAAAAATTTCTTCATCTGTCAGTTTCTATGCACCCTGTAGCACCAGGGAAAGTGGTTACCATAGAGGTATATGCACTGTGCTGCTGTTTGGAAAATTTTTCACCCTGTTGGCTTTTCTGGATGTTGTTCCTGAGACCGGGCCTGTTGAGTTGCGCCAAGGTCATGGGATGAAGTCAATGTTGACCCTTGCTGCCACAAACAGGACACTTTGTCATCATTATTGTCTGTTAGGGTTAGGGTTAACGGAAATGGAACAAACCACGACACGGACACCTTCAGTAAATGGTCTTTTCCACCGCCACTACCGGAAATCCACTGCTTCGGGCTAAGATTTCAGGCTGACTCAGGGAAACTGGGTCCCCGAAACGCGGGTGAGGTTGCCTGTGGCAGGCTGATTTCTGGTAGTGGTCGCCCGGCGGGAGGGGCTGTTTCCACTGTGGTAGGGGGCTTGCTGGCCCCCAGACCCAAGGTAACACCTCAGCCCCGCGGTAGGTCCTCACCTTACCTGGTTGTGGGTGCAGTCTCGGGGAGGGTGGGTGGGGGGGATGCTACCTTTTGGGGGGGGGGGGGGGTTTACAGTGGCTGTGGCGCGTTGATGCTGTTGTGGGTGTGGTCTGGGGTGGCACAGGTCGCAGTGTGTTTGTGCACTGGAGGGGGGGGAAGGGGGTTTAGGCCCTCTGTGGTAATTGATTTTTTGTGCAGAAAATAATGCTGTCCAACAACACATTGCAAGCAGAGTACAGCGAGCAATAAATTGGGACCGCAGATTTATCCTGTGATATCTGATGTCTGTTAATGATGGCTCTGCGCAAATGAATACACTGCCGACCTGCATCCTCTGAGTAGTGTCCCAGATGCACCTTAGCCATGAACACCTACATTCACTAGGCACCATCAATGGATATCCAGTGGAGTTTTCCACAGAAAACCACATACATTCCCGGTAAGCAGAGGATGAGCATTTCTTGATCAACAAGAAAACTCGCAACAGATATCACCCATTTTTATTTGTCTGGTGTTGCTGTCTCCAATGATTGGCTGTACACCATGTTGCTTCTATAGGAAAGCAGAACGAATGTTGATGTGTCACCTTGATGATGCGAAAACAACATTGGTGATGATGCGTATTCTATTGTTCACACTGGCAGGAGTGTGGTGCATATCCATGCACGGCATGTGGATGGAACAAACCTGAGAGGTAAAAGTCTGCATAACCTCCGGATGGCAACCAGCCTCAGCAAGAAGATACATGAGGTCATAATCCAGAATCTTCAGAACAGCATATGCCCAGGAAAGATTTGCAATATCTTGGGCATTCAGCAGGTGCTAACAGCAGAGAACAGGAAAGAGCAGTATGAGTTCGACAACAGAAAATGGTGGTTTTTGGGATGCAGCGATGTATCCCCCATGCATTCCTACACTGAGGACAAAATTAACCTCTGCACTAAAGACAACAAGGCCAAAAAGGGCGTTTGCAAAACCACAAGTTCAGCCCTTGACCAGGCGGGCCAGAGGGCATGAAAATGGAGTGGTTCGCACTGCTGGCTGATGTATTGTGGCTTGTACCCAGGGGCTGCTTATGATGCGTGTCGTGTTATGAATCGTACTGCGTGGCTATTCAAATCCAACTCAGACCTAAGATTTCGAGCAATGCTGTGAAGCAGAAAACATCATGTAGAATCTCTTTCGTTCTTACCTACATTCAAGGCTCAAAATCAAATCCATCAGACACGCTGTGAGAAATAGAACCATCCTGAACAGTTCAATACGTTTTTTTGGTCAAGCTATGATGAGCTGCCGGAGCTTGTTCATCAGAAGGTACTGAGAAATCTCTCCGAATCAGCCCAGTGCTACTATTGTCCCACAAGACGGTGTGGTAGCGGACATCGCACGTAGTAAGGATAAGCTGCATGTGATACCAGAAAATGCAGTGTCAACTGCCACGCCTGAAGGCATCCCAGTGTGCTACCGGAGCCCAAAACAAACTGGAAGGCTTAGTAAATACCAGCGGTGTGCTATCCTGAACACTTCAATACTATGCGCGCCGATCGAAACTCAGCGTACAAACCTGTTGGTTGAATGTGGCCTTGGCAATACCCTCCATCAGACGTAGATGCTCACAATTTAGCGTAGCATAAGCCCATGCAGTGTTAGCCAGTTCTTGTGTATTGAACTTGCATAAGATGGAAGATTCCACAGCCCAATCAGCCAATGCAGTCATGAAACTGACATTTCTGATGCCTGAAACCAAGATGGACCATCACAAGATGCTAAGCTTGTACTCAGAGCAGAATCTTATCTTCAACGAAACACATGCTGCAAAACCAACAGCCTTTCGAGGTAACCACACACAAGCCTCGGAAGGGGTAAGGGTGAGAGTGGAATGTTGGCGTCCATTCCCCCGCATTCAGTCGCATGCAGGACGTGAAATTCTATTGCCTTCCGCAGTGCACCTCGAAGAGAGGCTGACAGTCAGCCAATCAGTCAGTTAGTCAGGCAAGCAGTCAGTCAGGCAAGCAGGCAGACAGAAACACACGGGTTTTTTCAGTGGCGGACTCCCCTACAAGCAAAGGGGATCACATAGCACAGCAGATCAATCAGCGGTCGAACGGTAATGCAACAGGTCAACAGCCGAATGGTCGGCGGTTTGAATCCCGGCGCAGCCGACTGCCGGCCGTGCCGCTCGATCCACAATCCGTGTTCTACTGGACCCTCGTTCGATTTCTTCTGGGCATCACCTTTTGACCCCCCCCCACCCCAAAAGTGATGTCCAGTTTCAGGGGATAGAGGCCTCGGAATCAAAAATCCATGGGGGGATCGTTTTAAATAATGATTTTACAAGGGGTTGGACATCAAATATCATGCCTTGGGGTATGCTACGCGAATGACCCCCAAAAGGGGGGGGTATACGACGCACGCGCCTGCGCTTGATCTAACAACCTCTCTTCGAGGTGATCTGGGACGCACTGTCCACACTATCAGCTGTTTGTTGTGAGGCTGGAGACTAGAATGCTTATTCCCATGCTCTCCATTGCAGCATTCTACCCTTGTCCACTCTCTGTCCAAAGCTGACAGGCTCCACATCAATGCATGCATTGGGATTGTGGGGGGTGGGCATGTATGTGGGAACTGGGAGGGGAGTACGTTGGTTTGGTTTGGCTGCTGCGCAGGCCTGGCGGCACCCCCCCCCCCCCCCCAGTTGCACAACATTTTTACCTTCCGCCCCCCATGTCCATCACCCCCCCCCCAGCCCGGGGGGAACCGTTGCCAAGTGACCCCCCCCCCCCCCCCGGGGGATAGACACCATCGCCAACGAACAAATCACCACCGCGTACTACGCAGACTTTATAACCGATCAGTTGCTTGCTGTACGTCGCCCAAGGCTCTGAAATACACACTGACATACAGAGATCGAATGGTGCCATGCAAATGATGCAAACAAGCAAAATTCTCAATACAATGCATCAGTCCATCAGTTTGCTGCATGCCCCTACTGCTGAACAGGGACAGTGTAAAACTTCTTTTTCTGGTCCCATAGTCTTGAACAGCTGAACAGCCACAGGGATGGTCGAACTGGCTGCAGCAGGCTTCGCTGCAGGCTGCTTTCCCCGTTTGGGTGCAGGTTTGGCAACTGTTGGTGCCTCCAGCTTTGTGGGGATCCACTTTTCCTCCGGGATGTCCCGGGTAAAACACACATTCAGGGAACATTTTGAGAGGTCTGAGGAGTGCAATGGGTTAGCACAAAGGAGGTACGCATAAGCTCTAACAACGAGCTCTCATAATTATGCAATCCTGTGCAATATGACACTGTTGCAGTTTTTTTTGGAACCAGCCGGTGACGGGGGGGGAATGGACACGGGGGGGGGGGGGGGAGGTACCGCTACTTCAACCTGGAATCATGCCAAAACTTAAATGTAATTCGGTTGGGGGATAAGTGGCACTGCAGTTGCCAGAGGAAACCTGATATTTGTCTCAATGGGAGAAAGGGAGTTGACACACCTAGCTGGCGTGCAGAAAATGGGAAAAACATCGTTGCTCTTTGCACCAAAAATGGAGGACCCATACAACTGCAACCTTTGTGTACACTCACATTTTCTCCCTAACAGTGCAGATAACAGCTCAGCAAGACATCATCACATCAGTGTGACCCACACAAATCAGAGCATACACACCAAGTGATGCAAATGCCCATGTCAAATTGCCAATGTCTTGGGAGTTGAACGTCGTGATGACATGGGGGAGCATAGCACGCTCAATCAGAGCATTGAACAACGCCTTGTGGTGAACATGTAATTTGGCAAAAGCATGTCCAATGGCTGCAATCTGACGCCCGTAGATCTGATTGATGAGCTCAATGGTTCGCTGAGACAACTGGGCAATAACTTTCCTGAGCTGTTGCTGGCTTGCAGGATTTCCTGCACGCTTTGCCAGTCGGCCAAATGCTGAAACA
The DNA here is from genome assembly GCA_964036045.1 of Eutreptiella sp. 'Long Island Sound 2002'. Lineage (NCBI taxonomy): Eukaryota > Euglenozoa > Euglenophyceae > Eutreptiales > Eutreptiaceae > Eutreptiella > Eutreptiella sp. 'Long Island Sound 2002'. Next base: position 20,500,143 of record OZ038385.1, read on the forward strand.
CGAGAGCACAATGATGGGCGGATGGTCAAAACTGTGCACTTGTATGTGTGACCCAACATGCATGCTTCTAAGGAAAATGCGCAGAACGGATGTGCACAAGCCAGCGCCACAGGCAAAGACCTATAGAAACATTGATTGCACCCATTTGATCAACACCGACCTCCTCTATGACTTCAATCACTTTAGTCTGGAGCGTCGTGCGCACCAGCTTCTGGTTGATGGTCTTTTGCTGATAGGACGACGCACTGAGGACATCAAAAGAGTGCACAGCAAACATTCACCAAGCATACATGCCTTGCACCATATAAAAACAAGAGCACAAAAGATGCCCTGGAAAACCCCATGTAAGACATTGAAATGTATAACGTGAGCTGGTTACTAGTGATTTTCTGGCTAACCAAGGGTGGTTAGAGGTGAAGCAACAATGGCTGGCCAGTAACGCCCCCAGCCTTCGGACAAGGGGGAATGTTCCAAACAAACTGGCTCTGGGGAGGGGGTGGTGGTGCCAGAAAGCAGAGTGCGAAAAGAAGCAGTCGCAGGACACTGCAACGTATTCCCCTTTAAACCTCTTTGCATTCTCCACACCCATTTGGCATTGGCTGCGGTCTGGATGTGGTCACCAAGGAAAGCGTAGCTTGATTGTGGAAAAAGGCGTAAATGGTGTTTTTTCCGCAGACAAAAACTTTGTTGTTTTAGGCCTAAGTCGTAAAAAAATTTTTCGGCGTACGTCGCATATGGAAAAAAATCCCTTTTTTTTTTTCAGGAAAAACAGGAGATTACCTGGAAAAGAACATTTTGGGTACCTCCAGCACGGGTAAAGCAATGGAGCCGTGTCATGAAGGGTGGTGCTTATACCCATCGCCTGCAGATGGCGGCAGATGGCGGAGCACACCCATATAACGTGCTCATCGTGATCGCAAATGAAAAATGCCATTTGCATTTCGGCCTTTGGCAAGCTGTATCAAAATGACTACATTGCTGCTAGCGCCACCCAATCACGTCGGGCCAACTACATTCTTCGCATGTGACCATAATGGCATGGAGCCAACTACAAGAAAGCGGCGAACATAAATATACACATCGTGCTTCTATGCGCCTCTGTAGACCTTTCTGGATGAGCGTGTGTCTTAAACCAGCATATGATGTGACAAATAGCATTACTCATGTAATTTTTTTTGCAGAGTAAGCCATGTAATTTTTTTTGGCATAGGTTGCGTCACAACAAAAAGCGTAAATCACATGCCATACATTTTCAAGTTTTTTCCCCCCACTCTCCACTTAATCTAAAAAAAAAAAAGCAACCCCCCCCCCAAGGTAAGCAAAAAAAAGCGACATACGCATGACACATGGTCACTTAACTTCCATTTTCACAGTTGATTCCATTTGCTTGAACTCACAGTTGGGCAGTTCTGTCTAAAAAATGGGGCAAAGCAAAACAAAAACAATGGAACTTCACAATTCAAATACTTTTACATGTGATATCGGGATTTCCATCACAAGCAAGCTGCATTAGAGTTCAATTAGGGTTCTAGTGAAATAAAGATGGCACAACAGTTTGGAACTTTGTTGTTTGCCGCATTCATCATTTCCAGATTTGGCCTAAAATGCATCATCGAAGTGGGCAAAATGTTACCCCCCCCCCTTGTATAAACTACGCCAATGTACGGAATTATTACGGTCCCTCTGCCCACTGTAGCTTGGACAAGGGTGTAGCTTGCGTGCAACACATACAACTACCGACACAAACGTGCGCGCGCGCATGGTATGAGTGCACCTTGACCTCTACCCACATTTCCAAGTGTATGCAAACACAAGATAGCCTTGGGAACATGAAAATTTCAGGTTCACACCCATGTTGGCACAAGCAATGAAGAATGCGAAGCCTACAAATGTTCGGCTTGGAAACCCTTCTTGCGATCATACACCATGCGGAACAATTGCACATGCTCACCACTTGAAGATGCCTTTGGCTGAGGCTTAGGGGCTGGCTTGGGCTCGGGCAACTTCAAATTCTTGGGATTGAATTTGCCTTGCATGTGGCATGTTGCATGTGTCCATGGCTCCATGTAGTTGGCAAATGTGACGACAAATCCATGTCTGATGTGGCCGCACTACATTTCGTACGTAATTAAAATTGCGTACACAATTATTACGGTCCCTACGCCTACTGTAGCTTGGACAGGGGCGTAGCTTATACAAGGGGGGGGGGGGGGTACAAGCATGCATGTGATCACTTACCACTGCCGTTCAAACATCACCAATTCCCCAACACAAAAAAAGGCTACACCAGTGTTGACATGTTTCAGGATGGGTTGCGGCCTTAAGATCTCCTCACATTACTGGGTGGAAATTATCTAACTATCCCTTTTGTTGAAGTCGGAAATTGCATAGGTGGTGTGCAGAGGGTAGTGTGCAGTGTGGGATGAGGCTGTTGTAGAATGTGTGATGAGGGTAGCGTGTGGTCCACAGAGAGTCGGTTTGCTGCAATTAGCTCCAACCACGCCTGCAACAACCACCGCCTTCATTGCCCAATGTTTCATAATGCGGCGTCGTCGTTGAATGTTCAGTCCGTGTGCCATTTTGTGCAATGTGCCGGATGGGGTTTGAGTCAAGGTACCTTCCTCTCCCCCTACTTTGCCTGGTATATTGTTGCTAGCTCATCGGAATGGAACGGCGGTGAGGCTCGGCGGCGGTGAGGCTCGGCTGAAAGTGAAGTAGCCAATGGCGGTGTCGGCTGGCCGGCCACCGCCGGGCGGTATTCCGGCCGGCCGAACTGCCGGCTCGTTCCGATACACCCCGCACCCCATGTGCCTCTTGAAAAAGCAAAACCCCCCTGTGGCCCCTTAAATAACAGTGGCCACAGACCGTCTTGTGTGTGCACCGCCTTGTGGGTGTACCGCGTTGTGTGTGTACCGCCTTGCCTGTGGCCCCTGAAATAACATGACTCCTGCGGTGGCCACAGACCGCCTTTTGTGGTCCCGCCTTGGGTCTGCACCGCCTTCTGTGTGTACCGCGTTGTGTGTACACCGCCTTGCCTGTGGCCCCTTAAATAACATGACTCCTGTGGTGGCCATAGACCGCCTTTTATGTGTCTCGCCTTGTGTGTGCACCGCGTTGTGTGTGTACTGCCCTGCCTGTGGCCCCCTAAATAAGATGACTCCTGCGGTGGCCATAGACCGCCTTTTGTGTGCACCGCGTTATGTGTGTACCGCCTTGCCTGTGGCCCCCTAAATAAGATGACTCCTGCGCCTGCTGAACTGCCCGGCGGCACTTCAGCCGGCCGAAGTGCCAGGCGGTGGTCCGGCCGGCCAAAGTGCCGCGCCTGTCTGCCATCGCCATTGGTGAAATCAGACCGTGCTTCTATCCAGTTAGGGGGTGTTAATACAGGGTGGGGTGAGGGTGGTGTGCAGGATGAGATGAGGGTGGGGTGCAATGTGAGATGAGCAGTGTGGGGTGAGGGTGGTGTGCAGTGTGGGCTGAGGGTCTGTAGAAGACCTTCCAAAAATGCAACATGTGGATGCCAGATGACAGACATGCTGTCACATCATGACGCAATGGTGACTGACAGCAAACAAATTTGGATACAACTCCAAGGTAAATCACTCCATCAGACGGAATGCATAAGCATACTGCATATTTTGATATCCTGCAGCTCTTCTGTGTCCATTTACAGGCATGAACTCAACATCCGCATAGTCCTCCGCAATTTCTTGTGGCTGCACCCGAGGTCGATCATCTGAGTATTTCAGCAGTACAAGGTCAGAAGTACTACTGCTGGCTCGGACTGTCGCCTCATTTTGATTCTGGTTGAGGGCAGCACTGGCTTGTCGACCAAGCATCCAATCAGCACTGAATGATTGCGGGAACAGGGCTGGACCGGATTGCTGGATCGTTGTGTCTGATAAGCCAGGCAAATACTGCACCTGACTGTTCTGCACAGCCTCGTCCTGCGCTCTCATTGGTGCGAAGGTGGTCATGCCCCGGTCCCTCTGAAGCTGTATGACCTCAACAGGGGATTCATTCGAGAACAGTACGGATCCAGTCTGCCTGTTGACAACTGGATTCTTTGGGTTTGAGGGCTGCTGACCCACAAATTTGTTACTTTTCTGTTGCTTGGACTGGTTCAAATTAACCTGCTTGTCCTTCGGAAATGCTTGCCATGACTGCATATGCATCTGTACAATATTGTGGCTTGCCATGACAATTGCGTAAAGGCAGTTGCTGTGATGACCAAAAATGAGATGCGACAGCAACAGGGGACACAGAGAGACAACTGGGCCGGCTGCTCACTCAACACCCACTGAACAGAGAGAATCTGGTAGGTTCTGTGGAAGCCCCCGCCCCCCCACCCTCACCTCACCCTCACTTTGCAAGCACAACTCAGTCAGGGAGATGCCATGCTTAAGCAAAGCCGCATTGTTAGGCAACAGACTGGTCCCTCATGCCCCTCTTGTAACCCCCCCCCCCCAATGTCGTGACAGTTCCCCCCAACCGGGGGCCACAATTGGTCAGGTGGGGACCCGCTACTGTCGCTCCAGCCGCGCCTGCCCCACGGCCTTCATTGCTCTCTCAGTTCATCACATGTTCGTCCGGCCAATGGCCTTGCTTATGTTCCAAACAGTTCCTTGTCCCTGCCTCCTGGCTGGGGTAACAGCTGTGGGCCTAGGTTCTGGGCTTTACGGCCTTGGGACACTGCACACATGATACTGAGTCCGGGTCGTGGCGTGCATATGGTGTTCCATGTTTGGGTGTTGTGTTACCATGGCTGCGCTTGCATGTGCTGGCCCCTCTTGGCCACACACCCTTGGCTTCGTGTACCTGGGGTCATGGAGGGCTCGCGGTGCGAGAAGTCAGTGGTTAGCCAGTTTGGTTGCTGCCACCAACCCTGGCAAGTCTTGGCGGTCCTTAGGGCTGAAAAGCCCCAGTGGGTACTGGTGTGTTGGAGTTAGTAGGCACATTCAACATTCAGTTCACTGGGGGGGGGGGGGCTATGCAGACTGTGGCGGCCGCTGTCTGAGCGGTAGCGCACCCAGCGCCAGCCGTGTTGGCGCCGGTTCGAGCCCCGTTGCCGTCAGTCGACGGGTGAGACCTCCCATCGATCCCTTCGAGTACCGGTGGCGGCACGCGCTGTTACAGGTGTGTGGTGCCACGATTTGTTTACTTTTCGGGGGGGGTGGGGGTACCTGGATAAAAATAGACGAGAGGAGCAATATGTACACAGTGTATGGCATGCGCCGAAGGCGCCGAAAATTTTTTTCCCATGACCAAAAAATGTTCCTGAAACCCAGGTTTTCGGGTGCACTTGAGCTGAGGGGGGAGGGGGGGGAGGGGGTCCAGGGGGGAGGGGTCCCCCCCCCCCTGCCGGAATGAAAATTAAAGCAAGTCCCTGGGGGGGGGGGGTTGCAAGGGGGAGGGAATTACAAAGGGGGTGTAAGGTATTTCAGGTACTCTGGGGCATGTTTGCTGGTGCGCTGGTCAAGACCTGCACCATCTCCCCCAACCCAAAAACAAACCAGAAAAATGCCACTGCCGGCCCAGCATCACAGTCACTGCATCTGCATGTGAGTGATTTAATAGCCCATGGCGGTTCCCAACATTGTGCACAGCACTGAACCCCCCCCAAAAGAAAACACACTGAAACTCAACTCTGCACCTTTGGGAGGGAAATGCACCACAAAACAGCACCTAACAATGCATGCAACGAAAGCACGTGTGGTGTATTGGTCAAACTTTCAGCAGCAAAAAAAAATGTGTACATGAGCAGAAAGGATCAATATGGAGAGATGATGATCACCCCCATTAGCAGGGTGACTTGCACCAGACTTAAACTTTCTTTTTGTGCTCAGCATGAAATTTGCCCAGCCTCCGCTTGTGCGCACTTGGGGTAGAATGTGAAAAGCAGACTGACAGACATATTGTAGTCCCAGCTACCACAGTCAGGCGAGTAACCGAGCTGGGAAAAATTGCAGTGCTGGCATAATAGAGGGGCGGAGCACATCAGTTGTTTGCCTATTCCTCATCTGAAGCTAACACAATTGGAGGGTTCATCACCCCCCACACCATAACCATCTGCTGCAAGGACGCAATTTTGGCAGAATGATCCACAAAAACCATGTCCCAGTGCGCACCCATTTCAGTGACACCTCGTCAAACAGTTCTTATTCGCTTGCCTTTTCTGCTTCCCCACAGGTAACCCCCCCCCTCCCCCCGTGTCCAACAAACAATTTTGTCCTGAAAAAATACGGTCCCAAACAGGAGTGTTCGTTGGACACACCGTTCTGCCCGCGCGACAATATTGTGAAACGGCGGGCAATAGAGGTCCTGTAGTTGAGGAACACCATTCCCTCACAACCTGCTTTACAAATTTGCCCACCATTACTGCAAGATACATCACAACAGCCCCCATTCCCCCAAACCTTTACCTTGAAACTGCGGTTCTGGAGCCCGGTACATAATTAAGTACCTAATTGATTATGTCCTCAAAAAATACAGTCCGAACGATAGTGTTCGTTGGACGCGGGGGATCCTTCACTTGTTTCCCCAGCAGAATTGATTGTGCAGTCGGAAGCATGGAATGCTAATGATGTATGTATGCCTAGACTCAACTGCCTGTTGCACTCCCTCTGCCTTTGCCCCATTCCATGCAACACAATGAATCTCAAATCAGCTCTGGCACATCTGGTAACACGCCGTCTTCACTTTGAGCGCTTTACAATTCAGAGACATATTTACATATATAATTACAGATCTATGACCACAATGGTGAGCGTTGAGTGCTAAGCACTTCAAAAACATGCTGCCAGTTTCACAAGTGCAGCTGACAAATCGAACAGACAGACAGACCCCGGCCATACAACTTGTGGCCCCAATCCCCAAAACAGCAACCATAAGCTGAGCATAGGGAAGGCAAGAGAACTGAAATTTGATCCAATCCAATCATTTCATTTAACCATCGTTGGCATGCAGCTCTTGGGTTTGACTCACTTAAGAGCAAACGGCATACCCATGCTTCATGAAAAATGAAACAGACAGGCTGAGCACACGACCTATGCAATGCGCAAAAATCTACATGAAATTTGTGGATGGGCATTTACTGGATAGAGCCAGCACCTGTTGGTGGGTGAGAAAACCTCGATTTAGGTATCTCTCTGCGACCCTGTATCTGTCCACGTGGTTTGCTGAGCCAATTGTGCAACCAGTGGAGTTCTCGCTTCTTACGTCAATTCATCCTGAGCTTCGAAGTCGAGATTTAACACACTGCGGAATGGGTCTTCGAAGCCAAGCCTTGACAGAATGCATGTATTCAAATGAGTACCCAGATTGCATGGGCACATGGTGCATCCAGCATAATCCCCAGAATGCATTCAACTGTGTCACTTCGGACTTGCCCAAGTGCATCACATTGCCTCGGCGCAGAGGGCAAACAGGGAATGTACCCAGAGCACAAAATTTCCATCCTTGCCAGTGGTCACAAGGGCGTCCCAGCACCCCCCGCAAAACAAGAAGAGCTGGAATGGTTTGTAAAAATAAGACTGTGCCAAGGATGGCCAACGCCTCGGATTCAGACATTTTGGACATACAGGCAGGAAGGCAGACAGATGCTTAAGATATCCCATTCAAAATCAACAGTGAAAACCCCACACATTTGAGTCGAGTCTTCTCTTGGGAAGCAGCATCTGGAGCAAGCTGCATCTTTCCCATATTCCCATTTCTTTTGCAAGGCAAATACCCTGCCAATTCACAGTAGGCAGGATTATCTCAACCCCCACCCTGCCAAAGGAAAAACCAACTGGCACGTGTAAGACCCTCTGTAACCCCGACCTGACAGAGGAAAGAAAGACTGGGCGCTGAAAGACGTCCCATCATACCGTCGCCGACCAAAAAAAAAAATCCTTCCAAAGCGATTGAATTCAAAACTTGTAAATTCTAAACTTCTGGTTCAGGGATAATGGGTGGAAATATTGGAGGTGCCAACACACTCAAATGGTGCAACCCTTTGATCCACCATCACCACCACCACCTGGCTTAAATAAGTCTTCAACAACCAGCGACCGAACACGGTCAATCTCGTTCCCAGCCAGCAGATGTTATTCTAGAACAGCAAATCGAAGCCACGTGCATTCATGCCCAAAAACTTTGACTATGAACTTGTGTGCTCATTGGTAAGGGAGAGTGGGGAGGGAGAGGTGATGACCCAAAACCATTTGGTGAAGAATGTGGAGGAACGGAAAACCTTGTCAGGAGCTAGAATCAGACCTGAAGGTCTGGGCAACCCAACTTGCATCGGCATTCATCAGCAAACCACACAGGCCCACGGGAATCACGGCACTATTGCGCCTGTGCAGCAGGCAGAACCTGCAGTGCGGCACTCCGCATCTGTGTAAGCTTGCACTGTGACCCAATGAGGTTGCAATGTGCGACCTGCATCACCCTGTTGGCCAATCATTGCGTTCTCACCCCTGAGGCTCAACTAGAGGGGAGAAGGGCATCCTTCTCCACGAAAAATGTTCACGTGAGACGTGAGAAATGCCCTATGTCGTGGTGCCGCTTCTTCGGTGTGGTTGTGTGATTCACCTTGTGCAGAGTGGTCGACAGTGCTGCACTGCACGACAACATTTGTTGCAATTATTTGTTGCAATTAATAATTCGAAAATGCTAGCCTTTGCTGACCTCGATTGATAAAATAGATGCTGTTGTTAGAGGTTAGAAAAAAAAACGAGCTGCTGAGGCGAAACGGGGGGATGCTCTGGCCTGCCTGCAATACTGGAGTACTGCTCTCTCGCGGACATCTATACGGCAGGCGGAACAGGGGGGGGGGGGGGGTTGAATTCAGAAACCTACCCACCCAGATTTGGCGGGAAACCCAGGGACCCAATAGTATCCCACCCCGAGGGGAGCTGTTGGGGACTCCCCCACCCGCCGCCAAAACTGACCCTCAGGTAAAAGATGGAAAAAGATTTCTGCCGTACGGTAGGCTAAGCGCATCCCTGGGCGGAACCTGCAGTGTTGCACTTGCGGATGCCTGTGCTGCGGGGTGTCACTCTCAAGGACACCTTTTCACATGCCGAATTGGGATGCACACGTATCCGCCAGAAAACAACACTCCACTACTCCGACCGGGTGAAAGCCCATAAGACAGGCGGGACCGGATTGCAGCACTGTCGCCGACGCGGTGGGTAGAAACTGTGTGATGCATGAACACGTGGCGTGCGAAGCCTGAGCGCGTCACTCTCGTGGACGAACGTGTCGAACGTGCAGAAATTGGAGTGGCGCTCACCGCTGGAGTTTTAGGATTTGCATCTACTACACATGCATGGGTTCAACAGCCCAGGTTCCACCCGTCGCAAAGGCGTTTGGGAGCTAAATGCTGGCATACAGGGGGCCGAGAGAGGAAGTTCGGCGGTGGGCTTAGCGGCGGGGCTGCAAGACGGGGTTTACAGGGGGCCAACGGTGGTCGTCGTGGGGCGGCGGTCACCATGGAGCCCATCGGTCAGCTTTGGGTTAATGGTGGGAGGATAGCTGCTTTGTTGCGCGCTTCGGTTTTGCCTGCCGCCATCGTTAACGCTGCTAAACGCCTCCCTGCTTGTTCTTGAGGCCTACCGCAGGTTCTGTCTCGGCTTCTTTGCTGAGGGCTGGTCAAGTGCTGCAGAGACACTCGCGTTCTCAACCAACCAGGGATGTTTCAATACGTCGTCTATTCGTAGACGCTGCGAGCGATCCCTCACGAGTAGCTTGGAGATCAGATCAGCGGCCCCTGCATACGTGCAATGGAAGCGCAGCATACAAAACATCGCCATCCAGCCGCGAAACGCCGAAAGCGTGACACGTAAAGGCACACCCGGGGAAACATAGTCGGGAATTTCAAACACGGCGTCCTGGATCTTCCGCAGCGTATGTCGAGGCTCGCCAGGAGCCTCGAACGGTGGAGATCCAGTCAGAAACTCATACAGCATAACCCCCAAACACCAGATATCTGCGCTGTGGTCATATCCAGTATTCTCCACCATTTCGGGTGGCAGGTAGTCCAGGGTGCCGCACAGGGTGGTTCGCCGGGCGTTCGTCTCCTGGGGGCAAGTGGGGGGAAAAAAGGCAGGAGACAGAAGAGTCAGAAGAAACAAGAGACAAAATCGGCTGACACACCACACACCTGCTGTACACACCACCCGAAATCGGCAAGTTTGACGTCACCCCACTTGTCAAGTAGCAAATTCTCTGGTTTCAAATCCCTGTGCATAGTGCCTTTGGAGTGCAAATATTGTATTGCGGCCGCCAACGAAGCAAAATATTGCGCAGCTTTTGCTTCCGGAAACCGTTTTTCCGCCTGCAGCAGCTTAAACAGTTCACCATGTTGGCAATACTCCAAAACAAGGTACACTCGGCGCTTGTCATAGAAATAAGCATAGAGGCGAACAATATTAGGGTGACGGAGATGGGCATGGATTTCGATTTCTCTCTTCACCTGGTGCATTACATTTGCTTGCGTTACTGCTTCCTTGTTAATGACTTTCAGAGCCACCAAGAATTTAGACTTCTTTTCTTTTGCGAGGAAGACTTCCCCAAATCTCCCCTTCCCTAATTTCTTTCCAATGCTGAAGTCGCTGAGTGACCAACAACGTTTAGCAGTGGAAGATACATCTTCTGGAACGTCGACTTGGGCTTTGGGACAGGCGGGTACGAATAATCTCTCCGCCGTTATTTCCGTAAAGGGTTGCCGGGTCAAGGCACCTTCCGGGTTGCGACGTTTTTCGAGACCACCACGTTGTATCTTTCCGTCAGGCAAGTTCCTGTTGGAAGCTGCAGCGCCAATGTTCTCTTGGTCCACTGACATGAAATGGAAGCTGTTGAAGCGTGTATGCGCGCCTGACCCAGCTGCAAGTTGGGCAAGCAACGAAACACAGCCCAGCCAACCTGATTTTCATCTGTTTCCGGGGCCAACATTTGGTGTAATAATGCGAAACGCCACGTTTCGCTTCACAACTCACTTTCCCAAGCGCCATTTCCCTTGGGTTTTCGCTGGACAGTCACTTGCAGTGTAGACGCACCTATTGTGGTCGAAGCGGACCGCACTGCGTGCATCCTGCCACCTTGCCCTCAGGTTTGGCTGTTGGTCAGCAAGCTGGCTGTTGTGGTTGTATCAAACACCGTGTTCAGTTAGCTGCAAAATGTCGTGTGGTGCGTTTACCGGACACAACTCGCTTGCTGAGTGATGCTATTTTTCATTTGCAATTCAACCAAGTTGCTTCACATATTTAACTTTCTGCATTGCTCGGTTTTGCGTCTATATTTACAGCGCAATGTGTGTTCCAACAAAGAAGCTGGTTTTCCTTCTTGTTTCTTTCGTTCGTTCTTTGTACCTCGAGCGCCTCAAGCCTCAGGGGAAGATTTTGCCTGTCACAATGCTCCTGGCGAGGACCTTTTCCTGCCTGGCTACTGTATTTTTTTTCAATTTTCTCGTCGATGTGACGCTGCAGATATAGAGTTCCTCACTTATTATTGGCGCTACCTCAACCAGATGGTGTCCAATGTCAGGTCTAGGTTTCGCGTCTGTTGTGAGCCATCAGTCTGTAGAAGTACCCTAGTGCGCGCGACCCCAAGGGTGAAGCCATGAGGCCACAGTTTTGACAGATCAATCAATTTTCATTTAAACATGAGAAGATTACTGTTCCCATTTTATCGCCCAGGTGGTGGAAATGATGCTGAATTATCATTATGAAATCGAAAACAAGGTACGGTAAGGTAAACAGCCCTTATCAAGGCCGCTGCTCTAATTGAGGGCCACTTTGGTCTTAGGTTGTCTTTTTGTGCAAAACCCTTTGAAACTCGCTACCAATGGCCCTAGCAATGTCCCAATTGTCCCTCCTAGCACGGCAACACGTCAAAGGCAAGGAAATGACTCGGAAGTGAGGCACATCCTTCATTTGGAAAACCACCAAACCCAAACATGCCACATGAAATTAATGTTGTGGAGTAAAAAAAACACCATTTGGGGGATCTTGTATCTTCTCTTTAATCTTCTTCTTCCATCACCTTCTTGTGATGTTATTTCTCCCCCTTTTCCTTTTGGTTGTTCAGATCAAGTGATGCCGTGGAGAAGCCATTGCTTGTTACTATTGCACCCAACCTCAATGCATTTGACGACAACTCCCTCTGATGCCCAACACCTTTGCCACCCTCATCTCACTCGTTTGCGAAAAACCATAGCCAAAACACCCTTTCCATATTGGTAGCATCCTTGTTTAAAGGACAAGAAAAAAGACCTCGCTTTGTTGGGGATCCGTGGGGCCCTATACCGTTTTCTTTGGTGTTCCCCATGCCACTACATCCATGATCCAACAATTAAAAAGGACCTGAAAATTTTGTATGTTTTTGTGGATGTCTTGTGATTTGGGGCAATGTTCTACCTCAACAATGTAGGTTGTGGCCAGAAATTTAGAAAAAATTAAAAGCGCTGGCCGAAATTCGTTGATGCATGGGTGGCCTCGAAAGGGGCGAGGGGTCTGGAGCGCCGCTTTTCAGGCCATTTCTATTTCTTTGGGGAAGAGCCAAGAAGCTTTGGCGGCGGGTCGAGGTGGTACAGTCAAATAAATGGGCCTCTGGCAAGTAGTGCATCATTCCAGTTTTAAAACCGTTCTATACCCTCAAAAAATCGATGGGGGGGGAGCGGAAATGTGAACGGGCGGGCGGAAGCACAAAATTCCTCCTAGCACCTTATTCATATGTAGGTAACTTAACGGAGTTTCCCACATGATATCTTTCCAGAACCACACACAACTCACAATCTCTCTCGCACACCTACACACCCAACACAAACGATGGCAGCCCAAGGAAAACCCTGTGACATCACGCCCCGCTTATCGGTCCCTCGCCTTTCAAAATTTTGTGGCTATGCGCATTTTCATAGGTGTCTATCTTTTTCATGTGTTGTTATGGCAAATTCGGGCATTGCTTCCCATTGCCACTAACCAGGGTATCTGAGAACCAATTGGGGATATTGGAGATATTGGAGATCAATTTCATACATAGTTTGAATAGACATGTTGAGAAAAGCATAAAATTTTAGTAGATGTGGCCGCATCGAACTTCTTTCAGGACTGTGCCCCACTCTATTCCGGAATTGTCCGAAATTAGCCACTACTGAAGCAAACAATATGTACTTCTTCACTTTGCTTCCGGCAATGACAAAGACTGGACAAAGACTTCTGGAGTTCTTTTTCATTTTTGATGACTCCCAAAATGAACATGCAACGTGAAGAAGAGAAGGCAAGACACAACACGGATTTGATCTGGACATGGTCAGAGGACCATGTGCAGAGATGTGTTGTGCCAAGACTGAGCCTTAGTTTTAGCAACCGAACATGAGCGCACACCATGTGGGGCTTTTGTGGTGTCACCATGTAATGAGACACTATGAAATGCAAAACGTCACATGTACCAACCCCATAAATAACATGACATAACAATTGCACAAAATTGAAGCTTTACCTTTGTGAGGATTTCGAGTATGTGAATTGAAGCACGACATTCACGCATGTGGTGGCATTTAATAAAAGTGAACCTTTGAAGATTTGCACTTCCCAGTCATGGATATTCACCAAAGATCCTTGTACCTTGTTTGCATGTTACACTTGCCACATGTATACATCCTCCCATATTCCTTGTGCTCACATGGTTTGCACATCGTCATGTCACGGGGAAATCTTGATTGTTGAAAAATTTTGTGGGTCGAACCACCCTTTCATTCCGCATGACTATGCATGACGATGCACGGCAGTAACGGAGCGTCGCGGAAACTGAGTTGCGGGGTGTTGCATAAAGCAATGCAATGATTCCAAGGGTCATAACTATCGGACCGTTACTTTCGGGTACAAAAACGATTTTTTTCAGCTAAAATAACAATGTTGTGAAACTACTTTCATGGCAAAGAGCACAAGAAAAGATGTACATAGAGGGGTCACAACCCATAGTACACCCGCGACCTCCTGCGACGTCCTGCTACCGTGGGCACCCCCATTTGAAGAAAAAAGGCAACATACAATTGGCCGATCATCTCTTGTGCGACCATTGCATTTGGGTTCTAGGATTGGGTGTCGGCACAAAGGTTTGTGCACAATCCTTGCGAGTCCACAAATCCCAAGCATTGCAATAGACAGTAGTGGCGTTCGGAGTACGAGCCTCCTTTGACAACACGCATGACTGAAGAGTTGGTCTTGACATTGTGGATTGCACAAACAAAGGGCACACTGAGCACCAAGTCAGGCACAAGAGAGCTGCTCACAAATGCATTGAGGCTGAGTGAAGAGCGCTTTTGTTTGTTGCTGGGCATTGGGTTTTACCCATGGAAATTGTGCATCACAGAAGGTCACGAGCACATAGGCAACAACAAAGAAAACATCATCAGTGGCCGGCCATGGGCTGAGAGCTTGACAAGCGCGTGATGGGGAACTTGGGACGAAAATGAAAGTCTTGCTACATGCCACGTAGGCACACACATGCCCAAAACTACATCTTTCTATTACATAATCGTTCCCATCTAACATTTATCGGCCCGAAAACTCGGCCTGCGGGAGCGAAGCGAACCGGCCGAGTTTTCAAGACCAAGATGTCCCAAGTGGCCCACGGGCGGTTGGTGTCTTCAATTGGAAGTGGTGAAAATCGAACACGTCAGTGTTGCGGATTACATGCTGTTTGAAGCCAGCCTTCGTTATGCACGCTTGTATGGTGTCTGAGATTGTGTTGGTGCTACACATGTTTCACTCCAAAGCACGTACAATTGCCATTGTGCATAGAACATGACCGTCTCACTTGGCTGGATAAGAAGAGACGCAAAAAAAGTTGCCAATGCTACTGTACTTGCTGATAGTGAATGGAGATGGAAATTTTACGAAGCACGCATTCACCGTGCGGCAGGCAGGGGGGGGGGGGGGGGGTTTTCGGGGTGGGTGATCCGGATCATTTTTGATCCAAACACTAGGCAGTGGGGAGGAGGGGGGGGGGTTTTCGGGGGTGGTGATCCGTGGATCACTTTGGATCATTCTTGGACCATTCCGGACCATTTTGCTTATTGCACTTTGAACTTTGTGTCAATGGTCGTGTGGACTTGTGGATCATTTTTTGCAAGTTAAATTAATGGAACAAGTGAACTTCCATTTTTGGTTCCTTTTTTTTTATGTTGCTGTGTGATACTTACATTTGGAAGATACATTTTTGGATCATTTTTTGCAACACAAATTGGTCAATCAATATGTTGTTTTGTGCGTGCTCTACGTGATACTTACATTTGGAAGTTACATTTTTGGATCATTTTTTGCCACACAAATTGGTCAATCAATATGTTGCTTTGTGCGTGCTCTACGTGATGCTTACAATTGGGGGTTGCATTTTCGGATCATTTTTTGCAACACAAATTGGTCAATCACTATCTTGTTTTGTGCGTGCTCCGTCTTTGGATCATTTTTGTTGCTTATGATTTGGTGGATCATTTGCCCTTGTGTTCTCTACTTTTTCTACTAGTGGCCTAGTTTGTGTAATGTCGGAGCCATCCCATATGTGTACGCATCACGACCACGGGTTCTTGAGCCCCTAGGACTGTCCACGTGTCCGAATTAGTGATCCGGAAAATTGCGGATCATTTTGCTAGGCAGTGGGGGGGGGGGGGTTTATGGGGTGGGTGATCCGTGATCCGCGGATCATTCGGTGGGGGGGGAGGGGGGGGTTTTTGGACCCCCGCGGATCAGTGATCCGCGGACCGCCTACCACACACCCTTCGGTGAGCTTCATGTTCAGACCCCACCATGCTCAATTGATTTTTGGCTCAGGAGTTGGTGCGTGTGTGCTCTGCGGAACTAGTTGTCCCTACTCTGCCATCCTACCAAACCTCATGATAACAACATCAAACATACTCATCCAACGAAGGAGAACGACGCAGAGGAGGAAGAAATGGACTCTTGTGAAGAGTTTGGATGAATGTTCCGAAAAATCAAACCTGAAGTAACACCACTAGTTTGCAATAGACTCAAGGGAGTTGTGCAAGGGAGTCGTCTCCCTATCACTCTCCAATGTTGTTCTTGGGGACTCATCCACCTGCCATTCTGCTTGACGTGTACGCAAAAGAACGAACAACATGCTGTATTATACAAAAATTGTGCCAATGCCACGGATATCTGCGGATATCCGTGGCTGTTGGCACAATTCTTATATCCGTGGCATAGGGGCCCGAGGATATCGGCAGATATCCGTGGCATTGACCCAGGGTCCTTGTGCGCAACCCTTCCCTAGCCCCACAACCCCAGGTGATTGGATTGTTGGCGGCGATTAATTTACATTTTTCATGATTTGCTGCCTGCCACAGGATATCCGCAGAATTCCGTGGCATTGACCCGGGATATCATCGCTGCCGTATCCCGGGTCAATGCCACGGATATCTGCCGATATCCTCGGGCCCATGCCACAGATATAACTACTCCATCCCCCCGCACATGGACATTGAGGCACATTCCATGGGGCACATTTGTTAGCTCGTGCACAATGCACATCCACCAAAGATAGAAATCCACACTGCTTTGTGTATGCTTGGCGAACTTTCTTTGGCAATGCATAGTGTGCAACCACCAAGCATTGTTTGTTGAGGATGGTTCGTTTGGTTTTGGAGACTTGCATGACCATAACAAGCAAGCAAGTCTTCATTGATCAATCCTACAGCTGTACACTGATCACAAGCACAAAGAGAAAAGCTGCTCTCAAATGCACATCTCGTTTACCTACTCAAATGTCCAAAATGGGAGCGGTAGCGAGGCACAATCCATGGGCCACACATCCAAAAGAAATTGTTTCCCAACCCTTTGATGCGTGTGTCCAACAACAACATGCACGCCATTTTGTGGTACGCCTTGTTTTTTTGGAAGTGCACACCAATGGCGCGTGCCCACAGAATTATGGGACGGGGCCCATAAGCGCGTATTACAACCTCAAGTTGGGACGTACGGGGAAACCTAGACCAGACAGCCCAGTCACATCGCTGCGGAGCCCGGTCACAACACATGTCAAATGGTCCACACTATCGTACCTCCGCCCCAGCACGTACATATGCACTCGTGATCCTCCTGATCATGGGCAATGTATATTCCTTTGGCTACCAGACCGGACGGAGGACCGGTCTGGTCTTGTGGGGAAAATTATCACTTTCTGGCAAAGGATTGGGTCAAGGGTTTTTGAACGTGGCGGAAATGATGGTTTTGGTGGTTTTCTTAGACTCAATAGTATTTTAGAGAAAAACAGTAAGACCAGTTTCAGAGACCGGTGGGACCGGTCTTTGCAAACCGAACGGACCGGACCACTTCGGTACACTTTGGAGCACTTTCTTACACTTGCCTCCCAAACCTACCTTTGCGCGCTCGTTGCAGCATGCACGCCACCACACACCATGCACAAACCACACACACATACACAGACTTTGCTTCCCATGTCCTCTTGGGTGTTTCAACGATGCATGATGGGTGGGATGCACCATTAGCATGAAAATAGATCGGTTCAAACAGTTTCATGCAGACCGGTCAGACCGGTCTTCCGAACCTCGCTCCTGGTCCCCTACTTCCTGCTGCCTTTTGACAGGACCGGTCAGACCGCTCTTCCCCGCTTTGTTGCTTAGCCTTCTTTAATGCCGATTTCAGGCCCCGGGACGAAGATCCCCGGCGTGAAGGACGCCGAGACCCCCGTGCCCACGGCCTTCAAGAAGGTCCGGGCCGGCGACCGGGTGGTGCTGCTGCTCAAGGGCTCGCACGGGGGCCGCTACACCGGCACGTGCGAGTCGCAGGCGACCGGTAAAATGTCCCTATCCGGGACAATCTACTTCACGGAGGACCAGAAGACCGGGGGCTTGAAGCGCAGCATCAGCAAGGGCGAGCTTGACTTCGTCACCGAGGACGTGCTCGGATGTTGGGTGATCGCGGAGGCGAAGACATCTACTCCGGGCCAGAGGATTGCGGCCCGAGCAGCGCAGTCCCGCAAAAGGAAAGTGAACGAGGAGTCCGAAGACGAAGACGAGGACGAGGAAGAAGAGGACGAAGAAGACGAGGAGGAGGAGGAGCGAGAAAGCGTGATGGAGATCCCGGAAGAAGAGGCAAAGGAGGAAGAGCAAGAGAGGAAGAAGAAGAAGCCGGCGAAGGAGAAGCACACCACCAAAAGACGGTTGCCGGTCCCATTTTTCAAGGAAATCAAAGCCGAGGGCAGTGAGTCCGCCTCGGCGCCCCGCACAAGCAAGAAAGGCAGGAAGGCCTCCACCGAGGACGAAGAGAGGTCGGCGGAAGAGGTGCGCATGGGCAACGCGTTGGAGATGTATGGCACCACCTTGCCAAGGCTTGGGCAACACGTCCGGCAATGTCTCCGTGGCCAACCCGGCACCAAGACACTTTTGGCGGCAGCGCTGCAGTTGCTGTTCGAGTGCCCGAACAGCATTCTTCGTGGTCCTCTCTGCATTCGGTCGGATTACATCGTGGCGCAGCGCAAGTGTGTCGAGCCCCTTCGTCAATCCGGTGGTCCCCAATACGAGGAATACGCAGGTTTGTGCATACTGTCGTAAACCGTTAGGACCGCTTCACTTTAGCACACTTCACACGACGACCGGTCGGACCGGTCTGTACAAACTGTCGTAAACCGTTCGGACCGGTCCACTTTAGCACACTTCATACGACGACCGGTCGGACCGGTCCTTGCAAACTGTCGTAAACCGTTCGGACCGCTTCACTTTAGCACACTTTAGCACACTTTATTCCATTTCTCCACAGAGAAGGTCTTGCAGGGGGCTGCAACGTGTCCGAAGTGCTTGGGGATCAAGGATGAGCCCGACATGGACATGCCCGCCCTGCCCGCCGCGCCCGCAGCGCGCCAGCTCGCCATCCCCCAACCCGCCGCAAGGCCCGTCCCTCCGGAGATGCCGATGCACGTGCAGACCATGGACCAGCTCACCACTCCCCAGCTGCGCGAGAAGTTCATGGCCCTCAAACGGGAATTGCAACGCACCGAATTCGAGCTCGTAACGGTATGGAGCACCCAATGGCCGTTCGGGGTTGTGTGTGGAACTCGCTCTCCCCTTTGCCGTGCCATTTTTAGGTCCGTGGGGGTTCTCTTCCTACAAGTGATTGGCATGAACCACACGCCGAAACCAAGACGTTGGGGGAGCAGATCGAAGAGATGCGGACAGTCGCTTGGTTCCGTGAACAAACGGAGAGGATGAGGTTCGTCGAGGAAGAAGAGGCGCGCGAGGAGTTTGAACGACAAGAGGAGGCAAGAATCCAAGCCGAACGTGCAATGGAGGTGTGTGTCCAGGGGTCCCCTAGCCTACATTTGTGCATGCATGGAGTCAGCACTGTGGTCTGTGGTCTGCAGGACGCCCGACGTCGTGAGGAGGCCGCGCGTGAACGCGAAAAGAAGGATGCGGCGACCGAGGCCCGCAACAAGAAGACCGGGGAAGAGAAGAAGGATAATGAGGATAATGAGGATGAGTAACTCATTTTCTATTTGCTTTTGCTATTTGCTATTCCCTTTTGATTTTATCGACGAACTGTTTCGGTCCTGTGTGGCCGGTGTGCCAGACGTGTGCCAGACATGTGCTTGATGGGACAGCAGCGACATGATTCCAGGATTGCATGATTCCATGATTTCTGCTGCGTGTTTGGTTTGGGAGCAAAGAAAGTCTAAAGTGTACTAAAGTGTGCTAAAGTGAAGCGGTCCGAACGTTTTCGAGTAGTTTGCAAAGACCGGTCCGACCGGTCTCTGGACAAAGTGAGCTAAAGTGGACCGGTCCGAACGGTTTAGAGTAGTTTGCAAAGACCGGTCCAACCGGTCTGTGGACAAAGTGATCTAAAGTGAAGCGGTCTGAACGGTTTAGGGTAGTTTGCCGGTTTGGGAGCAAAGAAAGTCTAAAGTGTACTAAAGTGTGCTAAAGTGAAGCGGTCCGAACGGTTTAGAGTAGTTTGCAAAGACCGGTCTGACCGGTCTCTGGACAAAGTGAGCTAAAGTGGACCGGTCCGAACGGTTTAGAGTAGTTTGCAAAGACCGGTCCAACCGGTCTCTGGACAAAGTGATCTAAAGTGAAGCGGTCTGGTCAGCAAAAGCTTGTATTCTGTTTTTTTTTCAGGCATGCCTGCTGCTACACCATGGGAACCAAGACCCCTGGCCCCCCTAGAGGCCCAATGGGATTTTGGAGATGAACTCCGCAAAGGGCGCAGCCTCTTGGAGGGCACCGAGGATGGCAAGACCCCCGTTGCCGTCTGGAACTTTATGTTTCGGCCAATTTTGGAGGCCATGACGCTGTGTTTGGAAGAGGCCAACCGGTTAGACCTTGTGGACCTTCTTCCGCGGTACGTGCTCTTTCGAGTTGGCTTGGGCATGCTGCAGCCGCGCAGAATAGATGATGTGTGGGACAAAGAGAGTATGCACTACAATGCATACATGGCGGAACTGTTTCCTAGCAGGCGACAGTTTTATGTGCTGCAGCGACTTGCGGATCCGGATGCGGATGCGTTGATTGAGTTGTGCACGATGCACTGGCAAGGCGGATGGGAACTAGGTGACGTGGTGTGCGGGGATGAGACCGTGGTCCCCCACAAGGGGTTGTTTGTCATCCGGCAGTTCATACCGCGCAAGCCTCACCCCACCGGTGTGAAACTGTACGCGTTGTGCGACGCACAAAGCCATTACATTTGGCATGTGTATTTGTACCGTGGTGCAGCCCCTCGTGTGGGTCCGGAGTCCCGGAGCCGGTTTGCAGGCCACTACAATGCGTTTGAGATTGTGCAACTTTGGAATGATGTGACTCCACCCGGAAAGGTGCTTGTGGCGGATTCATTCTTTGGGTCTCATGATGCGGCGGCGATGCTAAGTGCACAAGAGCGTCCGTTCTTGATGCTCACTTCCACAAGTGCTTTGGTGCAAGATGGGAACGTTGGACTAGACCCGGGGGATGTGAACACGGTGGTGCACAAGGAACATCGGTATGCACTCTCGGTATACAAAAACCCCAAAGTGGGGCGCAAGCCGGCAAAGGTGGTACCACTACTAACCAATTGCTTAACCGGAGGTTCGCTCCCACACCGAAGTGGACGATACCACCTACCGGGGATAATTGCCAACTACCGTAGGTTTGCCCCGGGGGTGGATACGTTTAACCAAATGTGCTTACAACACCGGGAAGAGCACCGGTTTCAATCATGGTGGAAGGCACTTGGGGGTATGGTGTTAAGGATAGCGGCAACAAATGCATTTACGTCATGCCAAGCGTTGCGCCTTAGTCCGGGGGGTGAAACAATGTTTGACTGGCAATGGAGGTTGATGAGATACATGTTTCCGGCAAGGCAAATTCAGGTGGTGGACAAGCATGTACCAATAGTGGTTGGGAAGCGGGGCTTTTGTGTACATTGTGGGATGGGCACCACCCGATACAAGTGCAAAGCATGTGGGTGCTATCTACACGTTGAATGCTTTGCGGACCATCATGAATGAACCATGAATACATGTCTTGTGAGGATTGACTCCCATGCATTGCAATGCCTGTGCAAAGGTGTGAACACGCACAACACAGCACACGCACACACACAACACACACATGCGGACACACACACTACACACGCATCACCAAGTGCTCCAAAGTGTGCTAAAGTGTGCTAAAATGGTCCGGTCCGTTCAGTTTGCAAAGACCGGTCGGACCGGTCCGACCGGTCTCCCCGAACTAACCGGTTCGCTACAGAAAGCTAAAGTGGCGCGAAACGGTCTCAACTGAACAGTTGGTGATTTTGCCTAGTCGAAACGGTGAGTTAACGAAGACCGGTGGACCGGTTGTGAAAATATTCGCGTATGGTAGCCAAAGGAATATTCCTTTAGCTACCGCCTGAAATGTTCCCCAACGCGCTACATCACCCCCCCATTTTATGTTGTCAAAGGGGGTTTCTGAGTGTGCTGAAACCGTTTGGGTACCTCCAAAAAATGTGTTTTTCATGTGAAATGGAAAATGTTCCCCCATGTTCCCCCCACATGTTCCCCAACATGCTTCTCGTCGTTCTCGGCGTTCTGGACGAGCAGCGTGTTGGGGAACATGTGTGTGTTACCGGGTACAAAACACGGGTACATGTGGTTCCCACGTGTTGCCAACGTTCCACAATGTTTTGGAATGCGGGTACGACCGGGTACAAAATGGTGTTCCCGTGTTCTAGAACGTTCTACAACGTTCTGGAACGTCCGGGTACGACCGGGTACAAAAAAGGCTACCATCAGGTCAAACAGTGGGCGCTGGAGGGTGCCGCCCTTGCTGAGTCTCTGGGAAGGGGTGGTGGGTGCACACACACACACACAGGAGCTGTCACACTCTTTTGCCATTTGCCAGTTAAGAGTTCAAGCGAAAACCGCTGTGGTATGTGGTGTTCAACAACTCTCTTGCTTGCAAGCGTTGGTGCTGATGTACTGCAGGTTATGTTTTATTGACACTGTGGAGCTTTTGCTCGTTGCCTGTGGCATTGCTTCTCACACAACACCTGAAGCGGTGGTCCATGTTGGTCCATGTTTGCCCATGCCCTGTCATAGTGGAGGGTTTGGCGGAGGGCAGATAGATTCTGCAATCGGAACTACAGTGATGCACTGTTCTGGCATAGGTTCTGCCCACTCATGTGATGTGATGTGATGTGGGGAGGGTAGTGATTATGTGGAGGGAAGGGGGGGTTGCTGAGTTGGCTGGACCTGGCACATTGCTGTGTCACATTGCTGCATGTCCTCACCAACACAACTCCTCAAACCGCACGGGTTGTGGTGGGGGGGGGGGGGGGGGCTCTGAGGGCCCCAAGATGATGAAACGAGGATTACGAAAATTCTTTGTCCCACTTATGGCAAATGGTAAATTTCGGTGCCGCAGCCGCCAAAGTTTTTTCTGGGGGGCCAAAAGTGGTCCAGAATCCCGAAAAAAACTTTCTTTCATCAAATGTCATGAGGCCCATCAAATTGATAAGCGGAATGTGCCCAACAGGAAGATGTATATGCTGGCGGTCAAAAATTACTTTATTTAAGGGTCAAAAGTGGCCAAAGCTGGCCAAAATTGGTTGGCCGTATCTCACCATCGTCATGGGGGGGGGGGGGGGGCTGTATCCATCCCTGCCCGCACCCAAACAGAGGCTGACATTGGTGTGATGGCATGTGCAGGGACCGATTTGCATGTAACAGGCACCGCTTTCTTCCTCCAAGTGGCCGGAAATGTATGCAGATGGGGCCCTATATCCGTGGCCGACCGAAGTGTCGATGCTTCACGCTGACATGGAGGTGGCTGTGGAGGCATTGGAGGCCGCATCCCGGGTCATTGTTGAGGGCCTCTCCAGGCATTCCTCCGCCGCGATGGAGGTCACCACGAAAGGATACCATGGGGACGTCGTCTGCGCACTCGACGTGGCCGCGGACGAGGCACTGTGCGCCGTCATCGAAAAGAGGCGTCCGGGGGACGTGGTATTGTCCGAGGAGCTCCGCCCCGACACTGCAACCGGCAGTGGCCGCGTGTGGATCTGTGATCCGCTGGATGCCACGTCGGCTCTGTCGCTGGGGCTGGGCGACTGCTACCCCGCAGTGCTGATCGCACTGTTGGATGATGCACCCGCGACGCCTGCTGGCGCGGGCGACGTCGGCGCAGCTCACGCGGCAGCGGATGGGGCCGTTGCGGAAGGGCGGCGCGTGCGCCTCGCTGTCGCTGGCTTTCCTTTGACACAGGAGGTATTCTACGCAGCGCTAGGGCGAGGGTCATTCTGGAACGGGACTCAACTTGGACAAACGCACTGCAGCAGCGCCCCGCAGAAGGCTCTGCCAGGCGTCCACGAGCCCCCCGGTGCGCTTCTTTCCGCGCTGTGCGTCGACATGAACCAGCACGCAGACGCCCAGTACGAGTCCGCCGCGTTTGCCACGCTGCGGACGCGGCTCCGCTCGCCGCAGGGCGGGGCGAGGCTCGTCACAGCGCTCCCGCCGCACTCCGGCGTCGGTCTCCGCATCCTTAGGCCCGCCCCACCCTGCGGCGAGGGGGTGGCGCAGCATGGGCTGGCGGCCGCGGTGCACGACGGACACCCGGAACGGCCCAAGCAGATGCCATGGGACATCGCGGCCCCGCAGCTGATCGTGGAGGAGGCAGGGGGGGCGGTGGTGTACTTGGACACCCTGGAGAGAGTGGACTGCACGGTCCCCGCCACCAGGCCCTTCCTCGTCGCAAGAACCCCCGCCATAGCCCTCGCTATCCACGCCCTCATGTCTCCGGTGCCGGAGGTCGCGACCAGCGGCTGATGGCTTGTCAGCACAGCGCCAGGCAATGGCATACAGCAGGCGGGAATGTGGGAGCTGCTGCTGGTCACGAGCTGCCGTGTCAAAGGCCGCCCCCACGCCCCAACACACACGTCAAAGAGAGGCCGAAGCAGGACGGCGGATGCACCCAGACGAGCCCGCCTTCCGCGCAGAGTTGCCATCCGCGTCCGCCGGATCAGGCGTGACCCGAGGAGCTAGATCCTACGGAATCAGACGCATGGGACACAGTTTGTCCCGACTGAGTTCCGGGTACGGGGGCGGGTATTGCGCAGTAGCACATGGTACGGGGCAGATTCCGAACGCATCCCCGACCCCTGCCGGACACCAGTGGCACGTCTGGCGCCGAGTGCAACCCCCCCCCCCCCCCAAAAGAAATAGTCGTTGGCATCACCAGGAGAAGAGGAGGTTATCGGGTATTGCTAGATGGAGGAGTGATCGGGATGATGTCATTGGAAGGCGGCCGGGGTGTGTCGTGCATCCGATCTATCCTGTTCTGTTGCTTCTGCTTGTTGATAGCACCAGGGTGGGGTCCCACACCGCCCAACCCTAAAAGATTGTTTAGGATTGTTTAGACCAAAATTTTCCTTGGCACCGGCGCCCCTAAAAACTCAGCACCACTTTGGGGGGGGGGCTGGACCCCCCCCCCCCAGACCCCTCCCCTTTAAAAGGAGCCCTGGGCGGGGGTCTGCACTTGTTCAGGGACGTTGACCGCTCGACCCGCCCCATCCATCCGCGCCCGGCTGGGCTGCTGCTTCTGTTCGTCACGCTCCACCACTTGCCCCGGAACTTCCGGACGACAGTGCGTCTGGACGCAGAGCGGTGACCTGCCTTTTTGTCGGGGCCCTCCCTCGGGCGCCCCACTGCTGGCGCATGTCCAGGCACCACTGTGCCTGGACATGCGGTGCCACCCCCCCCCCCCCCCGCCCCCCACCCTTGGTGGCACGCTGTGGATGTCTTTTCACCGACGTCTTCTATTCCGACGAAACCGACGGAGGGTTCCGACTGCGTAGCGGCCCCCGTCGGAGCGCCCCGGCACACTGCATTGCACTGCAAAGGTGCAGGTCTACCCCAATGTCAGGAGAGCTTCGCTTGCTCATCCACCTCCCAAACCCCCGGGCCCAGGTCCCGCAAGGAATCTGGATGCCGAGTTTCAGATGGGCCAGTGGTGGACCAATGCCATTGTTTTGCGTGGCCTGGAGAGGGATCTGCTGCCGGTGTCCAGCCTGAACTTCGCATTCATGTGCCAAGCCGATGGGAGTTGCATGCGGGAAGGTCAGGAACAGCGGCCAGACGTCACGAGAGAACAAGGCATTGCAGTAAACCATGGAAAAGAATGGGAATGCATGTGCATGGGTCGTGTTCAGTCCGTTTTGGGGGCCATTTGCCGGACCTTCGGGCCCTTGTAGCCGATGTCGACCTCATTGTTTGTGGCTGCTCGTTTGGCACCTTCGTTTGGCAGCCACTAAGAGGCCTCTCACGGCTGCGTCGTCGGGTGTGCACAGTGCCCGACAGTCCGCTCCCGCAACCAGCACCTGATTGCCCCCCACCCCATTTCAAAAGCGCCCGTTTTCCTTGGAATGGCACGTCGTCATCGCGGCCTTATGCTTGTGTGCGGGACTGCCTGCCAAGTGCTGCCCCGGCCCCTGCGACGGGCCTGCGCGCACGCACGGCTCTACACAGTCGACGCCGAGAAGGAAACTTACTATCACATCGGTGGGGACCGGGAGGTGCACTTCGTCCACCGCGATGCCTCAGGCGGGCAGACCCCGCTGCATCCGCCTCTGCTCTTCATCCATGGCGCTGCGTGCGACCGCCGGCTCTGGCCCGATGCCCTGCGCTGCTCGCCCCGCAGCCACACTGTGGCCTTGGACCTGCTTGGCCATGGCAAGTCCCCAGGGACTGGGAGGTCGTCAATTGCAGAGTACGCGGAGGATCTTGCGTCGGTGACCGAGATTTTCCTGGCATCTACGCCGCAGGTCTGTGTGCGATAGTGCTCGAGAGGGCGCATCATGCGCTGTGCAAAAGGTCAGCCATTTTCGACCCAGAAGTAAGTTTCGCCACTGGAGGTGCACCGTGGTGCCCCACTCTCCCTCTGTCGTGTCTGGAACCAACTTCAAAAGCACCCAACCACTCATGACCAAGCATGTACAGGTCAAAAGCTGCAATGGAACATCCAAAGCAGTAAAGCATTCCTGTCCCCATATGAATGTCACACACAACCTTCCAAGGCCAAAAAGTTCACGGAAATGCTACACTTGTGCCGTACAGTGTTCATGAACATCATGAGGGCCTCTTGACAGGTTGCCAAAGTCTTGCGGACACAACACATAACACTCCACCTACTGCTGAAGAATTGTTCGAGGTGATGGTGGTGATGATGAGACTCCGAACACGTTACGGCCAAGGAGATACATTCCATGCAGTCATGCTGATTCACGAGCTTTTGGTGCAGAGGATCAAAGTGCTGTAGTACTTGTGCTGCAGTGGCATGTTGGGGCCCGTAGAACCGTTTGGCATCTGCTTTCGAATTTTTGCATTTGAGATGCGTCTTGCATTTGCTTTCTGGTTGTTGTGCCTCTGCATCGGTGTTACCACCTTTCCCAGTCTTGATACTGCTCCAACTCGAAGTAGTAATGCTCCTCTGCCGTCGAAATCCATTGTGTGTATGAGAAGAAGGTCTACGAATGAAGAGATTGGGAAAATGAAGCAAGGTTGCCCCACAGACCACAAGAAACACACTCCCATAGTACCGTAAAGTCACCCCAATGGTAGGCACTGTGTGTGCGCTGTGCGTAAATACCCTCAGAGAACAATTTGTTTGCTTCCCTTCCCCTTAAGGCACGCCCATGTCTATGACAAAGCTGATGTTGGTACCATGCCTGTCCAAGGCACTTACTTTCAATTTGTTACCAAGCGTGACTGAGCTGTCTAGCCACTCAGCCGATGTCAGTGGCAAACCTTTTCTTAGTGAAGTGCACACGCTACCCCCCCTAAGGGAGGGGGGGGTTGCCTCTTTCAAAAGTTGGGTGCCGTTGAAAATTCATGCATGTCGGTGTTTGTGCCAGTCCTGAGTGACTGCGGCCAGCAGAAATGGATTTCACTGTTTCTGTAGGCCTGTGTTTCCGGCTGTGCCCCAGCTCGCAAGCTGCAAGGAATCCAGGCCCTGTCACAAGGTTTCTGCCGAAGAGACCTCATCAATTGAAGAAAACTGTGCCATTGTAGATATCAATTGTCCCCCGCAATAGACATAAAGTGTGCCATGGTGAACCCAAAGTGTCCCACGTCCAATTCAAAGTTTCCTCGCTGAATGTAAAGCCCCTTTTGATTTGTCCGCCAGCAACATGGTCCACAGGGTAGTTAGCTCTTGGCAATGACCACTGACCAAGCCTTTTCTTAGCAACGCAGGGGGGGAAGGGTATGAAATGACAACGGAGGCACAACACCTGGCCTACCCCCAAGTGGGGGAGGGGGGGGGTGAAACCCAAGAAGCACCCACCCACCAACCAACCCACAAACCCACCAACCAACAAGTGCTCCCTCACAGCATTGTCATTGTCAGAAGCCACCATACCATGAATAGGCCCAGCAGCCTTGTACCCGATGCTTATGCTCAAAAATACAATAAAGACGGTGATTGGACCCAACGCTAACGATAATAACCCCAAGTGTTCATGCCTTACAGCCCACATCACTAACCACTGCTGCCCACCTTAATGTAGTCTCAGTTGTGAAAATGAGACACAGAAAAAAACATGAAACAAAACAGGGAATCACGCATGGACCAAAAGCCAACCCAGTCATCAAGGACCTTGAGCCGCTTGGTCACCTGCAGCACTTTCTTGATGCAATGCTATATGCATGTATATGCAGTAGGTTCTTGCTCTGGCAGTGCGTTTTTGACAGCGTTTTTTTCACGCACCAGTTTCCATTGTCCCTCCTTCCAACTCCTTTTTGAAGTCATGCGCCTTCGAGTGGTTGCTCTTGGTATGTGGCTACGTTAAACAGCGTTAGTCAACCAAAGGGTCCACCTACACTCTTCCCTAGTTTGCCTTGGTGTTACCCTCCTCCGTACCCCCTGCCACGCTGCATGGGTGTTTCATGGCATTTGTCATGAAATTCACTCCACATGGGCTTTCAGCAGATGTTCAATGAATTTCACGACTGGGCTCCAGGCCTCAACAGAGCTACCCCCTGGCCGCCCTGCACCTGCCTGTGTGCTGCTCGCAGGTGCATGCCGGTGCCGTGCTGGTCGGCCACTCAATGGGGGGTGCTATCGCCACATGCGTCGCTGCCGGGTGGCCGCACCTCGTGGATGGCCTCGTGCTCATCAACACGGCGCACAAGCTGCGTGTGGCGAGCGCCTTGCGGGAACAGATAGAGCGGGACGACTTCGACCTGGCGAGCGTCGCGGCGCTGATGACGGCGATGGCCTTCCCGGAAGGCACGGCGGCGGGCGTGCGGGACCAGCTCGGGGCCATGCTGTCGCAGACCGGGGCCGGCACCGCCCAGGCGGATTTCCTTGCGTGCCAGAGGTATGAGCCGCCGGAGGCTTTGCCTCTACGAATTCCGTCGCTGGTGGTGAGCTCGGACTCGGACAAGCTCTTCAGTTCGAAGGCGTCGCGGATGTTGGCGGAGAAGGTCTCAACATCGTGCACCCACACAGTGGTCCGCAGCTCAGGGCACATGACGCCTTTGGACCAGCCGGAGGCGCTGCGGCAGGTGCTGTACGGGTGGCTGAGGAAGCAGCGGTGGTGACGGCCGAGACACGAGCGGTGCCATTGGGGCACGAATGTGCGGAGGATGACCCGCAATCTGTGACAGAAGACAGGGTTGGTGATGGAGGCAACTCTCGAGGGTACCCCTCCCCCCGCTTTTGGGATGTGCACCACAAAATATTTCAGGGCAAGCCTGTGCTCGGAAGAAGAGGGCGGAGACCGCCCGTGGTGTTTGCCAGAACGTAGCAGCTACCATACCCCGCGACGCCCAGAGTGAGCTTTGCCCGACAACAGCCAATGGTGTCGAAGGGCCGTGGTGTGGCAGGTGCGGTCGGAGCCAGTTGTTGTCATGGAGGGGGCGAGCAGCGGTGCGCTTCACGGGGGCTGAAGGGGGTTTGAAACGTGGTTGCGAAAGCGGTTACTGGGATTTGGAAAAGCGGACGGAACGAACTGTTGCAAGATTTCCCTCCTCCCCTTGAAGCCCATTCCTAGGGGTGGGGTCTCAGGGGGGAAGGGGCACAAAGGGGTCAGGTTTTGCCATCATGTCACTGACAGAGAAACACACCTGGGAGTCACCATGGGCGGTGCACATTGGAGGGGGAGGGATTTCGAGGTGCTTTCGGATCATAAAGTCTGTGGTTGGAAGGTGATGCAAGAATTTGCCGCCCGAATTTCAGTTGTGCCGCAAACTTTAGCACAATGGCTCTAGAGTGCCAAACACCAGCCCACCTCCAGTTCATCTCTAGTCCACATCTTGTAATGGCCTCTTTCTTGCCGTGCACGGAATTAGGATTGCTGAAGCAAGGCATGCTGCAAGCCTGCGAGGAAAAAGCCACGCAGCACAAGCAGCTGCACACCACCTCTTCCGCAATCTACTGGCCCAGGCTGAAGTTGTTGATTGCATGCATGTTGCCAATTACAGCTGAGGGGGGCGGTCATGAATTTCGCGAAAGGCGCCTATGGCAATGTCACTGAAGAGCTTTTGTTCAGACTATTCTTGATTTGCAGCCTGTGCCTTGCAGGGTAAAGGTCACAACGGGGTGATCATTTTCTGATATTTTTGTTGTGGATTCCACGTGGGGCTTCCCCAGGGTTTGGTTCACTAAGCAGCAACATTTGCATCCCACAGGGGGGTCATGTTGGCCCAGCCCAGGCAGAGGCCCATTAAATGGGTACCAATGCCAGGGGGGCGGGGGATGCCGGTGTGGCAAGGAAGGAAAGCAACCATCTGACATCTGAGCCATCCATCTGATTGGTTGCCCTGTAACACGAAACATTTGTTGTCAACGACATTTCTTACGCAAGTGGTTGGCTACGGCCATGATGGGATACCCATGCACAGACATGTGTAAACTCCCCACACAATAAGACCTTAGTTCTTAACTTTAGTACAGCCGGTGGCGGTCTTGGTGGGGGTTCCTACTTTGGGGGAATGCAGGCAGTTGCAATGTTGTCCCCCATCTTTAGCCTGTTGCTTGTCAGGGTCGAAGGTGGTTCTTATCTTTGGCTCCGTGCAAAACCCCAGGTGGCGCTTGTTTTTGGGGCGGTTATTCGTTTGGGCCCGGTTCTTGTTTTTTTTGGGGATGGTTTACATAACAAGACAACTCGCTGCAGCCACGAACCACCTGAGCTTCCTGACTCAGCAGCTCACTGGATATTGATTTTATGGAGACGTGCTCACAGAACCAGAAGGTTACTTTTTGATTTGCATGGTAGGTGTCTGGGAGAGAGTTCCCGCTGTCCCAACAAACATTTCAAGAGTGATCTGAAGCCTGTGTGATTTAAATGCAGGCTTAACCCTGAGTTTTGATCCTGGTGTATTGCTTGTTCAATTCCAAGTCCTGGAACTTGTTGGAATACCTCCTTCCCTGTTGCACAAGCTTTTTCTTGGTCCCAAAAACCGACGGTCACTACAGCTGGTCCTCCTCCATCTTACTTTCAAGGGTGCAAATTGTGATGACAATTCCAAAGCCTTCATCAATTGCACCTTGGCATTTAGCCTGCTTCAGGCAATAGACGTTAGTGGAATTCAGTCAGCTTAAGGTTCATCTCAGAAGCTACAAACAAAGTTTAACCCCAGAAATTTAGTTTTGACCCTTCTCCCATTGTCATTCGTTTGAACTTTTTGGCCCGGGACGCCTGTGACACAGCCTTCCCCTATGGCATCAGAATACATGTCTCCGCATTCCCTATGCTTGCGTGTGCCCGTGGGACGGAAGGGCCTGCGGGGTGCAAGGATGGCAAGCACACATCCATCTAAAGTATAGGATTGCCAAAATCATCACAGTGGGCACCATACCTCAGCAGCATGCAAAAAAAAACAAAAAGCAGTTCTTCAACAAAATGTAATCCACTGCCGTTAGAACTACCCCACATGATCACCCACATCAGCAATCAGCACTGCAAATTGCTCCATGACTGTTGCAGAAAAAACCTGGACACTCAAAGCCTTGATAGTTTGTACCTTGTTGATTGGTCTCGTGTGAATTTGCGCCCGTAATAATAAGTTGGAGGAGAGTACGCACAAGATTCAGCTGTTGTGCAACCCACAGGATTCATATTCAATGTTTCTTGAACGTGACATTCTTGATATTCATGATGCTTGATGGTTGATAATGGAGCTTGGAAAAATTGGAATGACACAACCCCAGACGTCCCAAATTGGTGGTCTCTGTCTCTAGGGAACAGGAGGACTCCATCAAGTGGCATCTGGTGGTGGCACAAAACATGGTGCCGAAACAACTCCTGTGTCATAGAACAAGCCCTGCAAGTGGCGTAAGAACAGCAATGGTCAACACCCTGCAGCATCTCTGGCTCTTTCTCTGCATCGCACTGTGAATGTGGCAAAGCTGTAGCACATATTGTCATTCAAAGCAGTACACGTCCTACCGCTTGAACAAGGTGTATCTTAGACAGGGGCTGGGGTATGGTCTCAAATGGTGGTTCCTCCAATGAAATGCCACAACGTGGCATGAAGTCTCTAGTGAATGAGGCACATCAGCCCAGCGATGATTCTACCAAGGAGATACTCGTAGCCTGTATTACAAATGTACAGCCCATGACTGACCACTGGTGCTTGCTTGTTTATGATGACATCATGCAGGTGGTCGCATTTCTACACCACCCATACATGATTCAAGTGCTGCCGTATTTCAATAGGATCACATGGTCGGCTGCAGTACAGTTTTGGCACACAAGACCTGCCAACTGGGGCTGCCGCAGAGAGATTTGGCACACGGGTTATTGATTTTCTGTCAGGGGTCTGTCCAGCTGCTTTCTCTAAGCAGGGGCTTGCACAAGAGGAGGGGGTTGCATGGCGGCACATTGTTGCACAGTACATAGTGTCAGTCACAGCCGCAGCTACACCTGCCCCATGCAGCTTGGCCCATTGTTTCATGGGTGCCTGGCCATAAGTCTCAGGAGCTGTCTCGCACAGCCATGGTTCTGAACCGAGGATCAACAAATCACTATTGATAGGTAGAGGCGCAGGTCCACAGTGCTATTTCGGCGCTTAAGTGGATGTGTGGATGTGAAATAGATGCGGTGTGCAACGATTGGCCTGGTCGTTCGTACCATCTGTTGGCATATCAAATCCGCAAGCTGCATTGGTACCTATGTATGGTGCCACCAAACCCATTGGGCAGTCCAGAATGTTGTTGATTTCTGTGAGGCACTACATTCCTTCATGGTAGGTGGTGCAATGATTCATGGGAGGCGCCGCATTCGTTGTTGTGAGGCACGTTGATTGCTATGGAGCACTGCATTGATTCATGGGAGGCACTGCATTGATTCATGGGAGGCATTACATTACTTACTGCGAGCTACTGCATTTAGTGCTGTGAGGTATTGCATTCGTTGCTGTGAGGTACTGCATTGCTGCATGGGAGGCACTACATCCGTTCCCAGGAGGGTGGGGGGGCACTGCATTGATTCATGGGAGGCAGTGCACTCATTGCTGTTCGGCACTGCATGCATTCGTGGAGGGCACTGCATTGATTGCTGTGGAGCCTGTGGAGCACTGCATTGACTCATGGGAGGCACTGCATTGATCCAACTGCATTCATTGCTGTTAGGCAGTGCATTGGCTACTGTAAGCCACCGCATTTAGTGCTTTGAGGCACTGCCTTCATTGCTGTGAGGCACTGCCTTCATTGCTGTGAGGCACTGCCTTCATTGCTGTGAGGCACTGCTGTCATTGCTCATTGCTGTGAGGTACCTCGTGCATTGCTGTGAGGCACTGCATTGCTTCATGGGGGGCACTGGGTTGATTAATGGGGGGCACTGCATTCATTGTTGTGAGGCATGGCATTGATTTATGGGAGGTATTGCATTGGTCACCGCATTTAGTGCTGTGAGGCACTGCATTGACTCATGGGGGGCACTACATTTATTGCCGTGAGCCGCTGAGGCCCTGCAGTTTTCCTGTGAGACTTCTGAAGACAGGCCCTGGCCCTTGACCTGCTCTTGACCCTGGCTTCAAGGAGGTTCTGTTCAAGGAGGTTGCACAAGGTTCAAGAGCTTCAATGCCATGTGTGCCGCTGCTTTCACGTGCTTTACCCGTGCTTCCATGAGGCTGGAGGAATGCGCCTGTTTTGATGGGCAGTATCGGCAGGTGTTGAAAGGCCGAGTGTCAAGGTGGTGTTTTGGTCTCCCCAATGGACACCAATCCTCTGTGGTCCAATGCATGGGGGGCGCTTACTTGTGAGGGCTGACGCCCCCCCCCCCCTCCTCGGGACCCCCCCACCCATACTAGTTGGTACCTGGTTAGAACTGCCAATCCGAAACTTTTGCATCGGCCCCGCGGGCTATTTTCTAGGCCATTTTCGTGCCCCTCTATTGGGGACCCCTGAGAACGCAAGGGTTACGTAGCAATACCGCCCCTTTCGGGCCCCCGAGTTTTAGGCACCCCCCACGTTGTCAAAGGTATACGCCTAAGGAGCCGATGTTCACAAGCACCTGAGCCACTACCCTTGGTTGTTGAGTATGGCTGATGGAAATGCAACAAACGTGTTAAACAGTTTCGCCCATATGGTGATGCGCAAGAAGGCAGGGGTGCATTGCTACTAGAGCAGGTAGGGGTTCCCTTTCGGTTCCCTTTCATCAAACCATGCATATTTTGAGCGCCAGATTAGCAAGATGAGGCACTTTTCAAATGTCGTTGGTTGTGAAGTGAAGATCCTGCATTCGGAGCTCTTCCCCGCCTCCGGTGTAGTTCCAAAACTTTCTGGGGTGAAGTGAAGATCCTGCATTCGGAGCTCTTCCCCGGCTCCAGTGCAAGTCCCAAAACTTTTAGGGGCGAACACCGGTGGTTACATAGTGCGTTCTTCCTTTCTTTCCCACGCTTTGGCGTGGCCCCTCAAGTTGGGGATGCGGACTCCCATGCTTTTGGCGTGGCCCCTCGAGTTGTGGCCTCGTTGAGTAGTGGTCGGTCCAGTAGTGCGTATGGTGCATCTAAGTTTGTGCCCTCTGAGGATGTGTCGGATGCAGGCCCAACAGTTGTTGCAACGCGGGCACAATGTAACAAGTGCAAACGGACCACGACACCTGCAAAGGGGAGGGGGAAGGAGGGGAACACAATCGGGGAATCCCGTGACCCAAGTGATGACTCCGATGTGGAGCAGCCTCGAAGGCGGTTTGCTACCTATTAGGAAGCCCCGTCCTAAACCCGCTCCAAGGCCACCTAGTGAGAACGCCAAAGCCCGGGCTAAGGATGTTCAGGTAAGGGTGTAGGCGAGGGCAAAGCATGAGCGAGCCCATTGTCAGGACTGTGGTCATCCCAACCCCAAGTGCACTTGTGCATGGGCAGTGGGCCCTCGTATCACCCGGCCCAATTAAGTTGTTCATACATATATTTGGACATAATTCTGTTTGTTTGTGTTTGTAAGGATGGAATGAAGACGCTACATTGGAAACAATGGACCCAGTTGCACTTGTTTGATGTTGCCATGTTTCTTCTAGAATACGGGATTTGGATCGAGGCGGGATTTTGTGCTTGTTTGGTCCTCGTGCAATTTTTTTGTGATTGTCCCAAGAGCACTGTGTGCGCTGCTGCGGGGAGGTGGACGTGCTTGCAATTGAGAGCAGTTGCAGAGTCGATCCTCAAGCAGCAGACGTCCCGCTCCAGATGAAGAAATTGCATCCCAGGATCGAACCCCACTGCAGGCAAAGTATGGTTTCTGGAGAGACAGTAAAGGGATGACAGTACTGTGGTTGCGGCGGCGATGTGATGTCAGCCGTGATCACCTTAGAGCCACTTCTCCTAAAGACCCGCTACAGATCAACTGTTTTGTGTTGTTGCAGGGTATCATCTCACGATGGCAGGCTTGCAAGACTTCCAGGACGCTCTGGCCAAACTGACGGATCTCTTTTCCGCGGGACTGATTGACGACGACTACTACAACGACCGCAAGGCAGCCCTCGTGGACGGCTACGTCGCCGGCCCTCAGACTGCCCCCCCTGGCACCGGTCGCATGAAGGGCGGTGGCCGCCGCCGGCCCCCCACCGGCCCCCGCTACGGTGGCCCCAGCAACACGTGGGGCATCCCCGGGTGTGGCGACAGCTACAGTGGCGGCTTCAGGGGAGCGATGCGGTGCCACAACTGCGGCGCCACTGACCACCTTGTCCGGCAGTGCCCGCACCCAGAGGCCTGCCACAGCTGCAAGGGCACTGACCACAAGATGGGCCAGTGCCCCTACGCCCCGCAGGGCCTGGGCCTGGGCGGGCTGCGGTGCCACAACTGTGGCGCTGCGGACCACCTAGTCCGCAACTGCCCGCACCCGGAGGCCTGCCACAACTGCAAGGGCACCGACCATAAAGTAGGCCAGTGCCCCTACGGGCAGCAGGGCATGGGCATGGGAATGGGCGGCATGCACGGCCGCAGCATCCGCTGCCACAACTGCGGCGCTCCAGACCACATGGTCAGGGACTGCCCGCACCCGGAGGTCTGCCACAACTGCAAGGGGACGGACCATAAAGTGAGCCACTGTCCCCTGCCCCAGGCTTGCCACGTCTGTGGCAGCACCGACCACAAGCTGCGGGAGTGCCCCCAGCGCCACCGCCGCCCCTACCGAGGCTAGAGCGCCTACCGGGGCCCTCTGCAAAGAGAGACCTGCGGCACGTGTATGAGTAAGGCGACCAGTCTCTGCTGGGGGCGGTGGGAGGGGGTGCCTCGAAGCGTCCCTCTCCCTCCGCCGGAGGGAGCCGGTCCCTGGCCCCTGGAGGAGCGCTGAGCAGTGCGCGCATGGCTGGTGACAAGTAGGGGCACACCCATGTCTGCGGGAGATGGACTGAGGGAGGCGAATCTGGGGTGTGCATGTAACTGGAACATACACACACGCACGTGTGTGTGTGTGTGTGTGTGTGTGTGGGTGGGTGGGTTTGGGTTTGGTAAGAGACCATTGCAGTCGGCTAGCCCGCCTGCCCAGGGTCCCCAATTGTGGTGCGGACCTGTGACAGCAGTTGGGGCATGACCAACAGCGGTTGGCAGATCCCAACAGGAGTTGAGAATCCTTGCCAGCAGCTGGCGGTCCCCTGACTGTAGTGTGGAACCGACCATATCCACCATGATGGGTCCCTCTCAGACTGCACTCCACTGCTGGGGTGGTTCAGTTGTGGAGCCCAACCGCAAGCATTTTGCCAGACAAATGCTGACGCAGCAGGTGCTCAGTAAGCGTTCAAACAGTCGCAATGTTCAACGTTTGTGGACCCCGCCCTTCTTGGCATCCATAGCTCGTGCATGCATGATCCTCACTCACTAGAAGGGAGGTGACGCCAGGTCCGAGGACTGTCACTGAGGGCAGGGCGGCCACAAGGGGGCCGTAAACTGCAGCCATGGCAGCAGCCGCATCCGTGGTAGCAGCCACAGCAGTGGTAGCAGCAGCAGCAGCAGCAGCAGCAGCAGCAGCAGCAGCAGCAGTGGTAGCAGCAGCAGCAGTGGTAGCAGCAGCAGCAGTGGTAGCAGTAGCACCCTCGCCATGGTTTGCAAAAATTCACTGCAGTGGTGGAATATGTTGTCAACTCCGCCGAAACTGGTTACCTCATCGACGACCCCCTGCCTCAAGGCTCCACTGCTTCCAGTCATTTTGGGTCAGGGTTGGGGATCTGGGTTGACCTCAGCCCTCGGCAGATTTGCACCCCCCCCCCCCCCTCTTTCCAGCAGACAACTGGGCTGGGGGTATGTCTGTATCCAGTGCAAGGCCTAGACTGTTGTGTGCTGGCATCATTGAGCTCCTCCAGTGCCTCAATACAACGTCACCGCAAACCCTCCTTTGTGTGAACACTAACCGCCTCCTTAATACGTCAGCTCGCCTGTCCGACACATACACGTTTGCAAGTCGCTGGGCTTTTGGGCGGTATGGAGTGCCCAAGGGCGGAGCACCTGATGCGGTGCGTGCGCAGTGCAACAATTATCAGGCAGGAGCGTTACCCCTTCTCCTGCTGAGTGGCTGGCAGTAATTGGCTCTCTCCAGCAAATCGATCTCCTATCATGACTTCGACTCAAGATGTGGTTTTGGGAATTTATTTTCTTACTTTAGAGAATTTGTCATGATTGAATTTGTTTAGTAATTTTTATTTTATTTTAATAGTGGCCGCTAAGCTCATGTAGCCTGGGCTATGGCCCCCCCCACAAGCCCCGAAAGTTGCTGGTTTTTTTTATGTTTAGTGGCGCCTGAAAATTTTCGAAAATGTGAGTTTTTCTGCAAACCCTTCTGTCGCCTCTAGGGTGGGTTTGGGTGGTTGTTTGGTGGAGGCGATCTGCAACCACTGGCAGGGAAACAAATGTCCATTGGAAATACAGGACATGCCAGTGAGTCTGGTTACAAACCACCACATGGTGCCACCAAGCACGTTGGTGTAGATGGCATTAATTGAATGGAACTCAGGCAGGTGCAGCATAGAGCTGTAACTTTTCGCTCTCCCACACTAGTTTTGTTGGTTGTGGGCTTCTTAAGCTGGAATGGGCAACATGGTTTGTGGGTCCATGCTGCAGTGTTCACATGATTTTTTTTCGATCAGGGCTAAACAGCACATTCAAACGTGCTAAACACAGCTTCCGGCAGGGCAGCAGGGGTGGCCATATGAGTCCCAGCTCATGACTGGTCTCCCATGGGTTCCTCTGTAGGTGTCATCTAGTGTTCGCATGCTCTTAGTTCCAGGGCCAGGCCCTAGACCCCGACGCCAAAATTAAGGACCCTTGTTTCCTTGCCAGAATTGGAACCACACCAGAGACCTTCAAGTCCAGCAGCTACTGCTTGCGGTTCAAAGTCAGATCAGATGGGAACCCATTCAGGGGGCCATGTGTGTATGTTTCGTGGATATTGGGATGGTGGGCTTAGGTCTCAAAAATGACCCCGTTGTGCCCCACCTCTTTTTTGCTCAAAATACAGAGTATCACACTCTTATTCTCCTCAGACAAAACTCCCCTCAGGTTTCTGGTGTCAATTTCAGAGAACACAGTTTTTTTTTGCATCTGGGTGCTGCATGTTGCCACACCAGGACAACCCCGTGTGGCAGGACAACGTTTCTGTCAAAGCCTGCCCATAAAAATTGGTACGTCTTGTAAAAATGACACATTTCCAGGTACTAAAAACGGGGGTGGCGTTTTAGGTTTAGATCCCGAACCAAATCCTGTTTCGGATTCTCATTGTGCATTTGCCAATTGAAACAAGTTTTTGCCGTGAAAGGTGCGCGTGGTGCACATGCAGGGCGTGCAGTGCAGGTGCTTCCCCCAATGGTGCAGACCATTCCTTCCAGCCTTTCGGGTTGGGCCCAGGCAGTCCCCTGCCTTTCCCTCCGCCTGGGGGCCGGGACCGAAAGATATACACCGCGAGCTGCACAGCATCCTGGAAATGGGGAGACTGCAGTGTTGGCTGCAGACAGAGATGCCATTTTGGTAGAAGCAAGAGGAGAAGGCATGGAGCCAAGGTCTAGTGGAGGTTGTGTGGGGCCCCACACCACACAGCCACAGGCCCAGACAGCGCATGTCGGGCCTTATGGCTGCAAGCAGCTGCAAATGGATCGGACTGCATCATTCACTCACACAGCCTTTTGAAGTGTTGACGTGTTGTGATTTCTTGCATTGTGTTTGTCTTGTGCTGCTGTTGCTCAAGCTGGGGTTTGAGGTGCGACGGTGTGTTGGGGTGTAGGACATCAATGGTTGGTGCTGAATCACCGGCAGTTAGCAGTCACTGCTGCCATCGGTTGGTGGTCAACCCACAACGTTCATGGGTCACATGGAGGCAGCTGACGGTTGGCAGTTGCCATAAGCCCCTGTGTTTGGCACCGAACCCTTTTGGCACGGGCCCTTCCGATTTGCCGGGGGGAGTTGTGCCAATTGATGCACTGATGTGTACCCACACCTGTGCAGAACCTCGCCACCGTTTTGATACATTGCTGGGTGTATATTGGGGGTTGTATGCAGGAGAGGTACCAGCAGTTTTGTGGCCTCCAATTTCGAATTGACCATGCCTGTCGCAATAAGCCGTGGGTCAGCCAACAGGTGCTCTAATGGTCTCCAGCAGGAAATTACCCATTCCTGATCGATACCCAAAAGGATGTATGAGGAGATTCAGCCGAAATGATGCTGCAACTTCACGGCTGAATGTGTACTCCACCTCCGTCTGCCCCTCACCCACCCCACCACCATCGAGTAGAGGCCGTCACAGCTGCCCAGGACTTCCAGCACTTGTCCATCACCCTGGACGGCCTGTGGTCTTTGACATCAGTTTCATCTGTGTGGCGTTGGATGAACAAGTGAACCTCCCCACCCTCTCGCCTATGTCAGGCCTCGACCACTGCTACTTGGCAGGGCATGATGCAATCACCCCTGGACAACATGGGGCGCCCCAAGGTGACCACTTTTTACGCAATCCTACCCGCATCCACATGTCAAGCACAGTTGTGCACTCCCCATCTCCCAACACCCCTGCATCGACCCCCCATCACCATCATGTGCTAGATGATAAAGGTAGTGCCACATCCTGTTTTTGTGGTCACAGCGATTGCAAGTGCGGGCCGGTCGCCACACCCAGAAACGTTCGCTCACTGGAATCTCCTGCTGCTGACCCCCCCCCCCCCTGCAGATAGGGAGGAACAATCAATAGAGAGGTACAATCGAAGATACCTGAGCTGCTGCATATGCATACCATGATGTGCATGTGTGCAGCGCTTGTTGACTGTGTGCCGCCCTGGCAGGTCAAGGAACACAGCAAAGCACTGCATAGCAATATCACCCAGGCCACCAAAGCTCTGGGCTGCAAAACAGAGGCATCATTGCATGCAACCACATTTTCCGTGGTCTATTCTGCACTTGCCGTGTCAAGATGTCAAGACCCCGTACAAAGTATTTTTGGTAGGGTGTTGGATAATGATTTCCCTAGGGTTTGCAACGGACACAAAGGTCCTTTGCACCACATTCACACTGCGTGCACAGTTGTTGTTAGAACCCATACTGTATACCACTGAAAAGCATGACCTCCTGAAAGCACCAAATGCGAGAGCACAGCTAGGTAGGTTGGTAGGTCAGTGAGTGGGTGCTGTTCGGGATGCCCCCCGTGATGAACAGGAGGAGGGGACTCCTGCGGTGGCTGGTCCAGCCACACCCACTACCCAAATGATATGTGCCTCAAAAAGTGGCTCCCATGGTGGCCGAGGGGCAGCTTGCCACTATCGGAGGGAAGTGGCGCCCACCAGAATGTACTCCCACAAGCCAGTATTGTGTCCCCTGTTTGGTGCTGGTGGGGGGGGGCACACCACTGGTGTCCCTTGGTGTTCACAGTCTTGCTAGGAGTATGTGCCTCCCGTGACATGTGCCGCCACTCCATCACGGCTACATACACCTGGTCGCCTACAGACCTCACTCCTCCTTGCCTGTCCTCTCTACTCTCTGTACCTTTCCCTTCCCCCCCTGTCTCTCCTCTTGGACAGGCCCCTTTGTGCGCAGTCCCTCTCCTGTCTCCCTTGTCTCCTTGGTTTACCTCTCCTTTCCACTGTGGCCTCCCTTGCACCTCCCCATCCTATCATCCCCGCTCTTCTCGTGTGCCCTCGTCGCTTCGCGCCCCCTTGCATTTCGTTACCGTAGGAGTTCTTCCCACTTCCCTCCGCTTGCACCAGCGTTTGTTGTACAGCCGCCGGCTTCTGCTCCCTGTCCATGGGGCTACCTAGTTCCAATCCTGGCAGTGCCTCCTGCAACATCCTCCGCCACTCTCGCTCCGACATATCCTTCGTCACCCCCTCCGTGTCCCTCACCACCTCAGGGGGCGCCTTAAGTGCAGTGCGGGCATAGTGCAACTATTTGGGCGTCTAGCCGTACTGGAGACCCATACTTTGTGATACTAGGGGCATCATTGTTGCCCCTAGCATACGTTTTGATGCTTATCTTCCACACTTCGGTGTGGGCCCTTGAGTTGGGGTGACGGACTCCCCGGTTTTTGCCTGACCACAATTGAATGCCCTATGCCAGGCCGCATCACTGCTGATGAGGATGCGTGGTTGTACCACAAGTGGAAACCGGAGGTTGACGTGGATTCCCTCCTGCAAGCCACTTTGCCCCCTGGTCCAGTTGAGTATGGACACATACGAGGCTTTGGCACTAGCTGGTAGGGTGAGTGAGCTTTCAAATGCCGCCACTCCAGAGCATTCTGATTTTGTACTTAGTTGACAATTGAACAGAAAAGAAGATATTTGTGTGGCTTTCGGCATTTTGCATG
Organism: Eutreptiella sp. 'Long Island Sound 2002'; assembly: GCA_964036045.1. Classification (NCBI taxonomy): domain Eukaryota; phylum Euglenozoa; class Euglenophyceae; order Eutreptiales; family Eutreptiaceae; genus Eutreptiella; species Eutreptiella sp. 'Long Island Sound 2002'. Next base: position 20,541,877 of record OZ038385.1, read on the forward strand.
ATGTCTTATGTGAGGGAAAGGTAGCTTGCATTTGTCTTTAGCTAGGGTAGTTTGGGTGACCTAAATTTAGGGGCATTTGGAAGGGGTGTGCTTGGGGGTTCTTTAGGGAGGACCTAGTCTAAAAGTAGCGAAGTGCGCGCACAATGCGCGTGTAGTGCAAGGATTCCCCCTCAAACCCATGGTCCACATTCCGTGCCTCCCCACAACGGGCCCTAGAGGGTGTGCGGGAGGCCTTGCGCATGATCCTCCCCAATTCTGTCACCTTTGCATCTGTTGCTACATTACCCGTGCCTCATAGTCTCCAAAGCTAAGAGCAAAGATTTGGCTACACAAACCATCCTCATAGGGGGAGCGTTAACACGTCGGGCATCTTTTTTGACCCGTTTCCCGCCGATGACCTTTTAGGGGGTGCACTAAGTGGGTGCACTTAGCGCAGTGCAACTATCTGGGAGTGTGGCCGTACTAGAGACCCATACTTTGAGATACTAGGGGCATCATTGTTACCCCTAGCGTAGGTTTTGGCTTGTGATTTTGTTCCCTTTGTTGGGGACCTCTGAGAATGCAGGGCTTACGTAGCACTTTTGCCCTCTTCAACCATTGTCCCCATTTTCCATTCTTTATGATGCATTTCATAGACTCCATGCCCGGCTGTTCCATTGGCGGGATAGGGAGTGTTGACCAGTGGATCCCTAAGTATGCGTCGCATGTTTACAAGGTGACTGTTGCCGTTGATGTATTGGGCAACATTATATGGATTTGCCCCTTGGCTCCGTGGACATCAGCTGATGCTTTATTTTGGGATGGGTATGGACCTTCTCGTACCCGAGGTTATTTCTTTGATTTTGAAGTTGGGGGCCATGATGGTGCTTATGAAGGCCGGATTCATGTCATTGTGCCATTCATTGGAAGAAAGAATGGCACTTTGACAGCCCGCCAACAATCTTACAATGACGTGCACGGGTGGTATAGGGCACGCATTGAGCAACTGTTTGCTCGCTTTTGGCATTGGGGTTTGGTTAAGAACATCTGGCGTGGCGGCCCCAATGAGTTGCACCAGTCAGTCCGTATTTTGTTGCAGTTTACACAATTTTGCATTAGTAGGCACGTGCGTCACCCCCCCTACAGACCATGGGCGCATGTCCCTCCTCATGCTTGGACTGACCAAATCGCCCCATTCAAATTGAAGTCGCCCCATAGGTGCTTTCTGAGTGTCTATTTTTTTTCGGTGTCTTTATTGCGACAATGTACATCCCCATGTGGGGTTTGTAGTGCTACAAGTGGACGCCACACGCCGCCAACAACCTCAACAAGTCACAACGGCGATACCGACCCCGACTTCTACACCATTGAAAGCTTCATGGCCACACCGTGCGCATACATCCATCAGAGCACCGTTTTGCTCTCAAAGGAACCACACCTACTTGAACAACATGCTGCTCACATTGCCGGCAAAGGCGTTGCAGTCACATTGCGTGCTTAAATTCAGCGCCTCAAGTACTCAATCTAGTTATGTGGGATCAACAATGGATCAACAACATGGAACTGCTCAAAAAAGCATGAGATCCGGATTGCTACTGGTCGGCATCCTACAATGCTACACTATCTAGCATGCTCTATGCCGTCACGATGCCCTTTGCTGTGAGAGACCTGCACAGGAGAAAATTCCGCAGGTGAACCGGGGGATCTGCCAACCATGGGATGCGAGGAACGACGCGAAGAGCCAAGAACGCACTAGTGGACCGTGGACGCCTTCCCGATTACACAGTCTCACGACCTCGATGCGACTTCCACACCGCGGATCAACGAAGGGAACACTTCTACATTCACAAGATTCTCCCGGATCTGGTGACTACGTCGAGAATTGAGCGACGACAACGCGAAGCGGCATACAGGCTAAATTCGGTCTAGAACCTGCCAACCGGGACTTTGGAGAATCAGAGATCATTATGTTCAAACCAGTTCAAGTCGATCAGGTGCACAACACCAGAGTCTCAGCATACGGCATTCCCGATCATCGCCACCCGCGACCCACTAGTGACACACACCCGTGTTGGGATGCGCTACAGCACACGACGGACCTTGCAATGTCCAGCTGTGAATCGGGACACACGGTGGGCATGTCACCACAACTCCCACCTGCAATGACATGCTGGTCAGAACAACCGCTAAATATTTGGAAGTCACAATGGGCGATGTGACGCCACAACAAGCCTTTGCACCAACGATACATAAAGCCATGCCCAGGGCCCTCTCCATGCAACATTGGAACATAGACCTCAGACAGCGTATAGCATGGCTCGAAACCTAGATCATCCCTTTGCTAGTGCTCCCGGCCAGGGTGGTCTTTCCCGATAAGGCTGTGTTAGCAATGTTAAGTCCATCTATAATGTGGCTCTTCGCAAGACGCCCCACGGAGTCAACACAAGCATACACTCATAGCATCGTCGGGAAAGAGGGTACAACCTGCTCCCCCCCAAAAAGTTTTACATTGGCGGCATGCAGCAATTTTTTTTGCGTTTCACCTTTGAACCTCTGGACTGGTCTGAACAAGTATGAAATCCCTTCATTCATTGGGCTGCCACGAATGGTGTTTTGTTGGACCCAGAGCGACTCCCTACCTTACAGCTCGGCAAACTACCTTATAAGCGGATACCCACCCTCGCTCTTTCCCTCAAGTCCTTCTCCATACTGATGCACACATCCACGACTACCTTGCCCCCCATGGACAACCAGGGTTGTAGCCTTTCGTACAACAGACTCTACTGTCTCAACCCCATCCAGCGAGGAGTCGTGCGCCTGTCGCAAATTGCGCACCCAACACAGACAAATGCTTCCACACACGTACAGGTCAATTTATAGGCGAGCACACAAACACATCTCTTTGTCTAAAAACAATGAGCCTCAGCCGTACCATTTGCCGTACTACTGGAAGCCTTGGCTCACGCGACGTGTGGCCGACGTGCATCTACGTGTCATGTTCCGGTTGATTGACAAATCCTTCTTCCTGCTGGATGTGAATGGCACCAACTATTGCACCATGGATTCCTTGTTTTAGTCAGACCCCTCCTCCACCCTGTTGCACACCCAAAGGGTCCTAGCCTGGTCTGCCATATTAGCCGATTTGGCAGCCACATGTGTTATGAAACATCACAAACTACCGAACACTTGGGATCATTTGCTCAGTGGCTGGCACCGATTGCTGGCCCACTGGCAGCGTATGATCACAAACTGCATCTCCCCTGCCTCTTATGCACGATTTTTAGACTATGTTCCGCATTCGCAACCGACATGCCTTATTCACGCTTCCTCTTTTGACACTCATGAATTTCTGCCATACACGTCAGCAGCGGAAATTAAAGGGAAACGCCGCCGGCTTCGCAAGGAATAGGTAGCTACCAGGTTTGAACGGGTCCTTGCCACTCTTCGGCACAAGGATGCACTTTTGTGTTACATTGACGGCTCCTTGAAATTCCACCCCACCAAGGGTTACATAGGAGGATTTGGCATCTTCATTGATCAAGTAGGGATTTTTGCAAGTCCCACCCCATCCCATCATAGCCACACTAATCATGCAGCCGAGTTGCTTGCAGCAGTAACCCTGCTGCACAAGTTTCCTACGGCCAATCTTTTCGTCATCACGACTCTGATTGGGTCTTCCAAGAGGCCACCTCAAGGGCAAGAAAATGGAGAGCTAGAGTATGGCGCACGGTGCAAGGCCCGGTTTCACATAGTGAATTGTGGGAGGTCTTGCTGCACCTCATTGACAATCATTAGGGAACCGTGAAATGGATGCCATCGCACCAGGGCATCCCGGGGAACGAAGCAGCCAATGATCTGGCTGAGGAAGGCAGGCTGGCCAACCCCCTCTACCAGGATAATACCCTATCTTAGGATCGGAAGTCCAGTGGCTCCAGGTCCCATCGCACATTGGCATTCGGGCAATGAGCGGGCTGACTTGTTGGCCGACGAGGGGCGCCGCAGGTCGCTCCTTCTAAAAGGACACATGTAGGCAGGGCCAATAGTGCGGGAGGATGAGGAGCCCCCGATGCTTGAAGTTCTCTACCAAGAGCCACAAGAAATGGAGCCGGACCCCCCCCCCCCTACCCAACCAGCGGGCCGTTTTGTTGCAATCCTTCTTGAACCTGTCAGCGATGATGATGGCAGGCCATCATTCCTCAATCGGGCACTCGCCCTCAACTCGAACTTGCCTTTCGGCTGCGAAAAGTTGCAAATGGCGGACAGGTCCCCCATGCACATGCGCACACATGATCGATTTGATGTCTGGATTGCAAGGGACACACAAGGGACGCACAAGGGACTCCAGAAGCCTATCTCCGCCCCCAACGTATAAGCTTCTGCGGCTTATGACGCCTGGGGCAGAAGTTGACAAGGTGGTGTTCCACGAGCCAGACGTGCGGGATAACCAATACGCTGTGCAGGTCCACAATGACCTAATCAACGGGCTGTTGGGGTCTATTGGCATGAACTCTGATGAAGTCCATCTCCTCCCGGGGACAGACCCACGGAACTCAAAACTGTTCTTCACGCAGTTGAATGAGGAACAGGTGAATACTGTGGTATCACAGTTCGGATCCAAGCCAAGGTTCCAGATCCAGCCAGTGGAATGGTATCGTGGTGCCAACGTGACCAACATGTCTGCTGTCTATGAGGTGTGGATCAAGAAGACGCACAAGGAAACATGGTCTCCCATGCTGTATGCCTCAGTTCTCGCGATGTTTTGGACAATCCTGGGCGTGCTGCAAGCACAATCGCCAGTGAAAATCCATGTGCTGGGGCCCAGCAAACTGCTGCTGGGTCTCACGGAAACTGGGCACTCACTGCTGAAGACAAGGTATCGTGAACTGGTGGCTGCTATCGGGGCCGTCTTCAAGGACTTGAGGACAGGACAGTTCCTCGATAGAGATATCATCTCCAAGCCCACAATCCCCTCGACATGGAAGAAGGACCTTGTGGGCACAGTGTACATTCTGGATGTGGCACCGTGGTGGTACCTCTCAGACCTGACTGAGGCCCTTGCACCCTCAGTGCACTGCCGGTACATCGCGGACCGCGTCAGATGGAGTGTTGGGGAGATGCGCACTGCCACATGGCGATTGACCGGGGAAAGTGTGACACAGCTGATTGGAAAGGTCTACCTGTCAGATTCTGGGATGCCTCCGATGTTTGTGATCTCCGAGGCGGATTACGAGGCGCGGAAAAGGCGAATCACAGATCGGCCCAGAAACACAGATGACTCGAAGACACGCAGGCAAGGCCTAATCACGGCGGGAGAAATGGCCAAGGCCATGGAGTTGGATGACCAAGTCGACAAGGTCATCAGCTCCCTCAAACGCAAGCGGGACTTGAAGGAAGATGAGGCTTCGTCGTCCAATGGAGCACCACGATGACGTCAGCATCAAGCATCCCTCTGAGCAGCACGCTCAGAGTATTGTCCCAAAATATCAATGGGTTTCAAACAAAAATAACCATGAGAAAGCGTAAGCAGAAGCGCATAGTGGCCCTAGGGTCACTGCTGCGGTCCCTGGAGGTGGATTTCTTCGCCATCCAAGAACCTCACTTCGTCACGGTGGAGGATCGTCAAGCGGACATGCAGTGCTTATCAAAGTACGGGTATGGCCTGGACGGACCACTTCATGAAGAAGGAAGGGGAGGAGTGGCACTGGCGTGGAAAACATCCAAGTGGACACTGCAATCAATGAAGTTCTTGTCTCCCAGGGCGTTGAAAGCCTCGCTGTCGAGTGGTCCGCTGGAGATCACCGTAGTTGTGGTCCACTTCCACCACAAGCACACACGTCGACAGTCGCAATGGAAAGACATCGCCAAGGAGTTACATGGACCAAACCTGATTTTATGTGCTGATCACAATAGTTTAGTTGTAAAACACAGGGACGCCTTTGCGCCCCCAGAGTTTGAGCATGACACGTCTTTACGTGCCAGAGACCAAGAGGTAAAGACCTTGGCGAAAGCGGGTCTGCAGGATGTTTGGGTGGATATTCACTGTCCAACCCTGACGGACATCAAGGACAAGGAAGCATCGTGTCCGACGGGCTTCACATACGGCTACCCCCGAGAAGGAGAGCGACTCGACCCGCAGAGGCTACGCCGTATTGACCGCATCCACACAACATCTGAATTGCTGAGCCTGGCGACCAGCGTGTACCCCATGTTTGTTGCCAACTCAGACCACAAGGCGATCCTGGCTGAATTCACACCCCCGTCTTTCGACACAGAGGACACGGTCCCCAGATTCTACTGCCCAGAGACCATCCTTCACGACCCGGAGGCAATGGAAGATCTGGAGACATCTCTCAAGTCTATCAAGTCAACAGGGGATCAATGGTGGGAAGAGGCGCTCAGCTGCATCCAAAAGAAGGCGATCAACCATCAAAGGGAGCATAAAAACAAAAAGCAGTCGGTAGAACTACAGGCCCTGCGGTTCCTGCGTGGATCCACGAGAGACTCTGTCGCACCAGCGGTCTACCAATTTCTATCATCACTGGGGATCGCAGCAACAGATGCAGCAACAGCCTACACCCTCCTGGTGGGGGTGTATGAAAAGGCTCAGCGTGACAGAACGGGCATGGAAACACTGTCCAAGCTCAAGGGGGTGATCACGACCGGGGAAACCTCAGGAGATCCGAGAACGCAAAGGAACGAATTGTATCGGTTAATGCGGGAGTTGCAGGAGCGAAAGAAACTTCAACAGCTGGTATCCAGGACAGGCTCGGCGATACGGGGGGCAAAGGCGGTGGCAAAAGAATTGGTGGACCATCGGGACAAAGTGTCCACACCGACGGGATCCACCGAAGAAGATTGTGTGGCCTATCTGAAGTCGTTAGGAGTGGAACGGCGGCTGCGCAAGGCAGGTCGACTCCTTTTCAAGCAACTATCCCTGGACATAGTCCATGAAGGCCTTAAGAGGCTGAACAGCAACAGCTCCCCTGGATTGGATGGTTTCTCGGCAAAATTCTTCAAGAGGTTCTCGGACATCTTCGAACCGCAAATGTATGACTCAATGAAACGTTTCCTCGAAGTGGGCAAAATGCCGGCCTAAGTGAAGGAGCGGCGTTATCAGTGGACTTCAGAAATGCCTTCCCCACGATGTCTCACGAGATGGTGTCGGCAGCTCTGGGTCTAATGTGCATACCATTCTTGTATATCCGTCTGATTCTACACCTTTTGCGAGCTCCGTATCTATACTTCGTTGGAAAAGGATACGTCCCAGACGTATACCACCACCCGAGGGCAGGCACGCGCCAGGGGGATCCACTCTCCCCGGCGCTGTTCTCCCTGGTGGCATCCTTTGTGATTTTCCCACTACAAGACCTGGGTCCAGTACTGACTGTCATGATGTATGCAGATGACCTCATCATTTTCTTTGATGGAAGAGCCAACCCACAGCTGTTGAAAAGGGTATGGGAAGTGGTTTCACGTTTCGGACAGTTTTCGGGGTTGAAGGTCAACCTGAACAAAACGGCAGCGATAGTTCGCAACTGTGGGGGAATGGAGTGGGCGAGGTGCTTTCGGGACATTGGAGTGGATGTCAAAAACTTCGTCAAGTATCTGGGTGTACGCTTGGGGAATATTCGGCACCAACAAGACGACCAAGGATGGGGGCTGACGATAGAGCAGGCCTTCGCACCAGCACTGCAAGAGGCCTTCCGTCGCGCAAGGGTGGTATCCACGTTGCAACTGTCCATGAACGAACGAGCATTCATGCTGACATCATGGATTCTGCCGGTCGTGGCATGGGTATCCAAGGCATATTACGCCCCAGTCTCGGTGATCAGACAACTGAAGTTGGTGTATTACGTGACTATGGGTACCAACAGCTGGGGAATCACCTTACCAATCCTCTCACGACCAAGAACGCAAGGGGGACTGGCACTACTAGAACCAGAATTGTTTCTTATGCACCAGGCGGCGGCTCCGTTCGTCAGCCTGTTGGGAGACCCTCACGAATTCCCTGACAAGGCAGTGGAGACCTTCTATGCATGGGCAACAGCCATAGGGTTCACACCATCCAAGGACAACCTTCCATATATTCAACTGGGCATGGTCCGAACGGCAGATCTCACATTTCTGGGATGGTCGGCGAAGGCACACTCCAACATTCAGCGAGTGGCCCCGCAGGTGGCCCCCCCGGCAAACCGGGACCGCCTGCCGTTGTGGCACTCTGTGTATTTCCGAAATGAGTTCCGCTGCTCCTACTACAACACGAAATTGATTCGGCAGGGGGTGCTGACGTGGGGTCAATTCCAAAGCTTGGAGGACGCAAGATTGTTCAATGCACTGCCTCGGACATGGAAAGGGGTCTACAATCATGGCGGACGACTCCTCAACAAAGTCATGTCACAAGGGGGGTTTGATACCCCTGCCGTCCACGCCCAAAACTGGACCAGGGCATGGCTGCTCCAGTTCTACGCCTCTCAGCCAGGGGTCCGCGACCCGCAAACACCGGAGGTATGGGAACAGCTGGCACAGGCACAGCTACCACCGAGGGCTCAAGACTTTGCGCGAAAGGCGCTGTGGCACAAACTGACCGTACATGCAAGAGTCTACAAGAGGTCAGGCACTGACAAGTGCCCGGTTTGCTCACAAAAGGAGACGATCAAACACGCGATGGTCGAATGCCCCATGTTCAAAGCAGCAGCGGCGGTTATACAGCACTACTATGGCCAGGTGACAACTGATAACGGGACATCCACAGTTCGAGGTATGATGGAGTCCGACGACCAAGAATGGTTGCTGAAAACGAACCAAGGCTGGGCGATGTGGTCAGCAAGAAGTGCCCACTGGCGATATCCATGCGAAGTCAAGGCAGGAGCGTCGCCGGTGTTTGCGTCATACCTTACAACATAGCTAAGGGAGCTATGTGAGTGGGTGGGATTTTACACAGGGGAGCACAGGGAACAGTGGAAAGGATTTCAAAAATCACTGGAACAACTTCGAGACACCGGAGTGCAGCCACGACAAGGGGAAGTGCAAGTACATGGGGGACTGAATGCGTGGTGGCAAACACACACGGAATGCTTCACCCAAGAAAAATCAGCCGACAATCAAAGTTGGCAAAGGGCAACGGAGTCACGCCCGAAGCGCCCGAGGCAGGCAGGCCCGGGAGTGCTACAAGGAGTGCAAGAACTGATTGCAGAACTGGTGGAGAAGGGCTACAGGATAGTGTACACTGATGGATCGTCGAAGCGACTGGGCCACAAGGACATGCGCGGGGCCGGGGGATTTGGCGTGTTCGCGGCGGAAGACGACCAAGGACCAGAGGTGCGCTTCTGTGGCTACGTACCAACACATCACAGGCAAACAAATAACGGAGCAGAGCTTTGGGCAGCCGTGGAAGCCTTACAGGGTTTCTGGGTGCCAAAACTGGCAATCCTCACCGACTCACAATACCTGCAGCTGGGAGCGACTGGCAGGGCCCAACACTGGAAGTCAAAGGGATGGACAACCACATTTGGAAAACCGCAAGTCCACGTCCCAGTCTGGGAAATGCTGCTCCAGGAAATGGCGATGCCGGGAAGAGAAGTCAGGTGGGAACATGTCCCAGCACATGTCAACGTGCAGGGAAATGAGATGGCGAATGGATTGGCCATGGAAGGCATGTGTTCAAGCCCACTGTGGTCACAGCATGTTGCACCAAAATCATCATCTGGGTCAGAGTCCACGGTAGGTTTGAGGGGAGGGTCGGGATCAGAGTCAGAGGGCACAAGGGCACTCTGGTCATCCCTTGGTATGGTACCCATGGACAGTGATGAACTGACAGGGGAAGCATCCGGGGAGCCAGCGCCACGTGAGATGGGACCGTACTCCTCAAGCAATACAGAAAGTGAGGAAATGAGAACAGGACACACACACCAGGGAGTGCTATCGAGTGCACTGTCAGCAGCAGACACACTGTCCTTCAGCACTGATGTGAGTGACACCAGGCGACAGCGCAAGAAGCGAAGACTCAGGAAACGCAGGAACCCAGGACAGGGTCGATAATGGCAGAGCCAGAAGCCCTTGCACAATGGTACAGACATCCCACAGGCACCAAGCACAGCAATGCATGTCTGAAACACCTGTGTTCTGACGCAGAGTCTGCATCACATGAGCTGCGTTTTGTCGCAGTAGAGCTTGCAACACATGGGCTGCGTTCTGCCGCAGTGAGCAGCAGCACGCAAAGGAGAACACCAAGCAGCTGAACGCCGCGTCCTGTCGCGGAAAGGCACCCAGGCGTTATGCCGTCTGGGAGGACATAACAGGAGAAGGGATCTCACCAGCAGCGGTATGGCCCATACACACACATTCAGCCAACCCCAAAGAAGGTCAAGCCTCAGCAAGAACGCCAGCGTTTCAAGGTGCAAGCACTGAGTCAGCTGGACGCCATTGCGAACGAAGGACTGCAAGCAGTTGAAGCAGAACTGACCACAATGGCCTGGGCCTGCAATCAGCAGATGTGGCTCCGACTGGACCAACCACATGGCACCAGGATGCACTGTGAGATTGTGGACAACCAGGGGGAACCACTGCAGATGAGCAATCAGGAGCTCTACTCGGCGATGGTCCCGATCAACTGGACCCTGAAGACCCAGGCTCTGGCGAACATGCAGGTCCAGTGGCGACCCAAAAGTGCAGGCAAGTGGCACCCGTTTCAGTGGGAGGCGATCCTCCACTGCCCGACGGCAGAAGGACACAGAGCGGTGCCCTCCTCGGTAAGCAGAACTGGCGATTGCATGCATGGCAGGCCGAGCGGACCTCTTGCGATTGTTCCAAAGAACGCTCTTCAGGCAGGCGGACCCGGTACCCGGGGACGCTGTGCGGTTCCTCTACACACTGCTGAACACACCCCCATGCGAAAGAAGATACGCATGACAGGGGGTGACAAAAAGGAGAAGAAGAGTGGAGCGCATGGTGCCATGGTGCAGATAACCCATCGTCGTGGCCCAGTGGATACACCACACCTCTTCTGTCCCGTGGAGGATGGTTCGAACCCCGGGGGGGATAGAGATGCACCGAACAACCCGAACCCCCCTTTTTTGGGCGCGAGAGAGAGGGAGAGAGAAACACACACAGAGAGAGAGAGAGAGAGAGGGTAGAGCACAGTGGGAAAGGAACAGAGAGGTGCAACAGGAGAGAAAGAGAAGGGGAGAGCAAGAGACAATGGAAGGGAGAGAGTAGGAGAGAGACCCACAGAGCGAGAGACCGGGGCTAACCGGCGCAAAGGGAGGTGGTGGGTTCGAGCTGACCAGGGTTTGAGCTGATCAGGGTGGGTTCGAGCTGACCAAGGTAAAAGGGACGCCACGGCGGCACGGAGCAGTCAAGAAATGTCAAGAAATGAAAAAGCAGGGCGCTGTAGCGCCCCTGAGCCACAGGCTCGACACGTTGTCACGTGTTGAACAGCCGAAGCAAGACTGGGGCGGCGAGAGTGCGGCCCAAGTGAGGATGACGGAAGCAAGTAGGCATGAATGTGTGGGCGGCATGCGCATGCATGGTGGGGAGCTGAAATGGTATGCGCCACACGCCAAGCGGCAATGATTTGTTGAGTTGCCTGACAGACGGAGCACATACTGAAATGCCCAGACGCTTTTGCGCCATCCAAGGCGCCATTGCGCCCCTGAGGATTGAGTATGACACCTCCTCACGAGCCAGAGAGCAGGTGCATGACAGGGTCACGACCTGCAGGGCAAGGGTTAGAGACTAACCGGCACTGTGGGTGGGTGGTAGGTGCGAGCTGACCTAAATGTCCAGAGGACCAGTGCCAATGCACAGTCAGCAACCACCTGGTGTGGTACAGAACTGGTCTACGCTGCAGTGTAGCAAGCAAAACACTGAACAATGTGGTTATGACCATGCGCCTGTGACACGGGGGCGTATGCGAGCCCAATTTCCGTTGCCTCATGGCCCTACCCAACCCCAAACTCCCATCTGGATGGAGTGCCCCGGCGAGGGCACCCCCCGCAGGCTATTCCCCCCGACACCCGAACTCCCAGACATCAAGCTGGCAACGCCAACTCCAGGGCGCAAGCACCGGCGTGTCCAATCCCCGGATCCCCCCCCCCCCCCCGTATGCGCCAATACTGTTTTCGAGACGCACGTACCTTGCCCTATACCCCCCAACCCCAGAGCCAGGCGGCCCTAAGGTGGAAGAAACAACACAACGGCTGGGCCAAATGCGTAATACCTTCCGGTCCCCGCGCCCCAGGCTGTGATGTTGCTGGGGGAGTCCAGGAGCCTGCTTGACGCCCTGAACCTGGTAGCTATGGAATCTCCCCCCCCTTACCCCAGAGGAGTTTTGCCGGACAGCCCGGCTTCAGCGCAGACATGGCGTCCACTATCAGGTGTACCACAGAAAACTCACGTTGTGCCACGCCAACGTTCAGCGACGTGGCCACAGGAGATGAGGACACATAGTCGTGCTGCACAGACGCGTCGGAGGCCCAGAACCCACGCTCCCCGTGACAAACCCCACCCCCTGAACACCCCCCACCAAGTGATTGAGCTGGATAGATGGTAAGAGACATAGACGGCCCAATGGCGAGAGTGGTAGTCTTCAGTCGTCCAGTGCGGGGGTTCGATACCCGGGGACTGCCCCTGGGTCCCGCACGTAGAGCTCTCTAGTGGGCATTGTTGGAACCACCCACCCATACATCAACTCGCGCCACCGCTGGTACCGGCGGATCGGATGGAGGTCTTGTCTATTTTTTCATCCAGGAACCCCCGCCCCCCAAAAAGACAACACACCGTGGCACCACACACTTGTAGCAGCGCGCGCCGCCACCGGTACTCGAAGGGATCGATCGGAGTTCTCGCCTGTCGACTGACGGCAACAGGGCTCGAACCGGCGCCAACACGGCTGGCGCCGGGTGCGCTACCGCTCACACAGCGGCCACCACAGACTATTTTGCCCCCCCCCCCCCCCCTAGTGAGCTGAATGTTGTATGTGCCCACTAACTCCAACACACCAGTACCCACTGGGGCTTTTCAGCCCTAAGGACCGCCAAGACTTGCCAGGGTTGGTGGCAGCAACCAAATGGGCTGACCTCTGACTTCTGGCACCGCGAGCCCTCCATGACCCCGGGTACACGAAGCCAAGGGTGTGTGGCCAAGAGGGGCCAGCACATGCAAGCACAGCCATGGTAATGAAAACCCAAACATGGAACACCACATGCACGCCACGACCCGGACTCAGCATCATGTGTGCCGTGACCCCAGGCGGTAAAGCCCAGAACCTAGGCCCACAGCTCTTACCCCAGCCAGGAGGCAGGGACAAGGAACTGATTGGAACTCAAGCAAGGCCATTGGCCGGACGAACATGTGATGAACTGAGAGAGCAATGAAGGCCGTGGGGCAGGCGCGGCTGGAGCGACAGTGGCGGGTCCACACCTGACCAATTGCGGCCCCGAGCCCTGCAACACGCTAGGCTCCTCCATCACCATAACTTCAGACAACATCACTCTACAGGGTGTACGTCGCCGGCTATTGAGCCCCTGCACTGATGATACCACGTCTACTGGGCGTAGTACGAAACACCCTCGGTTACTGCCTGAACATCCCCGTCCCTCCAGCCCCTACACCCCACTTAGCCAAATGGGACTTGAGCCCATGGCCACGCCGTTGCCACATGTTGTGGGATCAGAAGGGGATTCGGGTGGATCCTCAACCGAATCCCTTTCAACCGATGTCAATGAGCGCCGAACTCACAGAACAAAGCAATGTAGACGGCGCAAGCGCGATGACATACTAATTAGAAGGGCAACAGAGGTAGGGAATGTACAATATATGTTCGTGGACATGAGACACAGGAGGAGGGAACAGACCCGCCCTAGTGAGGTGAGGTATGTACCATAGGAGCAGAACGATCCGCAAGCATGGAGCTGGTGCTTTTTTGATGGGGAGCCGTCAACAAACCATATGCTGACTCAAAAATCATGAGGGGTAATATTTCTCAGTGGCTCTACACTAAGGGGGCGCCTTAAGTGCAATGCGTGCGGAGTGCAACTATTTGGGCGTCTGGCCGTAGTAGAAACCCATACTTTGTGGTACTTTGGGCATCATTGTTGTTTGGTAGTAGGTTCTGATGTATTGGGAATATGGCATTTTTTGGATTTTCACCCTATTTCACCCATTTCTACCTTTTTGCACACATTTTTTGCTCATTTCCACCACATCCACTGTTTTTCTACGTCGATTTCTCCCCACCATGGGGACCCTGAGAAGGCAGGGGCGATGTAGCCAGTCGGCCCAATTGTGGGGTTTCAACCTTCCGGTGCTATTGAGGAAACCGGGCCAATTATCGCTAACCTTCTGGTGCTATTGAGGATAACCGGTTCACCGTTCTCTCCTCCACGTTGGAGGCCCCTCGAGTTGGGGTGATGGACTCCCACACTTCAGTGTGGCCCCTTGAGTTGGGGATACGGACTCCCACGCTTTGGTGTGGCCCCTTGAGATGGGGATACGGACTCCCACGAGATTGACCGTTTGTGCCGAGAGGAAAGAGAGAGAGAGAGGCCAAGAAACAGGCAAAACATGCGTTGCCGGTCCTAGAAAAGCGGCAACGCACATTGGACGCTTTTTGTGTTGCCGTGCCCCCTTGGACTGACGTGGCTTTGTCCGGCTCAAGTGTCCCTCAACCCTCTCAGTCCTCTCAACCCCCTGTGGCTTCACAATCTCAACCCCATTCTGATTCTAACTGCAATTTAAAGGGAAAGGAGAGAGCCCGTCCGCGGGAACACGTGCTTGCACATGTATGGACCGCACCTACACAGGAGGACAATGATGATGAGGATGTTGTGGGTGATGATGGGGATGTATGTGCCCTTTGTTGCACCAAGTCTAACCCTGAAACCATACGACCTCCTTCTAGGGATATGGGAGCGTTGGCACCAGGGGTAGAGACCTCTAGCCCATAGACATGGGATGCATGTGAGCTTGGCTGCAAAAAGGCATATACCAGAACCCCCTTGTGCCCACTGCCTTCCAGTCTTGGTCTAAAGCTGAAGCCTCCAGGAAATAACACCAAGTGCGGAATGTGGGGTGCGGAGTAAGGAGTGCGAACAGTGGGGTATGGAGTGGAGTGGAGTGGAGTGGAGTGGAGTGGATTGGAGTGGAGTGGAGTGGAGTGGAGTGGAGTGGAGTGGAGTGGAGAGGAGTGGAGTGGAGAGGAGAGCAATGGAGTGGAGAGGAGTGGAGTGAGAGTGGGGAGAATGGAGAGAGTGGGGGATGGCTGGTGGATTGGGAGTTGAGTTGAGTTGAGGTGAGTGGAGTGGAGTGCAGTGGGCAATGGAATGGGGAGTGGGGAGTGGCCTTCTGTTGCACAAGTGCCTCCACAGGAGATCTCTTCCTTTGCGTTGCACACAATTTCACAGTTTTTCTCAGGCCTCTCTTTGGGCCATGGGTTGCGTCCCGGCGGCTTAATTACGCTGACCACCCTGTGGAAGGTCCGTGGCCTTTGGAGCCGATGGACACCATCTTCAATGACGGAGATGGACAGAGTCTACACTACGGCGACGACGACATAAACCGCCGAGAGTCGACACTGAACCTGAATCCTCCACTCCCAGATGCGCACATGACCGTCACATCCCTCGGCACCAGCACCTTCACAGATTACCCCTCTGTTCCTGGGCCACTGCTGATGGCTTTGACGCCAGGTTGGTCACCCCCGGACCTCATGGACGAGTTGCGCACGAACCTTGAAGAGGAGGCGGATGTCGAAGAAATCGTGTCACGGGTGTGTTTGTTTGTGCGTGTGCGCACGTACGTGTGTGTATTTGTGTATGTGTGTGTGTGTGTGTGTGTCTTTCTGAGTGTGTATTTTTTTTTCGAAAGGTGCCTCGCCTCATGACATCATGACACAATCAATGCTTTTTGCTGTTGTCTTGGTTTGTTTGCTCTTTGGCCTGACGAGGTGTTCCTGGTGCTGACAGACCCGCCGTGCCCCTGGCGTCAGCGTCCTCACTCTGCAACGGTGGTCGTTTGTTCGTTCCTGCACAAATGTGTGTGTGTGTGTGTGTGCACTTGTGTCTGTCTGTGGATGTATGTGCACGGGCTGCGGGTGGGAGGGGTCTGTGGAGAGGAAACAACCTGCTGTAGGCAGCCCTGTTTTTGACATGTTTGTCTGTCTGTCTGCACAGGTGGTTGTGTGTGTGTGTGTGTGTCCCCTTGTTTGCAGGGTGATTCACAGAACTGGGGACCCTCCACTTGTGCCTCCCTGAATCTGGGTCTGCAACAGTACAGGAGTGCAGGGGTGCGGGCCGGGCTGGGTCGGGCTGGGCTCTGGGTCCTGGGTCCGGATGCTAATTGGTTTGCTTGTCTGTAGGCCTGTGGCTGACCGGTATATGGCTGACCAGGTACGCAGTAGAAGAAAAAGAATGTAAGGAGGAGGTACCCCCCCCCCCCGGTCCATTGGCGGAGGAGGGCAGGGTAAGCTCACCACTTTATCATGTTTTATCTTTGCCAGATAGGCTTAGAGCTACCCTCTACCCCCACGCCAAGAAGGGCCCAGCGGTCCCACGCTACCTTGAGCTTCATGATGTCATTACTCCCTCTGGGGATGCGCCTTCCTGATGAGGAATATCACACATGAGCACAATAATCATGAGATGTCAGGGATCTCTAGACGTCTCAACTTTTTTCTGAGTCGCAGACCCCTCTGACCAGCTCAGATGATCACTTATCGTCAAGTACAGTCAGTGTGAAATCAGACACATCCTCATGTGATGGGCACGTTGGCTCAGGCATTGCCTCATCCCGCAGCCTGGCATCAACCGTCAGTCAAGGTGATTCGCAGTATCAGCTCTAACTCTTCTGACACAGCGTCGACTGCCAGCTTGCACCATTCGGACCTTGTGGATGATCCACAGAACACTTGGGAGAACCTGGGTCTTGTGGAGTTGGAAACTCCGGCTCGACCAAGACAGCGTCGCAGGTTGAATACACCCAGCACAGATGTGAGCACACGGTCCTACCTGAACAGTCCACGGTTGTCCTATTCCTCTGGCTGCCACACACCGGTGACAGATTTAGACCAGTGAGCAGTTCGCCCCCCCCCCTGAGGGAATGTCCATGCGGGTTTTGAACCATTTTTGCACCATATAGCACAAGAGACATGGCCGGTCTAGTGGTATGCGCCATGGGTGGCACTCATCGTCATCGGGGGTTTGAACCCCGGTGCGTCCGTCCGTCCAGGGGCCCGTTGGCGAGGTCCCCGCCACCGCCCCCTTCGGCATCCCCCTCCACCATCGGTACCGCCGGTGGATGGGTTGCGTGTCTCGTCCTCGTAGTTTTTTCTATGTCCAGAAATCATAGCACTTAGGAAAACAAGGCACCAGGCACAGCATACCCGCAGCAGTGCCCTCCGCAACCGGCACCACCGGCCGACGGGAGCTGCATCTCCTCCTCGTATTCCCCTTGGGGGATTCGAAACGGCGTCTTCAGGGCAGCAGCCGGCTGCACAGCCGCTGCAGTGCGAGGCCAAAAACTTATCTTATGAGCAGCTAGCTCTCAGCAAGCCACAGTCAAGCACCTCTCATCATCATTGTCAGGTTACAAGTTACACAGAGGCTGGGCCTACGGCCCCCTCACACACAGTCCTATCGCGTTAAAGTTCACAGGCCATCCTTGTACCAACCAAGGTACACCCACCCCCCACGCTCTTCCCGTGAAGCAAAGTCCTAGTCCAGGTTACTTGGCCAAGGAGTGCCAGGACACGCAAGGTGACTTGGGAGAAGGATGGTAGCAACAGGGTGCCTTTTCTTGTCTTGTAACATATAAACACTGTTGTGTTGACAAAACAAAGGCCATCAGGTGCAGACAATTGTATGGTAGCACACGTGTATCATACCAGTGATCACGCGGAACTGCCGGACATTGCTGCATATGCATACCAGGACGTGCATGTGTAGAGCGCTTTGAGACCTACTTGCGCCCCCCGGTCCAACCCCCCCCCCCCCGTCCCCTTCCAAGTCACCTCAAAAAATCTTTCTTGGGCGCCTTTGGCGCCAATGTGCTGTGTGTTCCTCAGGGTCATGTTCAGGGTGTGAGTCAGCTGTTCACATTGAAGAGCATGTCTCTATGAAAATGGATTGTCCTGGACGGATACCTATTTATTGTGGACACAGATTTTGCCCACATTTATTGCTTTGAGTTTACCTTGCACTTTGACCTTTGTTGACAAGGAGGAGGTTCAACCAAGTATGGGCTTTTGTTATGCCAAAAAATTTTTCAGCGGCTTGGGTGCCGAATATGTTTGGGAGTTCTGCTGGCAAGAAGGGGGGTCTACCCCCCCCCCCCCCCCCGATCCCCTCAGATCAGATACGGCGTGTCCTTCGGCAATCACAGGGATACGGCTGAATACATCCCGGTTGATGAGGAGCAAACAAACAACTAGGGTGAACTCAGAGCTGCCCTCCACAGCTTGAGGGACACAGTGTTGGCCAACGATCCCTCATCTGCCGTGAATCTGTGCTTGTTGTGATGGGCCACTACCCCCCCCCCCCCCCCATGTCACTGGCCCCCCCTTGTCGCTGGCCCCCCCTTGCAGAACAAAGAAACATTGCCCCCCTAGCCGCTGCCCCCCCCCTCCGTGGCTTTTTGCCTAAAAGAAGGTAATGCCGTGCATTTCTTGGCTCCACATGGTTAGAGGATGCGCATGCAAAATTATTTTGCTCTTACAATTGACAATTGATACTTAATGCATAGAAGTGTATTGTTGAGGGTCTGAGGTGCCGGGTGTTAATTCTTAGAGGGCTATGGTTGTAAACCCTTGAAAGGCCTTTGAATGGTACTGCAATGGAGCAATGGAGTATACAAAGTACACACCGATGAAAGGGCACAAATGTTGAAAACAACAAAAGAATTGCCAGACGGGCTCTAATAGCATCACAAAGCTGTAGAAGGCGTGAAGGATACATCCAAACAATGCTCCAATTACGTGCACAAGCCCGGAAAATACCCACACAAAAGTTTCTACGGAAAAACTGATGATATTGCAAGTCGTTGGTCCCCCTGTGGGCATGTCGCTGGCCCCCCCACCTGGAACAAAGAAACATTGCCCTCCTAGCCGCTTCGGAAGTGAGAATCATGGCCCGGGCCAATAGCAAAGGGGGGGGGGGGTGGTAGGCTGGGCGCAACGATGGCGCTGGCACAAATGGCACAGCACGTCCGGCCTCGTCAAGCATGTGGACTTGTGGACAAATACTGGGTTTCACTGACAGGCTGAGGGATGAAGTTAAATGGCTACACCTTCACTTACGGTGCAAAGAAGTGAGCCTGGTTGAGCATGAGTGCTTGTGGGTCCATAGTGCTGGAGATTGCTCCAGAATCTCCCCGGGACAGAGCCACGGTGCCGTCAAAGCCCCAACAGTGAGCACCAAATGAGTTGCACGTCTATGACTGTTGGGAAGACCTGCAGAGCGGCCAGCTTTGTGGGAAAAGCACAAAGCAAAGTGAGTGGGGATTGAATATATGGGTTGTGGGTTTTGTGCTTTTTATGCCTGCTTCAAAGTTTTGCTTAGTGTGTGGTGTACCCAAGGGGGGGGGGGGGGGGGTGCATGGGGGGGTGGATATGAGGGCAAAAAAAAGTTTTGTGCCTAAAATGGGCCTCTTAATTTTGGCTTGGCATGTCGGGTTTTCACTTTGGGGGGGGTCAATAGAGCCCACAAAAACTGGGGGGGGGGGTTGGGAAAAGGGCTCAATTGTAAGACACCATTCTCACTAATGAAAAGGTTAGGATGCACGGTTTTCAGGAGTTTCTTTCCCGAAAATTTTGTCCCCTTTGCACCCACCCTTGCTCACGTGCCTCTCTGCCCATGTGCTGGGGCGTGGATGGGAGGCACCCACCCTTGCTCACGTGCCTCTCTACCCATGCACCGAAGCGTGGATGGGAGGCACCCACCCTTGTTCACGTGCCTCTCTGCCCATGCACTGGAGCGTGGATGGGAGGCACCCACCCTTGCTCACGTGCCTCTCTGCCCATGCGCCGGAGTGTGGATGGATCACCTATTTGGACCTTAGCTGCTCTGGCCCTAAGGCGGAACTCATGCAGCGGGTATATAACCATGCCCATTCCCTTCGATCTTACATGGGTTTGCTTGCCGATACTGCATCCGTCCCTGAGGAATCTATGGCCGAGGAAAATGAAGATGAGGATGAGGACATTGTTTGTGTTCACTACCCCAATGGTCATGCACCTGACGAGAATGACATTCTCATTTGTGAGGGTGCACATTCTGCCACCGTTGGTTGGCACCATTTGTGCCTGACACCTCCTCTCTAGGAGATTCCTACGGGTTGTTGGTTGTGTCCTTAGTGTGTCTCTGCACAGGTTGGACCAGGTAGCCGCTTGGCTCATCCTGACTATGCACCATTGGCGGCTGCATCCTCGAGCTCGAGCTCTTCTAGCTCCACCTATGCCTCCACCTCTTACTCTAGCTGTGACTCTAGCTCTAGCTCTAGCTGTGCATCTGACTTTGATTCAGACTACGGCACTATCACTGACTCTGACTATGACTCTGCTGGCGACTCTGAGTCTAACTAGCTCATGTGGTTCTGTCTGGAGCCCATGGTGGGGCGCTACATACATGTAGCCGGAATTAACCGGGGGCCTCGTGTCCTTAAACACAAGTACCACTGCCATTGGAACCATGGACGTCCACGGGTCGGTTTTTGGGGTATTTTGGGGGTCCTGTCAATTGAGCCCCCTGGGGGTGGGGGGCGGCCGAAGGGCTCTATCGACCCCCCCTTCCGGAAACGAAAACCCGGCCTCCCTTTTCTATTCAAAATTGCATTTTTTCCGCAGAGGAACGTTTTTTTGGTTTGGTTTGGGTGGGTGGTTTGGCCTAGGTGGGTGGGTCCACCAGATCAGCCCCCCCTCTCCCCCCCCACCCTTTGGTTAACGAAAACCCTGGCCTGCTTGTGCTGTGCGTTTGCAGCTGCTGGATGTCGCCGAGACAAGCCTGTTCAATCTTCCGGCCCGTGTGAAGCAGTATGACGCTGTGGCTGGCAGCTTGCTCTTCCAGCCACTACCAGCGGTGGAGCAGTGGCTGAGCAACGGTTGCGGCGAGGGCGACACAGCAGTGCTTGCAAAGTGGCCTGCCTTCATGTACCACGTGATGAGGTTGTTCCGCAACTGCGAGCGGCAGACAGACATCTTGTTCAAGGTGCTGTTTGTGTCACGGAATCCCTATGAACCCTGTGAGCCCTCCACAACCTGGTGCGACTCTCCACAACCCTTCAAAAACCCAATGCGTTGCAGTGGACCTTTAGACACGAGCCCGACTGACGGAACCATCCCCAACCCTCCCCAACCCTCCACAACCCTCCACACCCCTCCACGGGTGCATGGGTGTGGAGCGATGTGGAGGGGTGTAATGATGTGGAGGGGTGTGGAGGGGTGTGGAGGGTTGCAGAAGGTGGTTGTGGAGAGATGTGGAGCCCTCCACGCCCCTCAGAACCCTTCAGAACTATCCTACACAACCAACCCATCCACAAAGACGTCAAGCCTCTTTAGCCCTCTCAAAGGGGGCGCACCGTGCGCTGTGTGAAAAGTAGGCTATTTTCGACCCAATTTCCCTGATGGCCAGGGTGACTACGGTACCTACTGTGTTCCCTTACTCAGGACTGCACAGATTCTTACTCAGTCCAAAAACTCGGATGATGAGTTAAAACAAACTATGTTTCACACTAAAAATGCCAGATTGCTGTCTGAATCTGCCAGGGGGGTCCTGTAAGAACTAGATTTTTTTTGTGTTAAGGACCCCCCTTAAGGACCGCCCCAAGGGACCACCAACCGCTAACCACCAGCCGGCACCAACCGCCAACTGTCACCAACCGCCAACCGCCAACCGCCAGCGGCGACCAACCGCCAACCGCCAACCACTGCCAACCGCCACCAACCACCAATCACCAACCACCAATCACCAACCACCAATCGCCACCAACTATGGTTGAACACATGAGCTACATGGGGTCTTTTTACAAAACTGCCGTTCAGGAACACCTTTCTTTTCCCCTCTCAAGGACCCCCCTGGAATCTGCTGTTTTTGCCTTGTGGACGGACATATGCTTCCCCGGTGGTGGGTGGTTTTCAGGGTGGTCAGAGGCAAGCTATGCCCGTGTGCAGAAACGCTCCCAAAGCCTCCCCAACCTGTCCACAGCCTCCACAGCCTCTGACAGCTGTGCACGGCTTTTTTTTTTTGGATGCAGGGGCTGTACCTCAGTCGGGACGAGTTCCTCAAGTACACCCCCGATCAGTCTGGCATTTGGAAGGCGTGTGTGTCGCTGACGCGGGAGCGCAAGTCCGCAGTGAACAACCTCACGAACCCGCCGGCGGAGTCCATCGACAACCCGGTGCCGGTGCTGATGGAGATAAGCGCGTTCAGTGCCGTGGACCTCAAAGTGTGGCCTGACCATCCGTCAATGGAGCAGTGCGTGCTGCATCCCTTTCTGCAGTACACCGTCGTGGAGGTGGATGACCGCACAGACGAGGTTTGTGTTGCGTGAATGAAGGCCATGGGAAGGCAGGCGTAGCTGGCGCTTAGTGGCGGGTCCACACCTGACCTTTTGAGGCCCCCGTTCTCATTCCCATTACCGGTGCCCATTTGATACATTCCCAGATTGTACCCCCCAACCCTCCTCCCAAGCTTCCGGAGCCACCATTTGAGCACGAACCTCGAGTGCAGCCACTGCCGTCACCTAAGGGCCATCGCCATGCGCCCGCTGCATCCCCGTGCCATCCACGCCATGCGTGCTGTGCCTTCCTATCACGCGTGCGGTGCCCCCACAACACGCGGACTTCACGCGTGCTGTGCCTCCGGGTGATGAGTGCTGCGCCTCCGCATCACGCGTGTCACACACCCATGCCACCCGCATGCCCTGTGTCCGTGTTGCTCAGGAGCCGGGGTATTGGCACATCCGGGTCAAGGAGGAGCGCTCTTGCCTTGACCACATCGCGGACACTTTTGACCCCATCGTCGACGCGGCGCAGTGCTTCTGGACGGCCGAGGACCCGGTGTTGCACACGTGGGTGCCGTACCCGGTGAACATCTCGCGCCGGATCGAGCACGCGTACCAGACGCGCGGGGAGCTGCAGCTGCTGGTGCTGGACATGTACGGCGAGCACTACACGGTGGACTTCGACAAGATGCGGCAGGTTTCTCCGCCGGACGGTGCCCTGAGGGTCTCTGGGTTCGACTGTGTCCCGGTGCCGGTGCTTCGGCGAGTGTCACGGAGTGTGTGCCCGGGGGCGTGCATGGGTGTGCGCCAGGACGTGTTTTAGTGGGCGGAATTTTTTTTAGTTGAAAAACGTTGTCCCCCTATCGCTGTCTGTACCCTCCAACCGCCGTCGGTTACCCTCCAAACGCGGTCGTTTTCCCTCCAACCGCCGTTGGTTATCCTCCTAACGCCATTGGTTCCCCTCCAACCACTGCCGGTTACTCTGCAACTGCTGTCTAATTGTGCGCCCAAATATTGGGCCCGCGTTTGACACCCTCCCTGCCCCCTCAAGTAACCCCCCCCCCCCCCCCTTGTCCTGCCCCACCCCTTTCTCCGTCACTTGGTCAATACAAATCACCTCGATTTTTTTGTTACGGCTCACTCACTTTCGCTGAAATGGAACTTGACAACACAACCATGTTTACCCATGGGACGAATGTAATGTTCATTCACTCCACAGGGGAACCTGTTTTGGCGCAGATCGTTGGACATTCAGAGCACGGTGATGCATATCGCCGCATCTCTTATGAGCGTGAAGGCAAGACAGTTCTGCTACTGTATTCTTTCATTTTGCAGTGCAATTTCTGTCCCTGACAGTGTGCGTGCACGGTGGTAGTGCGGTTCCCCAGGGGGGGGGGTTCACTTGGCAATCGTCCCCCAGGGGGTGGCAGGGGACCGTCTTCCCTGGGATAGGGCAGGACAAGGGTGGGGGGAGGGGGGTACATCCCTGCTCAACCTTGTGTCAGCAGTGGATGTCCTGGCATTCGGTGGTATCAGTGGGCCCCGCTTTCCTGGTGGTCCCAGGCTCGAGGCCCTCGGTGCGTCCATGCTCAGCAAGAGATATGCGCGGTTCCGGTGGGGGGCGGTCTTGGCCAGCTGCCGAATGCTGCCGGAGGGCTGCCGCAACGGGCTGCACCCGGGCGGGCCGCCGCGCAACCGACTAGCGGGTACCATGCACACCCCAACTGCCCAAGTCTGGTGGTGCCCTACTTATAGCAGTCCAGCCCAACCCCCGCCCCCCCGGCATGGAGCATTCCCTCCTCAAAAGGTGAACAAGCAAGTAGGTACGCGCACCCAGAAGTACCAACCGGGATACTCACTCAGCCTTGATGGCAGCCCCCCCCCCCCCGGCATACTCCTTCAGCCTTTATGGTGCACCCCCCCCCCCTTGGCATGTCATTACTCTGCCAGTGGTGCGGTAGTCGCCTGCTGAACGGGCAGTGATATCGTTCTGTTCTGCCTGCACCTGTACATCTGATCTCAATGGCTGGAGCAGCATGTGCTCTCCGAACTGCGGCGGCATCATGTTTATCTGCAGTTGTGCCACACAAGATCTTGAGAGACCCTGCGAATCAAGCGGCATTCGCGACTAGCCCAGTGCATTTCCCTTGGTGTACGCGCGCTGTGGTGTAGCCAGGGTTTATGGCTGGGGGTTATGGTATTTGAATTTCAATACTGACATGCAAGGGGAGGGAAGGAGGGCAGCGAAGTAGAGAGAGGCAGTTGTGAGGTGGCAGGCACATTCAAACACCCCTTCTGCAGTTGGGGGATCCCCTTGGCTACTGAGTGCAGAGGCTCTCCGTACGAGCATACGTCACCCCACAATAGATGGAAAGTGGGGTGCAGGCATGGAGGGCCCTTGGAGGAGGTGGGCCAGTTGGTGGAGGGTATCCGAGGGATGCTGGTTCGCCCTGCGTAGAGGGGGAAATAAGGCATGCGTTGGGAGCTGTTGCCTGGTCTCGGCGTTGCCGTCCCCTCCTTGCCAACGGCCGTTTGCCCTCCAACGCACATGAACACGTGCACGACCTCTGGCAACAATACACGCGCCTCCTGCCAAGCAAGGGCAAGAGGTGCCAGTTAAGTGGGTTGGCATTGCCCTGCTTTTGAAAGGGGTAGACAGCACTGGAGGAATTGCTCAGGGCAGGGAACCGGGTAGGCTGACGGGTGTATGTTGTAATTCGTGTAATTTTTTTTTTGCGGTAAAAGCGTGTAACAAAAAAATCGTCCAGCCGTGTAATTTTTTTTTTGCGGTAAGTCCAGATTGTTCAGCAGCTGCATGGCAAGAATCGCTGCATTGAATATTACCCGGAGCGTTTATCCTCGATGATATCCAATTCTATTTCTAACGTTCGCCGCAAGCAGCATGGCACTGGCTCGAAAGTGACACGAGTGCAGTTGCATAGCATCCTTTCCAGTCTCCCATGTGAGTCGAGTGATGATGACACACTCATATTGCTCGGTCACACATACCAAACACCAAAAAAATGTGCATGGTGTTCAGCACTTTGCGATGGCTACGCAATGCCTAGTTGCAAGCAATTGAGGCAGAGCGTTGTGGCCCAGTTGTTTGGTTGGCAATTGATGGAACAGGCGAAACCATTTGCGAGAAGAATCGCATTCTTTTGATGTGCACCCTGACGGTGTCACACAAGGTGGCTATATTGGGCATCACAGTAGCCGGGTCAGAAAATAACTTCTTTGTCCGCTACTTTTGTAAAACCATGCGAAGAAAAGTGGAGGCACTGTTCCCTGGCTGGAAATGGCTTGTCCAATATGTTACAAGTGATGGTGCACCTGCAATGGGGGGTTCCGCTCACAAAGTGTGGCGTACGTGGTAGCATGGTTGCAATGTGTGTACCACGTTTTCCGCAACTTCAACAGAGCTCTGTTCCAGAGCCTACCCGGGCCTGCTTTCAAGAAAGAGCGTCTTGCAATGTATCGCTGCCCCCAGACAATACGGTGTAGTTGGTCTCCCAAGGTTAAGAATGCCGGGTGGAATACCTTGACCAACCGTCCTTCCACCCGTCCAGAACACTTGGCACATATCAAGGAGCAGTATGTGGACCAACGGTCGAACGGGGCAGTTGGCGACTCTCCTGCCGGCATTCCTGCGGCCACCCCTTCTGAGCCGCATGCAAATATGCTGAAGGTGGTCACAAACCATCGAAGGTCTACGTTGGTGGAATTCTTGCAAGTCACATTGCCAAAGATTGCCAAGCAATGGACTAGCCGCCCCTTTGCCTTTTCTGGAGGTGCCCCTCAACCCGAGCCGTGGATGTGGCAAGAGAGCCAAGCGCTGTAGATGGCAAACACATTTTTCAATGATGGCGATGCCCTGTTTTTTTACCAAGGAGATTCCTCAAAAAAACGAGGCTTGAACGGACAACCCATTAAGGAGTATCGGCCCATTGATGGTGCTGCCGTGGCCGAATGAAAAGCCACGTTGCGTAAGATAGAGGAAGGGACCTCGATTACGTGGGAGGTATTTGTAGCCTTTCTCCGCATGCACCGCGTGACAGCGGATGGTTGTACTTGTGCAAACTATTGCACGTTCGCGATGTGTGAGGGTGTGTTGCTGTGGCTCCTCGTAAGAGAACCGAATTTTAAGGTACCCTCTCAATACTCTTGGGAGATTGTTGCCCAACGCCCTTTTAAGTTGGGCCGTATTGAGCGCAAGGTGACTGCACGTGCGGAGCCATCAACGAAGGCTCGCACCCGCCAGTCCGAAAAACTTGCATCCCAAAAGAAAAAGGCACTTGCAAAACACCGCAGGAAGGTGGTGGCTGGTAGTGATACCGATAGTGACGCAAATGTCTCCACGCTTGCTCTGAACGCACCTAGTGCCGATGAGTCTACATCTACTACTGTTGCTGCACCCATGGAGGTGCATCGGAGAACTTGGCATTGCCTTAATCTCTTTCGGCCACCTTATGTGTGTGGCCAATGTCACAAGACCGTGTACCTGTGGTGCATGCATTGTGAGGGGTGTGGCTTTTGCCTACACACTTTGGAGTGTCCAGTTTGTGGAAGGGCCCACCCCAACACGGACGAGTGGCTCTTTCAAAAGTGGTGTCAGGACGTAGACGTTGAGGAGGTTTTGACCGCCACCCTCCCCAACGAACCCGTGTCCGGTGACGAGGAGTTGGACGTCCTTTCTAATCCTCTATTGGCCTCTCCCCCGGGTAAGGTGGTGAAGAAAAAAGAGGTCCAGTCATCTAATTCGGAGGTGGACCTCTTTGCGCCTCCCCCTACGGCCCCTGTGCCACAGAAGAAGGCGAAGGGAAAGAAGGCCTTGCCAAGTGCACCCTCTGTCGGCCCTCCCACTTCCCAAAGGCGTACTCGAAGCACCATCCCGAGCGAAACAACCTCTTTGGGGGTGGGAGATTGGTTGACAGACAAGGATATCGTGTGTTGGTTGAACCAAGAGGTCTGCCGCAATGAAATCGGTGAACCACGTGTGTGGAGTCTAGCGCTTCTATATATCAAGAGACTCTCCAAGTACATGCAGAGAGTTGAATCCGGCGAAAGAATGGCCAACATGAGGTGGTGCCGCCGCCACATTTTTGTGGTTAATTTCGATGACAAGGAAGGGTTGCACTGGTTTGTGTGTGCCTTCGATTGTCGTGTCCGGTTGGAGCTTTTCACTATTTGGGCTTGGGAACCCCTAAGCTCCACTCATTTGATCCGTCCTTTCTTGTTGGCCTTGAAGAAGTCTTCGCGAACCACCAAGCACCGCGCCTTGGTAATCCAAACGGACGGTTGGTCTTGTGGTTTTCAAAGCTTGAACATCGCGAAGCTGGTGGTGGAGCACCGGGGTACTTTTTCCGATGTGCCCCTCGTCCCAATGGGTGCCGGTTTTGTGGACTATGTGCTCAGCATTGTTAATGCTGATCGTGCCGTGCGGGTCGTTGAAGCGCCCGGTGATGATGTGGAGGGCGTGGCCGAGCTTTCTGGCCCTCCTCCCCCAGCACCCAAGTTGAAAGTGCACTTTCGGCTAAGGAGGACAGTGTTCAGGCCACCCCCACCCCACTCGAAGGCAAGGAGGCCTCCACCGAGCAGAGCGTGGAAAGCCTGGAGGCCAGGCCGCAACCTTCCATGGCCACTCCCACGGAGGAGGAGGACACCCGTCACAAGGTCCTCATCGGTGGAGAGTGGCGCAAGGTGCCGGATGGCTACCCAGCAGATGCATCTGGCCAGCTGGAGCGTGACCAGCTTTTCATCAATGACCTGTCCAAGCAGCTAGTGGCAGAGTTGCGCACCGCTTGTCAGTTTAACCCCAATCCTGGTGCAAAGCCCAAGTCCAGTGACACAAAAACGGATTTGATCTACAAGCGTGCATTGTGCAACTACTTGTAGCGGGTGCATGTTTTGTGGGCTGTATTTTCCTCCGCCGTTTGGTGTACCAATGGTGGAGCGTATAAGATTGCTATTATATTGGCCCCATGCCAGTGCCTTGGTGGCCTATAATGGTGGCACTAGCGTTGGCCATGGCCCTGTCAGGAATCTTTTTCTTGAGCCTGATTTTGTTCCCAGTGCAGGCACACTGGATGTTGGCCATGGCCTTGTCAGGACTCTTTTCTTGGGCCTAATTTTGAGTCTAGTGCCAATGACAGCATGTGAAACTATGTTATATTGGCCGAGTCCCAACTAATTGGTGGCCACGCAGAGTACCATGTGCTTTGTGGACTCGGCGTCCCATTGTGAAGGTTGCTATGGGGTGCCGTATGGAACTGGCAGCTGTACATATTGTGCATGTATTGCAAAGGTTGCATTTCTTTCGATTTTTCAATTTTTTTTAATAATTTACACGACTTACCGCCAAAAAAATATTACACGCCCTTACCGCAAAAATATACAAATTCACTTTTTTTTTATAATTCACACGACTTACCGCAAAAAAAAAATTACACGCATTTGCCGCAAAAAAAATTACACGACTAGACGATTTTTTTGTACACGACTTACATTTTTCACGGCTGACGGGTATCCAAATTCCAACCCCTTCCCGGTGTGGCTTGAGTGGACATCAATCGGTAGATGCCCTTTCTGGCGTGATGGTACCTACAAAGCGAGTACTTGGTGGCCCACTGTGTACACGCATGGGCACCAGGCCAGGAAGATTTAGAATCGTTGTACACCATAGGAGGAGGGGAGGTTACCCCCACCTGGACCCCCCCCCCCAGACCAAACGAAATTTGCCATTGTGAAAATCTGATTGAGCCATTTTTGGTGCGCAATTTTTTGGGTCTGAGAACCGCCCCCCCCCCCTCCCCCCAGTTTCTAATACTTCCCTGCACCAGGCCTGTCTGTGACATGCAAGAGAATGCAACCGTTTTGTTCCAGGGTTCACCACCAACTCCCAAACCGTGTGTCTGGACTGCCGCCAACTAAGAACAGAGTAAAATCGTCATGGGAAGCAATCCCACATATCCACAAGCACACAGCACACCATCTGCATGCTTCAGCCCATTGGCGTCCTTCCCCTGCCAGCACCAGGCATGCACCACATGAAATCCTTCCCAAGACAGTGAAGTTTGTAGGGTGCTCACCAGCACCAGTGTGGGAACTGTCATGCACGGCCATGGAGTTCACCAAGTGTTACTCATCCGTGTAACACGCACCGCATTCCTGGGCATTTTGCCGTTAGGGGAAAGTAGGGGTGGTTTGGCACTGTGGTCCACATGCAGGGCCGCCCAGTCACTTGTGTGGGAGGGGTTGGACCTGTGGAACGCAAGAACCCAGGGCCGCAGCCGTGGTGGTGGTGGGGATTGGGGGGATGCAAGTTTGCAGGTAAGAGTGGAATGTTTGTCCTTCGATTGTTTTCTGCTGCTGACAGTCGAATGTTTGTCCAGTAATGGTTGTTTTTTGTTTCGGGTGAAAGTGGAATGTTTGTTTGGCAATTCTTTGTTTGTTGCCCCCCCCCCCCCCCGGTGCTTTGGTGGGCCTTGGGGGGCTAGTGGAGACACCTGCCCTATTTTGAGGCTGGAGAACTCAAAATTTTTTTACGTATTTGGATGGATGGGGCTGGGTATTGAGGCACATGAAGGGGTAGGAAGGGCTCGCCTTGGCTTTTCTTGTCTTGGTGAGGCGAGCACGCGCACGCATGTGTGGACAAATTCTCCAAATTGATCCAAAAAATTGACTCTCATATTTTTCCACTATTTCGTCCGGGCCAAATTGCAATTTGAGAGATAATTTGAGGAAAAGTGCGCGCACCAGTTTTGGGGGAAGTAGCTTTCAAATTAACCTATCATATGATAATGCGCAAGCACACCGACATCGGTATTGACAGGATCCTAACCACAGCACCGAAAATGGCCCATATTTGGATGAAAAGCCCCCAAATAGTTTTTCCCCTACCCCTAATATGGGTTGGTACACCATAGGACTGATGAATGGTGAGGCAAATTCTCCCCATTACTAACTTATGGGGGGTAGTGTGTACTAATTTTTGGGCAAGAATGGCCATTTGTAGTACTTTGGTTAGATTCCTATCCTATTACGTCCTGTCTTGTCCTGTTATGCCATGTTATGTTATGTCATGTTATGTTATGTTCTGTTCTGTTATGTTATGTCATGTTATGTTATGTTACGTTACATTACGTTACGTTACATTACGTTACGTTACATTACGTTACGTTACAGTACGGTACAGTACGGTACGGTACGGTACGGTACGGTACGGTACGGTACGGTACGGTACGGTATGGTATGGTATGGTATGGTATGGTGTGGTATGGTGTGGTATGGTGTGGTATGGTGTGGTATGGTCTGGTATGTTAATGTTATGTTAATGTTACGTTAATCTTATGGTATGTTATGGTATGTTATGGTATGTTATGGTATGTTATGTTATGTTATGTTATGTTATGTTATGTTATGTTATGTTATGTCATGTCATGTTATGTTATGTTATGTTATGTTATGTTATGTTATGTTATGTTCTGTTATGTTATGTTCTGTTATGTTATGTTATGTTATGTTATGTTATGTTATGTTATGTTATGTTATGTTATGTTATGTTATGTTATGTTATGTTATGTTATGTTAATGTTATGTTATGTTATGTTATGTTATGTTATGTTATGTTATGTTATGTTATGTTATGTTATGTTATGTTATGTTATGTTATGTTATGTTATGTTATGTTATGTTATGTTATGTTATGTTATGTTATGTTATGTTATGTTATGTTATGTTATGTTATGTTATGTTATGTTATGTTATGTTATGTTATGTTATGTTATGTTATGTTATGTTATGTTATGTTATGTTATGTTATGTTATGTTATGTTATGTAAAGTGAAGTTATGTTATGTTATCCCGCACCTAAGTGGAGTTGGCAAATACATACGAGTCTCCACAATGCCTTTCCACTCAAGATGCATTTCCAGTGGATCATTAGATAACAACCATCAAGCCTCAGGGTCATCTGCTTCGACACCTGGGCAGATGATGCCCATGGAAGGCACAGCAAGGACCAATGGGGTCCAAGGCAAGACATTGCACAAGCATGACCCTTCGAGCGGTGCAAAGAGGAGATTGGAATGCAATGCACAAACGAGTAATAACGGACACATTCCACTTACTCCCATACTCGCAAAAAACAATCATTCATGGACAAACATTCCACTTTTACCAGCAAAAGCAATCATTCATGGACAAACATTCCATTTTCAACCCCCCCCCCCCCAAACCATCATTGATGGACAAACGGCCATTATTTGTTTGTTGCCCCCCCCCCCCCCCTCCCCTCCTTCTGGACTACTGGGTGCAATTTGGGATGGGGATGAGGACCCCCCACTATTTTGGGGATGGGGAGTTCAAAAACACATGCTTTGGAACGATTTTGGTGGGTTGGTGGTGGGTATTAGGCCTCACCAAGGCCCAGGAATGGCCGAAAATAGGGCATGGAATCACTGCTGTTCGATCTCCAGAGAATTGTTTGAAGTTGAAATGACGGATTCCGGGGACAGACAGAGGCCAGACTGATGGTGTTGAACTGCTGTGATGAAGGATAGGGATGGAAACCCTCCTATAATACACTGTCCAGGCACGCCCCGGAGGTGTGCACGTCCCTTTAGCTGACCATAGCTGACCATACTTCAGGTTGCTCAACAGATATCAAGCACGAGGAAAAGGATATGTGTGATGTTGGATTTCCAGTTTCAGTTTTCCTGGATATTTCCTGTATATTTCTCCCCTTTCCCCCCATTTCCACCCATTTGCCCTCAACCCCCCCCCCCCCCCAATTTTCCTTGGAGGTCGTTGCGAAGCCTATCGCGAGCCCCTTCTGGTCCTTGCAAGTAGCAACGCACTTCCCCACAACCACACACAATCCGCAGGCATGCCTCTGCAAAACATAACAAAGTGTGTCATACCAGAAGTATCTACCAGCAAATCTACTCCGCCTTCATGACCCCCCCCCCCCCCATACGCAGATCCCCACAAGGACACACAGCCTTTGGGCATGCCTCCACAAACCACAACCAAGTGAGGTACAGTCAAACCAGAAGTACCAATGGGCACATCTACGCCACTTTTATCCCCTGTCCCCCCCCCCCCCCCCTTGGGAAGCATTAGAATCGCCATACACCATAGGAGGAGGCCCCTGGGGGCAGTGGCACAGACCTGGTGTGTGTATTGCTACGGCAGGACTCCAGGCTGTGTCAAGTTCTGGTGGAGTGTATGCGGGGCGGGGGGGGGGGATCTGGGACCAAAAAGTTTGTGCACCAGGTATTACAAGGGGGGGGGGGATGGGACCCAAAAGTCTGTGGACCAAACATGGCCGGACCAGATGTTTCCAATGGCATATTTCGTTTTTTCCCACTATGGTCACTTTGGTCCGGGGGGGGGGGGGGGGAGCCCCCAAACCCTCGTTTCACATGCTGCAGTACTGGCCCAACGGCGAGTCGGTGCGGGTGGACCGCGTCGACGCGACGGTGACGTGTGTCGAGCTGCAGCAGAAATGCGCGGAGCTGGAGCTCAAACTGGAGAAGAACCCCGAGCAGCATCAGGAGGAGCAGCGCATGCTGCTGGACGTCGTGCGGCGGGTGGAGGCCAAGGCGCAGCAGGTGTTGCGGGGGCCGGTGGGCGCAGGTGTTGTGGGGGTGCAGTTCAGTCCCCAGGCCTTTAAATGGTGAGCCCAGGCCGTGAAATGTTGAGGCCAGGCCTTTAAATGGTGAGCCCATTGCTGCGCCAGGGGATTGGCCTTGGCAGGCCCCCGCATTGGCCTCCGCATGGGCAGCTTGGGCTTGCGCCCTGACCCCCATCGCCACCCGCTTCTTGTCCCCCTTCTCCTGTTTCTTAGCCCTTGCGAGCATAGCGACTGCAAATGAACAAGAGGAAAGCAATGGAATGCCGGCAGCTCCCACCCTTGGTCTCCAAGATGCGCACTTTCTGAAGGCCTCCAAGGCCCTGACCTGCTGAGCGTATATTTTGTTTTCGGCATGCTTCCCAAATGGTTTCCCACCCCAGTACCCTCCTCCACCCTCGAGACTTCACTTATAGGTCAAGGCGGGACCCAGTCTGGCCACGTGGCCAGGCTGGATACGGGGCATTGCTCTGCATGTGTTCCGGGTAGTTCAGCACATGAGGAATGGATTGCGTGTTTTTAGTTTGCGGCGGAGGGTCCAGGGTTCGCAGTGCCAACGAATGAACTGTTCCGAACTGAATGTGTCCTGCAGAAGGGCCGTGCCAGCCCTGGTCCCGTGCCCAGCACAAGAGCGCGGTGAGGCCGAATCCCGGGCCTCGTTGTTGATGCCGGGCCTCGTCGTTGATGCCGGGCCTCGTCGCGGGGTGTTGTTGGCGTGTCAGGCGTAGGCACAACGATGCAGGGCAGAGGGGCGGGGGAACGGCACGGCGCGGAGTGAGCGGTGCCAGGGCAACAAGGAGGACGTGCGAGGCACTGCGGGGGGTTGTCGTGCCAGGGACCCGCAGCCCTGTGGCACTCATACCCTGACGTCCCTGCCCATCCCTGCACACAGCGGGGGTAGTGGCCGTCTGCCCAGAAGGTGCGGGGTAGAGCCCTGGGGTGGCCCTCCGCGCCGTCCCAGTTCCCACATGGCTGACAACCATAGGAGCAGCCCCCCCCCCCCCCCCACCCAAGACCAAAGTGACCATAGTGGGAAAAAACGAAGTCACCTCGATTTACCATTGGGACAATCTTGTACACACATTTTTTAGGTCCCAGACCCCCTCCCCCCCCCCCGCCTTCTCCTCTCTTCTAATGCGTCCTTGCCACAGACGGACAAGGGTGTGCTGCGGCTCAGAGACCCCCCGCATCCCCCCCCCCCCCTCCACAACATGGGTGGCCAGCCCCTGTCCCCTGTCCCAATTGATACGGGGCTCTCACGAAAGGGGGTGCCAGTCGGGAGTTGCGGTTTGGGACAGGGACTGCTGGGG
Organism: Eutreptiella sp. 'Long Island Sound 2002'; assembly: GCA_964036045.1. Lineage (NCBI taxonomy): Eukaryota > Euglenozoa > Euglenophyceae > Eutreptiales > Eutreptiaceae > Eutreptiella > Eutreptiella sp. 'Long Island Sound 2002'. Next base: position 20,576,287 of record OZ038385.1, read on the forward strand.
GGCCTACGCCAGGGCTGACGTGGGGGGCCTGCACTGGGGGCCTATGATTAGGCCTCTCCTGCGGTCTGTGTTGGGCTGGGGCCTGTGCCAGGACCTACGTCAGGGCCCGCACTGGCGCCCACACTGGGGCCCAAGTTGTGGCTGAGGTGCAGCGAGGAGGGATTTTGGAGCATGTTGGAAGGGGGGGGGGCGGTGATAGTTATGCAGCGGAGGGGAAAGTTAGGAACGAGTGAAATTGGAATGGCAAAATTTGGCACAACAAAAGTAGGCCAAATTATGCCACGGCATTTGAACGTCCAAAGCCATTGTTCTGGGTGTCATTGTTAGCCTTTCTTCGCATGCGCAATTCCACTGTGCCCAACAGCCTCAAGGAAATGACAGCAACCAACCAAAGGCCCAGAGGAAATTTGGAAATAGCAACCACCATTCACGGTCTGTGATGGTTCTCATGCCGCAATCTGGGAATTTGTACCAAATTTTGCCATGGTATACAGGGGGGGAAAATTTTTAAGAGGTTTTTTTTTCGGATGACCAAAATTAAGGGGGTAAAAAATTGGTATTGCTCCTTAGAAATGAAGGAAAAATTTGGTATGCGGCCCCTTGCTGCTACTTCCTAGTGGATGTTCATTGTGGATTCCGGGTGGGCTCTGGATGGTTGCTGTTATTTCCTGGTGGGCTCTGGATGGTTACTGATATTTCCTGGTAGGCTCTGGATGGTTGCTGTTATTTCCTGGTGGGCTCTGGATGGTTACTGATATTTCCTGGTGGGCTCTGGATGGTTGCTGTTATTTCCTGGTGGGCTCTGGATGGTTGCTGTTATTTCCTGGTAGGCTCTGGATGGTTGCTGTTATTTCCTGGTGGGCTCTGGATGGCTACTGATATTTCCTGGTGGGCTCTGGATGGTTGCTGTTATTTCCTGGTGGGCTCTGGATGGTTGCTGTTATTTCCTGGTAGGCTCTGGATGGTTGCTGTTATTTCCTGGTGGGCTCTGGATGGTGGCAGGCAGGGGGGCATAAATACGACGTTCAGGTGACGTTCAGATGACATGCAGATGTGCAGACATAAAAAAGGCCAAAAAAAGCGAAGCAAAAAATATACCCTAAGCTGGGTTTGAACCCAGGACTCTTAGACCCAGAACCTAGCGCAACTACCAACTAAGCTACATCACGATCTGGCAGAACTGTAACATCAGAGTGTGCATGTCATAGTGAAAAAAAAAAAGGTGTCGTTATGGCACCCCCTGACACAATATGGCACAAAGAATCCTTAAAATTGAAGGAAATATTTGGTACGAGGGAGGGCTTCGAAATTTGTCCAAACAACTTTTCCCCGCGCCCAAATTTTCCCCCCCCTGTGTTAAGAATTGCTGCCAAATTCTCTCCTCAGCAAATTTCGCCCTTCCAACTTTCGCACGTTCCTAGCGGCCCCCTCCGCGGTACCAGGCACAACGGTGAGGGACCGGCATGGACGCAGGCGGATTCCCTGTGACCCCTCCAAACAGGGCCTACCCATGGCTCGGATTCCCTGTGACCCCTCCAAACAGGGCCTACCCATGGCTCAGGTGTTCCGTGCTCCCCACTACCCCCCCAACACTGCCGAGGCGCGGCACACAGCAGAGACCTGGGGTAATGGGTCCTGATCAGCAGACGCACGTGCGACCGGCGGTGGTTGAGGAAGTGACGGGGTTTGCCGGCCCATCGATGGTTTCCTCAGCTCCGGGCGGAACAGCACCGGATTCGGGTCGTCTTTGGGCTGAACAGACGCTTTTCTGCAGTTTTTTCTGCATCTCTTCTTTTTTGAAATTTGGAAGGCCCCCAATTTTCTTTTGGTGAAATCCCCAAAAATTCCGACAATTTCCAACAAACTGCTAAACACTGCCAAAAAATTGCCATACACATCCACATCTCTTTTGTTTTTCCCCTTACGGACAGGCATTATGAACGGCGCCCTGTTGGAGGGTAACCGATGATGGGGGGGGTGACCGACGGCGCTCGGCGGTAACCGGCGGTTGCCGGTTAACCGACGGCGGTTGGAGAGTAACCGACGGCGGTTGGAGGGTAGCCGACAGCTGTTGGGGGGTAGCCGACGGCGGTTGGGGGGTAACCGACGGCGGTTGGGGGTAACCGTGAGCATTCCATTTTATCAGTTTGACAGAGGGGGTTTTAGCCTTACGAAGAGCCCCTTCTGGAAAGCCGTCTGGGCTGGCGGACAACCATGAACCACCAGCACTGAACTGCCAACCGCTGGCAGCCACTGGCAATTCAGATTGCCCCACATTTCTGAACACCTTTCAAACAACTGCCGAAAAATTTCCAAAAATTTGCAACAAAATCGCAAGTGGCAGGATTGTACACAGGGCCCAGGGGTTTGCCCAGCGTCACGTCGTCTCACGTCGTCTCCCGTGCCTGCGGATGCCGTCTTAGTGTCTGCGTCTGCGTCCGCAGGAGTCCCAAAAGCGGGCGGTGACGGACGTCCTCAAGAAGCTGCGTGGGGTCGCGCAGGCGGAGCAGCAGAAGGCGGTGGAGGACGCAGTGAAGCTCGGAGTCGTGGAGTGGACCTACGAGAAGGACATGTTTGTGCCGGAGGACCGCAAGTGGTGCCTGATCGCCACCGTCATGCTCATCGGCTTCGGGCTGCTCATGTGCCTCCTCCTGCTGCTGTACTCCGCGGCGCTGCCCTCCGGGACACTGCAGGTGCGTGGGGGGCCCTGTGACGCTGGGTTGAGTCCTGAGGCTGGGAAGGCAGGTCGGTGCCGGGGCACAGGAGGTGTTGAGGTACCCCTGCATCGACACCCCCCCCTCCCCCTTCCCCCCCTCCCCATTTTACCCTTTCACCCGCTGACAGCCATGCTCTGTTCTGAGGTTGGGGGTGCATGCGGCGTCCCCCCCCCACCCCTTTGAGGGGCGAGGTGAGGTGAGTGCCTCGGGGGATCTTCAAGCGCCCTTATGCCTCCTACTGGACGATCGGCCCCCCCAGACCGGCCGGTTGTGTGACTGGTATGAGCGATGGAGGCCCACACGGAAGGTCGTGAGTTCGAATCCACCCAAGCCCTCGAAATGGCCTCCCATCGGGGCCGACGCGACTGGGCGGGTCCAGGGGGCCGATCTCAAGGCCTCGTTGAGGATGGAGTTGGGGGGGGTGCCAGACGCAGCAATGAGCATGTCACAGTCACGTGCCTTCGAATGCACCGGTTGCTGAAGCTCCTGGCGGACGGCATTGTTCAACAAGGGGCCAGTCTTTCGCACGTTGATGTCTCCCGCCGGGCCAGCCCTGAGAGGCAGTGGGGCTGGGGGCCAATGGATGGCCCAACTGTACGCTCGGGCAGTGGGGAGAGGAGTGGGACCACGGTGGTAGTCAACAGGAGGTTGGTGACAGGAGAGCCCTTTCACACACTTTTTTCACGACGAACAGCAGGGCCCTCCGTGAGGATCCAGTCTTTTTTTCCCCCTCAGGGACATGGATTATGGACGGCGCCCCGTTGGCGGGTAACCGGCGGTTGGAGGGTAACCGACGGCAATTGGAGGGCAAACGTGAGCATTGTCAGTGTGCCGGGGGGACCCCCCCTTTTTTCCCCTTACGGACGGCCCTGGCATTTGTTGGCTCAAAGTGGACATCGACGACCTGTGACGGGAGCCCCAGACGGGCCCGCAGGGGGGGGGGGGGGTCGGCGGTGGGTTGGGGGGGAAGGTCTGGGGTACCCCAACATTTTTGCCTCAAAATGATCGCCACGACACGCTGATCATTTTGAGGTATGTATCATGGGGACAATTTTTTTTAACAAAAATTTTCACATTTTTTCATCCGGGCCCGGTTTCTGAGCCAGGACTGGTCAGATTGCCATTTTATGAGGGCTCTGTCACGGGAACCCCTGTCCGCCCAACGACTGCCCCCCCCCCCCCCCCACCCCCGCAAACCTTTCTCCCACCTCCCCCACCCCCTTTCCAATGCATCCCTGCCCTCGCCGCAAACCTTCATCCCCCCCCCCCCCCCAAAGTGGGGTCCGCAGCCGGTGTCAGTGGATCCGGGACGTTCGTCGGACGCGGACCGGAGCAGAGCCTGCTGCCCACTGTGCCGCCCCCTCGCCTCCAGGTCGTCGCCGCCGCGCACACCAGCGTCGGGACGCTGGTGCGCGCCATCGCCGCGCACGGGCCGCAGCACCCGGAGGTCGCGTGCTACGGCCTGGGGAAGCTCTGGCAGTTGGCGGTGAACTGCTCCTGCAGCCAACCGCTGCTGGTCTCCGGGGTGCTGCCCGTCATCCACAGCGCCGTGGCGCACCACGGCCGCCAGCCGCTGGTACTGGCCAACGCCCTGGGGCTGCTGGCGGCCGTCGCCCCGGCGCCGGGGGTCCTGGACCCCTGGAATGTCAGCGGCACCGTGGGCCCCGACACGCTCTTGACCATCCTCGAGGGCCCGGCTCAGGAGCACCCGCTGACGGAGAGCTGCGCCATCGCCGCGCTGTCGCCCCCACAGCCCCTGCGCAATGTCACGCTCCCCTGTGCCCCGCCCGCCGTGGCAGAGCTGCTGCCGCAGTGCCTGACCTTGATGCCCTCGGAGTGCTATGCGACGGGTGTGCGTGGCCATGCCCCCCCCCCCCCCCGTTCTTCGCTTAACCACCACAACCGCCGTCGTTTGCATGTCACAACCGTCGGTTAGCCCCCGCAGTCTCTGTCCCGTCACGGTCCACAGGCACCGGGCCCAACACGCGGCAATGTGCCAGGCCGCCTCTTCGTGAAGGGGATGCGACATGCGCATTGGCTGACCCGTGACACGCCCTGCGGGACATGGCGGGGGGTCGTCCGTGGGCATTATTGTTCAAAGTGCTCAGTGCTCCTTCACGAAGCGCCGTTGAACGCTGCGCCTGTGTGACACTTTGCACCCGGAACACTTTGTCCTGGAGCATCATGGCCCCGTAGCAGCACCAGGGCACTATGCCCCTGGGCACTGTGCCCCTTGAACACGAATCCCCCAGAACACTACCCCCCCAGAACAGTAGGCTCCCGGAACTCAAGGCACCTGGTTCATTGCTACTCCCGGGAGCGGCAAGGGTGTCCTTAAGAACCCCAATTTATTTTGGTTAAGGACAGCCCCCAAGGACCACCAACCGCCAACTGCCAACCGCCGCCCGGTTTTCTCTTAAGGACAGTCCTGGGGAGCGGGTCCCTTCGAGCCGGTATGAATCGCGGGGGGTGGGGGGTTGGCCAACAGGCTTAAAGGGCCAGACCTTTTAATTCCCATTGACATTGGTGCAGAACAGATTTCTCAAGAAAAAGTTTGAAACAGATTAGCCTAATTTTTGTGTAACATGCTTTTTTTTTTTTTAGTGGCGTCAATGTCCTGTGATGCGCTGGGCCCAGCCCTGAGAGCTTAACCAGTGGTGGGACACAGGCTCAGAGGCCCCCTCCCCGGAGTTGCCATGCATAGCGGGCGTACTATGACCCCATATCACTAATGCTTTCTCCCTGTGTCACTGCCCATCTCTTGGGGTGCTGAAAGACAGGGTTTTAACGTGCATCCACTAACAAGCGTTTCTGTGGATGCCAAAAGTGGTGTCAAATTTTGCCTTCCCAAGGGGTCCGGCATTGGACCCTTTACCCACTTTTGGGCCATTTTTAGGGCATGTTGGGTTGCAGGGACACAGCTGGATCACTGCTGGCCGGTCATGCCTCAAGTACCATTTGGCCCATCCCAGGGGATTCCTGATCACTTTTGGAAAACAAATCATGTTCCACCCAACTTTGCACCTACGTGGCCCATGTGATTCTATCCTGGCGTGTGTAATATGCACCACTGTTGAGTGTCAGGTGTGTCCCAAGGTGTGTGTGCGTGTGCGATGAGGTAAGATTGCTCCAAACTGCACTCACAACTGCCATGCTCTGACTGTCACAGAAGGGCGCCTGGCTGCACAACTTTTTGTTGTTTGTGGCCTGACGTGGCAAATCGACACTCAGATGACTGCTTTGTTGCTCTGCTGGCTTGCTGTACGCGCGCATGTCCGAATTACCTCTGTAGGGGGGTCTGTGGGCGGTGTCTGACCTGAACCTTGCTTTCTGCCACGATAGTACTACATATTGTTCTGACTCTGACTCCGTCAGATTGAAAGACGTCTTGGGCTGCTGGGCAGCTTCTGAGGACTTAACTCCAACCGTCCTTATGTGCTCTTGCTTTGTTCCCGATGTATGTGTGTGTGTGTGTGTGTGTGTGTGTGTGTGTGTGTTGTGCTGGTTAGTTCTTGGTTTCCCTCACAACGTGTGTGACGCAAGTGACCTACCAAAGCTCTTTTCTCCATCTTCATTTCCCTTTGTATCCCTTTGTAGGTGTGTTGTTCCCCTTTTAGCGTTGGGTTGGGAGGCAGAAAGTATGCTTGAACCCCCTCCCCCACAAAATGAACAGTTCCCCACCCCTGATACAGGGCAAGGAATTTTTCGCCAGGGGAAAATTTATGGGGAAAATTTCGCCGTTAGAGATTACAATTCGAGGATTGGGCCCTCTACAGCTTGGGAGATACTGTGCGTAAGGCTATCGCATGCAGGGATAGTGCCAGTGATAGTGACAGGGATGTTGGTGGCAGTGACAGTGACAGTGGCAGTTTTTGTGTTTTAGTACAGGCATGTGGGGGTGCGAGGGCTTGGCGTATACGCAGGGATATGCGTATACACATCTACATATACGCATATACGTCACCTCCCTGTATGTGCCTTCCCTGCTCGCTTCGCTCGCTTAAGGGACATGCCCATGTGCACGGGTACACGACGATAGCGGACTGTTTTTTTAGGGAAGGGGACCTTTGGCCTCCTTCTCAAATATTGTCTCTTCGCTTCTGCAACATGCTGACAGTATCTACAATTAGCAGGCCACGTCTACTTGTGGTAAACACCGTCGACAGAGTATACCCGGGTGAACGTGCATGTGCACAGTGGCTACAAACTATGCACAGTGTCTTCATGTATGCACAGTGTCTACATGGATGCACAGTGTTTACATACTATGCGATGGCTTCAGTATACGCTACATGTATGCCTATACACTCCCCATATCGACATATTGTTAGTATACGCGTATACGTATACGCGCGTACACATGTATACATATATCTCTCTGGGACATTCAGTTCCTGCCAACACGGAGCGCTTTCACATTTTTTCAGGATTTTCTCAACTTTTGGTCCAATGCACCAAAATGTCGTCACCTTGGGGGGGGGTATGTGTATGCTTTTTGAAATCTGTGAGAAAACGCCATTTCAGAAATGTATGGGTTGGGGGGGGATAGGTGACCATATTTTTGAGTACCGAGGCCGAAATTTTCGGCGTTTCAGGGTTTTCGGGCCTCAGGCTGCTCCGTTCACGCGTGCAGGACACCAACTCACAGGGTTTCCCCTGGGTGCTCCGACATATTGTGGAGTTGGAGCAAAGTAAAAGGAGGTAAATGGATGCATTTGAACGTGCTGAATCCAAATATTGTGGTCCCATGTCCCAACTTGACAGCCTGTTTGAGAAATTCTGCCATCTTTGATTTCTTGCACTCTGGTGAGCTTGATGTTGCAAGTTGCACCAGTCATCACACGGGTGTCCAAGGTAGTTATTGGTCAAAGTCTTCAACATATTGGGGTCTTGAGGGGACCCATGTTGCACATGTCTTCTACACATCAAATGCAACAAATCCACCGAATGACTTGACCCTCATATGCCCATATGTTGGAGTAATGGGGGTAGGGGTGCGATGCAGTTTGTCTGAAACCAGACTAGAACAGGCAAAAAAAACCCAACCTGTCAACGGTAACGGCCAATTTTTGAAAAAACATGGTTCCGGACCCCCCCCCCCCCTACCCATACATCTCCGAAAAGCCCTTTTCAAGGGCTTTCCAAATATACCCCACATACCCTACCTTTGGGACACTCAGCAGGCACAAATGAGACCACAAAGGCACCAACCCCTGAAAACGCTCCGTGTTGGCAGGAAACCGTCCGTCCCAGAGAAATATGCATATATGCATATATGTATTCGCGTATACATGCGCATGCGTACATATCTGGGGGGTGCACTGTGGCTTGGCATTTCAAGGGTGGTAAATTGTCCCTGGCAAGATTGCACAAAAATTTCCCAAGCCCTCTAACAGTTTGAATTTTCCTCTCTGGGCCAGTGCCCACGCCCACACTCCCTCTTCGACTCCAACCTCCCCCCCCCCCCCCCCCCACCACCACCAACATCCACTCGGACCCCTTTCTGCCCCAAGGCACCAACGTGCTCCTCATCACCCTGGCCTTCGTGGGCTTCATCCTCATACTCACTGGCCTCCTCTACCTCGTCCTCACCGACAACCGCTTCTATGGCAAACACAACGCCGAGAACCGTCAGGCGACCGTCATCCTGAAGGTCGTGCTCAACCACATGCAGCTACTGGGGCTGTTGGTGCAGCTGGACCTCCCCTGGCCCTCCGCCATCGAGGCCCCGCTTTGGAGCCTCGAATCCGCTGTCAACTTCAATCTGTACAGCTCTGCGTTCCGGTGCCTTTTTGGCGATGGATTCGCAACGTACGCCATCTTCTACCTCTGCATCCCGCTGGTGGTGTTCCTGGTGACAGCCGCCACATTCGGGGCGCGGTGGTGGTATAACGACCGACGGGGCCGGCCCAAGTACCTGAAGGAGCCGCTGGTCACGTCCAACACCGCCGTCGCCTTCCTGCTCTATCCCATCCTCCTGCGCGTCTGCGCGTCAATGTTCATGTGTACAGACGCCGGGGAGGGCCCCCGGCTCATCCAGAACCCTGCATACGAGTGCTACACCGCTCACCACTACATTGTGATGGTGTTGGCAGGTGTGCCTGTGGCGGTGGTGTGCGGTGTGCTGGGGCCACGGCATGTGCTTTTGGGCAAGAGTCGCCCTGTGGCATGGCAGATTCTCGGACGGCGAGGGTCCCTTGAGAGTGCCAGTGACAGTCATAATGACAGCGCCGTCAACAGTCGTAGTGGCAGTAACAGTGTAGGGGTCTTACAAGCCTCAGTCTCTGCACCGCTGGGCGTGCGTGTGACGTGGGAGGTGCTTGTGGTGTGCCGACCACTGCCCTGGGGCTGCGGCCCATTGCAACTTCGGAAGGGGGGTCCTTCGAGCTGGTGTGAATTAGAAAAGGGGAGGGAGGTCTGGGAAACAGGCTCGGAAGGCAGGACCTGATGTTTCTTCCATTGACATTCGCTCAGAACAGATTTCTGAAAAAAACGGGGGTGAACAAGATTTGCCCGAATTTTTGGGTGAAATCATTGCTTTGAGCAATTTCAGACATCCTACGAATGCTTTGGTTGGCCCCGCCCTTGGACGCCAATTGGAGGCGGGGTATCTGCAAAACAGGCTCAAAGGGCCCCCCTCCCCCGGATTCGCAACGGACCGCGGGCCCTGTCCTGCGAACACCTACGACATCAGCCTGTGGCGCTATGCCCACCACTAGTGGGGGCACCCTGAGGGTAGATTTCCCTGGGACCTGTCGAGGGGGGGTATGAGAATGGCCGTGCACCATAGGGGGAAGCCCCCCCCCCCTGGACCCCCCAACCAACCAAAGTGACCACAGTGGGAAAACAAGGAAATTTGCAATAGCGAAATTCTTGTTGGGCCATTTTTAGTACACAACTTTTTGGGTGCCAGCTCCCACTCCCCCTTCCCCCCTTCTAATACTTCTCTGGGGTGGTTGGTGAGTCACGGGGGCGGGTGGGGGCTTTGGCGGTGCCTTTTTGCATGGATGGGGGGCGGGCACGCTTCCCTGTTGAAGGGCCTTGGTGCGGAGGAGGTGCCACCCACCCTTCAGTCGCACCCACGGGCCATTCGTAGGGCTATATTTCTCGGCTTACGGGTTTCTGCTTCCGCTTCGAGTCGTGTGCGCGATCCTGTTCCATTGCGATGGCAACCCTGCCTGCCGGGTGTGCGTCAACACTTACGGCTTCTTGTACCGGGGCTACCGCCGCGCAATGTGGTTCTGGGAGGGGATGATCCATCTTCGCAAACTGCTGTACGTCTTCATCATCATCTTCGGTGTGGGTTGGCCCATGATGCAGGCGTACTTGCTGCTGCTCGTCGTTGCGGGCGCCTTGTGGCTCAACATCTTCTTCTTGCCATACACCAACCAGGTCAGTGGCAGGGCAGAGGGACAGGGTAGGGGTGGGGCAAGGATGCATTAGAAGGGAAGGGACCTCAGAGGGGGCCCCAGGACCGGGTGGATGGGCGGTTGGAGGAGGTTGCCAAGCGGTTGGGGACTTGCCGCCAGGGAGACAAGGGCTTGGAATAGGCTGGGCGCCCTGGCTTGGCATAGGTGGGGGGCGGGTACAGGTCTGTAGTAAAACCTAGTAAAAATTTTTTTTTTAAAATTTTTTTAACTAGGTAACAATTTACTAGGTTCACTAGTTTTTTACTAGGTATCGGGAACCTAGTAAAAAAAACATTTTTTTTACTAGGTTTCAGAACCCCCAAAAACAAAAGAACTAGGCTTTAGAACTTTCGGGCCACTTGTTGGCCACTTCTGATCTTGTCCCCCGCTCTGAGGGGTTTTTTTCCACTAGCCTAGTGAGGTAGGGTGGTCCTTTAGGACCAAAATTTTTTTTTTTGTTAAGGACTGCCATTAAGGACCCCCACTCTGGGATTTTTTCCAGGAGCCCGGCGCGGGCCACTTTTGTTTCCCTCCCCTTCTGTAGTGGACCCCCGAGAACGCAGGGGTGAAGTAGCACTTCCGCCCTCTTTTGGGCCCTCGAGAAGGTAGGGGTGAGGCAGCCACTTCTGATTTTGTTCACCTATGTTGGGGATCCCCGAGAATGCAGGGGTGATGTAGCATTTCCACCCTCTTTTGGGCCCCCGAGAGGCAGCCACTTCTGATTTTGCTCCCCTTTGTTGGGGATCCCCGAGAATGCAATTTTGCCTCCCACTTTCTTTCCTTTTTTTTTTTACTCCCACGCTTTGTTGCGTGGCCCCTCGAGTTGGGGCTAGGGACTCTCAATCCACGCTTTGTTGCGTGGCCCCTTGAGTTGGGGTTAGGGACTCACAATCCACGCTTTGTCGCGTTGCCCCTTGAGTTGGGGTTAGGGACTCACAATCCACGGCTGGGAATTTTGCTTGAACTAGTAGAGGGCAAAAAAATTGGGTTTTCACCCCATGTGTCTATACTCAAAATACTCAGTTTTTTCAGGAGAACCCAATAATGGATGAAAACCAAATTGTACCAAATATCAATACCACCCGTGTGCAGAGGTATGTCAGAGATGGCTCATACCCTAGTGGGTAAAGCAATGCCTTTGCAAGTGGAAGGTCATGGGTTTAAACCCCATTGGGGGCAACCTGCAAGACTGTAGGCTGGATCATGGACACCAGGGAAAAATTTTTTTTTTATGTTTTTTTTGTGCTTTGATTTTGTCCCCTTTGTTGGGGATCATCGATAATGTAGGGGTGACGTAGCATTTCCTCCCACTTGTGGGCCCCTCAGAAGGCAGGGTTGGGCAGCCAGTTCTGATTTTGTCCCCCTTTGTTTGGGGATCCCCGAGAATGCAGGGGTGACGTAGCATTTCCGCCCACTTGTGGGCCCCCCAGAAGGCAGGGGTTAGGCAGCCAACTCTGATTTTGTCCCCCTTTGCAAACCCCCCCCCCCCTCTCCTCCAAAGGGTTTCAAAACATACATGAACTCCTTCTTCACAACATGCATGGTTCGGCCTGGGTGGGGCGCCACTGGCAACAGTGGCCGGGAATTGACCTAGTAAGGAAAATTTTTTTCAAAATTTTGCTTTTTTTACCTAGTAACAAAAAATTTTTGATTTTTTTTTAAAAAAAACTTTATTTACTAGGTTTTACTACATTTTACTAGGTTTTACTACATTTTACTAGGTTTTACTACGGCGCATACTAGGTTTTACCAAATGCTCGGCGGGTACCTCCCGCCCCCATCCAATCCATCCCTGGGGTGAGCGAGTCAGCGTTGGAGGGAGAGAGGTACAGGTAGAGGTGGAGGTAGGGGTACAGGTAGAGGTAGATGTCGATGTAGAGGTAAAGGTAAAGTAGATACAGGAGTACCCCCCCCCCCCCAGGGGTAGAGGTAGAGGAAGAGCTGGAGACAGAAGCTAAATGTGGTAGTGGTGGCACGGGCAGAGGTAGAGGCAAGGTGGAGGTGGAGGTGGAGGTGAAGGTTGATGCCAAGGCAGTGACCGAGGTGGAGGCAGCAGCGGTGGAGGTAAAGCTGTGCTGGTAAGGGCATGGGCAGAGGTGGAGATGGGAGTGCAGGCCGGCTGGGGCCTGCGCTAGCGCGGGGCTTGAGCTGGGTCCGGGAACGTGCTGCGGGGCTTGGGGCTCTCGAAAGAGTGAGGCGCATTGGAGGGCTTGGGCTTGGACTTGGGCCTGGACTTGGGATTGGGCTTGGGCTCTCAACGCGATCATGCCGAGACACGCGTGCCGTGCTCTGTATACCTCAGATCGCGCACCGCACGGAGAACGTCTGCCTGGTGACGGCCTTCATCACCATCACCGGGGGGCTGATGTACTCCGCCGCGCATGACGGCGCTTACACGGTCGTGGCGACCGTCATGCTCCTGATGTTCAACCTGCTGGTGCTCGTGGGCCTGGGGCTGCTCTTTGGCCAGCGATGCATGCAGCAGACCGCACGGTCGGAGGAGGTCCCCCCGGCCTCCCCCTTCGTCTTGCCTGCTGCCCCTGTCGTCCGTTTGCTGTGTGCCCGTGTGCTATCCCGGTGGTATCTCTGGGCCTCTGGTGCCCGTAGGGACGGAGGTGTGGGTGGATGTGCGGTGCTGCTGCTGCTGCTGCTAGTGCCCACGGCGGGTCGGCTGTTCAGATCCCCAACCCCAACAGCCCAGCCATCCCCCCCTCCGGGCCTCCAGCTACCACATCGGTCCTGCACAACCAAGAGAACCCTTTCATTGTTCATCACATCCCAACCCCCCCCCCCCCCTGCGGGTCCTCCGGCCACCACAACCCTGTTGGGTCCAGTATTTCAACAGGCGACCCCACATGGCTAGTGCCACTACACTGGGGATCTGGGACAAAGGGGTTGAGGAGCCCCGAATCCCCCCTCCTGTGCCATGCCGTGCCCTCCATCTGCCATGCCTCCTTCCCAGTACCCCCAAATTGCAGGGCATTTGTGTTTTTTGGTCAAAAGCCAGTGATTTCCACATGTCACTGTACTGGATGGGCGTCCGATGGGGATGTATCTGTGCAATGTACTGCTGCGGAGGCTTCCAGTGGGGTCAAGGAGGCGTATCGAGGGGGATTGCGGGTCATACCTCTGAAATGGATGTGTTTACCTCCGAAATGGGTGTGTTTTCCTCAGAAATGCGTGTGTTTACCCAGTGACATTTTTGTGTCAAGCCAGCTGTCGCCCGTGTAAAGGACTCTACAGGGTCCCAGATGTAACAGTGCGGAAGTGTGAGACTGTAAGTCAAGACAGTGCCCTATGCCACAATGGTGTCAGGGGGGGGGGTTGAGGTCCGCAATTTTCGCAATTTCTACATTTTCCCGCAATTTTCCCGCAATTTCCCCGCAATTTCCCCGCAATTTCCCCCCAATTTGACGCCCCCTGACCGCAACTCCCCCCCCCCCTGAATGGTGAGCACCACAAGGCCCAGATGCCCGATGGACGCCCATGTACAGCAGCAGTGCAAGGAAAAGGTGCCTCAGCCCTGGATTCTCTGGTATCTGGAGACCACCTGCTGATACTGCTGTGTCCGGTGGCAGTCTGCCAGCAATATGGGTCGGGGGTGTGAGGTGAGGGGCGCGGGTGTGCCATGTGGTGGGAAGTGGTGTGGGATGCCGTCCGGGTTGCTACTGGGGCGGGCGGTCGGTCCAGTGCCCATTGACGGTGTGTGGCGGCAAATTGGTTGCCCACCACCTGCCGTTGGTTGCCCACCACCTGCCGGTGGTTGGGCGCCATGGTACCCGTTCTTTGTTGGCCAACAAGCCATTGTGAAACCCCCCCCCTCCCAGGGATGTATTAGAATACCGCAGTAGGAGGGGGGCTAAACCCCCCCCCCCCCAGGGCCGAGATATCATAGTAGGAAAAAATAAACCTTTACAAAAGGAAATATTGATTTTTTTCTGTACGCAAACTTTTCAGTTTCAGACCCCCCCCCCCCCTTTCTCTTCTATTCCATGCTTCCCCTCCCCCCTCGCCCTGTGGGCCTAGTAGTCACAAAGGGTGGCCAGGTTGGCCCATAGCAATGGTGGCGCCAACAGCGCTGGACAAATTCTTTTTCGTGTTTTCCTTTTTTTGCACCACTCCCCATCCTGGGTCTGGGGTTGGCCGAAGGCCCCTTGGGGGGGGGGGGGGGGGGGGGGGGGTTCAGGTGGGCGAGTTGAGGGTCGGGAGGTGGGGGGGGGTGTCGGAGGGTCCGAAAAATGGGTGTCAAAATTTTCAGCGCGACTGTACATAAGTGGGGCAAAATAAGCTTGTAGCACTGTGTGACTGCAAGCAGGCTATTGCTTAGGGTGTGGACACCCGACCATCGGAGGAAAAAATTGCAGGCGGGCAAAATTGATGTGGACAAATTTCGAAGCCCTCCCTCGTACCAAACATTTCCTTCCATTTGAAGGCTGCCATGTGCCGCAATGTGTACACCGGACACAGGCTGCAGGGAGGGTTTTCTGTGCGCTACATGCAGCGCGAATGCGCACATAGAGATACACCCGGCATCTCATCAACTGACACTTGTGTTCTCTGTTGGACCTCAGGACTGAAGACGTTCACATGGAAAGTGGTGCACATCCAGAGCCCATCAGGAAATCACAGTACCCATCCACCAGGAAGCAACAGCAAAGGGCCTTATACCAAAAATTTCCTTCATTTCTAAGGAGCAGTACCAAATAATCCCCCACCCCTTTTGGCCCTCCCCCCAAAAATACTCCTGAAATTATTCCTCCGATAGTACCCCCGCCGGAGAGGGTCAGAGGCCAAAAACAGTTTGCGTACCTGAAACCCGCCTCAAATTTCCGGCCTCTTTAACAAATTTCGCTTTTCCCTGGAGGAAAAGTTTGGTGATGTGGGGGTGGGGGTGG
Source organism: Eutreptiella sp. 'Long Island Sound 2002' (assembly GCA_964036045.1). Lineage (NCBI taxonomy): Eukaryota > Euglenozoa > Euglenophyceae > Eutreptiales > Eutreptiaceae > Eutreptiella > Eutreptiella sp. 'Long Island Sound 2002'. The sequence continues at coordinate 20,591,308 of OZ038385.1, forward strand.
GTTGGGCAGTAGCTGGTCAGGGCCACAAAGCCCCCCCCCCCCCGGCCGGGGGTAACCAAGCAATAGCCTGACTGCCAGCCGCGGCATTTTGAAGGCACTCAACCGCAGTTTGAGCCGACGCGACACAGCCACTGGGTATTCACGCGTTGGGGGGGGGGTCTGCAATGTGCGTGCGCAGCGGGTCGCCCTCCCCAGGGCTCATTTTAACAACTTGGCACCACTGGGGGGCGGGGGGGGGGGGGGGGGGGGCACCCCCCCCCTTTCAAAAGATGGGGTCAAATTTTCTCTGGCGCCTTTGGCGCCAATTCGTTTAGCCCAACAATTTTTTTCGGCGCCTTTGGCGCCTCTAAAAGCTCAGCACCACTGGGGGGGTGGTGGTGGTGGTAGGGAGGCTGGACCCATCCTCCCCTAGCCCCCCCCCCCCCCTCCCAACCCTTAAAGGGAGCCCTGGCCCTCCCGCCCTCTTTCTGTCGTCTGCGTGCGCAGGCCGCGCTGAGTTGGATGACGTTCGACGTGGTCTGGCAGGCCATCGAGAACCGCTTCTTCCAGCAGCTGCCCGACAAGATGAACGAGTGGCGGCGCCGGGAGCGCCGGCGGCGGTCGCAGCAGGACGACGACGTGCTGGGGCTGTCCAACCTGATCCTTGAGGAGCCCACCCCCGAGTTCCAGGAAGGCCCCGTCACGGGCATGCCCGTGCAGGTCCAGGCCCCCCCGGAGCACAAGGGCCTCACGATTGTGGACACCAGCGCCCGGCAGCCCGTCACGAAGCGCGCCGCCCCGGTCCCCGGCGAGAGCTCGTCGGAGGAGGACGAGGCGGAGCTGGAGCCGGGGCTGCGGCACTTGCCCGGCCGGAGCCCGCAGCTGCCGATGATGGGGGCACGGCACCCGCCGATCGGGCCGCCGGGCATGCTGGTCTGTGCCCCCGTGCCCCTGCGCATGCCCATGTCCCTGCCAGGCCGGCGCCTGGAGGGGAGGGGCGCCACAGGGTCATGCAGCGCACGCGTGTACAAGCGGTTGCTGACAACCGAGACGGTGGTTTGGGGTTTGAAGGAAGTGATTGGGGCGGGCCGAGTAGTTACTCCAGAAAGGCGGATACCCCTCCCCCCCGTTTCAGGCGCGGTTTGTCCATATCGTGCTGTATGCAGCCCCCCCCTTGCCCAGAAGAGGTTTTGTGGATGCACCGGCAAAGGGGGGTATTGGTGATGGTGGAAGGGACGGGGGTGCCCCACGGGTGCGTTTGAAGGGTTGGGTGGGGAAGAATGCACAGGCCCAGGTCTGGGGGGCTGGGAAGCCCACTGGGGGAGGGGGGGTTGCTGTGAAGTGAACAAGATATGCGTCAGTTGTGTCCGTTATTGTGTAGGTTCGGTTTGTGACTCTCGAACGAGCCCTCAGGAACACTATTTCAGGGTCCTCCCGTGTCACAGCGAAAGGCGCCTATGGCGATGTCACTGAAGAGCTTTGTCGTCTGACTGTTGCTTGCAGCCTGTGCCTTGCGGCGTAAAGGTTCAGCAACATCTGTATCCCTCAGCGGGGGCGGGGGGGGGGGGGCTGGGGCTGGGGGGGCCAGCGCGGGGAATTCAGCAGCAGCCAGGGAGGTGGTGGGAGGGGGTGGGCAGAACGGTTGGAAACGGCTGCGGTTGGGGTGTGCGGTTGGGGAGCAGGAAGGAGAGCGGCTCAGTCGCAGGCTCGGCCCCTGGGCGCCTCGCCCCCCCCCCCCCCCCCCCCCATGTCGGCAGTACCGCAACCTTCAGCATCCCGGGCCCAGGCTGCGGCACAGGAGCGTGCGCCACGGAGGCAGCAGCACTCGTGGGCAGCTGTCCCTCACTCCCCCACGAAAGCACGTTCTCCTGCCGTCCGGGGGACAACCAGTGCTCCCACTGTCCTCTCCGAGACTTGAACAGTTGTGCACCCCCGGAAGTACCAACCAGCACACTCTGCCTTCATGGCAACCCTGCGCTTCCAGTCCGCGTTTTGGTGGATGGCTCTGTCAAACCGCTTACCCCAGATCTGCCTCGTGATTGGAGACCAGTAGCGTCCTGAGGCCAGGGACGCGCTTGAGGGGAAACGGGCCCAAAGGGGGTTTCACGAGCGGTTGCAAAGGCGGTTACCGGCGGTTAGAACAGCGGTTGGGGGGCAGTGTCTGGCGGGTACAAAGCAGTTGGAGGGCCGTGGGGGGCGGATGGAAGCTACTGGCAGGGTCCAGCGTCACGCGAAAAGGGGGGCAGGGTCCCCAGGGCTCCTTTTTAACAACTTGCCACCACAGGAGGGGGGGAGGTGGGCCGCCCCCCCAAAAAAGATTGGGCCCAATTTTCCTTCAGGTCTTCGGCTAATAAAACAATTTTCCGTGGCGCCAATCAGTTTAGATGAAAAACTTTTCCTAAAAAACTCAGCACCACTGGGGGCGGGGTCCATGGACCCCCCCCCCCCCCCCGACCACCCCCCCCTTTTAAAAGGAGCCCTGGGGGTACCCCCCCCCCTTTTCAAGCGCAACTGCTTGACATGCCTGACTGTGGAGTGCATTACCTCTGGTTTGCATTTGTCTGTTTTTTAATTATGTCACACCCCCCCTTTCAAGCGCAAGCCTGCCCTGCTTGAGCTCTGAGAAAGGTCATGTACCTCACCTTGCCTCACATTTCCAGCCCCTCAGTTTTGCCCCGAGGAAAATGTTTTGGATGTGGGTGGGTGGGTCTGTTAGATAGGCCAGGCAGCCCATCCCCCCCCCCCCCGGCCATGGGCAGAAGTTGCATTCTGGATTCCCACCCAGGCAGGTGGATGCCCACGGCATTGCGGGCCCGCAGTAGTACGGATGCCTGCTTGTCATAGCAGAAGGTTCAAAGGCGAGAGGCCAAAAGGCGCCGCCACAGGCTAACAGAGCCAACCACCAAGGCCTTGTGCCAACCCCCCCCCCCCCCCGGGGACACGTGCTCGTCTTTAACGGCAACCGTTTTATGGCTACATCGGAGGAGGGGATAATTAGCAACAGGCAAAATTTGGAATTGCAAAGTTAGGCACAACAGAAGTGTGCCAAATTATGCCACGGCACTTGAAGGTCTAAAGCCTCCTTTTCAGGTGTTGCTTTTAGCTGCCTTCGAAGGCACGTCCCATGTGGCCTACTAGAGACACCACTGTGTGTTTCCCCAGCAGCGCTTGGGTTTAGAAGTGTGCTACCCACGTTGCGCTGTGTTTCCCATGGCCTTAATGAACAATACGTTCATGTTTTGTCATTGTATCTTTGAACGTCCCCAAGAGGAGTATTGGCATGTACATTTCCATTGTGCCCAACATCCTCTAGGAAGTAAGAGCAACCATCCAAGCAACCGTTCAGAAGCTGTAAGAAATAACAGCAACCTACCACAGGCCTGTGGGGAATAGCAACCACCATTCACGGTCTATGCCGCAATCTGGGAATTTGTGCCAACTTTTGGAATGGCATTTGCGCATTGGTGCCAAATTTTCTCTGCATGAAATTTCGCATTTTGGGGTAAGTTATCCTCTGTCACAGGGCACCTGGCATATCACCCCATACCGTCCACCTGTTGGAAGCAGGATGAACTGATTCCATGGCTCTTTTGACTCTGGACTGGCATGCAGTTGCCACCCAGCCACCATCCAGCATCGGTGTTCCTGATGGGGTTTTGAAAAGCCCTATTTGTGCTGCAGACCTTCATGGAAAGGAGCCAGGGCAGGGCGGGGCAGGCTTGCGCTTGAACGGAGGGAGGTAACCCCTGCCACCCCCCCCCCCCCCCAACATGACGCTCAGCCATGCCAGCTGCTCCCGTCTGCCCCCCCACAGCCCACCAACTGCTGTTGTAACTGCCGGTAACCGCCTTTGACACCTCTTTTGCGCCCCTCGTGGGGGGGGGGGAGCATGGATGTGAGAGGATCAAGCATCACCACCCAGGATTCAGAACTCTTTTTGGCTTGGAGTCCCCCCCCCCCCCGCAAAAAAAACACACCTCTCTAGTGCAGTGGGCGGACAACCAGCCCCCCCATTCCCGCGTGGAGGATTACCTCCTCAGAAACTGAACAAGTACGTACATCCGGAAGTACCAACCGGCACACTCAGTCAGCCTTCATGCCCCCCCCCCCCCGCCCCCCACTCCTAACTCTCTCTGCGAAAGGATTTCTGCTGGTTCTGACAGTGGTCTGCAGTTGTCGCCTCCCCCATCTTCCATGCCACTCCCACCCTCGTATCTTGCTTCCTCCCTCCCCCGCTGCCACCCCACATCATACCCCCTCTGCTCTGTCTTCTCACCCTTGTCTCTCCGCCCCTCTGTCTCCCACTGTCTTCCCCCGCCAGTATCCTCCCGCTGCGGCACGCCCACCCCCTATGTAGGGATGCATTAGAAGGGAAGGGACTGAGGAGGCCCCAGAAGCGGTCAGACTGGCGGTTGGAATAGGTTGCCAAAGCGGTTGGGGGGCGGTTACTGTCGGTTACAAATGCCATTGAAACTGGCACTTGCTGCCAGGGAGACAGTGGCTGGGCATAGGCTGGGCGCCTGGGAGGGGGGCGGGTACACCCTGTGTGACATTCCGTCTGGTTGTTGTTTCTTTACCGGGCCCTGGACAGTCACCTCTGCTTCCCTTCGCATGTTGCGTCGGGTCGCTGCTTTCTGCCGGCCGCTGCGTGTCCTGCTGGCGTCGTTTCTGCGTTCGCGGAGCCCAGCGGCGGGGCGGGTACACCCCCCCCCTCCAATGCATTTTTGCCCGTGTACCCCCTCTGCCTCCCCCGCTCCCCCCGCAGGTCGCAGACGTGGAGTGGAACAGCCCCCTGCACAGCCCCATGTCAGGGTACGCCGCCAACCCCCGGATGGCGTGGATGCGCCGCAGCCGGTGGCTGGAGATGCACATGAATCGCATCGTGGACAAGACGCGGGACCTCAATGCCCCTGGGGCCGTGGCGCTGGGGGTCCCTGGAGGCGTGCACAACCCCCTGCACAAGGCCCAGACGGGCCACCCGGGCGCCCGCGTCCCGGCTCCGCGGCTGCAGCTGCCACCCGGAGGGCGGTGGGTGCACGCCAGCCCCTTCGAGCCAAGCCCCCCGCCGGACCCGGGCAAGCAGGCGCCCCCGACGGGGGCGCAGCCTGCGGGCCCGCCCCCGCCCCCGGACAAGCCCGGGGTGTGGGTGCAGCAGCGGCCAGGGTGGGTGCCGGGTGACCCCCCGGCGCGGGCCCCGGGCTGGAACCCGGGGCCCCTGTCCCCAGGCTCCCCCTCCACCCTCGGCCGGCGGACAACGGCCGGGGCCCGGGCAGTTGGGTGGGAGACGCCGAAGCCGCCGGAGCTGGAGCGGGAGCATGTCCTCGGGTCCGGGGAGTCGGGTACGACGTGGCTGGACCTGGCGGTGGAGGAGGTGCAGAACCAGACGGTGCAGCTCAGGTGTGTGGGGCGGGAGAGGGCGGGGTGCTGCCACCGCAGGCGATAGAGCCCCCCCCCCCCCCCAGGGCTGTCCTTAACAAAACACAATTGGGGTCTCCAAGGACAGCCTCCAAGGACCACCAACTGCCAACTGCCAACTGCCAACCATCGCCAACCAGCGGCCGTTGTTCAATACGGTTTCTGTGGTTTTGTGTCTCACCCATGTTCTCACCCTGAAGCAGAGAGCGTCCCCATGAGCATGTGTTTCTGTTGGTGTTATGAGCCCTTTCCTTTCTTTTTTTTTTTTACCCTTATGGACAGCCCCCCCCCCCCCCCAACCGGCAGACCTGCCCCGCCTTCTTTGAGCACTTGTCAGCCCGCCATGCGTACTTGCTCAGCCTTTATCCCCCCCCCCCCCCCCGGCACACTTCACGGTCTTGGGAAAGACTTTTTGTGAAGCATTGCCTCCCCACCACTTCTGTGAGGGGTATGGCAGTGGTGACCCACCCCGCCTTTGTGCTTCAACTGCCAGCCTCCCCTGCCCCTGTGCACTGGCCTACGTTGGGCTCGCTGATGGCTACACTGCAGTGGCCCCAGGGAACGCCCCAGTGTAGTCCCCAGCCCCAGCCCGGGCCCAGGCCTTCGCAGACGACTACACTGGGGTATACACTGGGACTAGCACTTGGGACTACACTGTGGCCTGCGCTGGGTGCCACAGCCTGTCACGTCCAGTACATTACCACAGATACTTTGGTGCACACAAAGTTTTTTCACTGGTTTTGTCCCGGGGGTTCGCCTGATTGTCACTCGCAACTGGCCCCCGGCATGCCTCTGAAACAAGTTTGGGCCTCAATACTGCCCCAGAACGTTTCACTGGACGTGAGGCACATCACCGCGCCTCCAAACTCGCTCGTTGTGCGAGTTCTCGAGGTGCAGTTCCCCCCTGGAGTGTGGGGGTGTGGGGGACGTCTCAGTCGGGCCCTCCTTCCAACGGAAAGGCGCATGGGGTTTTTGTTGGGCCAAGGATGAGCCATCTTTTCTGGTGCACGTGCTGATGCGTGGTTGGACCCTATGGCTTCTTTAGAAAAATAATAATAAGGGACGAGGAATGGGGTGGAAACCCCCCCCTCGCTCCGCCCCCCCCCCCCCCCCAATTTCTGCAAAAGTTCAGGTTGGTGTCGAGATCAATTTTTTTCTTTTCCTTGTGGCACAGTTGGGGATTGTGCTCTCTACAGACCTTATCAGGCAGATGCAGGCAAATCAACCCCTCAACCCTTCCACCCTCTCTCGATCCCTTCCCCAAACCACGTCAAACAACCACCCAGAATCCTGAACACAAAAGGTCAGTTGAAAACAGGGGGGGATTGACAGCGCCATTTTGAAATTTTATTGTTTACCTTTTCCTTCTCTTGACAAACAGTCGCCGTCTTATGGTTTAGGCAGGCATGGTTTTTCCGTACCACCCACAAGGTGGGGGAGGGAGAGGATGCCCATGCACCAGGGGCAGGCTGCAGATCAGGCTCTAAATGATGCCATTGTGACATCCATTGCTGAAAGGTTGGTGAAGTATAGTCACCTAAACCCACCCATAGGTCTTGAACTCCACAGCGTGGCCCTCCCCGGCCGGAAAATTGGGACAGTTTTGGGTAGTCATCTTTGGATGATTTGTGGGTTGGCCCCCACCAAGGGTTGGAGATAGAATGGAATGAAGTCAAAGGTTTTGTCATTCAGAAGGGCCTTCATCCATGAATCAACAGCAACCCTTCGTGAATCAGCCATCCGTCTTTACAACAAAAACCCCGCACAAAAAGGAAACAACACTGCTGTGATACATTTTGGTGCTCAAAGAGGGAGTGTTTGGCTGAAACTGCGCGCCTCATTATAGGAGGCGCAAATCGGGCTCGGCACGCGCCTCGCCCCCCCCCCCCCCCCGCCGTGCGCCTCGTTAGCGCCAAGCCCCCCCCCCCCCTCCCACCTGTGCGCCTTGTTGGCGCCAACCCCCCCCCCCCCTTGCGCCTCGTGAGCGCCAACCCCCCCCCCCGTGCGCCTCGTTAGCGCCAACCCCCCCCCCCCCCTCCGTGCGCCTCGTTAGAGCGCCACCACCCCCCCCCCCGTGCGCCTCATTAGCGCGCCAACCCCCCCCCCCCCGCCGGTATGCACCGCCTTGTATGTGGACCTCCCTCAGCTTCGGCTTGCTTCGCTCGATGCGGGGGACACCCCCGCACCCCCCTGAAATAACAAGACTCCTGTGGTGGCTACAGGCCGCCTTTTGTGTGCACCGCCTTGTATCTGCACCGCCTTGTGTATGCACCGCCTTGTATGTGGATTGCGCGCCTCGTCAGTGCCCCCCCCCCCCCCTCCACGCGCCTCGTTGGCGCCAACCCCCCCCCCCCCCCGCGCGCCTCGTTCGCAAACCCCCCCTCGCACACCTCGTTAGTGCCAAACCCCCCCCACCCGTGCGCCCCGTGGGCGCCAAACTCCCCCCCCCTCCCCCGTGCGCCTCGTTAGGGCCAACCCCCCCCCCCCCCCGTGCGCCTCGTTGGCGCCAACCCCCCCCCCCCCCGTGCGCCTCGTTACACGAGGTGCACGGTCTCGGTCAAACTATGCAAAGAGGGGTGGGGGCCAGCCACCCCCCCCCCCATTGCACCATCCCCCTTCAACCCCCCCTTCCCCCCGTTCCCCCCCGCCCCCGTGCTCAAAAGAAGCCTTGTCGGACCCTGTCATCTTCTCAAATGGGGGGGTTTGGGTTGGGGGAACCAAGCTGGTGGAACTAGTCTTGGTTTTAGAACCCTCTTTAGTGTCGAGGGTGGACCTACCACTTTTAGTGAGCAAGCAGCGGCAAGCATACCCGAAATGGGCAAAAATCAGATTTTTGCCATGGTGCTTTAGATTCGGCCAAACTTTTGGCTTTTGTAGCACTAGGTGTGAAGTACCATCACACAAAGTTTGAGGAAGAAACTCAACGGGGCTGGCTGGGAACAAGTGTCGCAAGTGGTAGTTCATAGTCTGTCAAAAATTCCCCAAAAATGCCCTTTTGGGGGCAGTTTGGGTGTCCAAAGCAATCAATGGCCGTAAAACATGGCACAAGCGGGTAGAATTCGAAAAAGAATGCAAAATAAGTGCTTCTCAAGGCCGATTTTGCAGCATTTTGGGCGAAAAAAGAGGTTGTTGGCCCACTATTTGGGAATCAAAGGCACCTAACAGTAATATAAGGTGTGTGTTCATCATCTCAGTTCCAATGCACCCTTGTGGTGATGAATAATGATAAAGGGGATCCCTTCCAACCTACGTGTGCGTAGTCAACACCCTTCAATGCCCCATTGGCACCACTTGCATGCACAATGCACGTGTTAGGGTAGGGTTTACGCGGTTCACATGGGTGTCCAAAAGTGGTCAAATATGATTTCTTCCAAAGTTGTTCCTAGATCACTCGGGGTGCTCAAACAAGTGGTCTAAGGCTATTTTGAGCCGTATTTTATGTATATTAGCCCACGCAAGTTCCAAAAAACCCTTGAAATGGGCAATTTAGGACCGGCAGTGTGCACAAGGGGGTCCAGGGGGAATGTGCTGCGTTTGAATGCCACGGATTGTGTTGGGCACCCTTCTAGTGATAAATAATGATGAAGGGGATCACTTCCAACCTATTTTGCACAGTCAACACCCTTCAATGCCCCATCCGAGTGGTGCAGCGTGCACGGTGCATGTGCTAGGGTAGGGTTATAGGGGTCAATGGCGGTTCCAAAAGTTGTCCAAAATGATTTTTTTCCAAGGTTCTTCCTAGACCCCCATGGGGTGCTCAAACAAGTGGTTACAGCTATTTTGAGCTCTCTTGGTCCCATGTGCTGATGTGAGCCCATGCAAGCTCCAAAAAAGCCTTGAAATGGGCAAGTTTGGGACTGACAGTGCTGCACAGTGGGTTCCGGGGGGAATGTGGGGTGTGGGGTGTGGGAGGAGTGCTGGGGGCAGGTCTCGAGCGAGCGAAGCAAGCGACGAAGGGTTTTGGGGGATGGTTAAAGGGGGGGTTATAGGCAGGGTGCTGGGGGGAGTGCTAGGGGGCATGTCTCTCGAGTGAGCAAAGCAAGCGAGAAAGGGTTTCAAGGGCGCCATAGGGGAAGAAGTGGTCATTCATGGTGTCCCTGAACATGCATCCTTCTTCAACCGCATAGCCTCCTCCACTGGCTCGGTCCCAATAGTCAGTCTTGATTAGTCTTACCTTCATGCCCCAACCCCCCTCACTGATTGGTAACGCGTGGTGATCTGGAACCTCCTGGCCTTGTGTCACATTTCTCACATCAGATTTGGTGGTGAGCACCCTTCAAACTTCCAAGCCTTTGGAAAGACTTTGTGTGAAGCATTGCCGGCGCCAGTGTGGGAGGGACACCAAAGGGCAGAAACAGCACTTGTGAGTAGCGGGACAACTGTCCCACTCTCACCTCATGAAAGCAATTTTCCCCGGTTGTTGGGGTTGGCCACGCGGAGGTACGCACACCCAGAAGCACCAACCGGCGCACTCACTCAGCCTTGATGCCCCACACTCCAGACTTGCCATGGCGAGCACAAACAACACCGCAAACGTTTCACCCTCACAACACTGCGCTTTTCTTTCCCACTCTGGAGAGACCCAATGGACCTTGCGCAGCAACAGAAGGTCACACAAAGCACTGGTCACCAGGAGGGGTACACGGTGCCCAACAGGCCCTGCTATTGCGGTTCGCATGGTCTGCACCCACGCCTCTTCCACTAGAGCCATCACGGCGGGGCGAGTCAAGGCCAAGGCGCCCAAGCCTCTGCCGGAGACCCCCAAATTGTTGCGGCGGACATTTTCAGAAGATGCGGACAGTCGCAAGTCTGGCGACAGCGGAGACGACATGGAGCACTCCCTGCGCCGCCTGTCGCCGCGTGTCGATGCCGAGGACGCGGGGTCGGACTTCGGGGCCCCCCTCCTCCGGGATAGCAAGCAAAAGAAGTTCGTGCGGCTGGACCAGTCCTCATCGTCTGCACACGGGTCCTTGGACTCGCCACTCTCGACAGAGGACGCTGGAGAGGTGTTGTACGCGGGTTATGGGTTAGGACATGGGCATGAACACGGTGGGCAGCGATGGGCAGGATCAAGGGAAGGTGCAGGAGCATAGGCAGTGCTGCGCTCAAGGGGGCGGCGGCTGAAGGGGGTTTTCGGGAGCGGTTGCAGGCCCGATTACTGCGGTTTGAGTAGCGGCTCTGGTAGTTGCAGAAAGGTTGGGGTTCCCACACGCACACACACGCACACCCACACCCACACCTACACCCACACCCACACCCAAACCCACACCCACACCCACACCCACACCCACACTCGTGCCCACACCTACACCCACACCCATACCGACACCCACACCCACACCCACACCCACACACACACACACGCATCCACACCCGCACCCATACCCACACCTACACCCACACCCACACCCACACTCGTGCCCACACCCACACCCACACCCACACCCACACCCACACCCACACCCACACTCGTGCCCACACCCACACCCACACCAGAAGGATCTTGGCGGCCCGAGTGCCGGCCTCATCACAGCCCGGCCAGGGCCCGGAGGCACAAAGGCCTGGGCCCAACGAGAACTTCAAAGGCACTATGAGATAGAGCGGAAGGGCGTCCATAGGGCAGCCCTAGACAGCAGCCGCTTGGCACCACAGAGACAAATGGCCCTTTGCCACGGATGCATAGCACACTACACAACGCACGTTTAGCCCTCCCGGCTTGCATTTTCCCACGTGCAAGACCATCCCGGCCATTGCCTTTTGGTAACAGCGCCTTCGGCACCTGCACCCACACCCACACTCACACCTGCGCCCACACCCGCGCTCACACCCACACCCACACCCACACCCCTCCCACTCCCACTCCCACTCAGTCCCACACCACAACAACATGCCCATACACCTCCCAACCCACGCCCGCACCATTAGGTTGGCAATGCATTTCTGGGGGACAGCTCCAAAGGTGGGAGCCCACCAACCCGCATTACCATGCGCTCGGACAAGAACAACGTGCGTGGGCGGCGCCGCGTGCAGCGGGCTGAGGAGGAGACGGGCCCGAGCCGCCGGGGGCCGTCACGAGAGGGGGCCCGGCTGGTGTGGCCCACACGGGAGAAGACGGACAAGCCAAGCGACCGGGGCGAACCGCGGACCCCCGCACGACGCCCGGCGGGCCTCCGGGCGCCGGAAGTACCCGAGCCTCTGTTCTCGCCGGTGAGCAACCGCTCGGAGGCGTCGCTTCCGGAGGGGTCCCTTGCCGGAGGTGGGGGGCGGGGGGCGGGGCACACAACTCTCATTGGCCCCCGCGGCACGTCACGCGTGTTCACAGAGCGTGACGGATGAAGGGGGGCACTCCCCCCCCCCCCCCCCGGGGATGTGGCCCCCCCGACCAGATGCATTGCATGGGCTTCCCCCCCTTCCCCCAGGGATGTGCTTGAACGCCCCCCCGGGGCTTCTTCTAAGAACTCAGCACCACTGGGGGGTGCCCCTCCCCCCGCCCCCACACCATGGCCTCGTGCCAAACCGCCCCCAGCCACTTAAAAGATTGGGCAGGATTTTCTTCTGGTCAATCAAACATTTCTCTGGCGCTTTTGGGGCCAATTAGTTTCGACCAACAATTTTCTTCGGCGCGTTTGGCGCCACGAAAAACTGAGCACCACTGGAGAGGGGGGGGGGGGGGGGCTGGACCTTCCTCCCTCTTTTAAAAGGAGCCCTGCGCCCCCCTTTGGAGTGACGGTTAGCCTTGTCGACCGCTTCTCTCCGCTCTGTCCTGAGTCCTCCAACCGGTTTGTGCCCGCCCAAAATGGTCTCTCAACCGCTTTTCCAACCACCTGTAACGGCTGTTGTATCCCCTTTCTGCAAGCCCCTTGAGCCCCCTTCCTCAAGCGCAGTCCCCCCCCCCCCCCCCGACTCCTGCTCCCTTCTGGTCCAGTGTGACCTCTCCGGCGACAAAGTGGAGAAGCCGGCGACACCGAAGCCGGGCCGGTCCTGCAGGAGCCCGTTGGCCTGTGCCCGTTGCCTTGTGCGCCCCAGACACTCCGGGTTTGCGTGGCAGAACGGCGGTTGCCGCTGAACTGACGGCGGTCGGTGGCCACCTTGCGGTCGTCCATGGCCCGCGGACGCGGGGTGGCCGGTCACCGACGGCATCTGCTGGCCGCGCCGCCCTCTGTTTTGAGCGAGCGGGACGGGGGGCTGCGGCCGCTCGCTCAGGGCTCTTTGTAACAACTCAGCACCACTCAGAGGGAGGGATGCCCCCCGCCCCCCCCTGGACCCACCCACTACGCACACAACCCCTAAAAGATTGGGCCAAATTTTCCTCCAGGCCTTTGGTCCATCTAAGATTCTTCTGGTGCCTTTGGCGCCAACCCGTTGAGACCAAAAATTTCTTCGGCGCCTCTTAAAATTCAGCACAAACGGGGGGGGGGGGTGGGCCCCCCACCCACGCCCCCCTAGACCCCTGCCCCCCGAAAAGGAGCCCTGGGCTCGCTCTCCCCAGGGCGCCGTGTGCGGCTTCTGCAGCCCCGGCAGCAGCACTCGCCGGACCGAACCTTCGCGGAGGTCTTCAGTGTCGCGGGACGCGTGGGCTACTTTGTGGTCACAGAGGGCCCGGCATGTGCACGCGGTGACCGGAGAGAGGTGCGTCGGGGGCATCGCACAGGACAGCCCGAATCATTATTCAAAGCCCAGGGACGGCCTTGACCATTGATTGGCAGCGACCGCTTCGTCCCTTGGGCGAACCGCTGTCCGCCTTTGAACAGACAACAAGGGTCAGGTTATAGCACACAACGCGTGAAGCAGACGTTGCCGGTTCGAGCCCCGCAGGACCGCACCGTTGCTGCTGGGGGTCAGAGTCCTTGACCCCGAGAGCCGCGTGTGACGCTGCGAGGGACGGCCGCCCACAGCCGCACATACTGCGGTGCACACGAAACAGTTTGTTGTACAAGAGCTGCCTGCTCTTTGCAGGGGGTCAGCCTGACTGTTAACCCGCAACCGGCCTCAGCTCCACGGGAACTCCACCCGAAACTAAGCCCCCCCCCCCCCCTTCTGTACATGCCAACATTCGTTGGTGTCTGTGCATATCGGTTTTGCTGTTGTGCCATGTACCCCCCCCCCCCGAAGTGGGTGAATGGGTGCAATCCAGGAGCTCTTCAGAAGTGGCGGTGTTGAACAGGGTGAGTCCACCAAAGATCTCACCTACACCTTCGTCTGGCTCACCTTAATTGGGTCTCACCGCCCCGAAGTGTTGATGGGACGCCCCCCATTGGGTGGGCTATGGTGCTGCCGGGCCCTTCATCCGCCGCCATGGGCTTTCTGTGCAAACATGCCACTGGCGGCCGGCAGGGAAACTGGTTTTCAGTCGCAATACTAAAGGCCACTCCGACTAATACCCGCCCCCTGCACCACCGGAGCTCAGTAAGAACGTGCTGTGTCCAGTGTGTGGCTCAGTAGGACCCTGCCCCATCTGGTCATGTCTGAGCGGGCAGACGCTAGTGGCAAGTCTGGTCCTCTGATGATGGTGGCCCTTCACAAAAGGTGAGGCCTTGAGCCCGGGTGACCACCGAGTCACAAACGTGGGTGTGAAGGCGCGCGCGTGCGCGTGTGTGTGTATGGTGGGGGGCGGGGCAGCTCCTCCACCGTGCGGATCGATAGCCAACACGAGCCGCCTCCTCTGTTGCCCCCCGTGTTCCTGACCCCCCTCCCTAACCCCCGACCCCCCGATTCGAGCCAGGGGAGCACCCCCGACTGCACTACCCCCCCCATGTTGTCCTGTTCTGCCCTGTCGCTGACACGCTGCCGGACTGTTGATGTAAGGGCCTGTGCAGTGGCCATTTTTTCCCCTGTTGCCTGCGTTCGCCCCCGCCCATCACTCCTTTGAGGGTCGCCCAGGCTGATCTTCTCGTTTTTGTTGAGGTCCCAGTGGGCACCTTAGCCCTTTCTCTGGGCCCGAACCTGAGACGACGGGTGTTTTGTAGCCACAATGCACCGTCTGTGGTTTGGCACTGATTTGGGGAACGGCGACCGGGGGGGCACCCCCCGGACGTGTGTACATTCAAAACGCTCAGAACGAAACGGGGAATCCAACGATACTGGCAAAGCCCCACATTTTTGACCCCCCACCCGTCCCTCAGCCCACGCAACGGGTGATGGGGTTTCGAACTGAACTGAACTCCTGCCTGTTTGGCCTCTGATCAATGTCGCTGCACCTCCCAACCTCTTTCAGTTCACCCCCCAGCCCTCGGGCCGCTCCGGATCGCCGTCGAACCGATGTCCATGACCTAGCCCTTGTCCCTCATCTCCTAACCAGCAGTTGGTCTCCCGGAACACCAAACATGAGCTAATCAGGTGCATTAAAGCTCAAAGTGTGATGAAAATACAACACTTCCAATGAAAATAAACAAAAACCGGCGTTTTTTTAAAAAAAAAATACGGCCTGAGTGTCTGGGTGTCCACGGAGGTGTTGGCACCTGTTTAGCTCTGCCTTGCTGAACACTACATTGGGTAGCACCCACCTCTGTTTGACCTCAGTCCTCATCCAGACCCACTGCCAGCCCACCTCCCCTCACTGTCAACAAACCCGCAGATTTGTGTGTCGTCTCGGGCCCCAAGGGCCCGAAGAAACCGTCAGCTCAACGGACAGTGAAAAGGGGGGGGGCGAGAGCACTGGAAGGAGGAGGGTTCACCCTGGGTTGCCCTGGCTTGCCTAAGCAGTGCCACATGCTTCGCAGCATAACATTGAAAGGACTGTTTTTAAATTGATACGAAAGTTTTTCGATGGGGTGTTTTTTGGGGGGGGCTGCAGTCTGATGACGAAAGGACCACAACATCTTGTAGTGGTCCTGTGGTGCACCAGCTTGACCAATGCTTAGGTTGGGGACGACAGTATGGACGCTACTGTTGGTGCGGCGGACCGGCATCTTAATCAGGGTTTTGGGGAGGGGACCCTCTGTCATATCCATACCTGCCCCCCAGCTCATCCGGGGGCGCCTTAAGCGCAGTGCGCGCAGTGCAACTATTTGGGCGTCTAGCCGTACTAGAGATCCATGCTTTGAGATCATAGGGGCATCATTGTTACCCTGTTGCGTAGGTTTTGATGCTTTTTCCACATTGGGGATATAGCATTTTTGGATTTTCACCCAATTTCACCCATTTCCATCCTTTTTCACACTTTATTTGTATTTGCAAGGGCTATTTGGACCATGTCTTTGTGCAGGATACTACCCATCTCTTTGAATTGTGCTATGCCTGTGATTCCAAGCCAAGTCGCATTCGAATTTGCCATCAAATTCTCGTCCGGCCGGTCGCATCAACTTACGAGGGTTGATGTGGCTGGTGAAGCGAAAGCCCCGCCAGAGGGTGAGTAGTTCAACTCCGAATAATCTCGTAGCGGAAATTGCCTCCGCGGGGCTGTCGCCACAACGGTCGTCGTATTATGTCGACAAAGGTTTCGATGCACGTACGAAAGGAGGTACCCCCGGCCGCCTCTCCCTCTACGTTAGAGGGTATTGAGGGTGGCAACCAATACGCTGTTCATGGCTTTTCCAGATCTGCATGATGTGTGTTATGTGAAGGGAAGGTAGTTTGGAACTTTCTTGAGCTGGGACAGTTTGGGTCACCTAATTCTAAGGGCGTTTCCCTGGGGGTTTGCCTGGGGGCTCTTCGGGGGGAACATAGTCTACAAGTAGCGCGCAGTGCGCGCGCAGTGCAAGGATTCCCCCTCCGCACTGTGTGCTATGTCTGCTGCCAGGCCAGGTCAAGGGACAGTGGTAGCATCAGACAGGTTTGATCATTGATTCTGACAGCTTTGTTGAGCCCCCCCCGCCCCGCCATGTGGATAGTCCCCTCCTTAAAAGGTGAACAAGTACATACACTGGGGCGCCGAAGGCGCAGAAGAAAATTTCTCCTCCAGTAACAATGCAGTTGTCGTGGAAAGGTCTTGTTTGGGTCGCCACAGGAGGGACAGGGGGGGTGTCATTTGATGGTCATTCAGTTCCTCCTGGGGGTTGGGGACCGTTGCGCGTTCTGGGGGGACTGTCCATGGGGACAGGGCGGTGGTGAGGCCTCACCTGGCCTTGGACCCAACTCCCCCCCTAAAAAAAATCCCCCCCCCCCCCCGCCCCCCGGCTCTTTCAGTTATAAACCTCGGGGTTTGAACAGAGTTTGCAGTGACATCATGGCCCTTCCCCAAGGCCACTGGCTGCGGCGTACTGCTCAACGCAGACTCAGGGGTCCCTCAGTCACCGCTCCTGCCAAAGCGGTGTGTATGGCCACCGGACTGATCTGCTCAGGCCAGTGCACAGGTGCTGATGCTGCCTCCCACAAGCCTTGAAGGGACCCCGTGTACCAAATGGTGCAGGTCTCAAGTCTTCACATAGTCTGACTTCTTCGTCGTCTCTGGTGAACTAACTCATCACACCCATGTCCTCTCAATCAGCTGACCCTGCTGCCGACCCAACCGACTACCGCTACTGTGACTTTGTTGCTCAGCCAACCGAATGTTTTGCCTGACCAAACCCAACCGAATGTTTTGCCTGACCAAACAATTTCCCGTAGAGCCATTTGTTTGCGAAACTTTCTTGTGCATATTGCTGACGTACCTGAACGCTGTCCTGGAGCGCCTCCTCTGAATGAGACACATGTCTCACCGCTGTCCCACAGACCTTGACCCTACCCAACCCTGACCCATTTCCAAGGTCTCTGCTGTCACAGCAACACTGCACTGGCCCATCACGTCTGTGTCCCTCTCTCGCTTGGCAGTAAAGGAACGCTTCAGGACCACTGCACTGAACCCATGGCAGTTGGCAAAAGGTTGTGTTATGTGCCTCAGTGTTGTGCCACGATTGCCGATGGATATGCCACTCTGCCTCGTTGATATGCCACGGTCTGCTGGATCTGCAACTGTTTCTCACTGCTGTGCTTGGGGGGCGCGCTGTGCGCTGCGCTAAAACTAGTCTATTTTGCTAAAACTAGTCTATTTTGCGGCCCGTTTCCCCTGAAGGCCAAGATGACTGCAGTAAGCACTTTGTTCCCATACACAGGACTACTCAGATCGTTACTCAGTCCAAAAACCCAGATAATGAGTTAAAACAAACTATGTTTTACACTGAACATGCCAGATTGCTGTCTGAATCTGCTGTTTTTGCCCTTTTGGCCCTACTGTTGTTGCACGGTTGAAGCATGCCGCAGCATGCCGCAGCACCTGTTTTTGGGGCCTGTTGGTGTGGGGTTTGAAGCGTGTCGCAGCATGCCGCAGCACACTGAAATTTGCTCCTGTGTTGTGCTGTGCTGTGCTGTGCTTCGACAGGCCATTTATTTCCTCTTTTGTCTTCTGATGTCCACTGTTGAACCCATGAGGAGGGGATAACACAATCCAAGAGGAACAAGGAGACAACCAGGAGTACTACAGACTGTTTGCAGTGGGCAGTTGGAGAAGGCATTGGTCACTACCCATGCTGTACAGACACCCAGGGTGAAGCTCAAGATGGGAAATTGTATTGTATTTTATGTACAGTTTGGCTGTCATCGAAGGGTGCCATGTGTTTGGTTCTGGGTTTTGCCACCTTTGTAGCTTTTGGAAAATTAGGTTATCCCCTACCTACTACGGCTTGAAGCATGCCGAGCATGCCGCAGCACAGCAAATTTTTCTTGGGGACTGTTGGTGCTTGGCCCTGTGGACATATGCTTCCCCGCCGATGGGTGGTTTTCAGGGTGGTCATGGGAAAGCTAACTTACTATTGGGCGCTGTGCCTGCACAATGCAGAAACGCCCCCTTGGTTTGCACTTTTCCACCCATCAGACTGGTCTTCTTGTGGCAACGCAACAGGTGTGTGAGATTGCCTTTCCATGGTCGCTGGGGTGCCGATCAAGATTGCAACCATATTGGTACCCCCCCCCCCCCCCTTGTAATAGCTACGCCCTTGTCCAAGCTACAGTAGGTGTAGGGACCGTATTAATTTGGTACCTAATTTTAATTCGGTACAAATGTAGTGCAGCTGCATAACACATGGGTTTGGTGACTGATTCTGATTCGGGGACGGACACCGATGAGGACAAACCCAATTCCGACCTCTCTTCCTCAAGTGATGATTCTAGTGACTCCGATGATAATCCCAATGAAGTTATTTGGGCTAAGGCTGCCCGAGGTGTGTGGGGAATGGCCCATGTCTTTGATGGGAAGTTGTACTTTACAAGAGACCACATGCAAGGCAATTTCATTCCCAAGAATTTGGGCCGAGCCAAAACGAGCTCCTAAACCTCGGCCAAAGGCATCTTCAAAGGCATCTTCAAGGGGTGAGCATGTACAGTTGTTCCGCATGGTATATGATCGCAAGAAGGGTTTCCAATCCGAACATTTGTAGGCTCCTCATGCCTCATTGCTTGTAGGAACTTGGGTATGAACCTGAAAATTCATGTCTCAAACACTTTCTTGTGTTTCAATGCCTTTGGGAACGTGGGCGGAGGTTGAGGTGCACTCATACCATGCACTCACTCACGTGTGTGTCAGTAGTTGTATGTGTCGTGCGCAAGCCACGCCCTTGTCTAAGCTACAGTAGGCGTAGGAACCGTATTAATTCCGTACTTTGGTGTAGCTATTACAAAGGGGGGGGGGTATGTGATTCTTCACATGTGTGTCAACAAAAGAAAACAACAAACACATGGTGCACAAAAATCCAAACGAAAGGCATGCAGTCATGAACAGATGCACGTATACAACCACATATCAACAGAGAAGACAATGCACTATAGAGTGACATACCCAAATAGAATGTACATCGTGAACCGTTTAACAGTTAGTGTAGTAAATGAGCTATGGAGGAGGGGTTATGCATATTTGAGAGACAACTTAGCAGGGTTAAGCTCCTGCTACTGGTATAGGGTACCCCCCCCCCTACATCACAGGCATCGGTGATGAGTATGATCTCGCCCTTAGGGCGGGGTACTCCTAGGCAGTTGGTGGAGGAAATCTTCTTCTTCAACTCCTGGAAACAGGCCTCCTCCTTGGCGGTCCACTGCCAAGGGTTGCTCTTCTTTATAAGGTTAGTAGGGGGGCTGATGAATAGGTAAAGTTGTGAATACGGCGTCGGTGTAAAACTTATGTACATGAAGATATGAGTTCGAAAAGTCAACACACAGACTGAGTAAATTTGGGCAATGTTCTCATGACCAAATTTACTATAAGCAGAAATAGGCCAAAATGGCACATGGAAAATTGATCGTAGCGCAAAGACAAAAATCGGCGACGACCTAAAGTGACCATATATGTATAGTAATGACCATGGGGACCCCGAATGATCGAAAGTTCGACCAAAAACCCAATAGTGGTGGATCTCCATGGTCATCACAAGTGAACATATGAAAAATATAAAATTCAAGACACAATCACTAAAATTCATGTGTCGCCCTATGTACAATGAGTCTAGGCCAAACAAAGTGCGGTAATGGAAGTAGACACATGCCACAACACACACACAAACAAACATTAGACTCGAACTCAAGACGAGCGTGGAGATTCAAGCTCGAAAGGTAGGCCCATGAAAGGCCAAAAATGAGTGAATTTTGGCATGAAATGAGCATGCCAAAATGAGCTCAAAAAAGTTTAAAATTTCGAACTAAAAGATGTCGACCGTGTCGAGACGCGACCAAAACTCGAACATATCTTGTTTGTACTCACCAAGTACGAACAAATGAGCTCTTACTTATTTTCCGTCGCCACTATATCTTGGAGATGCAGTGGCGAACTTTGAGCACATGAAAACAAAGTGCTCAAAATCTCGACACCAAAATTGACACCAAAAGTCGCCAATGGCTCAAATGAACTTGAACCAAGGCGATAATAAAACACGAGACTCGTGGCTACGAGCCCAAAAAGGAATCATGACACAATTCGACAACGACACGACACACTGACTCGAAAACGTGGCATCGTCAGCTACACTAAAATGCACCATGCATGCATCAAAGTGGGTCCCACCATGGAGTATGGTGACCCACCACGACCATATCTCGACATTGCAAAGGGAAGGGAAGGAAAACCAAAATGAATATCAATGTTGACATCATCCTGCAATCATCGAAATCAACTTGAGCTTGAGACTCACCATGGTTTCCTTACCACAACCAAAACTCAGTTCATTCCTGATAATTAGAGCATATCTCTAAACTGGCTTGCAACTCACACAAACAAATAACATACCATTGCAGAGGAGAGTAGTGCGGTTCGAACGCGCTTCTCCTCAAGAGAAATGTATGGAAAAACTCAATTTACGGTTAGGTAGAAGTGGACACATGAAACGCATAAGATATGCATGCCATGGTTGGTGATGGTGTAGTGTGAACAGGCTCTCACCCAACCAGTCATCGTCAGATTATGATGAGGGGGCGCAGTGTGAAGATGATTTCAGCATGGATGTCAGTGAGTGACACCGTGGCCATCGTCAGATAATGGCTAAGCACGAGGGACTGGTGGCAGGCGGGGTAATGCAGGGTCAACGAAGAATTCTTTCAGCTCCCTGCCAGTATTTGAATAGCAGAGTGTGAGTCAGGGGAAGTTGAGAGGGGTGCTGCATGCACTGGGGCACTGAGAGCACCGACGTACTAGATTCAGAGTATGTGTATAGGGGCATAGTAGAGTGGTCACCAAAGTGGTGACGGCACGAGTAGCAGATGGCTGGGGGAGGGACGGTAGTAAAGAGGTGAGACATCACACACACACACCCGCCGCAGGGAGCAGAGGAGGGTCCTTTTCGGTGTGAGGTGCTGTGCACGCAGTGCAAAGTATGTCGGCAACTACGTGAACCCTAGTTTTGGCCCACATCGATGCCTTCACCCATCCACCAGCGCCTCGAAATCGACTTAAGAAAAAAGAATGACCCCTGGAGATGGACCCCCAGGGGGCAGGAGTGTTTCCAAGAGTTGAAGAAGAAAATATCCTCCACCTCCACCAACTGCTTGCTTGTCTACCTCTCGCCTGAAGCGCGAGATTGCTCTGATCACTGATGACGGTTTTGGGTGGGTTTCCGTTCTAGTGATATTTACTGCATGTGCATGCAGTGCGCACGGAGTGCACCAAATTTCCGTATGGGGACTGCGATTTGGTCCAATGGGTCTGCGCCAGTCAAACCACGAATGTGCCACCGTAACCATCTGCCTTTCTGTGCGCTGGTGTCCCATTTTGGCAACAACCATCGGGGCCGATGGGGCCGCTGTCGCCGACCCTGAATTCATGGAATTGAGTGGATACATCAAATTGAGTGTCCACTGCCTGTGGCTTTGGTGTGCAGGGCGGTTCCACTTTAAACCTGTGCCCTCCATCATCAGGGTTTCCTGAACAGCATGAACAACCGGACCCCGGTCTCGTCCGTGCCCAAGACCAGCCCCATGCACTCCCCCACCAGCTGGTTCGACGTCGAGGAGGGCTACAGCTCCAAAGCCGCCGCGCTGCCCGCGGCGGGTGTTGTGCGGCGGCTGTGGCAGCGCCACAAGCCGCGGCGGGAGGACGGCGAGTCCAGCTTCGGGTTCCTCATCCGCTGCAGTTTGATGTACTCCATCATCATCATCGGCAAGTGCCCCTCCTGCCGCAACCTCTCCATTTTGTGCTTTTTGGGACTGGCCTTGTGTCTTGCTGCGTACCTCAGCGGCGGGTGGGCAGCGCTCGGGAACCACATTCTGATGCAGCTCGGGCTCCAGGGAAAGTGGCACTTCCCGTCGAAATAGCACGGAGTCCGAGGAGGTCCGAAAGCGCAGTGACACACCGCCACTGTGCGTGTTGCCTGGACCCGCTCGTGCGCCGTGAGGCAACGCTGCATGTGCCCATGCAAAGCCGCTGTGAGACACGGGGAGAGGACCATGGGCATATGCAACAGGGACGCAGTGACCGAGACGAGCATCCGCAGGAGCAATGTTGCACCTGAAATCAATTTCCGGGGTCTGGGAGAGTAGGAAGCGAGTGTGTGTGTTGGGGGGGGGGGGGTGCAGTCTTGCGGGTGGGAGTGGAGCTTTGGTCCTACTGCTCACAGGTGCAGCCTGTGGCCCCCTGTTGCATCCACTCCCTGGTCAGCGTTGACGGGCATCGCGTTCAGCCCGAAAGCTTGCCCAGAGGTTGTGGGAGCTCGGGAGTTGCCACCGATGGTTGGCAACACGCCGTAGTTGTGTGCTGGCATGTCGGCGGCGAGCGGTGTTGGGACATAGGACTGAGCTGCACCACGGAGGGGATGTGCGGGGGTGGCGTGCACCCAGCAGGTGAATGCTGAATACCTCGCCTGCCGGGACGCCCCGCCTTGGAGACACGGAAACGGTGGTCAGTCATGCCCAGGAACGCCCGAGGACACATCCACACGAGACCTTTGAAGTGACCCTGGTTCCGCCACAGCTGACGGAACCGCTGCGCAAACAACGCAGAATACGACCGCCGCGATGCACCAGCGGTCGGGCTTCGCTACATCCGGGTCTGGCACACGATACGATGGCTCAAGGGGTATGTCCGGGGCATGGGCAGGCCTCCTCAGAAGTCGCGGAAGGCGGACAGACGGGAGCCTCTTGTACTAACGGGACATCGTGCACGAGGAGGTTCCGGAGGCGATGGGACAGACGCAGGGACCCGGATCTCCTGGATGCCCATGGCAGCCGTCCTGCATCGTCCCTTGACAAGTTGGGGTGTGCGCGCCTTCAACCTCTGGCAGTGGGCGTGGGGCGCCACGCTTGAGGAGACACCTCCGGTTTGAAGGGGCCGCCGGGGCTCCTCCTGGTCCAATCTGCCTGTCCGGGCTGGACTGCTGTTTGGCAGACGGTTCGGGATCAGTGCCGAGTGAGTGTAGACTTGCAGTTGTGAAATGTGGCATCAGTGCCTGCTCTTGAACAGTACGATGAATATGGGCTGAAGGTGCTCAAAGGGGGCCGCATCCGGCATCTGTCGCAATGTATGCCGATGCCACTGACTGCATGCGTGCGCGGCTATCACAGAACCGAGTGACTCTGTTATGCCTTCCCCGAGATCATCTCGAGCGCCTCAACACCAGGGGTCTTCCCCTGTTGCATGTAGCCCCCCTTTCCA
This sequence comes from Eutreptiella sp. 'Long Island Sound 2002', assembly GCA_964036045.1. Lineage (NCBI taxonomy): Eukaryota > Euglenozoa > Euglenophyceae > Eutreptiales > Eutreptiaceae > Eutreptiella > Eutreptiella sp. 'Long Island Sound 2002'. Next base: position 20,614,742 of record OZ038385.1, read on the forward strand.
AGTACACCAATCCCAGGGGCTAAGCTCCGTGATGTGCATTTCCTCCTGCATGCAGTCATTCCCGGACCGACCGTGAAGCTTGGAGGATATCTGATGGGGGAGGCGCCGATCACACACTGTGATGTCGCGCGGGGCAGAGCGCAGCGATCCAAACGCGCGAAAGCAGAGGACGAGGCGCTTCGGCGCTGGATGTCCCTCGCACTTGGGTTGGGCCATGGGGTACCAAAGGCCATCAAATAGGCCCCAAGTGGAGCGAAAGTGGCCCTCCAGCCAATCGAACTTGGGCCAGACATGACTCCAAGGACCGCCGCGTGGCCTCTCAGCCCCCACACTGGCCCTCAATATCAACGCAAATCATGCCTTTTGACCCGATCCTTCCCCATCCAGATACTCCCTCACAACCCCACGGAAATGAGTTCCGCGCGGGTTGACATGCGTTCTGACCATGGCTTTGCACTGACCGGCGTCCTGACCTTGGCCTTGCCCTGACATCCGAGTCAAGGGCTTATTGACGGGCCCATCCGAACTTTGAGCTCTGCTCTGCTCGTTTATGCAGATAGATGTCGGTGTTGGGAGTAATCGTGTCAGCAGTTGACCAGCGGTTGGGGATCGACCCCAGCGGTTGATGGGTGGGTGCAGTGGTTGACGGTTGACCAGCAGTTGACCACAGCAGTTGTGGGGGTGGGGGCGCGCAGCAACCAGCACAACCCCGGTACGCCAAGTACTGCGCACCGCTAACGCACAAACGGCACCCGCCGCAACCAGCACAGCCCAGGGACACCAATGACGGCGCTGCGCAAACGTGGAGCACAGGCCGCAGCAGCCGACAAAACGCAGCGACCCGACGCAGCATGCGAAGGGAAGAACGGGTGACTGTCCAGGCCCCCGGAAAAAAACAGCAACCCGACAGAATGTCACACAGGGGGGGGCACAGCTGTTTGGGTGGGTGGGCCACAGCGGTTTTCGGGGGTGGACCACAGCATTTTGGGGGGTGGACCACAGCGTTTAGCAGTTGACCATTTGTCTGTACTCCACAGCCGTGCACCAGATCGCTGCTCGAAGCTTTGCCCTGACTCCAGAGGACGTTGTTCCCCACAGAAGGTAACCCCAGAGGTTGGGTAGGCCCCCAAGGGCGCATCAGAGGCCTTGACCCAGGGCAGGGGGTAACGGGGGCGGCGGGGGGGAAAAGCCATACAATTGTCAGAATACACGGGATCAAGAGTGAATCTGTGAATGGCTCCTTACACTAGCGACAATCTGATGACAGTGCACTGGTTGGGACCCTCGTGGCTCCCTGTGACATCGGTCCCGATATTCACTTCAAGTGGGTGGCTAATACATGGAAGCTCAGAGCGGTGGCCCATTCCCGTTCACTGGCAGTTGGCCGCTATCAGAACCAGCACCCGAACAGGGCAGCGTGCAATGACATGTCACTGAAGAGCATTTTTCTATGACTTCTGCTTTGCACCAGTGTTTTATGCCTCACGGCACCAGTTGTGCACAGATGCATGTGTGCATATCCCCCCCCCCCCCCATGCCAATCTGCTTGTAGTGATAGGGACTCTGCCAAAGCTGCAGGAAACAGCGTGCCCCATTACGGAGGAGCAGGTACAGTGGGAAGATCGGTGCATGCATCAGTTTTCCAACAGGCCACGGCAGGTCATGGTAGAGCGCCAATGTGCCCTCGTTGCTTTGCTAGTCTTTCTGCACTGAGCAGTTGACTTGTGTGTTGTTGTGCCATACATTTGAATACTGAGAACATCGGCTGGAAGTGCCAATGTGGGGGCATCCAGTATCTTGATACCGACCGAATTGTGCCCATGCCAATGACCCATGTGTCACGGGCAATCTGGTCACAGCACTGACTGTTCTCATGTGCAGCAGGCCGTGCCCCCCTCAATGCCTCCATCAACAGGGGCATTTGGGAGCTGAGTATTGAGTGCTTCATTCCCCATGCCAATGCCACCACCCCCCATCTGGGAACGAAGAAGCATGGCCCCCTTTGCGTATGGACCCCCCTGCTGGAAAAAAGTCAGAGCCATTGTCCCGGGGGGGGGGGGGGGTTGAAGGACCTGGAGCTGCTCCTGAGGACCTTTGGACTCCCCAAAATGCAACAGATGTGTACCCCAGGGGGCATCGTATTGAGGGATCGTCGTAGAACTGGACCGCTCTGAGCCCTGAGAGGTTGTCTGAAGTACAATACAGTTAGCAGGCTACGCCAGCTCATCTTGGCACGGTGCGTGCACAGTGCGTGCAACTCCCTCTGGAAATCTAGGGCCTTGTGCTTCGTTACCACTGCCCCAAGCCATCAAATCTGTGTCATTTTGCTCATCATGACGGACCTCTGGTATCGGGAGTGACAGATTGATCCAGAAGAACAGACGGCAAATCTTTGCCCCCAGGGGTCCAGTTCTTTGTTTTGTTTTGGTCCAGACCAAAGTTTCGATATATGCATTTTCATGGGCACTGCTTTCCCCCCGCTTCCAAGCTCGAAGGCACCAGGTTATGGTACGGTGGGCTGTGTTGGGGTGCTTGTAACTAAATCATACCTTTGCCTGCCTATTCTTGTACGTTGCAGTGTTCTTAATGGTCATGTTTGTTGTCCCCCAGCTTGGATTTATCATGTCTTTGTCCTGGGTCACCGGGGGAGCGTTAGCGCACCGGGCATCTTTTTTGACCCGTGCCCCACCGGTGGCCTTTTAGGGGGTGCACTAAGGGGGCGCACTTAGCGTAGTGCAACTATTTGGGCATCTGGCTGTACTAGAGACCCATACTTTGAGATACTAGGGGCATCATTGTGACCCTTGGCGTAGGTTTTGACTTCTGATTTTGTCCCCTTTGTTGGGAACCCCCGAGAATGCAGGGGTGACGTAGCATTTCCGCCCTCTTTTGGGCCCCAACCTTCCGGTGCTTTTCAGGAAACCGGGACAATCTCCGAATCCACGCTTTGTTGCGTTGCCCCTTGAGTTGGGGTTAGGGACTCTCAATCCACGCTTTTTCGCGTGGCTCCTTGAGTTGGGGTTAGGGACTCTCAATCCACGCTTTGTTGCGTGGCCCCTTGAGTTGGGGTTTGATTTTTTTCCGGATGAAATACGCCCCACCGGCAGAGAGCGGTGCTTTCATGTCTCGCACCCAAGGGTGTTCGGAGGTTGCCTGGCGGCAGAGTGTGGCCCGTGTTCGCGAATACCTGAACCATGTTGTTCAAGAGATTCGATGGGCCGACACGTTGAATCCTTTCAACCATTGTCCCCATTTTCCATTCATTATGACACGTTTCACAGACTCCATGCCCATTAGTTCCATTGGCGGGATATGGAGTGCCGACGTGTAGAATCCTGGGTATGCGTCCCATGTTTACAAGGTGACTGTTGCCGTTGATATGTTGGGCAACATTATATGGATTTGCCCCTTGGCCCCGGGACATCAGCGGATGTTTTGATTTGGGATGGGTATGGACCTTCTCGTACCCGAGGTTATTTCTTTGATTTTGAAGTTGGGGGCCATGATGGTGCTTATGAAGGCCGGATTCATGTCATTGTGCCATTCATTGGAAGAAAGAATGGCACTTTGTCAGCCCCCCAACAATCTTACAATGACGTGCACGGGTGGTATAGGGCACGCATTGAGCAGTTGTTTGCTCGCTTGGCATTGGGGTTTAGTTAGGAACATCTGGCGTGGCGGCCCCAATGAGTTGCACCAGTCAGTCCGTATTTTGTTGCAGTTTACACAATTTTGCATCCGGAGGCAAGTCCGTCACGCCCCCTACAGACTATGGGAGCATGTCCCGCCTCATGTTTGGACTGACCAGAGCAACTCGGCCGCCACGCAAGATGAGGCAGAGGACAAGGCAGAAGTGTGTGTTTTGTGTTGCCAGAAGCGCTCCACCGTCGCAGTTTGTACTGAGTGTAAGGAGCACTATTGTATTGAATGTATTGACACCCACAATTGTGGGACCAATGTTGTTTGTTAAGTACAATACAAAGGACATTTGGAGTTGTTGACTTCACAGCTATTGCTTTATTATGCAATGTGCTCTGTAGGGAAGGTGTGCAGTGCAACGTGGTCTACTTGGGGGGCTCCTCCATGAGAGGGTAAATATGGGGCTCAAGTCGGGATACTTAATAGAAAAGTAGCGCACCGGGCAAACATTCCCCCACCCATGGTACACACGTCTTCTACAATCGGCTGAGTACGGGTGATCGAGTACCAGCAATTGTGTTGGGTTCTTCACTGCAGCCCGGGTACTTTTTGCAGATCCAATATGAAGTTCTAATGCATGATTTGCTAACACTTGGATCCATACGAAGCATCCGACTAGAAAGTAAAATTTTGCTGGGACACCAGCTGGTGCAAGCAACAGCAACAAACGACAACAATTACCCAAGTAACCGCGAAAACCCACCAGGAAGCGATGAAAATCCCCCTGCAAGGCAGAAAGAAACACCAGGCATCATCCAGAGGCCTCTTGCGACCATCCACAAGCATTTGGGAACACCCGTCATAGTGGTTTGCAGTGGGCCTCTTCACCGGGTAAGTTCTCTAGAAACATCGGGAAGGTGCCGCACCGTGTGCACCTTGCGCGCACTGTGCGATAACACCTCCCCAAAGGCAATATACCTTCCAGAAATACTGTACCTTGACCATTTGGCACAAAGCGGCCATAAATACCATGCTCAACTTGAACCCATTCAAGTTGCTGCTGAGCAGCGAAAGGCCATGAGGCGGTTTTAACGGTTACAGATGTGGTTGGCCGGGGGCTGGGGATGTAGACCACAGCCGGTTTGGGTTGTGGAATCCCCCCCTCCTTTTCAAGTGATTCCCTGCCCATATTGTGAGCATTTGATGCAGTGTGTGCGCCTAGTACAGCTAGTAGGGCCTCCCGGGGCAAGCATACATCGGTGACACATCGTCAGCTGTTTGCAAGCCCTGCCAAACGCACCCTCAATCTTGACCCCGTAGGCAATCACCTCATGCATCCCAGGAGCCGATGCCCATGGTGAGTGGCTTTCTCCAGCAAAGTCAGTCTTCCAGAGGCGTTGCACACGGCATACCTCATTGTTCTTGTAATGTGGTTTCTTCCAGATCCAACGCCCACTTGCTGCAACCTCAATTTTGCCGGAAGTCCAGAAGCAAATTACTTCCATTCAAGGTGTCTTTTCGTGGACAAGTTGTTTTCCTTTTTTTTCTATAAAAAAAGCGTCCACCTCCAGCCGCCGCCGGTCACTGTACCACCGCCGTGGGTTCTCCTCTAGCTGTCGTTGGATAGCCCCCAACCGCTATTGGGGGGCGCCTTAAGCGCAATGCGCGCGCAGTGCAACTATTTGGGCGTCTAGCTGTACTGGAGACCCATACTTTGTGATACTAGGGGCATCATTGTTGCCCCTAGCATAGGTTTTGATGCTTCTTCCACATTGGGCATATGGCATTTTTGGATTTTCACCCACTTTCACCAATTCCCACCCTTTTTCACACTTTTTTGCTCATCTCAACCATGGACTCCCACACTTTGGTGTGGGCCCTTGAGTTGGGATGACGGACTCCCCGGTTTTTGCCTGACCATAGTCGAATGCCCTACGAGGCTTTGGCACTAGTTGGTAGGGTGAGTGACAGGCTTTTGCTTAGTGTCCGTCCTACCCCACGGGGGGTGGGTGGGTGGGTGGGTCTGGCAGAATTTCAGGGTGGGTGGGTGTCCAACCCCCCCCCCCCCCCGGGGTGATGACCATGCGCCTGTGACACGGGGGCGTATGCGAGCCCAGTATCCGTTGCCTCATGGCCCGGGGTGGGGTGGGACTTTGTGGTGGCCCTTGGGTCTATCAAGCCAGTGCCACTTCTTTCTTTCTTCTGTTGCAGGTTCCACGTAACATGTGTATTTATGGTGTGTTTATATGGCATTGCATATCACGTGTGCATGCCCCACGCCCATAAAGGGGCTAGGATGCATTGTCATTTGTGTCAAATGCGAAGGGGGCAACGCTAAAACCCCACAGTTGCTGTGTCTGCCCCACGCCCATAAAGGGGCTAGGTTGCTTGCTGGTTTGTGTTGGATGCGAAGGGGGCATGTCTCAGTTGGGTACGTGGGTGGGTGGGTGGGTGGGTGGGTTTCAGACCCCCCCCCCCGGGGGGGGGGGGGGGGGGGGGGTGGGACATTTGTCGGTCTGTGGGTATGCCAAAATTCTGGGTGGGTGGGTCCCTGAATTAACCCCCCGCCCCCCCCCCCCGTGGTTAAGCAAAACCCTGGTGAGTGAGCTTTCAAATGCTGCCAGTTTGGAGCATTCTGATTTTGTACTTAGTTGAAAATTGAACAGAAAAGAGGATATGTGTGTGGCTTTCGGCATTTTGCATGATGTCTTATGTGAGGGGAAGGTAGCTTGCATTTGTCTTTAGCTAGGGTAGTTTGGATGACCTAAATTTAGGGGCATTTGGAAGGGGTGTACCTGGGGAAACATTTGGGTGCACAATCCTGGTTTTGCGCAGATTTTGCGCGTGCCCTATCCTTCGGTTTGGGGAGGGAAGCTTCTTGAGTGTCTATTTTCTTTCTCTTTGGCATCGGGAGCTACATTGATAGCAGCTATGAGACGTCGGAGATGCGCCCCTAGGGGCTTGGTGGGGTATGTTTTATTGCCCCAACAGTAGGGGGGCCTCATGCAATGAGCTCCACAGGGCGGGTGGACAATTCGGTTTGGTGGATGCATCACCATGGTTGGTACTTCGCTAATGACTTGCTGGGGATGGTGGGTTGGTCCCGATGACGTTGGGTGTGCCCTATCCTCGAGCTTGCTTGAGCTGACCTCAATCTGACCATGAAACATTCGATAGCCACCGACAAGTGGCGAACTCAAAGGCAACATCTGGTACTGGTTGAAGGTGAACTGATTAAGTCTGGCATGAGGTTAGGATCATGCTGGTTATTTCAAAACCTGCCGCCATGGCCTTCAGCCCCTTGCCCCTTGCCCGCACGAGGAAATGGCCTTCAAGAGAGGTTGTTAGATCAAGCGCAGGCTGGGCACCATATACCCCCCCCTTTTGGGGGGTCATTTGTGCAGCATACAATATCGGAAGTCTACCATCATCATTTTGTCACATTGTAACATCATCATTTTGGGGGACATACCTCTCCCCCAATGAATTTTTCGATTTTGACCCCCTTCAGCCCCGCGTACCACTTTTTTTGAGGGGGGGGGGAATCAAACTTGCTAGGCCTATAGCCACCGGTGCATTGGTTTGGACCTAAGCCGTGTTGCACTTTTCTCTTTTATATGGATTGCACCTTACAAGTGTTGATTTGTGCATGGGCAAACAATGGCCCTTTGTGGGGGAACACGGCCTTTGGCCCCGTTTCCAAATACTAGCACTTCACATCTACAACATGCCGACAATGTCTACAATTCGTACGCCCTTCTACTTAGGCAGACAACGTCTACAGACTACAAACTACAAACCTCAATTCCCATGGTCCAGGGGAAACGGGTGGGCTGCACAGGTAAATGGAGTGGCATACAGTGTAAAATGTGCATATTCTTACATATGGGAGGCCTTTGGCCCCACATGGGACACTACGAGCCCAACCTGGGTGCGGGGGTGAGGGGGGGAGAGTTGTCAAATACTAAACGTATATACATATAAACCTATGGGGAGCATGTAGCATTTAGCACCAATTAGGCCATGTAGCACCAACTTGGCCCTCCTAGTGGTGCTTTTTGGCCCCAAAAGTGTGGGCGTATCTGCACCATGGTGGGCAAAACTTGGTTGGCCTATAGCCATCACTGTGCGTGGATTTGGACCCTGGTCCTATTCTATTTTTTCCTTCTAAATGGACCTGCTCACCAATGGTGGTGGTTCCATGTGCTATCTGCCACTTTCCAAGATCCCCCCCCCCCCCCATGGGGCTCCACCAATGAGGCCATTTTCAGGCTGGCATGGGTTGGTTGAAAAATCATGGTTTCTGGGTGCCCTCCCACAATCCTTGGGCACCCTTGGCCGTTGTTGGGTGATCATTTGGTGACAGAGGGACCATGTATAAAACTATGGGGAGCTATGTAGCACCAACTAGGCCCTCTCAGTGGTGCTTATTGGCCGCGAAAGCGCGGTTTTGGGCCTATTGGCACCATGGTGGGCAAAATTTGGTTGGCCTCAAGTGTAAGCTTTTCCACAGCAGTTTCTGCAAGCACATCAGTTGTTTCTCTTCAAGGTGCCTTGCCGAAGGCAATAGAATTGGATCACTGCATGCGAATTGGGATAAAACCGGTGTAAATCAGTTCCCCACCCCCCTGCCCACTGCCCCAGCACCAGCACCAGGGCCTCGTGCCACCCCCCCCCCTTTCCCCCACGGCCACCACCAACACATGCAGCACAGAAAATTCTAGGTGTGCGACACCAGAACCTAGCACATGCGTGTGACACATCAATACCGGCACACACACAAACACCTCACCATAGTATGGCTGTGTGTTTTAACTACCACAACGCGATTACCCACGGGGGGTTTTCAATCCTAAGGACCAATACAACACACCGACGCCGGTGGCAGCGGCGAACACTAGTGACCACTGACCCCTCCTCACCCCCCAGACCCTCATGCTCAGGTAAGCACAATCAAATAGGTGTGTGGCTGAGTGAGGCCTGCCATGGCAAGCACACGCTCCTTGGAGCAAACCAAAATGGAACACAAATAGAAGCCACGTCTGAGCTCAGTACGTAAGCCCAATGTGACCCAGCGATAAAGCCCAGAACCAACATGCCATGAACCTAGCCCCAGACAGGGAGGGATGGGTTGAGAACTGTGAGCCAGTGGACAATCAAATGGCTAGTCGAACACGCGATGAACTGAGCAGGCAATGAAATGAAGGGGTCTGTAGTTAAACCTAGTAAAAAAAAGTTTTTAAATTTTTTTTTTACTAGGTAACAGTTTACTAGGTTAAAAAAAGAACACTTTTTTTTTTACTAGGTTTCAGAACCTAGTAAAAAAAAGTTGTTTTTTTTACTAGGTTTCAGAACCTAGAAAAAAAAGTTTTTTTTCTTACTAGGTTTCAAAACCGCCAAAAACAAAAGAACTAGGCTGTAGAACTTTCGGGCCACTTGTTGGCCACTTCTGATCTTGTCCCCCGCTGTGAGGGGCTTTTTTCCACTGGCCTGGTGAGGCAGGGTGGTCCTCTCGGACCAATTTTTTTTTGTTAAGGACCACCCTTAAGGACCCCCACTATGGGATTTTTTCCAGGAGCCCGGCGCGGGCCACTTTTGTTTCCCTCCCCTTCTGTAGTGCACCCCGAGAACGCGGGGGTGACGTAGCACTTCCGCCCTCTTTTGGGCCCCCGAGAAGGTAGGGGTGAGGCAGCCACTTCTGATCTTGCTCCCCTTTGCTGGGGAACACTTCTGCTTTTGCTCCCCTGTTGGGGATCCCCAAGAATGCCATTTTGCCTCCCACCTTCTTTCTTTTGATCCCCACGCTTTGTTGCGTGGCCCCTCGAGTTGGGGTTAGGGACTCACAATCCACAGCTAGGAATTTTGCTTGAACTAGTAGAGGGCGAAAAAATGGGTTTTCACTCATGTGTCTGTACTCAAAATACTCAGTTTTTTCAGGAGAACCAAATAATGGATGAAAACCAAATTGGCCCAAATATCAATACCACCCCTGTGCATAAACACAACAGAGATGGCTCATACCGTGGTGGGTAAAGCAGTGCATTTGCAATTCAGTGGTCATGGGTTGAAACCCCATTGGGGGCAATCTGTTGACCCTGAGGCTGAGTCATAGACATCATGGGGGAATCTTCGTTTTTGTTTTTTTTGTGTTTTGATTTTGTCCCCTTTGTTGGGGATCATCGAGAATGTAGGGGTGACGTAGCATTTCCGCCCACTTGTGGGCCCTCCAGAAGGCAGGGGTTAGCCAGCGAATTCTGATTTTGTCCCCCTTTGCAACCCCCCCCCCCCCCCCGGGAATTGACACTTTCTGAGTGTCTATTTTTTTTCGGTGTCTTTTTGTCCATGCTTGCCCGGGCCGCTGGGCCTTGACAAACTGCCGCCGACGCCACCTCATTGTCCCCTGACCGCATGAGTGTCCGGGACACCCAGGCCCGTCTGGCCACGCCAGGCGACGAGGTCATCGTTCCTGCCGATGCCGGTCAATTGGCGTGTTTGGCAGCCATCAATGACGCAGATTATATCATTCAGGACGAAGTGGTGTTGAAGAGTGGAGTTCCAGAGGCCGCCTCCCTGTCGTACGACCTCTTCAAGGACTGCGACTCGTCTGAAAAACTTGCTGCCGTCCTTTACGGCAGTCGCCCCAACGTCGTGCTCGTTGGGGAAATGACTGCATATGACAAAATCCAAAATGCAATTAAGAGACTGCTTGCTGATTTGCCCATGCTGGGCCGCTTTGTTGCAATCCTGCTTGAACCTGTCAGCGATGATGATGACAGGCCGTCATTCCTCAATCGGGCACTCGCCCTCAACTCAAACTTGCCTTTCGGTTGCGACAAGCTGCAAATGGCGGACAGGTCCCTCATGCACATACACACACATGATCGATCTGATGTCTGGATTGCAAGCAGCACAAGGGATTCCAGGAACCTATCTCCGCTCCCAACGTATAAGCTCCTGCGGCTTATGACACCTGGGGCAGAAGTTGACAAGGTGGTGTTCCACGAGCCAGATGTGCGGGATAACCAGTACTCCGTGCAGGTCCACAATGACCTAATCAACGGGTTGTTGGGGTCTATTGGTCTGAACTCTGATGAAGTCCATCTCCTCCCGGGAACAGACCCACGAAACTCAAAGCTGTTCTTCACGGAGCTAAATGAGGAACAGGTGAATACCGTGGTATCACAGTTCGGATCCAAGCCAAGGTTCCAGATCCAGCCAGTGGAATGGTATCGTGGTGCCAACCTGACCAACATGTCTGCTGTCTATGAGGTATGGATCAAGAAGACGCACAAGGAAACATGGTCCCCCATGCTGTATGCCTCAGTTCTCGCAATGTTTTGGACAATCCCGGGCGTTCTGCAGGCACAATCGCCAGTGAAAATCCACGTGCTGGGGCCCAGTAAACTGCTGCTGGGTCTCACAGAAACTGGGCACTCACTTTTGAAGACAAGGTACCGTGAACTGGTGGCTGCCATCGGGGCCGTCTTCAAGGACCTGAGGACAAGACAGTTCCTCGACAGGGATATCATCTCCAAGCCCACAGTCCCCTCGACATGGAAGAAGGACCTTGTAGGCACAGTGTACATTCTGGATGTGGCACCGTGGTGGTATCTCTCGGACCTGACTGAGGCCCTTGCTCCTTCAGTACACTGCCGGTACATCGCGGACCGCGTCAAATGGAGTGTTGGGGAGATGCGCACTGCCACATGGCGATTGACCGGGGAAAGTGTGACGCAGTTGATTGGAAAGGTCTACTTGTCAGATTCTGGGATGCCTCCGATGTTTGTGATTTCCGAGGCGGATTACGAGGCGCGGAAAAGGCGAATCACAGATCGGCCCAGAAACACAGACGATTCAAAGACACGCAGGCAAGGCCTAATCACGGCGGGAGAGGTGGCCAAGGCCATGGAGTTGGATGACCAAGTCGACAAGGTCATCAGCTCCCTCAAACGCAAGCGGGACTTGAAGGAAGATGAGGCTTCGTCGTCCAATGGAGCAGTGCGATGACGTCAGCATCAAGCATCCCTCTGAGCAGCACACTCAGAGTACTATCCCAAAATATCAATGGGTTTCAAACGAAAATAACCACGAGAAAGCGTAAGCAAAAGCGCATAGTGGCCCTAGGGTCACTGCTGCGGTCCCTGGAGGTGGACTTCTTCGCCATCCAAGAGCCCCACTTCGTCACGGTGGAGGATCGTCAAGCGGACATGCAGTGCTTATCAAAGTACGGGTATGGCCTGGACGGACCACTTCATGAAGAAGGAAGGGGAGGAGTGGCACTGGCGTGGAAAACATCCAAGTGGACACTACAATCAATGAAGTTCTTGTCTCCCAGGGCGCTGAAAGCCTCACTGTCGAGTGGTCCACTGGAGATCACCGTAGTTGTGGTCCACTTCCACCACAAGCACACACGTCGACAGTCGCAATGGAAAGACATCGCCAAGGAGTTACATGGACCGAACCTGATTTTATGTGCTGATCACAATAGTTTAGTTGTAAAACACAGGGACGCCTTTGCGCCCCCAGAGTTTGAGCATGACACGTCCTTACGTGCCAGAGACCAGGAGGTGACAACCTTGGCAAAAGCGGGTCTGCAGGATGTCTGGGTGGACATCCACTGTCCAACCCTGACGGACATCAAGGACAAGGAATCATCATGCCCGACGGGCTTCACATACGGCTACCCTCGAGAAGGAGAGCGACTCGATCTGCAAAGGCTACGCCGTATTGACCGCATCCACACGACATCCGATTTGTTGAGCCTGGCGACCAGTGTGTACCCCATGTTTGCTGCCAACTCAGACCACAAGGCAATCCTGGCTGAATTCACACCCCCGTCCTTCGACACAGAGGACACATTTCGCAGATTCTACTGCCCAGAGACCATCCTTCAAGACCCGGAGGCAATGGAAGATCTGGAGACCTCTCTCAAGTCTATCAAATCAACAGGAGATCAATGGTGGGAAGAGGCGCCGAGCTGCATCCAAAAGAAGGCGGTCAGCCATCAAAGGGAACATAAAAACAAAAAGCAGTCGGTTGAGCTACAAGCCCTACGGTTCCTGCGTGACTCCACAAGAGACTCTGTCACACCAGCGGTCTACCAATTTCTTTCATCACTGGGGATTGCAGCGACAGATGCAGCAACAGCCTACACCCTCCTGGTGGGGGTGTATGAAAAGGCACAGCGCGACAGAACGGGCATGGAAACACTCTCCAAGCTCAAGGGTGTGATCACGACGGGGGAAACTTCAGGGGATCTGAGAACGCAAAGAAACGAATTGTATCGGTTAATGCGGGAGCTGCAAGAGCGAAAGAAACTTCAGCAGCTGGTATCCAGGACAGGCTCGGCAATACGGGGAGCAAAGGCGGTGGCAAAAGAGCTGGTGGACCATTGGGATAAAGTGTCCACCCCAACGGGATCCACGGAAGAAGAATGTGTGGCCTATTTGAAGTCGTTAGGAGTGGAGCAGCGGTTGCGCAAGGCAGGTCGACTCCTTTTCAAGCAACTATCCCTGGACATAGTCCATGAAGGCCTTAAGAGGCCGAACAGCAACAGCTCCCCTGGATTGGATGGTTTCTCGGCAAAATTCTTCAAGAGGTTCTCGGGCATCTTCGAACCACAAATGTATGAATCACTGAAACGCTTCCTCGACGTGGGCAAAATGCCGGAGACATGGACCTCGGGAGTGGTGACAATGATCCCCAAGACTAAGGCAATGCAAACACCAGACTCGCTCCGACCAATTGCACTGCAAACTACAAGGCAGAAGTGGCTCACCAACATTCTCCTGATCCAGTTAGAGGATGTACTTCTTCACTGCATCCCGTCACAGCAAACAGGTTTCCTTCGCCACAGAAGCATACTCCAGCATGTCTACGGGTCACGGGCACTCTGGGATGGCTTACGTGAAGGAGCGGCGTTATCAGTAGATTTCAGAAATGCTTTCCCCACGATGTCTCACGAGATGGTGTCGGCGGCACTGGGTCTAATGTGCATACCATTCCTGTACATCCGTCTGATACTACATCTTTTACGTGCACCGTATCTATACTCGGTTGGAAAAGGATATGTCCCAGGTGTCTACCACCACCCGAGGGCAGGCACGCGCCAGGGGGATCCACTCTCCCCGGCGCTATTCTCCCTGGTGGCATCCTTTGTGATTTTCCCACTACAAGACCTCGGTCCAGGGCTGACTGTCATGATGTATGCAGACGACCTCATCATCTTCTTGGATGGACGAGCCAACCCACAACTGCTGAAGAGGGTATGGGAAGTGGTGTCTCGTTTTGGACAGTTTTTGGGGCTGAAGGTCAACCTGAGCAAAACGGCAGCAATAGTTCGCAATTGTGGGGGAATGGAGTGGGCGAGGTGCTTTCGGGACATTGGAGTGGACGTCAAAAATTTTGTCAAGTATCTGGGTGTACGCTTGGGGAATATTCGGCACCAACAGGATGACCAAGGATGGGGGCTGACGATAGAGCAGGCTTTCGCACCAGCACTGCAAGAGGCCTTCCGTCGCGCAAGGGTGGTATCCACGCTGCAACTGTCAATGGACGAACGTGCATTCATGCTGACATCATGGATCCTGCCGGTCGTGGCCTGGGTATCCAAGGCATACTACGCCCCAGTCTCGGTGATCAGACAACTGAAGTTAGTGTACCACGTGACTATGGGTACCAACAGCTGGGGAATCACCCTGCCAATCCTTTCACGACCAAGAACGCAAGGGGGACTGGCACTGCCAGAGCCAGAGCTGTTTCTTATGCACCAGGCAGCGGCTCCGTTCGTCAGCTTTTTGGGAGAGCCTCACAAATTTCCCGACAAGGCAGTGGAGACCTTCTATGCATGGGCAACAACCATCGGGTTCACACCATCCAAGGACAACCTTCCATATATTCAACTGGGCATGGTCCGAACGGCTGATCTAACGTTCTTGGGATGGTCGGCAAAGGCACACTCCAATATCCAGCGAGTAGCCCCGCAGGTGGCCCCCCCGGCAAACCGGGACCGCCTGCCGTTGTGGCACTCTGTGTACTTCCGAAATGAGTTCAATTGCTCCTACTACAACACGAAAATGATCCGGCAAGGGGGTGCTGATGTGGGGTCAATTCCAATCCTTGGAGGACGCAAGATTGTTCAATGCACTGCCTCGGACATGGAAAGGGGTCTACAATCATGGCGGACGACTCCTCAACAAAGTCCGTTCACAAGGGGGGTTTGATACCCCTGCCGTCCACGCCCAAAACTGGACCAGGGCATGGGTGCTTCAGTTTTACGCCTCTCAGCCAGGGGTCCGCGACCCGCAAACACCGGAGGTATGGGAACAATTGGCACAGGCACATCTACCGCCGAGGGTTCGGGACTTTGCGCAAAAGGCGCTGTGGCACAAACTGACTGTACATGCAAGAGTCTACAAGAGGTCAGGCACTGACAAGTGCCCGGTGTGCTCACAAAAGGAGACGGTTAAGCACGCGATGGTCGAATGCCCCATGTTCAAAGCGGCGGCGGCGGTTATACAGCACTACTATGGCCAGGTGGAAACTGATAACGGGACATCCACAGTTCGAGACATGATGGAGTCCGATGACCAAGAATGGTTACTGAACACGAACCAAGGCTGGGCAATGTGGTCAGCAAGAAGTGCCCACTGGCGGTACCGATGCGAAGTCAAAGCAGGAGCGTCGCCGGTGTTCACGTCATACCTGACAACATGGCTAAGGGAGCTGTGTGAGTGGGTGGGATTTTACACAGGAGAGCGCGGGGAACAGTGGAGAGGCTTTCAAAAATCACTGGAGCAATTTAGAGATACCGGAGTGCAGCCGCGACAAGGGGAAGTACAAGTTCATGGGGGATTGAATGCATGGTGGCAAACACACACGGAGTGCTTCACTCAAGAGAGATCAGCCAACAATCACATTTGGCAAAGGGAAACGGAATCACGCCCGAAGCGCCCGAGGCAGGCAGGCCCGGGAGTGCTACAAGGAGTGCAAGATCTTATTGCAGAACTGGTGGCGAAGGGCTACAGGATAGTGTACACGGACGGATCGTCGAAAAGACTGGGCCACAAGGACATGCGCAGGGCCGGGGGCTTTGGCGTGTTCGTGGCGGAAGATGATCAAGGACCAGAGGTACGCTTCTGCGGCTACTTACCAACACGTCACAGGCAAACAAATAACGGAGCAGAGCTTTGGGCAGCCGTAGAAGCCTTACAGGGGTTCTGGGTGCCAAAACGGGCAATCCTCACCGACTCGCAATACCTGCAGCTGGGAGCGACTGGCAGGGCCCAACACTGGAAGTCAAAGGGATGGACAACCACATCTGGAAAGCTGCAGGTCCACGTCCCAGTCTGGGAAATGCTGCTCCAGGAAATGGCGACGCCGGGAAGAGAAGTCAGGTGGGAGCATGTCCCAGCTCATGTCAACGTGCAGGGAAATGAGGTGGCGAATGGATTGGCGATGGAAGGCATGTGTTCAAGCTCACTGTGGTCTCAGCATGTTGCTCCAAATTCATCATCAGGGTCAGAGTCCACGGTAGGCCTGAGGGGAGGGTCGGGATCGGAGTCAGAGGGCACCAGGGCACTCTGGTCATCCTTGGGTATGGTACCCATGGACAGTGATGAACTGACAGGGGAAGCATCCGGGGAGCCAGCGCCACGTGAAATGGGACCATACTCCTCAAGCAGTACAGAAAGTGAGGAAATGAGGACAGGACACACACACCAGGGAGTACTGTTGAATGAACTGTCAGCAGCAGACACACTGTCCTTCAGCACTGATGTGAGCGACACCAAGCGGCAGCGCAAGAAGCGAAGGCTCAGGAAACACAGGAACCCAGGACAGGGCCGATAATGACAGAGCCAGTAGCCCCTGCATAATGGTGCGGACATTTCACAGGTTTCAAGCACAACAATGTATGCATGTCTAAAATCTGCGTTCTGACGCAGAGCTTTTCGTCACACGAGCTGCGTTTTATCGCGGCGAGCAGCAGCACACAAAAGAGAACTCCAAGCAGCTGAACGCCGCGTCCTGTCGCGGACAGGCACCCAGGCGTAATGCCGTCTAGAAGGACACAGCAGAAGAAGGGATCACATCAGCAGCGGTATGGCCCATACACACACATCCAGCCAACCCCAAAGAAGGTCAAGCCTCAGCAAGAACGCCAGTGTTTCAAAGTGCAAGCACTGAGCCAGCTAGACGCCATGGCGAATGAAGGACTGCAAGCAGTTGAAGCAGAGCTGACCACAATGGCCTGGGCCCGCAACCAGCAGATCTGGCTCCGACTGGACCAACCACATGACACCAGGATGCACTGTGAAATTGTGGACAACCATGGGGAACCATTGCTGATGAGCAATCAGGAGCTCTACTCGGTGATGGTCCAGATCAACTGGACCCTGAAGTCTCAGGCTCTGGCGAACATGCAGGTCCAGTGGCGACCCAAAAGTGCAGGCAAGTGGCACCCGTTCCAGTGGGAGGCGATCCTCCACTGTCCGACGGCAGAGGGACACAGAGCGGTGCCCTCCTCGGTGAGCAGAACTGGAGATTGCATGCATGTGTGGCTGGCAGGCCGAGCGGACCTCTTGCGGCTCTTCAGGCAGGCAGACCCGGTACCCGGGGACGCTGTGCGGTTCCTCTACACGCTGCTGAACACACCCCCATGCGAAAGAAGATACGCATGACAGGGGGTGACACACAGGAGAGAAAGATTGGAGCGCATGGTGCAGATACCCCATCGTCGTGGCCCAGTGGATACACCACACCTCTTCTGTCCTGTAGAGGATGGTTCGAACCCCGGGGGGGATAGAGATACACCAAACAACCCGAACCCCCTTTTATGGGCGAGAGGGAGAGAGAGAGAGAGAGAGAGAGAGAGGGTAGGACACAGTGGGAAAGGAACAGAGAGGAGCAGCAGAGAGGAGAGAGAGAGAGAGTGGGACACAGGAGAGAGAGCAAGAGAGAGCAAGAGAGAATGGGAGGGAGAGAGTGGGAGAGAGACTCACAGAGCAAGAGACGGGGGCTAACCGGCGCAAAGGGAGGGTGGTGGGTTCGAGCTGACCAGGGTGTATGGGACGCCAAGACAGCACGGAACAGTCAAGTGGTGAAAAAAAACAGGGCGCCGTAGCGCCCCTGAGCCACAGGCTCGACACGTCGTCACGTGTTGAAAGGCCGAAGCATGACTGGGGCAGAGAGAGAGCGGCCCAAGTGAGGCAGTTGGAAGCCAGTGGGCAAGGAAAAGTGGGCAGCATGCGCATAAATGGTGTCGAGCAGAAAAGGTAGGCGCCACACACAGTACAGCAATGATCTGTTGAGATACCTGACAGCAGGAGCACATGCTGAAATGTTGAGACGCCTTTGCGCCACCAAAGGCGCCTTTGCGCCCCTGAGGCACGAGTACGACACGTCCTCACGTGCCAGGGAATGAGTGCAAGACAGGGGCACGACCTGCAGGGCAAGGGTTAGAGTCTAACCGGCACTGTGGGTGGGTGGTGGGTGCGAGCTGACGTCACTGTTCAGAGGAACAGAGCCAATGCACAGTCAGCAACCACCTGGTGTGGTACAGAACTGGTCTACGCTGCAGTGCAGCAAGCATAACACTGAACAATGTGGTTATGACCATGCGCCTGTGACACGGGGGCGTATGCGAACCCAGTTTCCGTTGCCTCATGGCCCGGGAATTGACCTAGTAAGGAAAAATTTTTTTCAAAATTTTGCTTTTTTTACCTAGTAAAAAAAACTTTTTCAAAAATTTTTTTTAAAAATTTTTTTTACTAGGTTTCACTACATTTTACTAGGTTTTCCTACATTTTACTAGGTTTTGCTACATGCATACTAGGTTTCACCAAATGCCCGAAATGAAGGCCGTGTGAAGGCAGGCGCAGCTAGAGCTAAGTGGCGGGTCCACACCTGACCTTTTGAGGCCCCCCATGTCATCTAAGAAACATTTGATAGCCTGCGGGCAAACTCAAGGCAACATTCGTTACTGGTTTGGAAGTGCTGCAGTGCAGCAGAACATTGCAGCAGAACATTGATGAGCGGTGACCGGTTGCCTGTGACACGGGGGCGTTCGGTGGCTCTGTATCCGTTACTTCATGACCCCATGTCATCTCCCCTCTTTAAAGAAGAATCATGGCTCTCCCTGGGCAGTCTGAGAAGTACACACGGGTGAACATCCACAAATGTTGACAACTGAAAAAAAGTTGCCAAGGTGAGCTCTACCAGCATCACAAATGTGCAGGAGGTACAGAGCACGCGTCCAAACGATGCCTCAAGCAGGTGCAGAGCCCAGGAAATACCCACACAAAAGCAAAAATTGATGATATTTGCTGCCCCCCCTGCATGCATGCCCATGGGCTCCCCACCTAGAAAGAAGAATCAGCCCCCCCCCCCCTGTTGCTGGACCCCCCCACTTGGAATCAAGAATCATGGCCCAGGCCACTGACATTTGGTAAATTGCACCAGCAACCATTGCAAACGGGTGCGGGTGATGCCGTAAGAGAATCATCCTGACTGCTCTGTATCCATTACTTCATGACCCCATGTCATCTCCCCTCTTTAAAGAAGAATCATGGCTCTCCCTGGGCAGTCTGAGAAGTACACACGGGTGAACATCCACAAATGTTGACAACTGAAAAAAAGTTGCCAAGGTGAGCTCTACCAGCATCACAAATGTGCAGGAGGTACAGAGCACGCGTCCAAACGATGCCTCAAGCAGGTGCAGAGCCCAGGAAATACCCACACAAAAGCAAAAATTGATGATATTTGCTGCCCCCCCTGCATGCATGCCCATGGGCTCCCCACCTAGAAAGAAGAATCAGCCCCCCCCCCCCCCCTGTTGCTGGACCCCCCCACTTGGAATCAAGAATCATGGCCCAGGCCACTGACATTTGGTAAATTGCACCAGCAACCATTGCAAACGGGTGCGGGTGATGCCGTGAGAGAATCATCCTGACTGCTCTGTATCCATTACTTCATGACCCCATGTTATCTCCCCTCTTTAAAGAAGAATCATGGCTCTCCCTGGGCAGTCTGAGAAGTACACACGGGTGAACATCCACAAATGTTGACAACTGAAAAAAAGTTGCCAAGGTGAGCTCTACCAGCATCACAAATGTGCAGGAGGTACAGAGCACGCGTCCAAACGATGCCTCAAGCAGGTGCAGAGCCCAGGAAATACCCACACAAAAGCAAAAATTGATGATATTTGCTGCCCCCCCTGCATGCATGCCCATGGGCTCCCCACCTAGAAAGAAGAATCAGCCCCCCCCCCCCCCCTGTTGCTGGACAACACACTGAACAATGTGGTTATGACCATGCGCCTGTGACACGGGGGCGTATGCGAGCCCAGTTTCCGTTGCCTCATGGCCCCTGTTGCTGGACCCCCCCACTTGGAATCAAGAATCATGGCCCAGGCCACTGACATTTGGTAAATTGCACCAGCAACCATTGCAAACGGGTGCGGGTGATGCCGTGAGAGAATCATCCTGAGTGCTACTTATCTGAAGCTTTTCGATCTGTGTCTTCTAATGCGCAACATACACCACTCTACTCTGGACATGCGGTGCAGGACAGCACGGCAGGTTCCAACTATGCAGGGCATTATGACGGGCACCGGCTATACAGAGCTGCCGACCAGGCGATGCAGGGCTGTGCACTTGGGCCGCAAAAGTGTTTACATTTCTGATCCACACCACCGCCGCTTGTTCACAGGTCCTCACAAGATGCAAAGGCCACTATCCATCACATGTCGCATCGCATGGGGCCTGTCATGGCCACTGAAGGCCACATATGCCAAAGGCACGGCAGCCGCCAGCCCCACCCCCAAACCACTGGACATGAGTGTTGTGCAAGAGCTCGTCGACGCCCAGTCCAAAATTGACATGAATGTCTGGGCAGAGATGGTGTGCTATGTAATACCCGTGACACATCAGGTCATTTTGGTGTCACATTGTGTGGCTGTGTCATGTTGGGTGGCGCCATGGGAGCATCGGCATGTGCGTGCACATGAAACCATGGCGGACCCCAAGCAGCCATTCAAGGGGTGCTCTCCACTTTGAAGACACCCTGGTAGCAGGGGGTACCGTTGGGCAGGGGATTTAGAAAAGGTGAAATTTGGAACGGCAGAATTTGGCACAACAAAAGTGTGCCACAGTATGCCACGGTATTCGAAGGTCCGTAGCACAGGGGGGGAGCGGCCGGGCCCGGTCCTTGTATGCGACACCCCCCAGCCCCCCCCTCCCCCCCTCCCCCCTGGGTTTTGAGAGATAGTGGTGTCGACGCCAAGGCGCCTATGGCGCCGAAGTTTTTTTGTTCATGCTTCCCTTTCATCAAACCATCCATGTTTTGAGCGCCAGATTAGCAAGACGAGGCGCTAAACAAATGTCGTTTGTTGCGAAGTGAAGATCACCACAACCACTGTGGACACACCTGCCCATCTGCAGCCCCTGCTTCACAACAGCCACTAGCAGCTTCCCCAAACCCACCCCAGACAGACATCTCCCCCGGAGGTATGCATGTGGTTAGTAGTGGGTCACCCCCGCCCCGCACACCCTCCAGCCATCAACTGGTGGTCGCGGCGGGTGAGGCAAATGGCTCGTTGTGGGTCTGCGTCTCGCTTAGTTCGTTAGCTGCGATACACCGTCAACCCGCCCCATAGTGGCAAGTGGAGGCGGTGGGGTGAACTCCATTGTTTGTGGGGCAGCGTGTCCAGAACAGCGCACTTGCCCCACACTATGTCGTTTCATCCTCCGTTGGTTCCTCTACCTCGCTTCTAGTTTGTGTCCCTGCTCCCTCCTGACCCGCCCTGCCCTGCCCCCTTGACCGTGCCCTGCCGTGCCCCACCCTCCCTGACCTGCCCCTGGTGTGTACCAGGGAGAGGGACCCAAGCCCCGCCGTGTGCGGGCTGTCGGCCGCCGGGAGTGGCCCACCTAGAGTACGGGTTGGGAGGTGCATGCATGCCCCGCCAAGATGAGTTCAGCGACCTAGCTGCTATTGCAGCCCATGCGACATCGGTGCTTGGGCCCCTCTTGGGATCTGCCCTGATGCTCGCGGCATGGGTTCGGGCAATCCTGTACTCGATGTGGACGTGTGGACCATGCTGTACTTGCTCTCATCCCCCCCCCCCCCCCCCGGTGCATGGTCGTCACCTGTACATAGTATGTGGGGGCGGGGGCGATGGAACCGCCACTTTCCGTTTTGTGCTTCACTCCGGTAGTTGGATGTTGAGCTTCTCCAGCGGGTTGCTGGCTAGACAAGGTGGTTCATCAGGATGTTGAACAGGCGTGCGTCCCCACAGGCGGTTCCTGGCTCGTTCTGTGGTTCACGTGCCCTCGCGTCTCTTGAGTACCGGATAGGGTGTGTGAAGGATGTGCCACTGCTTGCATGAAGGTGTGGCGGATCCTGCCACTGCATGCGTGCCTGTGTGGTACATTGTGCAGCTACACGAGTGCCTATGTGGCAGATCAAACACCTGCATGCATGTCAGCATGACAGATCATGCAATGGTATGCATGCATATGTGGCACATAATGCAAACGCATGCATGCCTTTGTGGCACACTACACACTGCATGCATGCCAGTGTAGCAGATTACAGCTTGGAGAGCAGAGTATGCGACTGCATGCATACATGTGTGACAGATTATGCGAATATATTCATGCCTGTGTGGCAGATACGACTTGTGTAGCAGCGTAGGCGACTTCACGCATACTTGTGTGGCACATTATGCACATGTATTCATGCCGGTGTGGCAGATACAACGTGTGTAGCAGAATATGCGACTACATGCCCTGCATGCATGCCTGTGTGGCAGATTATGCACCTGCATGCATGCCTCTGTGGCAGATAGTGCAGTGTGTGCATGCCTGCATGGCAGATTGTGCAACCGCATGCCTGCCCGTGTGGCGGGTTATGCAATTGCATGCATGCCTGTGTGGCACATACCACTAGTAAAGCAGAATGTGGCAGATTATGCAACCGCATGTGTGGCAGATTATGCAACTGCATGCATGCCTCCGTGGCAAATAGTGCAGTGTGTGCATGCCTGCATGGCAGATTGTGCAACCGCGTGCCTGCCTGTGTGGCGGGTTATGCAATTGCATGCATGCCTGTGTGGCACATACCACTAGTAAAGCAGAATGTGGCAGATTGTGGAACCGCGTGTGTGGCAGATTATGCAACCGCATGTGTGGCAGAATATGCAACTGCATGCATGCCTGTGTGGCAGATAGTGCAGTGTGTGCATGCCTGCATGGCAGATTGTGCAACCGCATGCCTGCCTGTGTGGCGGGTTATGCAATTGCATGCATGCCTGTGTGGCACATACCACTAGTAAAGCAGAATGTGGCAGATTGTGGAACCGCGTGTGTGGCAGATTATGCTGCTGCATGCGTGCCAAGGTGGCGGATAATGCAGTGCGTGCGTGCCTGTGTGGCAAATTGTGCTCCTGCATGCATGCTTGTGTAGCAGAGACAGCCTATGTAGCAGAATATGCAACTACATGCATACCTGTGTGACATATTATGCAAATGTATTCATGCCTGTGTGGCAGATACAACCTGTGTGCAAAATGTGCGACTACATGCATACGTGTGTGGCAGATTACGCAAATGTATTCATGCCTGTGTGGCAGATACAACATGTGTAGTAGAATGTACGACTGCATGCAGCTGCTTGCCTGCATGTGAGGCAGAGAATGCCGTGCATGCATGCCTGTGTGGCAGAGTATGCCAATGCGTGCCTGCCTATGGAGCAGATCCAACTTGCGTAGCAGATTGTGCGACTACATGTGTGGCAGATACAGCTTGTGTAGCAGATTGTGCGCCTGCATGCATGCGTGTGTAGCAGATAAAGCTTGTGTAGCGGAATATGCCACTGCATGCATACTGTGACATATTATGCAAATGTATTCATGCTTGTGTGGCAGATGCAACTTGTGTGTAGAATATGCGGCTGCATGCTTACGTGTGTGGCAGATTATGCAAATGTATTCATGCTTGGGTGGCAGATACAACATGTGTGGTAGAATGTACGACTGCATGCAGCTGCATGCCTGCCTATATGGCACAGGATGCCGTGCATGCATGCCTGTGTGGCGGATTTTGCAACTACATGCATGCCTGTGTGGCAGGTACAACATGTGTAGCAGCATGTGTGACCACATGCAACCATATATGACTGCATGCATGCATGTGTGGCAAACCATGCGGTGCCTGTGTGGCACATTATGCCACTATATGTTTGCCTATGGGGCAGATGCAACTTGAGTAGCAGAATATGCGGCTACATGTGTGGCAGATACAACTTGTGTAGCAGAGTATGCGACCACATGCATACAGATTATGCAGATGTATCCATGCTTGTGTGGCAGATACAACTTGTGTAGCAGCGTATGTGACTTCACGCATACTTGTGTGGCACATTATGCACATGTATTTATGCCGGTGTGGCAGATATAGCGTGTGTAGCAGAACATGCGACTACATGCCCTGCATGCATGCCTATGTGGCAGATTATGCAACCGCATGTGTGGCAGAATATGCGACTACATGCATGCCTGTGTGGCAGATAGTGCAGTGTGTGCATGCCTGCATGGCAGATTGTGCAACCGCATGCCTGCCTGTGTGGCGGGTTATGCAATTGCATGCATGCCTGTGTGGCACATACCACTAGTAAAGCAGAATGTGGCAGATTGTGGAACGGCATGTATGGCAGATTATGCTGCTGCATGCGTGCCAAGGTGGCGGATAATGCAGTGCGTGCGTGCCTGTGTGGCAAATTGTGCTCCTGCATGCATGCTTGTGTAGCAGAGACAGCCTATGTAGCAGAATATGCAACTACATGCATACCTGTGTGACATATTATGCAAATGTATTCATGCCTGTGTGGCAGATACAACCTGTGTGCAAAATGTGCGACTACATGCATACGTGTGTGGCAGATTACGCAAATGTATTCATGCCTGTGTGGCAGATACAACATGTGTAGTAGAATGTACGACTGCATGCGGCTGCTTGCCTGCATGTGAGGCAGAGAATGCCGTGCATTCATGCCTGCGTGGCGGATTTTGCAACTGCATGCATGCTCGTGTGGCAAATACAGCATGTGGCGCAGCATATGGGACCGCATGCAACCGCGTGCAAGCCTGTGCGGCGGATTATGTGCTTGCATGCATGCGTGTGTGGCAGACGATGCGGTGCCTGTGTGGCAGAGTATGCCAATGCGTGCCTGCCTATGGAGCAGATCCAACTTACGCAGCAGATTATGCGACTACATGTGTGGCAGTTAAAGCTTGTGTAGCGGAATATGCCACTGCATGCATACCTGTGTGACATATCATGCAAATGTATTCATGCTTGTGTGGCAGATGCAACCTGTGTGCAGAATATGCGGCTACATGCTTACGTGTGTGGCAGATTATGCAAATGTATTCATGCTTGTGTGGCAGATACAACATGTGTGGTAGAATGGGCGACTGCATGCAGCTGCATGCCTGCTTGTATGGCACAGGATGCCGTGCATGCATGCCTGTGTGGCGGATTTTGCAACTACATGCATGCCTGTGTGGCACGTACAACATGTGTAGCAGCATATGTGACCGCATGCAAAGGCGTGCAAGCTTGTGTGGCGGATTATGTGACTGCATGCATGCGTGTGTGGCAGACCATGCGGTGCCTGTGTGGCACATTATGCCACTGCATGTCTGCCTATGGGGCAGATGCAACTTGTGTAGCAGAATATGCGGCTACATGTGTGGCAGATACAACTTGTGTAGCAGAATGTGCTTCTACATGCGTACCAGTGTGGCAGATTATGCAGATGTATCCATGCCTGTGTGGCAGATACAGCCTGCGTAGCAGAATATGCGATTACATGCATACCCGTGTGACAGGTTATGCAAATATATTCATACCTATGTGGCAGGTATAGCCTGCATAGCAGAATATGCAACTACATGCATGCCTGTGTGGCAGAGACAGCATGTGTAGCAGAATATGCGACTCCCTCCCTCCCTCCCTCCCTCCCTCGCACATGCAAGCGTGCCTGCGTGGCTTGTTATGCACCAGGTGCGGCCCCGTGCAAGTGGCGCTTGAGCCCCTCTCGGGATCGCCCTCAACGCTTCTTGCATAGGCTATGCTATGCTATGCGGTGCTGTGCTTGCTCTCATTGGCTCGCAGGGGGGGGGGGGGGCAGTGTGTTGTCACTCATGGCAGCAATATTCGGTGGTTCGATCAAGACCCTTGCGGGTAGCTAATTGTTTACCTTGGAGGGCTGTGCTGTATTAACCAATGGTCGAGTAACAGCCCTACCCAACCTTGTTGCCGCCATGGTACCGCTGAACCTTGCAGCCCAAGGTCCACATACTCTTTATCCAATGCTGCAGCAAATTTTCTACTACTATCCGCAGAACATTTGATCCCTTGTTGTTGTTTTTATTTTGGTCTGGACCAAGATGAGCTGGCGTAGCCTGCTCACCGTATGGTACTCGCTCGTCCAACAGTCCCGCCTCTGTGAGAAGCGCACCCCACGTGATTCCTGCAGAGCTGTTGGGGTGCATTGCCTCAAGCACCAAAGACCCTCAAATGTTTGTTTTGAGTCAAAAATGGGTGGATGCTTTTGCAGTGGACCTCGGCACATGATATTTCTCCTTGACCCTTGTTGCGCTAATACCAAAACACCAATTTTCTTTTTTCAAGTGCAGGGTTTGGGTCACCTCTGGAGGCTGTGGGTTTCGTCTTGGTTCTTAGGCCCCTGTCTGAGCCCGTTCTAATGGAGGGTCCGGTGGCTGGGTTCACCAACCCCCCTCCCTTAATTTTGCAACATGCCCCTCGTTTTGACCATGCCCATGGCCCTAGATCAGTTTTGGACACCACCGTCTTATGGTATCTTTGAAATACCCCGAGATCGTACCCATGCCCACTCCCGACTGCCCACTCCCAACTACTGCTATAGGGTGCAGGGTGCTTGAGGCCAGGCGCTGCCGGCCGACATTGGTGGCCCCGTGTACTGTCACTGCCCACGATCTGGAGGGGTCCTGTGCTGTTTAACGGTTCTCCGAGGCACCGTAGGGGGGCTTGCGGTGCTGTCACTGCCCATCAGACGCCAGTTGCGGCTTGGCCTAGGACGGTGAAGCGATCAAAGTCATGGGCCCTCAGTTTGGGCTTCATGGCCTGTGTCCTCGGGACGCGGCCCCCGGAATGCTTCCTCTCCATCCATCCATCCATCCTCCAGCCATCCCCTCCCCCCCCCAACCGAGGGTTCGGGACTTTGCGCAAAAGGCGCTGTGGCACAAACTGACCGTACATGCAAGAGTCTACAAGAGGTCAGGCACTGACAAGTGCCCGGTATGCTCACAAAAGGAGACGGTTAAGCACGCGATGGTCGAATGCCCCATGTTCAAAGCGGCGGCGGCGGTTATACAACACTACTATGGCCGGGTGGAAACTGATAACGGGACATCCACAGTTCGAGATATGATGGAGTCCGATGACCAAGAATGGTTACTGCAAACGAACCAAGGCTGGGCAATGTGGTCAGCAAGAAGTGCCCACTGGCGGTACCGATGCGAAGTCAAAGCAGGAGCGTCGCCGGTGTTCACGTCATACCTAACAACATGGCTAAGGGAGCTATGCGAGTGGGTGGGATTTTACACAGGGGAGCGCAGGGAACAGTGGAGAGGCTTTCAAAAATCACTGGAACAACTTCGAGACACCGGAGTGCAGCCGCGACAAGGGGAAGTGCAAGTACATGGGGGATTGAATGCATGGTGGCAAACACACACGGAGTGCTTCACACAAGAGAAATCAGCCAACAATCACAGTTGGCAAAGGGCAGCGGAATCACTTCCGAAGCGCCCGAGGCAGGCAGGCCCGGGAGTGCTACAAGGAGTGCAAGATCTTATTGCAGAACTGGTGGCGAAGGGCTACAGGATAGTGTACACGGACGGATCGTCGAAAAGACTGAGCCACAAGGACATGCGCAGGGCCGGGGGCTTTGGCGTGTTCGTGGCGGAAGATGATCAAGGACCAGAGGTGCGCTTCTGTGGCTACGTACCAACACATCACAGGCAAACAAATAACGGAGCAGAGCTTTGGGCAACCGTGGAAGCCTTACAGGGGTTCTGGGTGCCAAAACTGGCAATCCTCACCGACTCGCAATACCTGCAGCTGGGAGCGACTGGCAGGGCCCAACACTGGAAGTCAAAGGGATGGACAACCACATCTGGAAAGCTGCAGGTCCACGTCCCAGTCTGGGAAATGCTGCTCCAGGAAATGGCGACGCCGGGAAGAGAAGTCAGGTGGGAGCATGTCCCAGCTCATGTCAACGTGCAGGGAAATGAGGTGGCGAATGGATTGGCGATGGAAGGCATGTGTTCAAGCCCACTGTGGTCACAGCATATTACACCAAATTCATCATCAGGGTCAGAGTCCACGGTAGGCCTGAGGGGAGGGTCGGGATCGGAGTCAGAGGGCACCAGGGCACTCTGGTCATCCTTCGGTATGGTACCCATGGACAGTGATGAACTGACAGGGGAAGCATCCGGGGAGCCAGCGCCACGTGAGATGGGACCATACTCCTCAAGCAGTACATAAAGTGAGGAAATGAGGACAGGACACACACACCAGGGAGTGCTGTCGAGTGCACTGTCAGCAGCAGACACACTGTCCTTCAGCACTGATGTGAGTGACACCAGGCGGCAGCGCAAGAAGCGAAGGCTCAGGAAACGCAGGAACCCAGGACAGGGGCGATAATGGCAGAGCCAGTAGCCCTTGCACAATGGTGCGGACATCTCACAGGTTCCAAGCACAGCAATGCATGTCTGAAAAATCTGCGTTCTGACGCAGAGTTTACATCACACGAGCTGCGTTTTGTCGCAGCCAGCAACAACACGCAAAGGAGAACTCCAAGCAGCTGAACGCCGCGTCCTGTCGCGGACAGGCATCCAGGCGTTATGCCGTCTGGAAGGACACAGCAGAAGAAGGGATCACATCAGCAGCGGTATGGCCCATACACACACATCCAGTCAACCCCAAAGAAGGTCAAGCCTCAGCAAGAACGCCAGCGTTTCAAAGTGCAAGCACTGAGTCAGCTGGACGCCATGGCGAACGAAGGATTGCAAGCAGTTGAAGCAGAGCTGACCACAATGGCCTGGGCCCGCAACCAGCAAATCTGGCTCCGACTGGACCAACCACATGACACCAGGATGCACTGTGAAATTGTGGACAACCATGGGGAACCATTGCTGATGAGCAATCAGGAGCTCTACTCGGTGATGGTCCAGATCAACTGGACCCTGAAGTCTCAGGCTCTGGCGAACATGCAGGTCCAGTGGCGACCCAAAAGTGCAGGCAAGTGGCACCCGTTCCAGTGGGAGGCGATCCTCCACTGTCCAACGGCAGAAGGACACAGAGCGGTGCCCTCCTCGGTGAGTAGAACTGGAGATTGCATGCATGTGTGGCTGGCAGGCCGAGCGGACCTCTTGCGGTTGTTCCAAAGAACGCTCTTCAGGCAGGCAGACCCGGTACCCGGGGACGCTGTGCGGTTCCTCTACACGCTGCTGAACACACCCCCATGCGAAAGAAGATACGCCTGACAGGGGGTGACACAAAGGAGAAGAAGATTGGAGCGCATGGTGCAGATACCCCATCGTCGTGGCCCAGTGGATACACCACACCTCTTCTGTCCCGTGGAGGATGGTTCGAACCCCGGGGGGGATAGAGATGCACCGAACGACCCGAACCCCCTTTTTTGGGCGAGAGAGAGAGAGAGAGAGAGAGAGAGAGAGAGAGAGGGAAAGAGAGAGAGAGAGAGGGTAGAGCATAGTGGGAAAGGAACAGAGAGGAGCAACAGGAGAGAAGGAGCAGGGGTGAGCAAGAGAGAATGGGAGGGAGAGAGTAGGAGAGAGACCCACAGAGCAAGAGACCGGGGCTAACCGGCGCAAAGGGAGGGTGGTGGGTTCGAGCTGACCAGGGTAAATGGGACGCCACGGCAGCACGGAACAGTCAAGAAATGAAAAAGCAGGGCGCCGTAGCGCCCCTGAGCCACAGGCTCGACACGTCGTCACGTGTTGAACAGCCGAAGCATGACTGGGGCTGCGAGAGTGCGGCCCACGTGAGGCAGCTGGAAGCCAGTGGGCAAGAAAAAGTGGACAGCATGCGCATAAATGGTGTCGAGCGAAAAAGGTAGACGCCACACACGGTACAGCAATGAACTGTTGAGAAACCTGACGGCAGGAGCACAAGCTGAAGTGTAGAGACGCCTTTGCACCAACACAGGCGCCTTTGCGCCCCTGGGGCACGACAACGACACGTCCTCACGTGCCAGGGAAAGAGTGCAAGCCAGGGGCACGACCTGTAGGGCAAGGGTTAGAGTCTAACCGGCACTGCAGGTGGGTGGTGGGTGCGAGCTGACGTCACTGTCCAGAGGAGCAGAGCCAATGCACAGTCAGAAACCACCTGGTGTGGTATATAACTGGTCTACGCTGCAGTGCAGCAAGCAAGACATTGAACAATTGTGGTTATGACCATGCGCCTGTGACACGGGGGCGTATGCGAACCCAGTTTCCGTTGCCTCATGGCCCCCCCAAATGGGATGGACGACATCGTCCGGCAAACTGCAGGCCCACGTACCAGTGTGGGAAATGCTACTCCATGAAATGGAGAAGCCAGGTAGAGACGTCAGATGGGAACATATCCCAGCACATGTCAATGTGCAGGGGAATGAGGTGGCAAATGGATCGGCGATGGAAGGCATGTGCTCCAATCCACTATGGTCCAAGCAAGTGCTACAGGATTCGTCGGATTCAGAATCCACACTGGGGTTAAGGGGAGGGTCGGGATCAGAATCTGAGGACACCAAAACGCTGTGGGCGTCCCTGAGTATGGTGCCCATGGACAGTGATGAAATGACAGGGGAAGCGTCCGGGGAGCTAGCACCACACGGAGCAGAGTTGTGCAGTTCGTGTAGTGAGGAGTCTGGGGTAGGGTTCATGGAGACGGAATGGGGGGGGGGGAGATGTCACAACAGACTGAATCAGAATCCCAATCCTTCAGTACGGATGTGAGTGACATAAGGCGACAGCGCAAGAGGCGAAAATTTAGGAAAGGCCGCTAACCTAGGGCACAGGGAACTGACCCAGACTGATGAGGCAAAGAGCTTGAGTCTGAGCGACCCTGAAATGCAAAATGAGCCCTGCGTCTTGACTGCGGTATCTCTGCAGCATCTCATTACTGCAAATGCTTGAGCGCTCAAACCTTGCGCATTGTCGCGGAGTAAATTGTTGACGTGAGCCCCGCGTTCTGTCGCGGAACACGGCAGCAACTCATTTCAGCAACAGCTTGCGTGCAAATGCAAACTCCGCGTCTTGTCGTGGAGGAACTCGCTGGCGTGATGCCGCCACGAAGGCCATGGGAGACACGGGAGAGGTGGTGGAAGCCGCAATATCGACACGGCCCGTACACGCAAGTCAGCCCGTCTCCAAAGAAAAAAAATTCAAGCCGCAGCAAGCACGACAACGTTTCAAAGTACAAGCATTGAGTCAGCTGGACGGGTGAGGATTATCAACTCGGAGCTGGAAACTATGGTGTGGGCTCGGAACCAGCAAATCAGGCTTCGACTGGATCAACCTCACAGCACGAGGATGCACTGTGAAATTGTGGACAACCACGGGGAGCCGTTGCTGATAAGCAATCAGGAGCTCTACTCGGTGATGGTCCAAATCAACTCGACCCTGAAGACTCGGGCCCTGACGAATATGCGGGTTGAGTGGCGGCCCAAGAGTGCGGGCAAGTGGCACCCGTTTCGGTGGGAGGCGATCCTACACCGTCCAACGGCAGAGGGCCACAAGGCGGTGTCAACCTCAGTGAGTAGGAATGGAGATCGCCTGCACGTGTGGTTGACGGGTCGAGCTGACCTGATAAGGCTGTTTCAGAAAACACTCTTAAGGCAGGCAAACCCGGTCACAGGGGACACTGTACGGTTCCTCTGCACGTTGCTGAGCACGCCGCCGTGCGAACGACGGTACGCCTGAGTTGCACGGGCAAGTAGAGGGGGGGGTAAGACGAGGCAGAGACAAAGGGAAGAGAGGGACAAAGAGAAACCCGTGGGGAGGGCGAAGAGGAAGAGAAAACCCCTTGGGAGGGCGAAGAGTAAGACATAACCCCTTGGGAGGGCGAAGAGAAAGAAGCATAGAGAGAGAGAGAGGCCCGCAGAGCGAGAGGTTTGAGACTAACCGGCGCTGTGGGAGGGTGATGGGAGCGAGCTGACCCAGACAGCCAAAGAACTTTCAATAGCCATCTAGAGTGGCACGTGTAAGGCAACATTCGGCACTGATCTGGTTTGCGCTGCAGTGCAGCAAGGCAAAACATTGAACTGAGTGTGGTGATGACCATGCGCCTGTGACACGGGGGCGTGTGCGAGCCCAGTATCCGTTGCCTCATGGCCCCCAACTGCCCCCCCCATCCCCCCCTTCCAAGTCTGGGAAGCCTTTCACCATTGCAACCTCCCACCACGGCACAAGGATTTTATTCATAAGGCATTATGGGCCAGGCTCCCAGTAGGCCATCGACAGCAGAGCTGGAAACCGCTAGAGGTGTGGTGCCCTATTGACCAGGAACTAGAAACCGTCACACATTCACTGCATCACTGTCAATTTGTTCAAAAATCTTTTGAATTCATTAATCAGGTCTTCAGGCCAGAGGGTTTCCAACCTTTTAACGTGTCCCAACTACTGCAAGAGGACCCTGCAGCCTCACTGAGCACCCCAGGCCTTGTGGGCTGGTCAGCCGTAATTACCAACTGGTCGCTCCGATGCACTAAAAAACACCAGTCACATTCCAGGGTCATGTGGGACAAACTCTGCGACCAATGGTATCATGTTCTAAACCTCTGGTCCTCGTGCCCACGCTACCTACCCATCCCGGGGACGATCCACACCTGGTTCCTGACCAAGCTGCGGCGATCGTCCCGCTCGCGCGCCACCACACAACCCACGATAGAGCAACCGGACCCGCCCCCCTCTTTTCCCAATAACCCCCCTACCCCCCCAACCCACCAGAGCAAAAGCACGCGCCACGGCACGACAAATGAGCAAACTTGAAAAAGCAGAGGAGCTACAGGAAGTCCTGCAGGACCTTCAAGACCAAGGTATCCCGCGAGTCTATACCGACGGTTCCTCCGCTGTAGAAGGACCGGCATCTGCGCACTAAGCAACTTTTTGCACTCCCTGAAAATGAACTTGATGCTAACGACTCAGGAGCCCCCTCCCCGCTGCCAGGAAGCTCCCAGGGCAGCAGGGGTACAGACTCCGGCAGTGGCACAGCTACATGGCATCACTCACATATATCAAGCTGCAGTACGGATGGTGGGCGATCCTACTCGACTGATGGCAATCGCAACTGGCCGATCGCCACGAGCATGCCTCTTCTCATACCTGTCTTTCTCCCGCCCTAGGCTAGCAGCGCTTTTTTGGCCCTGGCCCCCCCTGTTTACTGAATGCCTCTCTCTCTCAACTCCACCACCAGTGTTTACCCTGTGAAACCGTAATCTTCCATGGACCAAGGGTAAGGCCGAGTGAGTGCCATGCATCAGCAGCCTGAGGAACATGGGTAGTGGTAGAATGCAGTCGATCCTTGATTGACGCTTTATTCTCTTGGCGGGCTGAGTATTGGGTTTGAATGCAGCAACTAACCTGCCCTGGGCGGCGCCCACTGAACGGTCGTCAACGCAAGCTGACCTCGGCTATGTACATAGATAGTGGAGCACCCCAACCAAGAAGGGGACACTTTGCATTTGCAATTGCCCGGAACACATGAACATTCGAACTAACGGCTGAAAGTGTCTATGGCGGGGACATTCAGTCAATCGGTACCGACCATTGAGCCCCCTTCCAAGTTTTGACAGATAGCTGGGGGGGTGTCGCATCAGGATCGGTTGTAGTTGCCCCCCCGTGGTCCGTAGCCAGTTTCCTGGGTGTCAGTGTTAGCGCTCTTGGTATGCACATTCCCCCTGTGCTCGCGCAGTCTGCTCTTTAGGGACCCTTTGGCAGGAAATAGCGGCAACCAACCAAAGCCCCATAGGAGATGACAACCACTATTCGCATTCTACGCTTGTTGTGCCACAATCCGGGAATTTTGTACCAAAAATTTCCAGTGGCATTTAAGAATTGGTGCCAAATTTTCTCTGCACCACATTTTGCCGTTCCAAATTTCGTGCTTACCAAAATTAACAGCCCCCCCCCCCCCCCCCCCCCGCGACGTTGGAACACCACTCCTCTCTGCTTTGGCTGCTGTGCGCTGTACGCGTTTGTGAGACGACTCCACTAAGAAGCGGCGGTCTGGCATGGCGGATTGGTGCCAGACTGGGTTTGCGGTCATGCACCATACCGCATCTTCGTGTCTGCCGCCTGCTTGCCTGTGCTGCTGCTGCCCCCCTCTGTGTAATGTCAGTCCTTTCATGGTTTTGGGGGCTGACTGCTCCTTGTCCCTTACAGCAATGCGCCGAACTGATTGGGCACTTTCGAAGGGGTCCGACAACGGCTTCTGCTTTTGCCGTGTAGGCTGCAGGGTGGGGCGCTGCGGGCGCAAACAGCCCCCGTCTTCCCCATCCATGAAACAAGCCCCACCAGCGGGTACAGGCAGCAACATATGGAGTCGCATGCTCCAGCGTTGAAATTGCAGTCACACTTTCATGCATTGACCGCCATTGCCCCTGCCATTGACCCTCACAGGTAACCCCCTCCCCTCCTCAAAAGGCCCACGCGTGAGAACACCCGGAAATCCCAAGCGGCATACTCCTTCAGCCTTGATGCCCCCCCCCCCCCACCCTCCCCAGGCATTGTTGTTGAGCCCAGCAGCTGCGCGTCTGAAAACGAAATTGGTTTGCTGCATGTCTTATGAAGCCCAGGCAGCGGGACGGAGCATCCAGGGCTCTTCACTGCAACAAATACAGGCCAGGATGCACACTCAGGCACGGCCCAGGACATCTGTTTAGTAACGGTGAGCGAACAGAGAGCAAAGGAGGAACAGGAACAGATCTGGTGCAGTGCTGCGGGCGCCGCGGTACACACACCACTGGCATTGTGGTGTGCGTTTTGCAAGGGGGGACGTGGCAGGTGGATCCACCTGCAGGACCCAGGGACTGCAGTCGTTCGTCCTGTATCTGCCTTTCGTTGCACTGCAGCCCCAGGAGAAGCCGTTCTACGGAATCTTTAAGTCCCGTACCGCTGCGAAGGCCACTGCCACAAACCTCTTCCGCGTGCTGGCTCCCTTCATGAAGGAGCACTACCCTGTGTTCTATGAAGGTCTGCGCCATGCCCGCCCTCTGACCGTGCCCTGGACTGTTCCGGGCCATGCCCCGCACCATGTGTTAGTACATCCTCACCCCCTCACCCACATGAAAGGCATGAGGATGGCTGATGGTTGGAGGAGTCATAACCTGCCCCCCCACCCCCTTGCTCCCAACTCAACGGGTGGACAACCAACCCCACCATCCATGCGTGGAGGCTTCC
This sequence comes from Eutreptiella sp. 'Long Island Sound 2002', assembly GCA_964036045.1. NCBI lineage: Eukaryota > Euglenozoa > Euglenophyceae > Eutreptiales > Eutreptiaceae > Eutreptiella > Eutreptiella sp. 'Long Island Sound 2002'. The sequence goes on from OZ038385.1 coordinate 20,649,882, forward strand.
CACCTCCCAAGGGGACCACATACGTACACCCGGAATTACCAAGCGGCATACTCACTCAGCCTTGATGGCAACCCCCCCTCCCTTTTTGCGAAAGCAACGTCCTTATCAGAACAACATGTGTTGCTTCCGCAATTTGTGGAACCGTGCAATTCGGCAGTTCCAAAAAAAAACAACTTCTGATTGCCCTCGAGGATGGCGTTTTTTTGGGGGCTCGGGATGGTATTTTGGGATGCTGACGACTGTCCTGCCACTTGGTGGGTGTCCAGGCTTACAGGTCATCGTGCATGGATCGGGCACTGAGGTAGTGCCTCTGCTGGTCTCTTCTTAGGGTGTGCATCAGCAACGCCCTTGTCAGAACAACAGGCGTTGTTTCCGTCATTTTCAGCGCTTTTGCCGTTATTCTCATAGGGGGGTTGGAGGGATCAATGCTGCCACTTTGCAGTGATTGCGCCTGCGTGGAAGCCAGTGTATGCAGAAGGGATTGTTGCCAAGTGACGTGGGCGACAGCAACTGAGAGGCGGGGGGGGGGGCAGGGTTTGTCCATGCTGCCACTCTCAGCCCTCCTTCATCCCCCTACAGGACCATCCAGGGACCACGGATATGGAAGGGCTAACCAATGAGACCTTTGCTTAAGATAAGTCAGGAAGGAGGTCTTCAGGCCTCTGGGAGGGTGGGAGGGAGGGTGGGCGGGTCGGAGGGCCGACTCCCCTTTAGTATAACCCATAGTATTTAGTATCATAGCTTTTAGTGTTGTCTTCCTGCTTAAACGCTTCTCGTGTCTGGATGGGTCCACCAGGGCACACCTCAAGGGGACGCACCGTGCGCTGTACACGCACTGTGCAAAAGGTAGGCTATTTTAGACCCGTTCTCCCCGTTGGTGACCGTGGTAACCACTGTCTTGCCAGACACTGGACTGCCCCAGATTCCTACCCAGTCCAAAAACTCAGCCTTCGTCGTCGGTTTGCCAAAGCCCACAGACAGTCAATGATTTCAGCGCCCCTCTTTTGTGCCACAGGTCTTGGTCTCAATGATGACCGCTTCTTCTCCAATCAGCTGCTGCTTTGGAACATTCACGTGTGGCTGCTGCTCCGCAGGTCCATGTGCATGTATGGCCTCAGGTTGGGGTAGGGCCGGCTGTTTGGATGGATGGCATGTTGGGCGTCTGGGGGTAAGGGGGTTGGGTGGTTCAATGGGTGTGGGAGTGGGTGCTCTGTAGGTGCATGGCTGTGGCTGTACTGGTTGGGGGTAGGGCCTCAGATTCACCCCGATTTAAAAAAAAACCAATTCAAAGTTGTCCGAATTTGGCAAACAAATTTGAATTCGTGAAGTCGCATGACACTAGAGCCCTCAGGGGATATCAACCGAATTTGGCATATTCGGGGCGAATTTGGGCTTCAAATTCGATCCCACGGATTCCGCCTGAGGCCCTAGTTGGGTGGGTGTGGGGGGGGGCGATGTAAAGATGGGTGGTTGTATGGATAGGTGGTGTACTGCTGCATGGGTGGATAAGTTGGTGAATGCATGGTTGGATGGTACATGGAGGGGTGAGAGGGAGTGTGATTGGATGTGTGCGGGATTAGATCGGTTCGTAGCACATGGGTGTGTGGATGGGTGGGTGCGTTGTGGATGTCAGGCATGGGGTACAGCTATTGTGTTGTGTGGTTCACGAGCTGGCTGCGTGAGCCGAGCGTGAACCCCCCAGTGCTTCGTATGGGCTTGCATACCTCTGGGACGAGCCCCTTTCCCTCTCCTGGGGCAATTTTTTGCAGGCTGGATTACGTCCCCAGCAAGGCAGCCTACGTACACTACATTACCAAAGCGTATTTCACTCGGTTTGGCGATGCGCACGCTGGAGAAGACGAGGAGAAGGTGCGAGAGACCGGGCAGAAGTGTCTGTGTTCAGCCGAAGGGGGGGGGGGGGGGTGCCTTGGTTTTGACCCCCACCCTATCCCACCCCCTTCCCTCCGCGCCCAACGGGTGAATGGTCTTTCAACCACTGGCTGACCATGCGGACCAGTTCCTGAATTGCCTCCCATGTCCCTTCAGGCCGTTGTCCTCTGTGCCTTTTGGACGATGTGTAGTTGGGACAGAGTTGCTTCAGCGACTATTTGGGATGACGGATTTCAGGCACTACTGCCCCCCCCCCCCCCCTTTTTCCAGGCGGCGGTAGGCGTCAGGGTCTTCTGCAGGGCCCACTTGGACTACGAATTGATGGCTCTGCGGGGCAGTAGGATGGTAGGAATGTTGGACCTCGCCGTTTGAGCATGATTGGAATGGATGCTTTGGCACATACACACGCAGACGCACATGTCCTGATGTTTGTTTGTTGGTTCGTTGCAGTGTTTACCCTTGCTACTTGGTTTAACACTGTTCTCTGCTCCCTCTGAGGTTGAATGGATGGCCTGCTCTGCCCCCTGGGGCAGGACTCGGGAACAAATAATTTATGTTTTGCAGAGACCGTAGGAATGGTAGGATTGTTGAACCTCGCAGTTTGAGCATGGCCCGGAATTGCAGCCTTGGGGCGTGGGCACACACACACACACACACACACACACACACACACACACAGCGTGACCCGTGTGCTAGCATATGCTGCAACCCTGTTAGCTTGCTTGGGTAAATCCAGTCTGCCCCTGACAAATGTCGCGGAGCTTTGACCTGTCTAAATGCCGTTGCCATTGGCAACCGCACGAACGGGACGGCAAAAAAAGCCAAGAGTAGAATGCCTGGAAATGCTGTGAATTGCTGATGAGTAACACTTGGTGATCCGGAACCCCATGGCCCTGCATTACATTCCCCACATCGGTGGTGGTGAGGTCCTCCAAAGTTTACAGTCGTGGGAATGGCTGAATGTGAACCATACCTGTGCTGGCGTGGGAGGGAGGCCAAGGGGCAGGAGCAGCATTTGTGAGCAGAGGGACAACTGTCACACCTGTCCCCGGTCGCCTAAACATTCCTGACATCTCAGACCGGTGTGTATGCTGGGAGTACCAATCGGCACACTTACTCAGGCAGTCCCCCCCCCTCCCCCCGCCCTCTCTAGAAGCCGAGTAGGACTGCACTGTCATCTCTGCTGAGTTGGCCGTCAGCGTATGCCCCGGCCCGTTCCACTGCAGGCATCTCCCTCCATGCCAGGCTCCCACCTCCTCACCCTCAGCAGGCCGGCAACAGCCTCAACCTACCCAACCCTCATGGGCCCCTCATGATAGCTGCCTGCGTGCTATTGTATGTGCCTGCACTGGGGTGCGTGTCCAATCTGGCGATTAAGCTTTCTTTCCATGTGTAACAGGAGGAGCACCAGAATCATGCGTTCACAGGATTATGCTTGCTGCATTGTGAAGGGAAGTTCGGCAGGATGGGCGGGAGGGAGGGTGCAACTGGGAAAAACAAGTTGGCTGTGGGTGGCATCCCCCCCCCCCCCCTCTGTAATACATTCATGCATGATACTGCCACCTCAGTAGTAGTATTTTCGCAACAGTAATTGATTGTGGTGCCCCATGTCTTTGAGCTGGTTGACAAAGGCTGTGGTGGCAGGTCCTTCTGGCCCCTCTCTGTCCCCGCAGGTTGTGAAAGGGTCTTATGACACAGCTCATCTGGAAGCCGTGGTGGTGGGGTGGGAGTGGACCACAAAGCAGTCTTCCTGCCTGTGCACAGGGCCGCCGCTGGCCTCAGTATGCGTGCAGACATACCGGATCCACAAGCAGGCTTGCGCTTAACAGGGGTAAACCCCTTTTGGGGTGACATTGATGTCCATCCTTCATTGTTCACCCCCACCCCCTATTTGGCATGTCGGTCAGCCCTGCCAACAGCTTCTGTCCGCTCCCAGAGGCCCTCCAACCGACTTGTACCCGCCAGAAATGCGTCCCAACCATTTTTCTGATACCGCGCCTTACCCCAGAGCCCCACCCACCCGCTTCCCAAAATGCATTCCTGCCTATGGCTGATGCCCTGTCTGTTGAGTATCATGCTCGTCTTTACACACAGGTCCACCCACGTATAAAGCGGCGAGAGAAGTCCAATTTGCCCTATTTGATCTACAGTTTCTGGTTGGCATTGGACGACGCCATTAACCAAGAGTCGGACAGCATGCTAGTCGCCGCTTTGCACAGGTCTGGTCTGGAATCATGGGATCAGCCATGATGGTAGTCTCTCTATTATGGAGAGCAATGGTGTCAGCAGAGTGATGTTCATGGAAGTTCTGTTCTGTCAGTTTTTTTGTTGAGAGTGTACACCAAAGCGAATTACTCGTGCCCTGTGCCTGTGTCATGTGTTGTGTGCTGCAGCCCCACCATTGTCATCGCCCTGGAAATGCATCTGTTGTATGAGGTGCAACAAGCAGGGGCATTGGGTTGGGGCAGTCCTGCACTTGAGGGGGCTGCCCCCCGCTCCCCGGCCCCAACGTACACACAACCCCCCCCCCCCCCCCGTTCCGGAGACCCAGTTTCCCCGAATCAGCCCGAATCCTCAGCCTGAATCAGTAGATTTCTGGCAGCAGCAGCAAAAATGACCATTTAATGAAGGTTTCTGTGTTTTGGTGAGATGTACCTCTGTGCAACTGTGTTCAATTTTTGTTAACAGACAATTCTCATGGAAGAGTGTTCTGTTTGTGGCAGCAAGAGCAAGGGGTTAACATTGATTTCAACTTGGGTGTTTGTGCACAGCGTGCATATTACCACACAATAAACATAATACAGACTGCAGTGCAACGTCCAGATAATGTTGTTCAATCCAAGCCTGTTGAGTGGCGTCAAGGTCATTGGTTGGGGTGTATTGCACGCTGTGCGCGCACTGTGCACGAAGGTCGTGCAGGACCACACCCAAGCTGCATAATGGTGCCTAGTACGAGTAACAATGAGCCTTGTTATGCATTTATATGAGTTGCTTGCATGCCTAGCCCACATGAGAACATTACTTTCATCTCATTCACGGACCTCATTGTGAACATACAATTAGTACACCGTAATGTCATTGGGATCCTTCAATTCCAAAGATCCCTAAAGAGGTGCTCATGACCTACATGACATGCATTCTTTTGCATTTTGCATAATTTCAGATCTGTCAGCAGAAATTGTATCAGCCCTTGTATGCTTTACATGGGTTAGTATGGACCTTGTATGGTTTAGATGGGCAAGAATATTGCTTACTGCAGCAAAAAACCCCCAATTTCTCCTCGATTTGGGGATTGTTGGTGCTTGCCCTTGACATGTCCCAGAGACTCACTGTTCAGCAAGTGTTGCAACCCAAGGACCCATGCTTCCTCTCTGATGACATGGCGAATTTTTTTTTGGCATTGCTTCAACATGGACAGTCTTTGGAACTGGTGGACAAAATTCACCCACTTTGGTGCACATATTGTGCTGTAGGCGCTCACCTCTGTGGAACAAGTCAAGCAGAAACATACATACAATCATCAAACAGGAACAGGAAGCAGTTTTGCAGAAACTTCGGGATGATGTTGTGAAGGGTACTGCCCATCTCTGACATGCCACTGATCAAAGATGCCGTGCCAATTAAGGAGTGCACTGTTTTTCAAAAATTCTGAGATATTTTGGGTTTCCAAAGGACTCCAAGTGCACAGCGACCAAAAGGAAGCTGTTTTTAGGCTCTCGCACATTGTGGAACATCAAGCCCCACCCCTGCCCTGTTTTATCCCAATTTACTCCTGCCTGCCCGAATCATTGAGCCAGAATAATTGGATTTCACCCCCTGGGCGGGGGGATGGGGGCGCACACACCCACAGCACAGCCACATAAAACTTCAAATGGATGTGTGTAGGCTCTCCGGATGCCCCACATGCCAAGAGGATGAATGCGTGTTGTGGGCTCTCTGAATGCCCCATACACAAAAAAGGTGAATGTATTTTGGGCTCTTTGGACGCCCCAGATGCCAAGAAATAACAGCGAGCCCACATGCTGTGCTGCACAGCATCAGTCCACGACATTGCCTCGAGACACCCACCATGTCCTCCACCTCGAAGAACCCCTCCCCTCCCAGTTAAAAACCGAGATTTGTGCCCGCCTGGAGGCAAAATTCCAGGCACCAGCCCCCAAAGTCATGACGCCAGTGCAGGCGCGGCAGTTTAAATGGGGGTGTTGTCATGGTGACATCATGAGTGTGCTCCCCACCCATCGAAAATTTTGAACCCGACCCCTTCACCCCCCAACCCAATGAGTGGATAACCAACCCCTCCAAAAGTGGAGGATTCCCTCCTCAAAAGGTGAACCAGTACGGACATCCAGAAGTACCAACCTGCATACTCCCTTGGCTTTTATGGCCAGCCCCCCCCCCCCCCCTTCCCTTTCGGGGATGACTGTCAATCGCAACCCAACCGCTTCTGCCCTCCCCCCCCCCCCCTGCCCTCTAACCGTTTTGCAACCGCCAGCATGGCCAGTGAACCCGCTTTCCAACCGCCAGTAACTGCGCTTGCAGCCGCTCTTGAGATCTTCCTCCAGCCTCCCTCCCCATCAAGCCCATCCCTGTGCTGGGGCAGGGGCAGGAAAGGGGCATGGGCAGGGGCAGGAAAGGGGCATGGGCAGAGGCAGCAGTCTCGGTTGGGTCATGGGCACCTCCTCTGTGCAGTGTGTTCGTGGCCTTCAGTGACGAGAGTGGACCTTCCCATGATATCGGCCCCCACTGTCGCCCTCTGTTTTCTTTGGTTAGGAACGACCCCGTCACTGACCACTTCGAGACCGTCACAGTCCAGCAGCTGGAAAACTTCGTCGAGTACGTCCGCTTTCAGATGGCGTTTCTGGACGGCCTGGACAATGAGCGCTTCTTGAGTGCCGCGTGGGAGTGGCCGGCCCCCTCCACAATGATGCACCTCCCGTCGTCCCCCTGAGAGCTCGAGGGTTTGGGGACGTGATCCCCGTTTTGGGGGCTGTTTCAAGCGTACCCAAACGACCAGACATACTCCCAGTGTCCGGCAGAGTAAATGAGTCTCGTTAGGACCCAGCTACTTACTTTGTGCCATTCAGTAATACCCGCTCCTGTCGCACTCAGAGCCCGGGATGCAGGCGCCAAGTCGGGAGGTGCCCTCCCAAATCTGCGCAGTTTTGGGCCAAAAAACCCTTTTTTTGTCCAAAACAGCCCTAGAACCCCCACAAACTGCCAAATGAAGGACAACGGTTGGTACACTCCACATGCGGCTTGACTTCCTCGTGTCAAAGAGCCAACCTTCTGGGTCCCGTGCCTGGCCGAAGCAAGGGATGCGGGTCGCTTTATCTATTCCCAAGGCTTTGTTGGGCTTGGGAGGGCGCTTTTATGCCCAAATTATAGTGTTGCAGCAGCACACAGAGACGGTGCGTCAGCGGTCGACTTTTCGTACGTTCCAGGGCATTGGCTTGTGCAGTTAGATTTCTGGTGCATCCTTTGCCTCGTAGTCGTCGGTGGTGACGGGCCTGTGATGCGCATGCGCATGCACTGTGCCGACCTGCCACTTTGCGGTCCGCCACTCGCAAACAGCAGTGCACAGGGTCTCTGACCATCGCATGGGCAGCCAGCCTCAGTGGGTACAGGCATAGCCATCCTGAGGGACCTCCACGATGTTGTTTACTTTTTTTAAGCGACAGCCATCAGCCAAGGGCAGTTGGAGGGCAACCGATGGTGGTTGCACGGGATTTCGAGGCTCAGCCCTGATCTCTGAGCACACACCCCAAGCAAGTTTGGCGTCTTTAGAAGCGAAAGCCGTGGCATTCATCCCTTTCAGCTAATTTGGAGGTTACTGTGTCCAGTTGGGAGCCCCAAAACGTTCACGATATGCATTTGCGCTTTTTTTTTTGCGCCATGTCCTTTGTAGCGTTCCCTTGTTGGCAGGCCTTAGGGACACGGATCTGGCCTTAGGGAAACGGATCAGGCCATAGGCACATGAAGGCTGAGTAAGTGAGTCAGGCTTTTGGGGGGAGCACCTGAGACCCAACCATTTCTACACCAAAAATGGCCCAAACATTTTGTTTTGGCATTCCCCTGAGGATTCGGTTGTCAAATGGGATAAGGCAGGAGGGGAGGTGTGGTTGGGGGCCTCTTCCCAGGGACACAGGCACTAGTTCTGACGTGTCTATTTCACTGCCCCGCTTGTGCGTCGTCAAACTGGTCACAATGTCTTGGGGGTCTCACAGATCAGGCCTTAGGCACACGGATCAGGCATTAGGGACACGGATCACTGTATTTGCACTGTTTGCACGTGAGCTCGCCCAAGAGGCCCCTCACACCCTGCCACAACTCTTCCCCCAGCAACCTCCACCAAGGGACAGTATTTGCAAGGGCTTCAAAGTTAGACAATTTCCTAGAGAAGTTGTTCAAATACCTGATGCGGTGCACGCATGGTGGGCAATCTCCCCCCAGGGTAGCTAACCATGTTCTTGTGGCCTCCGATATTCTGGCTGCAAAATACCCAGGATCCCCTACGTGATGGTGAGCAACGCTCATACCACGGGTTTTTGCCAACCAGGGTTTTGCCAGCTGGTGTAGGCGCCATTTTGGTCTACTGTGGCAACTGCCCTTCGTTGTACGACAGCTCCTCGACACTTGATTGGCAATATCCAACAGCACACGTGCCATGTGTTTTAAGCAGACTGCTGGGCCCATCTGCCTCAAGTTTCCCATCCTACTTCAGGGCTGTCCTTTAGGAACGAGGTATTTCTTTTTTTTTTTCTTCAGGAGGGCCAGAGGTCGTTGGTGGCCGGATTTGTGCACCCGACGGCGGTTGATAATCAACCGACGGCGGTTGGCGCTTAACCAACGCCGGTTGGCTGATGCCCTACCGCAGTTACTCGCCGGCTCCCGCTCTGCGGAGGTTCGAGTGTACCGGAGACCGGCGATTTCCCCCCCCTTTTTAGTCTTAAGGATCGCCCAGTCCTACTTCCATTGCCTTGGGGACGCAGATGCCTGAGGTAGCCTGTGACCCTCTTGCAGAGGAATCGGGGCATCGAGGGCATCTCTGGTTTGACGGCAGCCGCGCATCTGGGAAACGTGGATTGACGCTGCGTACGGGGCGTTCAAGATGCCTGAAGGCCGAGAGATAGAGAAGGGGGGTGGAGGAGGCACAGGGGCTGGGGAAGTATGGGAGGAGAAGAGGGCGTCGGAAGAGTGCGGAGGTATGGAAGGGGAAGGGAGGCGCTGATAGGCACTGAGGGCGGCGGTTAACCTCCGCCAACCCACCCAGCCCCCCGCCCCCCCTGCGCAAGCCCAGCGCTGTCTAAGCGCGACGACTGTGTGTTTCGGGGACCGCCATTTGTGTGGACCAGAATGTGAAGTCTCCAAAAAGTGAGGCTGTTGGATGTGGGAAAACAACGAAAGAGGGACTGGAGCACGCATTCAAGGCCTGTCCCAGCCCTTCACAGCATCTCGCTCCAGCTTCACGAGAGTCAGGAGGCAGGGGGGGGGGGTGGAGCCCGTTGAGGGTTTGCCATTGTCTGAAGTGCACAAGGCTGAGGGGAAGGAGGCGAGGTCCTCCCTATGGGCTCAGCCATCGCTTTGCACAACCCACAGAGGCAGGCAGGGTTTGGGGCGGGCATTGCATCCGTGAAGCGGCAGGAGGCTGCCGTCATGAGCCATGGGACAAACACTCCGCCCATCCACAAAATCGCAATCGCCCAACCGCCACAAATGACCTCGATCGGCCTCGCGGGGAATGGATTCCAGCGGCAACCAGAGTGGACGGCGCTGTTGAACAGGGCCTGCCTACCGCTCACGCGGTTTGTCTGTCCGCTCAAATTGCTTGACCTGATCTGGAATGCGCTCGTACCTGCCACAGCATTCCCGCATGCCTTTGTGGAGTACCGCCTTCTTGCCCCCTTACACCCTCTACTGCTATTGCTCAGTGGCAAACACCCCTTACCCCCCGGGTGGTAGAGGGCAAAAAAAAGTTCAAACCGAACTCCAATTTCGGGCCCCTTCAATGAATTTCACTTTTTTCCTGAGGTAAAAGCTTTCAGATGTGGAGGGGGGGGGGGTTGGGCTTGGCACTCACTGACACATTCACAAGTCAGCAAATGGGGCAAGAGAGAAGGGACCACATGTCGGCAGATGGTGGCATGTCAGGGGGATGCAAGTTCTCCTCCTCCCAGCAGTCTGCTGTGCCCAGTCTCTTGGCTGTTGGTCTTGGGCCAACATGCGGCCCACCTCCTGAGACGGCTTCCAACGGATGCATTGTGGTGTGTGTCATGCTGTAGATGGCCACATTGCTCGTGCAGATGTAAAATACCAAAAAGATGGGACGTCGTCTTATGGGGCATGGGCAGCCACGTGCTCGATGGGGAACCAGGCCTTCTGCGTTTGAGAAGATCTGGTCTTTTCAGCCACCACTCACTCTGGCCTCTGCAATCTGCCAGTCTCATTGGAGGGGGGCTGCATAGCCTATCATGGCAGTGACTGTGTATACTGTGGTACATGCGCTGTCTGTACAGGGCCTTCGTAGATTGCCACCTAATGCGCAGTGATTCAGTGCCTTTGTGCTGTGTGCACACATGTATGGCTACCTGCGGGGGTGGGGGGGTGGGGGCGGGGTTTGGAACAGACAAAATTTGGAACGGCAGAATTTGGCATAACAAAAGTGTACCAAATTGTGCCATGTTAGCGCTCATTCCCTGTGTGCCTGCGCAGTTTGCTCTACAGGGACCCTTTGGCAGACTCCAAGCCTCCAGGAAGTAACAGCATCCCACCAGAGGCCCATAGGAAATAACAACCACCGTTCACAGTCAGACTATCCTTCTTGTGCCACAATTACGGGAAAATTTGTACAACTTTTTCAGTGGCATTTAAGAATTGGTGCCAAATTTTCTCCGCACCAAATTTCGCCGTTCTAAATTTGGCCATTCCAAATTTTGCATGCACCAGACCCCCCCACCCCCCGGGTCCCAACCGGCATACTGTCTCAGCCTTTATGTCAACCCCCCTCCCCCCCCTCCGGTATGTGTATGCAGATATGTATTTGCACGTGCTGGGGCTGTTTCGTTGGCTTGGACTTGGCCTTTGGTGTTTGTGTTTTTTGTGTTTGGGCTTAAGATAGGTAGCCTGACAACTTGCTACCTGCTGGTCAAGTATGGTGGCTTGTGATTCGTCATGTGTGGAGCAGCATACTGGAAAGTGTTGATTGGTCGTTGAGTCCCAACATTGTCTAGCCACACTTACAATTCACTCACAATCAATTTTGCCCTCACACTCACAATAACACTCACAATTTATTTTGTCGTCTTCATTTGTTTGTGGTAGCACTAAAAATGGTGAAATATGGCCGTGAACCCTGAGTGAGCAAGGGGGCTTGGCTGTTTAGCCAAATCTTCTTCTTTTCTTTTCTTTTTTTTATTTATATTTGTAGTGTTTCTTCACCTTAAGTATCCATGCAGGCCTCAATGTGCAGTGTGCTAGCACGGGCTATCTAGCACAGAAATTTCGGCATTTGCATTTTGAGCTGGTTCATGCATGTGGTCCCTGTGCGCACAGCTCTCTCTACCGACAACAGTTGATCCAAATGGAGATTCATCTGTGCGAGCATGATGTCCTGGATCTGGAGCTGCTCTGCTCTGCTAGGCTCCAGCAAGGTCTGCCCCTGTGCTTGAGATGGAGTCAATGGTTGTTAGGTCTTAGGCAGAAACTTTGGCACTTGCACTGTAGGGTGGTTCATGCAAGTGGTTGCAAAGTGTGGGTCCAAATGAAAACACATCTGTGTGGGCTCTCTACTCCGTTAGGAAGGTTCGGGACATATGTGTGAGAGTTGTGTTACACAGTGTCTCTTTTGGCTGGGTATGGGCCACAAAGATTGGCCTAAACTTGGGCAGAATAGTAGACTTGTAGTGACTGGTAAAAAATCAATAAATTCGTTGCTATCATACATTCCATTCACAAGTCATTTGCAATCCAGATTAGCCTTCAAGCACCTTGGGGTAAAAGGCAGATAGACAGTGGCAAAGGCCTGCAATTTAGTGTTTGCCATGAGTCACTGCCACCAGATTGCCAATGACGAGTTTGGCTAGGCAAATGGATGGAAATTTAAGGCAAGCAGGTGTCAGCTACCGCTCGCAAAGGTATTTTTCGCACTGGTGCCCATGGCAGCGAAAAATGAACACCTTGCCCCCCCCCCCCCCCCCTCCCTTTGCGAGAACAACACCTTTGTCAGAACAGCAGTAGGTTAGGTGTTGTTTCCGCAACTTTGAAACCATGTCCTATTTTGCATTTGGGATTTCAGTGTTGTTCTTGCTGGGCGGGGGGGGGATGGAACAACCAAACACAGTAAGGTTCTAGCTGCCCCCGTGAAAACCTGCGTGAGGGACGGCAACCACAACACAGAAAGGGGGAGTATTGTACGCAGTGCAAGCACGGTGCATGTAGTGGGGTTATTCCATAGACCTACCCACCTATTCACGAAGGAAGTGCATGTGTTTCCAAGTTGTAACAGTATGACCATTGCACATACTGCACTGTGTCCCCTCATCGTATCAACCATGCCCCTTTCATGGCTTCTTGTGGGCATTGCTGTCACCTACACCTGATCAAATGGTGATGGGGTGCTTGCCACATTCATCTCCGTGACTGAGTGTTGGCAGTATGTGAGCATTGTGTATGATGCCAACGGTCACTGTGTGTCTCACGTTGCGCCCCACGGTGCCGCAAAAGCCACCAAGAATTAGTAGCAAGCATCTGGACACCAGTAGGAATGAACAGCAACCATGAAGAAGCCACCAGGCTTTAGCAGTGGCAATCCAAAAGCCACCAAGAATCAACAGCGACCAAGTAGGAAACATCAACAATTTTTCAAGAATAACCAGCCAGCATCCAGGAGCCTCCAAGCACTGTCAACAAGCATCCACAAACCTGTAGAAAGTAACAACAAGCAGCCCAGAGGCCTCCAGGGCACGCCATTTTTAGGGGTTCCAAGGATTGACCATTTCCCCATCCTTTGTTCCAACATGTTACACGGTATCCACACGGTGCGCGCAGGGTGCAGGTAATCCCCCACACACAAGCACACACAGGCAGACACAGAAACACATGAGAGGTACACATGATGTGGGAAGTGCACCCAAGCGTAGGCAGAACACCACCACAGCTGTGTATGTAGCTCGGCACAGAAGAGCGGGGACGGGTGTCACACAAGCCCCACATTCCAGAGGACGTTCTCACCAAGGCAAGGGGAAAAGCACAGAGACCAGCCAGGATTTGACCGCAGTGCCCATACTGCAGACCTGACCCCATTGACCCATGCTGGTGTCCATCCTTAGTATGGTGCTCCCCGTGCACATATGCATGGGCACGCACACATGCACATGCACTGGACATAGGCACATGCACTGGAAAATACAGTAGCTGCAGCACATGTCAATGGTAGAGCCCACACAAATGATCATCAGCCGGCAGAGTCACAACAACCAGCGTCTCTTGCACTGTCTACACACGGCCCCTGCCCGCAGCACCAGAGATTCTCTTCCCCCCTGGTCATGGGCACCATCCCCTATGCGCCAGGCTCTCAAATGCAGAGGCAGTAAGCTCACAGTAAGGATCGGCCTTCAGCCAAGTCCAAAACGCAATCCATACTCACCGCTCTTTTTGGGTGTTGGGTGGCGGTGCACTGCGTGTACGTCGCTTTTTCGCTGACATGGTCAAGATGTCACATTTCATCACTGATGTGTTAGAGAGTGTGGTCAGCTCTATGGCTTTTTGCCACGGACCAGCGGTTCTGAATAGTTGGGAAACGAGATTTCATTCCCACCATTGCTGGTCTTTTTCCACTATGCCACAAAAGCACAAGTGTTGGCTGTAGATTGGCTTGTGGGGATGCATGAGTATGCCTCTCCTTTGGGCTAAAAATCACAGCACCTGACCCCCCCCCCCCCGGAACAACAGGAGGGGGGGTTGTCTGGGTGGGTGGCTTGGTGCTGGGTTGGTGAGTGGGTCAGCCACCCGCCCCCTTCTCGGGGCCTGGCATATGCCTGACCCGACCTGGTCCATGCCTGACCCGACCTGGTCCATGAAACGTTGGATAGCCCAGCCTGGGCGAACCAAGGCATTAGATGCAATGATGGTATGCCTGTAATAGGCACATTTCAAGCCATATCGAAAGGGATAGCAATTCGGATCGTCTAAGGCGAAGGGAAGCCAATTGGCGGCCTTGTCTCTCCGTCTCTCCACCTCTTTGCTGGAGTAGTTACATGCAGACTTTTGCCTAAGGTCCCGGAGAGGGGGAAAAAAGCAAGGGAGACTGAGCTTCCCGACAAGCTGACAGACAGCCTGACAGACAGATAGATTGATAGATGGACAGGCAGGCAGGCGGGTGGGCGGGCCGGCGGACCGACCGACCACCGGCCGACTGATGGATGAATGGCAGACAGACAGACAGACAGACAGACAGACACACACACACACAGAGAGAGAGAGAGAGAGAGTGTGTGTGTGTGTTAAATACAGATAAATCCTTGATCAGCAGAAATCAATGGTGTACCCCTTTCTTTGCCCTGCGCCAGTCCTGTGCACTTCCCTACTCTGTGCTATGTCTCAGGCTGCAGCCCATGCTTTGTACTGCAGCCATGTCCCCAGCCCCTGGGCCCATAAGCCACCCCAGGCATCCCTCACAGGGCCCGCTGCGCTTGGCCGCCGCCCTGGCGGTGATCGGTGCCCTGCTGATGACGTACGCCATGGACTTTGCACAGAGGGCGCTGTTCATGCCCGTGGGTGCTCCTGTGTCCACAGCTACATGGACCGCAAGGCTGCCGCTGGTGTGCCTACTTCCTGTGAATTAGGGCTTGTCCCAGACGAACCCCCCTGCCCTTTTAGCATTGCAGGTCATGGGTGTATGGGTAACAGCCTTCACTGTGTCCGTCTCGGACAGGGTCAGCGGTGGCCTGCATCCCCAAGTCCAGGGCGGGTAGCCTGCAATGTCCGCATTTTGGTTGGGAGGGGTGGGGGGATGTAACCGTTGGGGTTGGCGTTGGGGGTCAGGAGGGCTGTTTGGGGACAATGAAGCAACGGACACTGAGCAACCGAATGCCCCCGTGAAACACGCATCGCAGTCATTGCATTGAACCACCGCCAAGTGCTGCCTTTATTTGACCTATCATGCTATCGAATGTTTCTGGGACTGGTTTACATGCCCTTGCCTTGCCCCGCTCGCCACCCCTTTCCCTGGCCAGAAACACTTCAAACCGACTGAAAGGGAAAAACTAAAGTTTACGGGGCTACACTCTGGTTTGGTCAGGCATCAGGATAGGAAAGCCTCCGCTTGGTACCGCCCGTGCTGTCACTGTCTGCTGTGACCATCACTGCCAGTATCAGGCCCCAACACAATATTGAGTGTTTTTCAACGCAGTGATGACACCCCCGGTGTTGCTCGTTTGTTTGATGATGGGGAGGCACCCTAGAAAGAGGAACCCACTTTAAAGAAGAAGCCTAAAAGTCAGGATCAAGGGATACAAGTGGGTGCATCTCCTGTGCACCAGGGAACCAACACATGGCGTGTGGAAGCGGGCCATGAGATGCTGGTGGAGATACGTGTGGTAGTTGCTCAATTGCAAACTGAAGGCAAGGTATCTGCAAATTCCTGTTGTGACGGGCCATGAACCTTGCATCTCCGAACGGAAATGGAAGGTTGGGGACGCAGAAGGTCATGCTGCCTCTGTTATACCTCGAGGAGAAGTTGACCGATGAAGAGGCTCATCCAGCTCACCGCCCCCCTCCCACATATCCCAACCCCCATCTGTGGCTCACGGCCCCCACTCAGGGTCCCTTTAGAACGGTCTGACATTTCCTCCAACCTGCGTTGTGCCCATACATCCTGCACTGACGACGCCCGTTCGGCGGGTTGGGTCATCATCAAATTCGGCAGGTGGGTCCAGCTGCGCCTGCCCCAAAGCCTTTGTCACCTTCTGTCTCGTTCGAGCTGCGCATGGCATTCAGTTCCTGGGTGCCACCAAGACTTTCGCTACGCCCTTTGACCCCCTTCCCAATTGCCACCGGGCTGTAGATCTCTGGGTTTCTGGTGCTAGGGCTTCAGACTCTAAAGGGTCAGGCGTGCCTTCTGGTCAGGGGTCACCCCCTCACCTGCGTGTATGGGGGCCATGACGTCAGGTTTTGAAATGACCAACAGTCCAGACTATCAGAAGACCCCAGCCAGAGAGGTTAGGGACCAGTGTACAGGAACGGTAGGGACTGATGCAGGCTGTGAACTGGGACTGCATCGGAGGCCGTGTGAAGGCTTGGCTGGAGCAAAGCGGCAGGCCCACACCTCACTTTTCCTGGCCCGAATGGTGACCAACCAGCATTTGTGGGACCCCTGGCGAATCGGGAGGGGGGCATCCGGTAGCCATGTATCCTTGCTTTATTCCCCCACCCTACCAAATGGCCCGAGCCCTCTGTGCTTCGCCGTTGCTTCTCCTCCTCTGGTTTGCCATGCTCTTTCTGCCCTCTGCTGCAGGGCCACACGAGTATACAAGCCATCCGCCCCGTGCACCGTCTGAAGGCCCTGGGCAATCTGCACTCTGCAACGGAGCACCCGTCCCATACGGACCTCGTGGCCTCCATTGGTACCTCCGCTTCCACTCTGACGCTTCTGCATATTTCAGAGCCCCCCCACCCCCTCCCACCCTCCACCACCATGCTGTTGCTAGAGGTTGTAGAGCATTACATCATCATACATCGCATGGTATTGCAACTGTATGACAGTTTTTTGCATTTTGCACAATATTAAGTTTTGCAAACGCCAAAAACACTGGTTTAAGTTGCAAGAGATCTGCAGGAGCACAGAAAAATCCCGAAAATTAGCATATTTTATGTGTTTTTTTTGTGTGTCTGAGGGCAGATGATGCATTGACAGGTATGACCAGTTGGACCGCAAAACAGTCTTCTTTTTATAATCATTAAATAGCTTTTTTTTTTTACAAAAAATTCCGCAGTCTTGTTGAGATCTTTCTCCCCAATCCCTTGGGAGTGGTTGGGTGTCCGGCGTAAGGTGCGTGTTTTTCTTTCTGTAGGTCGCCTACAATTTTTTCTGTAGGTTGTGAAAATGATGTAGATTGCGCATGGTGCACACGAATTACAGCAAAAAAAAAGTACACAACTTATGCATTTTTTTTACGTGACCTTCAGCAACCAGAAAAAAAGCGCACATGACCTACAGCAAAAAAAAAAGGTATGCAATTTTCGCTTTTTTTTTTTAACACGACCTGCAGCGAAAAAAATGATAAAGTGGCCAACTTTTTTTTTTAAGAGGGCTGTGCTGCCATTTTGATTTTACCTGGTGGTAGGCTTTTTATAGCCTTTTTCATTCCTCCCTGCTCTTGGGAACCCAAGACGGCAAGGATTTTGTGGAGCCCAAGGAAAATGATGTGGCCATTGCTGAAAGCAAAGAACACTGTTGCCCCCCCCCCCCCCGGACCAAGGTAAGTTCCCCTCGAACACAAGAACTGTTGCAGTTTGAATGATGATTGCACCCCCAAGGTAAGATTGCCTTCTTTGATACTATGATAAACTTGTGCTTGGTGCGTCCTGTGTCCTGTGTTGGGTCTTGGATCCCACCCCAGAGGGTGACATCCGTTAGTACATCTCCATCCATGGACAGCGAGTCTAGGTTCCTGAAGATCTCCACAGGATGCACAACTCCATGGGGCTTGTGCGCGGACACCAACCTGACTGGAAGAGTTGGAGTTGGGAACCACTGGAGGTCACAGGAACCTGGAGGGGCATTGCTTCAAGGGGCATTGCGACGCCTCGCGAGGAGGCCCGGGCATCCCCAGTCATTTTTCTTTCCTGTCCGCAAAAAGGCACGAAAAAACCACCCAGAAGATCAAATCATGTGTAGTTGGACTACCAGCCGTAAAGGTGGTTTTCAATGCTCGACACACGTCCACCACAGTCTGCCGAAACACATCTGTTCATCACGGTTCAAATGATGGTGCTATGTCCACAAATTGCAATAAGCTCCTGAGCAGAAGAACAGAGCTACAAACTCCAGCTATTATACACCGCGACAGCCGTAGACTCATGCCATACCTGCCTCAGCCTTCGTAAAAAAAAACTACCGGACCCAGCACGTTGCACACCCCATGCCGGATGCCAGCTATCTGCTCCAAACAGGTGCGTCGCTAATTCACGACATCCAGGAGTTTCCCCTCTTTGAATATTGTTGAGTCTGTTTCCCTCTTTCCTCCTGAACCCAAAGCCAAGGGTCGTGACATCAGATAGGGACAGGAAAATGTGCAGAGGGCATGAGCAGACGGGAAATAGGACCCATGTCGCTCTTTGTTGCTGGTAATTTTGCAAAAAAAAAAAAAAAAGAAAAGGGAAAAAAAGGCGCTGCCGACTTCCCATAAGAGGTGTCCCCAAGCCATTACAGACGGGTCCTCTTTTCCAACCTCCTCCCCGGGTTTAGGGGGCCTTATACCTTTACAAACCCCCCAACCCACCCTCTGGAGCAAATTTCCGATCATCCAGCCAGTCTTCTAAAAAAAAAAAACACAAGCGGCAAAGAAATGGTCGTTCAAATGGGGTTCTTTCTGTCAAAGGGAACGTTGTCTTGCCTTCATCATACGTATGATTTCCTATTTTTCCTTTCGACGTGGCCATATTTCTCTGTCTGTGTCTGCCTGCCATCGCTCTGTCGTGCCAGTTTGCTCATGGGCCTTCTGATGCCCAATCTGATGAACAGCACAAATACATTAACACCAATGTTTTGGTCAATGACTCTAGTCCAACCACCAAGGAAAGTGTAGGCCGTGTGTAGAAAAAACCGTAAGTCACATACTTTTTTTTAAGTTTTAATTCTCGTGCACTTTTTTTTCCGGGCGTAGGTCGCACATGGAAAAAGTACCTTGTTATTTTGATGTAAATTGCACACACTTTATTCTTTATGGAGTCAGGTCCACTTTGTTCTTTAAAAAAAGCAGAAGAAGAAGAAGAAGGAAAAGAACAACAAGAACCACCCAACAACCACCATCACCTCCGGCATGGGCCCAGCAATGGAGCCGTGGCATGAAGGATGACCTGAGAGGAGAGAATATAGGAGGGGATTGTGCCACAAAACATGCGCCCACTACAAGTAGTCGGCAAATGCACATAGATCAAATCCAACTTTGAGTCTGATGGTTTAGGTTCCTTGTGGGAGGCTTGGGTGGGGTGCCATTGCTGAGAACAGTGGGAAGTGGCCTGGGACCAATGTGTCCTTACACACAAACGCCACCACAAAGCCACATGTGGCAGAAAATTGGCCACCAACGGAAGCGCCCTACTGCGGCCAGGGTGTGTCCTGAAACTTCTACCCAGTGTGGACACTTGGAAGTACCAACCGGCACACTTTCTGCCTGCCCCCCACTTGGCATACTCACTCAGCCTCCCCCCCCCCCCCCCCGCTTGAAGCAACTCAAGGCAATATTCAGAGCTGGTCAATTCGATGACCATCATGTCATGGCGGCATACAGCAGCTCAGTGTCCGTTGCTTCACTTGGAGCAATTTTTCGCCGGCCCTGACTGACCCTCTTGGATAGAGCCCTCCATTTTATCTGCTAATTGATTCACTCAAAGGTGCTTGCAACCAATGCGCTCAGGCTTTCTGGCATGTGATTGAGATTGTGAAGCGTGTTCCAAACCCTGCCTTCTGGTATGTTGCCTCCCATTTCTCAGGAGAGCCACCTGCTTGGGCAATGCATTTGGGAGTGTTGGCACCGGTCGCTCTGGTGGTGTTCATACTGTTGATGGTGGTCATTAGCATGCGGCAATATGCTGTAGAGGTGTGCGTAGAGTGGACTGCGGTATCAGGACTCGGTCAAAGGTGTTGGAGCAGGACGCCTCTTCATCACCCTATCTTTGGGGGGGGGGGGGGGGGCTCCCCAAGGTGCTCTCAGGGAGAGCCTAAAACAGGATGCCCTCCAACTGCCGTCGGTTACCTCCACCACCGTGGATGCTGCCCGGATAGACGGAGTCTAAGATCACCAACTTCCTTTTCTTTTCCGTTTTCAAAAAAACACTAGGGAGCGCCCTGTTTTGGTGCAGTGATGCAAGGCTGTAGCGTTTGGCAGCAGGAGTTTTTGTATGCCAGTAGGTTTCTTGGTAGCGCAGAACATCTGAACGCCTGTCTTGATGACAGCCACTTTGACGCCCCTGCTCTTGGTAATGTGCATAAAAATGCCTAGTCATTTTATCCCCCCCCCCTCATTATGTTATATGTCATGTCATGTTATGTTAATGCTACATTATGTTTTGGCTATGTCAGGTCATGTGACGTGATGTTATGTGATGTGATGTGATGTGATGTGATGTTATTGAAAATGGCATGCATGGGTTGGCTGGAAAATTGTCTTTGTCTGGCCACCCAAGACAACCTCCAAGGATGCTTAGGCCAGGATTGGGTGGTCATTGGTGATGATGGAAGTACATATGAACCCATGGGGAGTTATGTAGCACCAATTAGGGTTGGCGTATAGCTGCCACTACGCGTTGATGGAAGCCACAGTCCCACTGCACTTGTTTCTTCTGTATGGACCCCCAACCAATGAGGGGGTCTCGGGTCATACCTTAGGGTACCCCTGCCCCCCCCCCCCCCTTTGTCCCCCGGTGTCACCCTCCCGGTGGGCATCCGCATGGCCAACGGGAGGCACCCTCCCCCGAGCAGGCTCAGCCTCGGGGATGAGACGGCATCTGTCGCCCTCCCGGAGCGGAGCGAGGAAACGGAGCGCATGGGCATACATGTGCACAAGGGCCCGCTCAAGAGTCCTATCAACACAGGACCCAGGAGGCCACAATCACTCACCAAACGGCAGCCACGCGCACCCCGCAAGTGGCACCCTGCTCAGCAGGTGGTCCCAAACCCAGCGGTGGGCAGCACCATGCTAACATGGTGGGTAACTAGGGCCAAACCGAAGCTGGACATCCAGTGCTGAGCCAACACCCCACGGGAAGGAGGGCATCCTCCGAGCACGGACCCCAATGCTGCACACCCACAACCGCAGCAGGGCGGTCACCGGGGAAGTGCACACACCAGCGCCTTGCGACAAGAGCAGTACATGAAACTGCACGTGGAGCCCCGCGTGGTGTGCACGGTGCACAAACCCCAGCCCAGCCCGACCCCACCCGGCCACCAGGGCTGGCAGCAGTGAGCTGTGGTAGGAAACGAGATGCAGCAGCTGCAGCGCGGCAGTAGCAGCTGACGGGCAACTGCCACAGCACCCCCACAGCCCCTGGATTGGTAACAGCGCGGGGCCTGGCTGTAGTGAGTTGCAGCACACAAGCTGCAGCAGGAAACGTGCTTCCTCCTGCGACTGCCGCAGCACCGCGATGGCAGCCAACGGGCAGCCGCTGCAGCACCCCCATAGCCCCTGAATTGGTAACGGGGCGGGGTTGGCTGCAGTGAGCTGCATCACAAAAGCAGCACAGGAAACATGCTGCAACTGCTACAGCACTGCGATGGCAGCCGATAGGCAGCTGCAGCAGCACCCCCATAGCCCCTGGATTGGTATCGGGGCGGGGCTTGGCTGCAGTGAGCTGCAACACAAAAGCTGCAGCAGGAAGCGGGCTGCAACTGCTGCAGCACGGCAACTGCAGCCAACGGGCAGCTGGTGCAGCACCCCCATAGCCCCCGGATTGGTAACAGGGCGGGGGTTTGCTGCACAGAGCTGCAGCACGCACGGGAGGGGACCCAAGAACCCAGAGAGTGAGGAAACGGAAGTCACGGGCATCCGTTCGGTACAAGGGCCCACTCGAGGCGTGGAAACCGAGCGTGCGGGGGTCCGCATTGGACAAGGGTTCACGCGCCAAGACGGCCGGCAGCCCACAAGCTGGCCGGCTGGGAGGGGACCCAAGAACCCTTGGAGGGGGCCCAAGAACCCTGGGACGGGGCCCAAGAACCCCGGGAGTGAGGAAACTGGGCACACGGGCATCCGTGCTGCACGGGGGCCCACATGAGGTGGGGAAACCGAGCGAGCGGGCCTGCGCAACGCACAAGGACCCGCACACGACCAAGAAGACGGAAGCACCGACAACGACCGCGGAGCGCGCCGTGCGTCGCGGCACGTACGGCCGTGCGTCGCGTACGGCTGCACACACCCCACAGCGTGTGGGGGGGCCCAAGGGTGTGCGCCCCCCCCCAGCGCCAGACGGTGGCCGCTCTCCGACTGTCAAGGCGTGAGGCGCACCAAGATGTGAGCCAATAGCGTATGGCCTTCCAACCCCCCCTCCCCACCCCGCTCTGGGTCTTCACCCGTGAGCAAATAGCCATTTGAAGGCCAGGGTGCATTGACTGAAAAATTGCGATTTTTGGGGGACCTCCTATGACCTCTGAGTTGCATTGGGCCAAGTCTGGGTGATCAGTGGGGGAAAACATATCTACATATAATCCATGAGGAGCCACATAGCACCCATTGGGCCCTCCTAGTGGTGCCCACTTGCCCTATTAGTGCCATTTTTGGCGTTGGTGGGCAAGGTGCAAATGGTTGGCTTATGTGGCCCTGAGGGGGAGGGGGCGGACATCATGAGGGGCTTTGCACCCCCCTGCCCCCCGCATTTTGGAAACTGCTCGGGGGGGGGGGGTTAAGGGCAAAAATTTTTGATCTCTAATTAGGCTGCTTCCAAAACCCGAGGGGCATGTCCTTAGGGGCTGGGGAAGGGTCAATTTTGCCTTGCCCTCACGTTGTTGTACAACACCGTTCCGTTTCTTCGCCAGCCCCACGGATTCTACCTCCGTGCAGTGAAAATCCCCTTAACTGCCCCCCTATTCCATTTTTGGTCAAGAGGGGGTTTTAATCGTGTTATCCGATTTCCGAGACCCCCGCCCCGACAGGGCTCCTTGTAACAACTCAGGACCATTGGCAGGGATGGGGGAGGGGGGATGCAACACACCCCATCATGCCCCCGCCCTTGAGGGATTGGGCCAAAATTTTCTCCGAGCCTTATAGAACACAAAAGTGGAATGTCACTGGGGTCCAAATCCACACATAGTGGCCACATCGGGGGGCAGGGCTCCTGTTACGGGGGCGGGGGTCCAGCCCCCCCCCCCCCCCCCCCCCGGCGGTGATGAGTTTTTAGAGGTGCCAAAGGCGCCGAGGAAATTTTTGGCCTAAACGAACTGGGAAGATAGAACCTCAGGACCCGCCATTGGTTAGGGGTTCCACACAGAAGAAAAAAGTGGACCGGGACCCGGCGTTGGAGCGACACATAGTGGTGGCTATATGCCAACCAAAATTTGCCAACCTCGTACAAATACAGCCCAATAAAGCGCTGTTGGGGGCTGGTGGGCACCACTTGGAGGGCCTAGTTGGTGGTGCACGGCTCCCCATGGGTTTATATGCACTTCCATTCGACCCAAATGTTGGCCCAAGGCCGCCCGCCGATCGTCAGAGGTCACCCCAAAATGGCGAATTTTCAACCAAATTGTGCCGCCTTGAAAACGTCAAAGTTCTCACCGCGGGGCCCCATGGGGGGGGGGGGGGGGCAATCTTGGACACCCGGAGATAAAACCCGGGACCCCCAACATGGCCAGCATGGATTGGCTGAAAAATCACGATTTTTCAGTGACCTTCGATGACCGCTGGGTGGCCTTGAGTAAAGCTTGGGTCATCATTTGGTGACAATGGGAGCACATATAAGCCTATGGGGAGTCATGTAGCACCAATTAGGCCCACCTAGTGGGTGTCCATGGCCCGTGAGATGGGCAATTCTCTATGAGGTGGTCTTGCCAAAGGCAAAGGAATTTCTCCATTTTGCCGTTAAAAGGTTTCTTTGGGTCCTCGGTCTATGAGGCTTGCCAAGGCCGCGTGGGATGAGTGTTTATGCGGTTTATGCAGTTTTTTGGGTCACATTTGTTAGCGACCTTTTGGTGCCCATCCAAAGGAGTAGGCTTGAGGATGTTGTAACAGGGTACCCGTACTCATGATGAGAGCCTCCAGCTCTGACTAGGTCAGGCCGTGGCTTGTGTGAAAGAAGCGAAGTCACTGTTTGCTCTCAAATATGGCCAAAGCTACTATTTTTGTTACGGCTGCGTTTTTGGCGGCTCTAGGGCCCCTGTAGTACACCCCTCGAGGGGCAGGATTGGGGATGTTGTGATGGGACACTCATGGTAGTATGCAAAAGGACGCCTCTATCCCTCCCTAGCGCTGACCGCCTGTTTGAAAATTGCACTGAAAACTGGGTCAAATATCCATTGCAAAGCATGTTTTACACCCTCTTTATGTAGTTCTTTCACCCGAAATGGGCAGCGAGTGCTTTTGTCAGGGGGTCCCAAGAGACTGGTGCACAAGCTTCGGAGTTTTTTTTCAGCTTCACTGCTCATAGTTTGAAAATTCCACAACATAGCCACTTACAATGACCAGAGTCCAGAGGCATGTGTACTACTAATCTTGGCACCGCAAGATGGCGGATTCATCGTTCCATACCCATAACAAGCAGGTCTATCCCTTCGGGGGCGTTGCTGAAGGCAATAGAGTTTCAGTGCTGTGTTTTCCCAGCACATCCAACCTTTAAGTAAGTTGTGAGTTGTAAGTACTCAAGGTACGCCCAGGTGGGGTAGATTTGCTTGCCGGTACTTCCAGTTCAACGCACTTGGTGTTGCTTTGAGGTGTGTGTCCTGCCATGGATAGCTGATGCTTTGGCGGTGCAGTGGTTCCACTGCAGGCCGTCCATCAAGGCCCCCGTTTCTGTGCTGAACGGAGTGGCAAGCACACGTTGGGGCGTGCTGCGGGTGTTCCCTGTCAGCGTGCACCTCCTGACCAGGGCCTGCGGATACACACGCGAGCTCAGGTGGTTTTGGATGGGATGTTCCGCAGAGGTCTCGGATTCAGGCCCCGGAGGGTGCTCCTCACTATCACTGTGCTGTCTGTGGGCGTGCACACCGATTTGTGACGCTCTCGCTTGCATCAGCCACAGGGGAAACAGAGGCTTGAAGTTGGTGGTGGTGTGGGAAGGGGATTTCCATAAGATCTGGCTGGTTGCCATGCAGGCACTTTCAGGAGGGGCTGTTGCTGTGTGTGTTTGGGGGGGAGGAGGTGCCATCAAGGCTGAGTGAGTATGCCGATTGGTGCCTCTGTGTGTACGCACGTGCTCGCCTTTGAGGAGGGAATCCTCCACACGTGGATGGGGGGGGTTGGTTGCTCACCTGTTGGGTTGGGGGAAAGGGGTGAAGGGGGAGGAGGCATAATTCAAGATGAAAAGTTGGTATGGGGGGATAAACTTGGGGCAAAGCAGCGCATATATGTTGCAAACAGGAACGGTGCTGCACACGAGCGTCCTCAAATTTGCTGGTACAGATGGGCACATTGGAAACAAGCGCAGGCCTGCCCCTTGTCCCATCCGCCGCCGCCTCGCGGTTTGCCTCCCGCTGCGCCGCTGCTGCGCAGGACAACAAGCCGCTGAGCATGTGCGGTGTGGCCGGGCGCTCCGGCGCCGGCACACAGGAGGACAGTGCGCAGGGCTCCGAGCCCGCGATGGACTCCACTGACGAGAGCACTGTGGTGCGCCTGGACGAGTCGGCCGATGTGGGCGCGGAGATGGCCATCCCTGAGGGCGACGAGAAAGACGTGCTGCTGCAGCCCCAAGACGCAGGTCTGCCGCTGGGGTTTGATGGTTGATGGGGCATACAGCTTGGGGTTTGTGCGGCTGTGGGGTTGTGCGGCTGTGGGGTGTGAGCAGCGCTGCGCTTGAGGAGGAGGGGGGGACAAGCATGATCCAGCCCCCCTTTCCCTCGAAAATCGAAGCACAACCGCGTCACTTTACATTTCTGACCACAAAAACCGCGGTCAGAAAAAATCAGGAAAATGACGGTCAGACTGGGTCGCCATGCTTGGACCAGCCCGTGCTTGCACAAGGGCGGGCGGGCGGGGGGGGGGGGGGTACGGCACACAAAAGGGGGCATCAGGGGCAGCTTGGCTCAATGGATCTTGCACGGCACGTGAACACACTGCACCCACAACTTCTCCATGGAGCCTTGCCTCACGCTCACGCCCAGGCCCGCGCTTCAGTGGGTGTGGTACCACGCCCCTCCCCCGCATTGGGAATGACCATCAGCTCCGCCCCAACCGCTTCTAAGCGCCCTGCCCCCACCCCCCCTCCAACCGTTTTGCAACCGCCAGTACCACTACTCAAACCGCTATCCAACCGCCATCAACCGCTGTTGCAGTCGCTCTTGACCTCCTGCTCATACCAACATGCTGCCTGCAACCGCAACCCAATACTGTTTGTTTTGGTGTGATTTTCAGCCATGGCTGATGTTGCTATCGCAGGCATGGCTGTTATGTACATCGGGTCCACCGGTGAACATGTGCCTGCCACAATGATTGGTCCTTCTACTCATGGAGATGGTTTCTTTCATGTGAAGTCCATGCGGAGTGGGCATGAGATTGAGCATTATGCTCCTTTGGCCTGTGTCCTCTTCCCAATCCAATCCAATTGTGGTTAGGGTGAGGTATGGGCAGATTTTTGCAACGTACATTCTTTTGGTACCGTGCGTCACGCACAAGCACGGCTTTGTCCAAGCACGGGGACCCGTCTGACTGTTGTTTTCCTGACTTTCAGCGTGCCTGTGCAACGGGGAGGGGGGTTACCACCAGCCTTTATCGCACCCCCCGGTCGTGCCCTCTTCCTTCAGGCGCCTTTTCAGGGAGTGCCCATAAAAAATTGGTTGGCTGCGGTTGGGAAAGCAGTTGGGGAGGAGGAGGTGACGGTTGCAAAACCGTTGCAGGCCCCCCCCCCCCAGGGACTTGCTTTAATTTTCATTCCGAGGAGGGGGGGGGGGGGCCCTCCCCCCTGGACCCCCTCCCCCCCTCCCCTGGACCCCCTCCCCCCCTCCCCCCTCAGCTCAAGTGCAGCTGAAAACCTGGGTTTTGGGAACTTTTTTGGTGACGGGGAAAAAATTTCTCGGCGCCTTCGGCGCACGCCACACACTGTATACTTATCGTTTTATGTGTACTCTGCGTTCCTCGTCTTGCAGATTACCATGACCCAACGCTCGTTGTCAGTGTATTTCTGCTCCCCAGTCCAACCGTCGCCACGCGCAAAACGCAAAGACGTAATCGACGCGCTGCTTTATTTTAGGTTTAAAGATAGGATCACTGGCCGGAAGAGACAAGAAGCATACAATGAGGCACAAAAGGCATGTGCCACACTGTTTTTGAGTGTGCCAATGGCAACACTTGTCTGATGTCTCCCATTCAGGCAGTGACTCAGATTCCTCATCATCATCAGGTTCCAGCTCCACTTCCACTACACATGGAGGCTCCAGTTCAGGGGAGTCTAATTCTGATTGACCATGATCACTGTGAGTTGGCATGAGATGGTAAATGTCCCGCTTTGTTGTATTTGTTGTGTCTTGATTAGATGAGGGAACCCTGAATTGACCTGCAATGATGAATTAGCTTTGTTTGCTACCAACAAGATGACATTTCCATGTGCTGAGTGGTTCGTTGCCCAATAAATTTTCTGTTCCCTGTGGACTAGGTACGTTCCGAGGAGGGGGGGGGACCCCTCCCCCCTGGACCCCCTCCCCCCCTCCCCTGGACCCCCTCCCCCCCTCCCCCCCCCCCGCTCAAGCAAGTCCCTGCCCCCCCCCCCCCGGCCCCTGGTCTGTTGACCCCACCGTATATACATCTCAAAATGACCATTTTGGGTAGTATACTTTGGTTGTGACTCCGCTTCACCCACCTTTTTTGACTGATCGCAGGACTTCAAGTGCCTCCGGTCCAAGCCTTTGCTTAGTGCAGCAAACACAGGGTAGGTGGGGAGGGTTTGGGAGCGAACAAAAGTGTGTGTCGCTACAATGGGACTCAAGTTTCTTGCTCCTTAATCTAAATCACCTCAAACAAAGGTATTTAGATGAAATGCACGCCTGAGCCCCATCAGGTGTGAGCCCCATCCGGTTTTGGGGTATTTAAGTAGCATAACTCAATGGGTGATATCGCATGTCTAATCCCTTGTAAAATCATCATTTTTGGAAGACAACATCATCCCCCGATGAATTTTTTCGATTCTGATCTCTCGGTCCCAGGTACCTAGCACCTGGGGACCGCTGTTCTAGGAAGGGGTGCGGGTCAAAATTTAGCTGGCCTATTGTGGCGTTGATCTGGCGAGACCCGGATCCCGGAGAATTTTCTTCTATATGGACCTCCTAACCAATGGCGGATGTTGGGTTCGATTCCAAGATCATCAACCCCATAAGGTGTGAAGCCCATCCGGTTTTTGGGTATTTAAGTAGCATAACTCAATGGGTGATATCGCATGTCTAATCCCTTGTAAAATCATCATTTTTGTAAGACAAAATTATTCCCCAATGAATTTTTTCGATTCTGATCTCTCGGTCCCAGGTACCTAGCACCTGGGGACCGCTGTTCTAGGAAGGGGTGCGGGTCAAAATTTAGCTGGCCTATTGTGGCGTTGATCTGGCGAGACCCGGGTCCCGGAGAATTTTCTTCTATATGGACCCCCTAACCAATGGCACATGTTGGGTTCGATTCCAAGATCGGCGCCGCTATGGTGCCCCATTGGTGAGGACTTGGCCGTTTTCAGCCCGGCATGGAATGGTTGAAACATCACAATTTTTGGGTGACCTCCAACAACCCCCGAAGACTCTTGGGCCGGCCTTGGGTGATCGTTTGGTGCCAGTGGAAGTACAAATAACCCGATGGGGAGGTGTGTAGCACCAATCATGCCCTCCTAGTGGTGCCTACTGGATCTAAAAGCAGCATTTTGGACCTATTTGCACTGCAGCGACACCACCATTTGGTGACAACACGGGTACTCTAGTACCCGTGGGGACCCACGTGGCGGCTGCTAGGCCGTGCACCTAGGCCTATGGGCCTCCTGAAAGCCCGAGCATTGCTACTTTTGCATAGGGGCTCCCCACCCCTCTTCAAGGTGCCTTGCCAAAGGTGATGGAACTCCATTCCTCCCAAGAGGAAATCTTGTTGGGTCTGGGGTGTGTGGGTGGTTTCGTGTGGGGGGAGGGGTATTGTAGAACCCCCCCCCCCCCCCGCCAGTGCCCTTCCCAAATTTGAGTCAGACTCACTCAACAACAGCAGCCCAGGGGTGTTGGTGCCAAGTTGGGAGGTGCCCTCCGCCCGCCGACCGGCCAGCATGGGAGGGAAACCAATGGGCGTGGGTTCTTGGCTCAAAACTTGGATTTGGCAAGCCCACCATCTAGGCTCTAGGATGGCTAGATCAGCAAAGGATCCGAAGCGTTGGGACGGAGTGATGGCCGAAACGGAATGATGACGTGCTTGCTGTTGCTTACTTGCTTGCTTGCTTATTGTTGTTGTTGTTGCCACATTGAAGGGGAAAGGCGTGTAGTAATACATTGGGTTCACTCTTGCCAGAGTGCGCGCGCGGTGCAAACTTTGGGTATATCTAGAGACCCACCTGGTGATCATTGCAACCATCAAGAGACCTCCAAAAAAGAACAAAACAGAACCCTTGGGATTTAATGGCAACGGTTAAAACAATCTAGGAAGGTATTGTGTTTTCTTGGGTTCTATGGGCCGTTTGGGTGGGTGCATCTTGGGATAGTGCACTGGTGTTTGACCGCGGATAGTTGCCACAGTGCGTACACTCTACGCGCAGTGCAACAATGCCCTCATTCTACTCTCACCCCCACAATTGGATCCCCTCTACACCGGAGGAATAATTTTGTGTGAAGCATTGCGGGTGCCGGCATGGGAGGCACACTAAGGGACAAAAGCAGCACCCATCTCACCCTCTCACCCGGTACGCATACTTGCCCCCAGCGGCTTGGGACAAGCATTGCAAACAATGTATTTGCACAAACCCAAACTGGTGTGCACACCTGAAAGTACCAACTGGCACACTCACTCAGTCTTTGTGGCACCCCCCGTCGGAGACACTCTTCCACAGAACACAACCAACTAGAAGTAGATGTATGGGTGTGGCCCCGTCCATGTCCACGTCCAGCATTGTCTTGGGGCCATTTGCCCCAAGGATGGAAAAGAATAGCTAGCAACCATAGGAGGAGGTCTCCCCCCTCCCTGGACCCAGATTTCATAGTGGGGAAAAATAAAATTTACTAAAGGAAATATTGATTTGGGCCATTTTTGATACACAAAATCACCTCCAGGAGGGATTGTTAGATCAAGCCCAGGTGCGGACGCCATACACCCCCTTTTTTGGGGGTCGTTCACGTAGCATACCCCAAGGCATGGTATTGGATGTCTAACCCCTTGTAAATCATTATTTTGCCTGACAAAATGATCCCCAATGGCTTTTTGATTTTTGAGCCCTCTATTCCCCCCGAAACTGGATACCACGTTTTAGGGAGTGAGTGTGTGGGGGTGGGGTGGGGTGGGTCAACAGTTTGTGCTTTGAAGGATTTGAACCAGGGTCGCATAAAACAGCTGATGAGCTGACCAACCCGCACCGGCAGTCACCGTTCGGGATTCAAAATGGCGCTCGGCGAGTCGTCGAGTGAATGTTGTACCACTCGTCCACTGATCGTTTGTGCTGAAATGCTGTTTCCCGCTGCTTGTAGCTGTAGGCTGCCACCGAAAAAAGCCAAACTGTGTGTTTCTGCCCACCTGCCTGCCTGCCTGCTTGCCTGACTGACTGCCTGACTGACTACTTGCCTCCCTGACTGACTGATTGGCTGACTGTCAGCCTTACTGACTCCAGTCTCGCTTTGAGGTGCCTTGCCGAAGGCAATAGAATTTTGGGTTCCAGATCCCCCCCGGCCCTCTCCGTTTTCTCTAATACATCCTTGAGTTGCTCCCCCCTTTGCCTGCAGTTGTCGCCGGCACGGCCGCGGCGTTGGTGCTGAAGTGGGCCCTGCTGATCTCGCCGTTCTTCATGTGGGGCACGAGTATGGTCGCCATGAAACAGTCCATCGAGCACACCACACCGCTGT
The DNA here is from genome assembly GCA_964036045.1 of Eutreptiella sp. 'Long Island Sound 2002'. NCBI lineage: Eukaryota > Euglenozoa > Euglenophyceae > Eutreptiales > Eutreptiaceae > Eutreptiella > Eutreptiella sp. 'Long Island Sound 2002'. The sequence continues at coordinate 20,680,687 of OZ038385.1, forward strand.
TCGTGGCTGCCGTACGATGCATTCCTGCCGGTGTGTGTGTGTGTGTGTGTGTGTGTGTGTGTGTGTGTGTGTGTGTGTGTGTGTGTGTGTGTGTGTGTGTGTGTGTGTGTGTGTGTGTGTGTGTGTGTGTGTGTGTGTGTGTGTGTGTGTGTGTGTGTGTGTGTGTGTGTGTGTGTGTGTGTGTGTGTGTGTGTGTGTGTGTGTGTGTGTGTGTTCTTGACACGAAATGTCTTTCTGCTCAGGGAACGCCCCTGAGCAGGTGGTAGGCCCCCAAGACCCCCCAACACTTGTGTGAATGTGAAGAATGCAGTTGCGGTGCAGTGATGCTGCCTGGTGCACGTGGAGAGGGTTTTGGGGCCGAGCAGGGCTCCTTTTCACAACTCTGCACCAGTGCCCCCCCCCCCCCCCCCACTGGACCCCCCACCCCCGCTTAAAACATTGGGCTAAATTCGGCCAATCAAAAAGTTTCTTTGGTACCTTCGGCGCCAACTATTTCAGACCAAAAAATTTCTCCCACGCCTCTAAAAACTCAGCACCACTGAGGGGGCTGGGGGGCTGCCCCCCAAACACCCCCGTAAAAAGGAGCCCTGGGGTTGAGCCCAAAGCTTGCTGCCTGGGAAATGGGTTTGCTGTGCTGTACTTTCTGGGCTGAGGGGGGTGCTGTAAGCTGCACCGATCCCCAGCGGGTTTGTTTTCGGTGCAGTGTGCTGATCAGAGGGTTGTGCGTCAATAAGGGCCTGTCTGGACAAGACACAGGCATTGCTTCAACGCTTTGGTGTCCTCAACTTGCTGCAACGGCAGCAGGAACCAGTGGATACCGGGGCGATGGGGGGATCTGTACGTCCGTTTGGGCAATTCTGAGGGATGGAGACCGCAACCCCTATCCCTCTGCCCCTGTCCTTTCTGCAGGAGGGTTTCCCCCCCAAGAAACTGGACCAACCCAGCATCACGGGTTTGATTCGTAAGTACACTGAGGTCCACGGTTCCCTAGGGATAGGGGGCTCGCTGCACTGCAATTGAGAGCGCATGGGACAGGTTCATTTGGGTGCTGTCCAAAGAAGTTTCCGAACAAAAAGGTATGGGTCAGCACAGATGAATGGGAAGATACACAAGGTCATACAGTAATGAACGTGCTGCAAGGTCATGCAATTATGAACGTGCTGATTGGAACAGCCATTGCAGCATACGGTCCAATGCATTGTTGACGACACATGACACCCAGTTGGAAAGACATGCAGTGCTGAGCCACCGCGACATTGATACGTTTTGGCAAGCGCTTGGCCCCTTGAGAGATGGTGCAGTTTCACCATACATATGGTTCCCAACAACTACTTCCCAACATATGGTTCCCAACAACCTTGTGGAGCGTTTGTTCAGCTAGGCAGGCCTGATTGGCGCCAAGAATAGGCAAAAGATGAGCCCTGGATTCCGGGCAACCACCGTTGCCATGTTTTGTAATGGTGACGTGGAGGAAAGGTTTGTGTGTTCTTTGGGATAGATTGCCGCATGTTTGTGCTATCAGCCCTGCTTCCGGTGCATTTTGATTGTTGCACTTGGTTCGGGAATGATCAACAAATAGTCGGTGGCAACACGCACCAAGAATTACCAGCAAGCATCCAAAAGGTAGTAAAAATTTCTACAAGGCACAAGGAATTTGCAACAAACATCCAAAAGGCACCAAAAATAAACATCAAGTGTCTAGAGGGTAATAGGAATTGCCAGCAAGCATGCAGGAAGGATAGAAAATTGTTTTTTCACCATTCTGGATGTTTCCGAATATTTCTGAATCAAAAAAATTTTTATTGTTCCGAACCAGTGGTAAACCCTGCCCCTTGCCTCAAATGCATCCCTACCCTGCCCACCCCATCACCTCCACATAACCGCCCCTGTGTGTGTCTTGAAATCAACATCCGGAATCTCGAATGCGGCAGAGTCATGGCCTCTTCCGGCGGTGGGCCTTCCCCAAAGTTCCCTGGCTGGAAACATGCCTGGTTCCACAGCAACCCAGACTGTCTACGGGGGCGCACCGGGCACTGCACACACGCTGTGTGAAAAGTAGGCGATTTGGACCCGTTTTCCCCGATGGCTGAGGTGACCGCAGTAATTACTGTGTTCCCAGACATAGGACTACTCAGATTGTTACTCAGTCCAAAAACTCAGATAATGAGTCAAAACAAACTGTGTTTCACACTAAAAATGCCAGATTGCTGTCTAAATCTGCTGTTTTTGCCATTGGACGTAGATTCCCTGGTGGTGGGTGGTTTCCAGGGTGGTCACAGGAAACCTAACTTACCATTGGGCGCTGTGGCCCGCGCTGTGCATGCGCACGCTGTTCCAAAACACCCCCTAAAGCGCACACAACTGAACACGAGCTGAGTCTCAACCACAGCATTGCACTGACACGCGACATACGATTTAAGTGTTACTGATTCCGGGTCACACCCGGTGGCTTCCCAGCAACTGCTGCACTTGAGCAGGAGAGAGGCTGAAGCAACGTTTCAAGAGCAGGTGCAACAGCGGTTATTGGTGGTTGGAAATTTTCATGAGCCGTGCTGGCGGGTGCAAACGGTTGGCAATGTAGGGTGGTCAGAAGCGGTTGGGGCGGGACGGACAGTCAGCCCTGAATGGGGGGGGGGGTTACTACACACCCTTCAAGCGCCCCCCCCCCCCCCCCCCGACAGACCTCCCTCCCTTCCCCCAATCCCCATCTCCTGCATTCCGCCTCAGGGGCCATCATCTTGGGGTTTGCCAGTCTCAATGGCCAGTCCATTGTCCCCAAATCGGCCAAGGCATGGGCTTGGATCGCAGCCTTCAGTTTGGTGGATGCTACAATGTTCCAAGGGTTCTTGGCCGAGGGGCTGCGGAGGACGTCTGCGGGTCTGGGTTCTGTCATTATTGACAGCCAGCCCTTGACTGTGGCGTTGTTGGCCAGTGTATTTTTCGGAGAGCAACTGGGTGCGCAGGGGGTTGTGGGCCTGCTCTTGGGGCTGGTGGGCATTGGACTCGTCGAGGTATGTCGCGGCTACCGTTGTTGGCAAAGAGCAAGGCCAACGCTTCATGCAACTGCCAGGCCAAGGTTGCATGTAGCGCGACAGCACAGTCTACCACATGCACTTCATTACATTACACTACACGACGCTGCACTACACTACACTGCACTGCACTGACTGCGCTGCACTGAACTGCACTACACTGCACTCACACCACACTACGCCGCATTACACTGCACTGACACTACACTACACTGCACTGCACTACACTGCACTGACACTACACTGCATTGCACTGCACTACACTGCACTACACTACACTGCACTGCACTGTACTGCACTACATTGACACTACACCACACTACACTACACTACACTACACCGCACCGCACTGCACTGCACTGCACTACACTACTGCACTACACTGCACTGCACTACGCTGCACTACACTACACCACACGACACTACACTACACTACACTACACTGCACTGCACTGCACTGCACTCCACTGCACTGCACTGCACTAAGCCACACTACACTGCACTGCACTGCAGTGTAGTGCAGTTCTGTACTGCACTGCACTACAGAACGCTGCACTGCACTGCACTACACCGCACCACACTACGCCACACTACACTGCACTGGCACTGCACTACACCGCACCGCACCGCACTACACTGCACTGCCACTACACTGCACTGCACTACACTGCACTGCTCCACTCCACTGCACTGCACTGCACTGCACTACACACTACACGTCACTGCACTACACTGCAATGCACTACACTACACTGCACTACACAACACCATACTACACTGCACTGCACTGCGCTACACTACACGTCCCATGCAGCACAGCCGCATGCTGCAGCGTGGAAGAGGGGGGAGGTCCCACCACACATGCTTGCTGCTGGGTGTGGCAGACGGACAGAGATGAGGCCCCGCAGCCTGCCACATATGAGACCCCGGCAGACCCATCGGACCCAAGGGAGGCAGCAGAGCGGCAACAGGAGCGGAATGAGAGTTACAGGAATGTAGAAGTGGGAGCACTGCCCTTTGTCCCACAACCAGTATTCTGGCCTGGGCGTGCATCTTGTGTCCTTGCCGTTCTCGCCGTCAGTGTGTGGATGCGTGTGAGTCATCCCCAGTCACCCCTGTGGTCAATGCACCTTTGTCTTGTTGCTTCCAGATTCCCATTGACTCGTTTACGACTCTGCTGAGCAGCACTGAGGTATCAACTAGTGCCCCACTTTGGGAAAGAGGGGAATGGTGGATGCTTTTGGCCGCCCAAAGTATGGCTGCGGGCACTGTGATGGTCCGCTTGTTCGCCAAAGAAGTGGATCCTGTGGTCGCTACCGGCTGGCATTTGCTCCTGGGAGGTGTGTGCACGTTGGTGTCATGTCGGTGCCCCAAATGCTGCTCCCCCGGGCCACCACACAACCTGAGGGGCGACCATCCCCCCCCCCCCCCCCCGCCTGGAGGCGCGACATGGTGACGCCCAGGGTTGCAGTGGGACCAGTCCTTCCCGATCACTGTGACCCCCTCTCAGCACCAGGGTGACCCAAGTTGTGGTGTGGGGATAGGGATGGCCAGTGGAGGCGGGCAGGTGGGTCGGCGAAGGGGGAAGGGTCCATGCAGGCGGGGGGGGCAGGGGCAGTCTGGTGAGTGAGTGAGTGCGGGAGTGCGGGAGTGAGTGAGTGAGTGCGTATGCACATGCGTGCTAGCGTGCGTGTGTGAGTCAGTGAGCGATTGAGTTGGTGGGTGAGTGGGTGGGTGGGTGATTGAGGAAGAGGAGGGATGACAGCGTTGGTCCCATGTATGGCAAGCCGTTGCTTCGTCCGACCGAGGTTAACGTAGACCAAGGGTAGGAGTCCTCCCTCTTACCTCCGCCTGAGTAAGATGAATCTGGCTGCACACCTGAGGACGCCCCTCCTAGCAGGCCGTCCAGGTCACGGCATCAGTGTACAGCAACACGACGGCTCGATCCACTAGCGGGTCCTCCACCCACAGGTCTCAACCGCCCTAGTCCAGCCAGCCAGACTTTCCGGGAAAAGCGAGAACGAGCAGTGGGTTTTCCCGGGGCTTCACCTCTGACTTAGAAACGTAGCTGGGCAGAGATGGACAGAGAGGGACGGACGTGGCCCAGCACGACTTGTCGTGTTGGCAGATACCTGCCACCACGTCACGTCACGTTGCTGTCACAAGGATACGCTCAGCTGTTTTCTGCCCCGAGGTCGGGCCAGGCCAGGTTGTAGCCATCCTTGGGCCTACCCCTGTTTTCTATTGCCCCCTGCCACAGCTAACAGAGGCCATCGCCATGGCGGCGGTAGGCATCCACCTGGAGGAGGCCTGGTTGTGGCACCTGGGGTTGATTAGTGGTGTAAAGCTGGGGTTCGTTAGTGGTGTAAAGCTGCTCTGTGGCGCTTTGCGGGCTGTTTTGCCCCTCACTAGGGTGTCAAGCGTAAGTCACTAATTTTTTTTTTTAGGCGTAAGTCGAGTGTGGAAAAGAAACTCAAAAATGTATGGTGTGCGACTTACGCTTTTTTTGTGACGCTACCTACACCTAAAAAAAATTACGCGACTTACGCTTTAAAACAGAAGCGAGGTACGCTTTTTTCATTGCGCGACCTACAGTTTTTTTTTTATACGCGACCCGCAGCAAAAAAAAATAAGCGAGTTTCGCTTTTTTTTTGATAAACAAAAGCGAGGTACACTTTTTTTGTTACGCGACCTACACTTACTTTGATACATGACCTACTGCCAAAAAAAATTAGAATAAGGGGTGAGGCAGCCACTTCTGATTTTGTTCCCCTTTGTTGGGGATCCCCGAGAATGAAGGGGTGACATGGCATTTCCGCCCTCTTTTGGGCCCCCAAGAAGGCACGGGTGAGGTAGCCACTTCTGATTTTGTTCCCCTTTGTTGGGGACCACTTCTGATTTTTTGTTCCCCGCGCTTGGCGTTGGGGATCCCCGAGAATGCAGCGGTGACGTCGCATTTCTGCCCTCTTTTGGGCCTCCGAGAAGGCAGGGGTGAGGCAACCACTTATGATTTTGTTCCCATTTGTTGGGGACCACTTCTGATTTTTTCGCTCCCCCCGCTTGGCGTTGGGGATCCCCGAGAATGGAGGGGTGACATAGCATTTCTGCTTTCTTTTGGGCCTCCGAGAAGGCAGGGGTGACATAGCCACTTCTGATTTTGTTCCCCTTTGTGGGAGCCATTTTGTGGTAATTCCTTGGTCCGACCAATGTTGAAACGCCTCCAGTCAAAGGGTGTTGTTGCACATGCCCGGGCTTTGGGTTTTCAAGATGATGGGTGGTCATGTGGCCATCAATCGTGACATTTTTGTGATGTGGTGGCTGGCCAAAGGCGAAGCCTGGACGGCATTGTTGTTACACCTTTGCCGAAAGGATTCATCAAGGAAGCACTGCGAATCATCAATGCAGATCACTCCGTCCGAGTACCCGGCACCAGCCCGGAGAATGGGTGGTGGTGGGGTGATTTGCTTGGAGCTTGGAGAATCTCCTCCTGCCCCAGCCTCCAACCCAGAGTTTTTGCCCCCATCCACTTCCCCCTTCTTTTTTGATGAAGAGGATCCTCTTTCGGAACCCGAGGGCAACATTGCTGCCTCCTCCTCGGAGCCAACAGTTAGAGAATGTCCTGCCTTCATGGCCTCCAACTTTGAGGACGTGCCCCAAGATGGGAAGTCAGTGAAGGGCAATGTTAAGGCCCCTCCATAGACCCTGCAGTCCACTTCCTCTTCTAACCCCCCCCCCCCCCTCACAAGTGATGATGCCCGTCCATACATATTCATCCGTGGGAAGCTTTTCGAGGAGCCCGAGGCGTACCCAAAGGGCGCAGAGGGTCAGTTGGTAAACGACCAACGATTTATTTGAGAGCTGGAAGAGTTGCTTGCGAAGGACATCCGTGATGCTTGTGTGTGGAACACGAATCCGCGTGCAAAGCCGAAGGCATTGGACAGAAAGTCTGATTGGATCTATAAGTGTGTGTTTGCCGACTTCTTGTAGTTGGCCCCACGCCATTATGGTTGCATGCGAAGAATGTAGTTGGCCTGAGGTGACATTACTCCGGTGGTATCGTTGGCTTGAGCTTCATAGCCGGTGGCGCAGGCGGCAATATAGTCTTTTTGATACCGCTTGCCAAAGGCCGAAGGGCAAATTGCATTTTTTATTTGCGGTCAGGATGAGTGTGCTCCACGTTATTTCCGCCATCTGCCAGCGATGAGTATAAAAACCCCCCTTCACGCCACAGCTCCATTGCTTTACCCGCGCTGGGGGTACCCAAAATGTCCGTGGGGGTTGTTGACTGTCACCTCCTCCGGTAGCAATGGCGGTTGTTGGGTGCTTCTTGTGATTCCCCACCTTTTTTTTTGTTGAAAAAAGGGGTTTTCCCCCCCATACGCGACTCACGCTAGAAAACAAGTTTGCGCGACTTACACCAAAAAAAATTTCCATCGAAAAAAAAAATGCGACCTACGCCAAAAAAAAAGTTACGCGAATTACACGAAAAGAGTGAAAAAAGCGAGTTACGCTTATTTCCACCATCGAGCTACGCTTTCCTCCTGACAAGGGCACCTCAGACTGCCTTCGCCCCACACCGAGGCACTTTGTGAACGTCTCTGCCCCGTGCTGGGGCGCTTTATAAACGTCTTTGCCCGATGCTGGGGCACTCGTGAACGCCGCGGCCCCATGCAGGGCGCTTTGTGAACGTTTTTGTGCCATGCTGGGCGCTCTGTGAACGTCTCTGCCCCTTGTTGGGGAGCACTGTAATGTCTCTGCCCCACGCCACGGCGCTCTTGGAACGTCTCTGCGCCATATTGGGGTACTTTGTGAAGGTTGCGGCCCCATGTTGGGGTGTTCTGTGAATGTCTTTGCCCCGCGGTGGGGCGCTCTGTGAGCATTTTTGAGCCATGTTGGGTGCTGTGAACGTCTGTGCCTCTCGTTGGGGAGCACTGTAACGTCTTTGCCCCACACTAGCACTCTTTGAACGTCTCTTCCCCATGCTGGGGCGTTCCGTGAAAACCTCTGCCCCACACGGGGCATTCTATCAACGCCTGTGCCCCACGCCTGGGCGCTCTGTGCAGTTCTCTGCCCCACACTGGGGCGCTTTGTGAGTGTTGCTGTGAACGTTGCTGCCCCAAGCCGAGGAGCACTATAGTGTCCCTGCCCCTCGCTTGGGCACTCTAGGAACGTTTTTACCCAGTTTCGGGGTGTTCTTTGAACACCTCTGCCCCACACTGGGGCATTCTGAGAGCGTCTATGCCCCAAGATGGGGCACTCTGTCCCACACTTGGGATGCGCTGTGAATGTCTTTGCCCCATGCTGGAATGTGAACGTTGCTACCCCTTGCCGGGGAGCAGTAACATCTCTGCCCCACGGTGGGGCGCTCCATGAATGTCTCTGCCCCACACCGCGGCACTTTGTGAATGTTGCTGCCCCTGTCCCTGGGATGCTGTGCGAACGTTGCTGCCCCATGTTGGGGTGGTCTATGAACGTCTCTGCCCCACACTAGGGTGTTATGTTGGGGCGCTCTGTCTACGCCGTTGCCCCTCGGTGGGCAGCAGTGCCACGCCCTTGCCCCGCAGTGGGGCACTTTGCAAATGTCTCTGCCCTACGCCAGGGTGTTATGTGAACACCTTTGCCCCACACCCCACACAAGGGCATTCTGCAAACGTCTCTGCCCGAGGTTGGGGCACTATGTGAACATCTCTACCCAACACCAGGGCTCTTTATGGATGTTGCTGCCCCTTGCTTGGTTGCACCGTAACGTCTCTGCCCCACGCTGGGGCACTCTGCAAATGTGTGTGCCCCATGCTGGGCCGTTCTGCGAACACCCTACCCCACACTGGGGCATCATTCTGTGAATGTCTCTGCACCAAGCTGGGGTGCTCCGTGAACGTTGTTGCCCCTGGTTGGGGAGCACTGTAACGTCCATGGCCCACAGTAGGGAGCATCATAACGTCCCTACCCCACGCTGGGGCGCTTTGTCAGAGCCATCTACAGAGCACCCCAACGAGGATCGGAACCAATAGAGGAACATCCTAGTGTGGGGCAAAGAGGTTCACGGGGTATCCAAGCGTGGAGCAGAGACGTTCACACACCGCCCCAGCTTAGGGTAGAGACTTTCACGGAGTGCCCCATCATGGGGCAAAGACATTCACAACGCGCCCGATTGTGGGGCATGGGCACCTCCCAGAGACATGATACCCCCGCACTAGGCACCATGATGAGAGGCGGATGAAGGCCAGGTGCATCCCTCACCATGGTGCCTCGAAAGGTGGCCTAAAGGAGCACTAGGCCAACTTGACAATCTATGACGGAAGAAGGACGTGGACCATGAGAGGGAGGCGCACATGGTGGGCCAATCTCCGTCCCTGAGACCGAGTACAGTGAGAATGGAGACGACACCATTGGCACATGCTAGGGGACATGCGGCATGACGGGTGGTCGGAGGACGTCACATGGCAAGCTTGTAACATGACGTGACACGAGGGGTTTTTCGCGGGCCGGTGCCTGGCCATGTGTGTGGGCAAGCCATCCCACGGCTGCCATCCTAAGGGTTTTCATACTGGTGGCAAGCCACCAGAGTGAGTGAGTGGGTGCGTGAGAGAGTGTGTGTGTGTGTGGGTGGGTGTGGGTGATGGAGTGAGTGCATGAGTGTGTGAGTGAGTGTGTGTGTGTGTGTGTGTGTGTGTGTGTGTGAGTGGGTTGGTGAATGTGTATGCCCCCCCCCCCCCTCGGCCATGTATAGCTTAGGGGGCGGCCCGGCTGAGTTTGACGACAAGGGTGGCCCCTTCCCCGGCCTGGAGGGACACCCTGATAGCCGCTTGTTTGTATGGCAGCCGGAGTCAGGTCATTGGTGGTGGTTGCCCCCCCCCCCCCCCCCCGAACTGACGGTGGCACAACATGACATATGACCCTGCCACCCCCGGGGGTGCGATGCGGTGTCACCCCGGGGCCACCATATGACCGGTCCTTCGTGGTCATGTGGACCCCCTCCTGGCGGTAGGATGACGTGAGTTGCTCCAAGGCGTGGGGATAGAGATGGCCGGTGGAGGAGGACGGGTGAGTGGGCAAAGGGGGACTTGGGTGGGCCTCTCCACCCCTACCGGCCACCGCGGCAGGCTGGGCCCAGCCGTGGTAACAGCAACCATCCAGAGCCCATCAAGAATTAACGGCAACCATCCAGAGCCCATCAGGAATAAACAACAACCATCCAGAGGCCATTTGGAAATAACAGCAACCATCCAGAGCCCGTCAAGAATTAACAACACCCATCCAGAGCCCATCAGGAATTAACAGCAACCATCCAGAGCCCATCAGGACTAAACAGCAACCATACAGAGCCCATCAGAAATAAGCAGCAACCATCCGGAGCCCATCAGTAAATAACAGCAACCATCCAGAGCCCATGAGGAATTTACAGCAACCATCCAGAGCCCATCACGAATAAACAGCAACCATCCAGAGCCCATCAGGAATAAACAGCAACCATCTAGAGCCCATCACGAAGTAACAGCAACCATCCAGAGCCCATCAGGAAATAACAGCAACCATGCAGGGTGCATGAAGAATTATCAATGTCTGCAAAACCATGCAAGAAATAAACGTCAACAACGAAGCAAAAAAACCAATTAAAAATAGCAGACACACAAAGTGCAACCATAAACAAGTTTTCCCAACAAAGTAACTACAAAACCATAGAAAGCATGCAATAGTATGTACAAAACCTCCAAAGTGGACCCCACCTTTTCTATCAAATAACCCTAAAAGGCTTTTGCCATTAGTATGTGTAAAATGAAACCAAAAAGTGAGGGAAAAAGAACAAAAAAACTGGTTTTCTTTGATGTGCCCGTCAACCCGTCAACACCCTTTTTGACGGGCGTTTTTGCGATCCCTGGCTTCCCCAACCGGGGGGGGGGGGGGGTGCCAGGGCCCTGATGTCCTTGACAGTTTTCCCTTTGCTTTGACACGCGGGCCAGCCATATTTGCCCTTGTCCGTTATAAATAGTGCAGGCGCCAGGAGATCACCTGGCCCAATTTTGACTAGGTGCATGCACAGCACGTCGTTTTTGAGTTGACGACATGTTTGATTTGTCTTTTCTACCGTACCCGGGCCGTGAGGAAAATCCTTTCCTCATGCAATAGGGCCCCGAGTGGACCGGCATATGTCTTGTTTTTGCATACATTGCACTGTGGAAGGGAGTGTAAGCTGTAGTTTCCGTAGAAACTAAAGTTTATATCATTCCCTGGAGCTGCCGTCAGCAGTGTTTCATGCAGTGTGCATTTGTTCCCTTGTTCGCACTTAGTCGATTTTCATAATCGAAATGGAGGGTCCCACCCTCCCTCCCTTTGGATAGTATGTATCCCTTGAGACGAGGGACGCTGAACTCGACCAGCGGCGCTACGAAAAGTGCTGCGGGGCCCCGAGTGGACCGGCATATGTCTTGTTGTTGCATACATTGCACCGTGGAAGGGAGTGTAAACGTAGCGGCTGACCGCCCGACCCGCCGACCCCCAAGGTTTGGGTCAACCCGGGGGGGGGGGGGGGGCTTCCTTGGGGGTACCGAGGCCTTGTGCCACCCCCCCCCCCCCATACAACCCCCAAAACAATTGCAGACCCCTCTGGGTCACACATTGGCTGGTGGCATCCCCCGTGTGGTGGGAGGGGCATCCCCTGTGTGGTGGGAGGGGCAGCCCCCTCCCTTGACTTTGGGGCACCAGTGGGTGAGCACACTCCACCCCCGAGGACCCAACCCCACCAACCCCTCTGTGGGCAGTGGAACCCAAGTCCTCTACAAGAGGGCAAGGAATGCTCTAGGGGCAGTTGGAGGTTGGGGGTGTAGGGGTAATCCTAACTTGCCCCTGACGGGTGCAGCGGCTTGTGGGGCCCAGCACCCCGGTGGGGTCCGGGAAGATAATGATGGAGTACTATGGAGGCAATTGATGCCCTCCAGCACTCAGGACCAAAACCTCCCCCTATGGTAGTCTTCTGTGCGCTTTGGGGCAGATTCCCGCCTTGTTGTGCAGTGCTCTATCCAGGGACCGCCGCAAGCTGCGGGGGGGGCAGCTTTGGTGCCAGAGGTGGCACCTTTGGGTGTATCCCTGATTCCGTGTCATGAGGCCTGGAGGAGATGACGTCATGATGCCCACATGAGATTATGGGGGTGCTAAACAAAGGCTATATATATATATAGTGGTACATACGCACGTGCGTTGTTTTTATGTAAAGTGTACCCCTACACGCCCTTTTCCCCCTATTTCCCTATTTCCGTTACTACTTTTTACCTTTTTGGGCCCCTCCCCCCCACAAATGGTGCACTTATTGCTGAGGGGGGGGGGTGTTTCCACAAATGTGAAGTCCTGCAGTTTCGCCTAAAATTGGCCACATCGAAAGGGGGGGGGGTTACCCCTTTTGCGCTCAACCGAATTTCTCCAAAACTCGCCACAGGGTGTTACTTTGGATGTGCACAAGTGTGTGTTTGTCCTTTTTTTAGGCATGCAGACGGAAATTTTTTGGGGTGCTTTGCTTCAAAAGTGACGGATCTTTGCACGCTTCGTCGATGCTGCTATTTCACATATCAAATATGGCAAGGACGCGGTGGCCGAGGGGGTTAACGTACAACAACGGAGGCCTCCACTCGACATCCTCACCACGCCCCCCGCTAGAGTGCAACGTCTTGTGCACCTACCTGTGCACCTCAAATAATCGTCTACTTCCGCTGCCTTTTGGAGTCGACTTCCGTTTTGGTGCTTGTCGCTTCTGTGCCGTTGATGTCGATGAAGCTGCCACCACTGCTACAAACACCGACTTCCCACTTTCGCTTGCTTGGCTTGCCCACAGGGTTGCTTGGCACTCTTTTTGTACACTTTCTTGTGTCCCGTTGCGACGACCGCTTTAGTACTGCTTTCGGACGTGAACTCCGACGAAGTATAGGACGTCCCACCAACGACTAGAATTGTTCGTTGACGAACGATCTGTGTCGGATCCGTCTAACTCATTGGACTTGCGAAGCTCTGGGCGCCAATCTTCATCGGCCCCGTCCTATGCTATAAACCCTGCCCAACTCCCCATCCCACAGAATTTCAACTTCCACTTGCTACCCTGCCACTGAACCGCAGCGTTCTCGGGGGTCCCCATCAAAGGGGACAAGAATGGCATGTGTCGGGCTAGGAGGAAAATGCCATGAGGGGCGGTCCTTAAGGGTGGTCCTTAAAAGAAAAAATTTGGTTCCTTAAGGACGGACCTGATTAGAAGTGGCCCAAAAGTGGCATATTGGCTTCATAAGTCCATATCCTCAACACAAGGGGCAACGTTTGTCCAACCAGAGTGGTAGTGTGAGGTGGACTAAGCAAACCCTTCACCCAATAAAGGGGGGGTTTCGGTCAGATGAAAACGTTTCTTTTGCATAAAATTTTGGCCAACGAAAAAAGGGGGGGGGTTTACGTAAACCCCCCCATGCTGTCAGATCCACTCCCCCCCCAAGCACCCACGCTCTGTTTTTAGCCATGTGCCTTGACATCACGTGGCATTCAGCCATGGGTGACCTTGAACTGTAGGTCTCCCCTGGCACCTTTGTACAGGGCCTCCGGGTCTGATAGGCGGGCGGACCCATTGGGCTCTGCGGTGAGCCCACCGACAATCAGACAATCTTGGACAATCTTGGACTGATGCAGCACTACCAGTACGCCCGACCAGTGCGCGTGTCTTAGGGCATGGGTGGCCCAGGGACGCACTGCACAAGGACCACGGGGACCGGGCCAGCACAGGAGGCAGGCGCACGGGGGGACGGGCAGGTTGATGGGGAGAGCGCAGTAACAGCCCCCCCCCCCCCCCCCCGAGCCAGGAGGGCAGCAGCCGAGTGTCACGGCCAGCTGGCCCCTGACCTCGGCCCTAAACGGGGGGAGCGTGAGGGAGCGGCCCGCCAGCCTCTCCCGATACCGTAGGGCATACCATACCATACCATACCATACCATACCATACCATACCATACCATACCATACCATACCATACCATACCATACCATACCATACCATACCATACCATACCATACCATACCATACCATACCATACCATACCATACCATACCATACCATACCATACCATACCATACCATACGCCCCCCCCACCTCTGGTTTGCATTTGTCTGTTTTTTAATTAGGCCCCCCCCCCCCCCCCCCATGTTGTTGCCCCCCCCCCAAATGGAATGGGCCGTGTATGAAATTTGAGTCATCCCCGCTGAGGGCACTCCTAAGACGGCTCCTCACTCCTGGGGAGTATGTAGCATGGGGCTCGTTGCCAGCCAAGACCCGGCCCCAAGGGGGGGGGGTCTACAAAACCCAAAATGGTTCTGCAGAACAACGGGTTTTGTGGAATTCGGTGGATCTGCTGAACTCAGCTCAGTGAAACCTATGGCGGCGTGTAAGAGTGCTTTGGCCACTGGATGGGGCAACACGAGGCGCTAAATAAATGTGGTTTGTTGCTCATTGAAGATTCTGCCCTCGAGCTCAGCCCTGGCTCAAAGTGGTGGTGCCGTAGTCTCTCTCCTCTGCAGAGAGCGATGGTGTCAACAAATCAACATGCACCGAATTTTTTTGTTCTAGTGCATAATTCATGGATAATGCACACTAAAGCTAATTACCCCTACCCTGCGGCGCGTGCGGTGCGCTTGCAACACACCCACAATGCGTAGTAAGCACTCCCTATGGGGAGAGAGATACCGCCATGATGCTTAGATGGGGCAGGCGGTCAGGGTCACCTCACCAGCACGTATCATTCCGCTAGTGGGGGCCGTTGGCACCATGGGGTGGTTGAGGGGTTGCGATGATAGCCTTCCTTGACAGCCCCATCCCCATGATGTGCTGATCATTTTGAACATACATAAGTCGGGTAAACAATTTAAATCTAATTAAATCTAAAAAAATTGCCCATCAGCTTAGGATCCCATCAGCCAAGGTCCGACCTAGAGGTCGGGTCAAGGCCCGATTTTTTTTGTGTTTTTCACCAATTTCTGAACTCTCCACAAAATTCTGAGCACTTGGAGTACGGGAGGGGGGGAGAATTTGGAACATGCAAAACTTGAAATAGCAAAAATTCGCTGCAGTGAAAATTTGGCATGAATTCCTCAATACCATGGCAAATTTTGGTACAAAATCCTGGCATCCTACGAGTGATGGAGAGCAGTGCGTGTGCATCGTAGCAGAGTGGTCAAGTGGATAAATGGCTCGGCCACCGTTCGGCATATGTAGGATCTGAACCACACGCAAACCACCCACACCCACACCTACCCTCGAACTTACACCCAAACCCCACCCACACCCACCCCGAGGGGGGCGACCTGTTCCAATCCAGACCCCCCCCCCCCCAAGACCCCCCAAAGGTCTCGAACCTGGTTTTCTGCAATTTGAGATTTTGGGGGAAACTGTTGGCGCTCGTGGCGCCGGAAATTGTTTTTTGGGTGGGTGTGGGTGTGGGTGTGAGTGTGAGTGTGGGTGTGGGTGTGGGTGTGGTGTCATGGTGTCATGATGTCAAAAATCGGTCCCGTTCCCAACGGAATCAGGGGCCTTCTTTGACCTCCTTGAGCGGCCTTTTCGAACATGTGGAAACTGTGGGGCACAGCCGAAGGTAGTCGGTGGTAGTCACTGCACACCTGCTGGAAACCCAGCTGGCCAATTGGAAGCTTTTGGGTGGCGCAGTTCGCGGATTGAGGCCACTTCGCCATTGGTCTATGGCTACCAAAACCCCAGCGAGCAAGTGTGAGTAACTACTACCTGGCTGCCCACATGAAGCCTCCCCCCCCCCCCCAATAAAACAGGGTGAAGAGCAAGAAACCGTTTGGCAAACAAACGAGGAACAATGGAGAGGTGGAACGGGGGGGGGGGGGGGGCGCCCATTTCCCCTCTGTATTTTTCCTCGATTTTGGCAACCCATCCTGTTGGCACTGGCAACCATGGAGGCTGAAGAACCTCATTCGGGGTGCGTCCGGGCCGTGGGAGCGGGCTTTATTTCGAAGAAACTCTCAAACATCAACCTCCACCATCATGCTTTACAATTGTGGTCGCATTAGTAGTGGTCCATGATTGGTAGTGGTCCATACCGGGCGGTAACAGGCCTGCCCCACAATGGAGGCCTCCTGGCTCTGATGGCGGCATGGGAGCAGCAATGGTACTGGGTATCTGAGGGTTGGGGAGCTGGTATCCCCCCCCCCCCCCCAGGGCTCCTGTTCACAACTCAGCACCACTGGGGGGGGATACCACCTACCTATCCCCCTGGACCAACCTCCCCCCCCCCTTCGGTCTTGCACACCTTCACAGCTTCCATCCACCTCCAACACTCCTCCACTCCCGAACAGGAGGTGGGGGAAGGGGGGGGGGGTGCTCCCAAGAGGAGAAAACCACCCCTCCCCCTTCTTCTGTCACGCGCGCAATCTGATTTTGACCCCAGGGGCACTCTAACAAAACAAGGGCACGAAAAAAGCGATCGGGCCAAATTTTCTCTGGGCCTTCGGCCAATCAAAATTTTCTTTCACGCCAGTTAGTTCAGGCCAAAAGTTTCCTTCGGCTCCTCTAAAAACTCAGCACCACTCGGGGGGGGGGGGGGGGGACCCCCCTCCCCCACATGTCCACATTGGCAGTCAGGGCACCCGCACAAAATGCACAACACACACTCACGCTCACGCACACATGGACACGCACAGGCAGTGTGGAGCTGGAGCGGGTGAGAAGACCTTCTGCCCCCCCCCCCCCCCGGGCAAAAGGCAAAAGGCCACAGGCAAACAACCTAATACCGAGGCCTTGTGCCAAACCCCAGCCCCTCACCAAAATTTTGAGAGTTGGAAAAAGTGACATTTGCTGAAGGATGAATTTCTTTGGGCCATTTGTGGTACAGAGACTTTTTTGGGTCCCAGACCCCCTCCCTCCCCAAACACCCCTCTTCAGGCGCAGGCCTAGGGGGGAGGGGGGGGGCGTGCCGGCCGGTCCCCTCCTCCCCCATGGGCCAGGGATGCATTGGAAGGGGGGGGGCGTTCCCCGCCCCCCTCCAGGGCACCCAGCCTCCCCGACGGCAGTGCCCGGCTCAATGGCATTTGTAAGGGACAGTAACTGCCCCCAACCGCTTTGGCAACCTCCTCCAACCGCCGATCTAACCGCTCCTGGGGCCACCTCCGAGGTCCCTTCCCTTCGAATGCATCCCTGGTGCCGGCAGGCCTCCTCCCCCACGTCCCACGGCCCTCCCCCCCCCCCCCCTCTGCTCCACAGGCCTGCCCCTCCTCGCCATATCGTTCCTCACGGACGGCACCAACGGCGAGCAGTACGCGCTCCTGACGGCGGCCGATTGGCTGCGGCTTTCGTATGTGTCCGTCTTTGGGGGCGCGGTGGGGTACGGGCTCTTCTTCTTCCAGGCCCAGAGGGGCAGCCTCACGCAGCTCAGCAGCCTCACGTTCCTCACGCCGATGTTCGCGGTGCTCGGGGGATACCTGGTGCTGTCCGAGTCCCTGACCGCCGTCCAGGGCCTGGGCGCGGCGGTGACCGTGGCGGCGATCTACCTCATCAACAGCCCCAAGGAGACCTCCTCTTAGCACCGGGGGGCGTCCTCGGCAAGGGGCTGTCCTTGCGAAATGCGATACGTCTTTTTTTTTATTTGGGAGGAGGGCCTTCCGTGTCGGGCCCAACCCCAGGCCCCCTCTCCCTCCCCACCCTCTTTGGACCCCCCTGCCCACGCCGCGGGGTCCCGGGTCCGGAACTGAACTGAACCTCCCCGTGTCTAATTTTCCAACGGAGGACGCAGGTGTCGGGTGGCAGGATTGCGGTTAACCGACGGGGATTGGAGCTTAGCCGGTGGCGGTTGATGGTCCCCTGCCGGTTGGCCGGTAATTGACAGCACATACTGACCCTGCACTGCTGAGGTCCAGTTCTACTGGCGTCCGGCGGTTTTTTTGTTGGCACTAAGGACAGCCCTAGTCCTTGGCAGGGCCCCTGGGGAGGGGATGGCCGCGGTCCAAGAGACACCTTTCAGTGCCCCCCCCCCCCCCCCCTCTCCCAGGCCCTCTCTGCTGTGACACGCGTCGATCAGTATCGCAGGTCAACCATTTGCGGCCAATCGCCATGCGTCCACCAACCGGTGGAGTCTGTGGGTGCGGGCCGTGTTGCGGGGGCGGGGGAGGGCACTGCCCGCAACAATTTGCAGCTCCAGATTGCCTGTTTTTTCGCGCCAGCTCGGCGATAGCCCGACAGCCACAGCGTTCGGCAATGGCATATGATACTGATAACAGTTGGCGGCTAACCGACGGCCGTTGGTGTCAGTTGCCCGTTGGGTGTGTGTGTGTGTGTGTGTGTGTGTGTGTGCGTGCGTGCGTGTGTGTGTGTCTGTGTGTGTGTGTGTGTGTGCGTGTGTGTGTGTGTGCGTGTGTGTGTGTGTGCGTGTGTGTGTGTGTGTGTGTGTGCGTGTGTGTGTGTGATGGGGGCGGGGCTTCATTTCACTATTGGTGGACTGAGGGGTCCACCGGGGGGAGGCCGTCCGGCCACAAGGATGAGAGCCTTGAATGATGTGTCCGACGTTCCGTAGTGTAAATTGTGATGTGTCATCTGAATAAGCATTCAGGAACAATGCACACAGGGCACTTCATTTGCCACAGCGAAAGGCGCCTGTGGCAATGTCACTGAAGACCTTTTTGTTCTGAATGTTGTTGCTGTGCAGCCTGTGCCTTGCAGCGTACAGGCCAATGGACTCAGGCCCATCCCGCAGCGGACTTGTGTGGATTGTGTGTGGGTGCCGGACCCCCTGCCCTCCCAGTCCCTTGGGCCCCGCAAAGAAAGGGCCGGTCCCGCATCGCACTGGCCGTGCTCCCTGCGTCTTCTGGTGTCCGCCAGCGAAGGGGGTCCCGTCGTGGGGGTCGAGGGGCTGCCCTCAAACGTGCCGCAGGCCGGCGTTCTCTCGGCGCTGTGGCCCTGGCGCCCCCCCCTTTTGTTGGCCACGTTGTGCGTGTGTGGGGGGGGGAGGGGGCTTGGCCCTGCACTGAGCGCCGCAGAGGCCCGTGTTGTTGCGAAGTCCCGGGCCGTCCTGTGGGACTGAGGCCCGCACCCGCAGGCCCCTCGAGGGTCGCTGAACCGCTCGTGGGAACGGGACGAGCCGCCGGGCCCCCGTGCGTGGGCCGCGGTGCATGACCGCGACGGTGCAGCGCGTCGGCGGCGTCTGGAGCTCGGTTTCTGTCAGGGCACTGGCGCCTCTGCAATTCACGAGCTCGCCCCTCCCACGGGGACTCTTGCGTGAGCGGTGCTCCAGTGCACCTGCACGTCAAGTGGTTGGTGGCGAGAGGCTGCGGGGGGCGCCTCCTGCGCATTCTCCATCCCACCGAATCCAATCCAAGCGGAACACTGCTCTTGGGGAAGCTGCCAGACCCGTGTTATAATGCCCGTGCTTGGGGTCTTTGTGGAGGCCAGCAAAGCCTATGCATTTGGCATGACGGGCACTGGTGTTGCCTTGGTGGCACAGGGTGTGCGCCAGTGTTCCGGTGCGGGACGCATGATGGAGTCCAACATCAACCCTGACTGCATCCAAAGGGTCCGGGGTGTGGGGGAGGGGCAGCCCCCGGGGGTGACGGTCAGCCGTGGCAACCGCTGCTGTCCATCCGCAAGGGCCCTTCAACCGGTTTGTATCCGCTAGAAACGACCTTCCAACCGCTTTGCCCAGCAGCGGGCCCCATGCAGGTTGGCGTCCGCCCTCTGATGCATCTCTTCTGATGGGAAGCTCATCTGTGCTGCACTGGTCCACGGAGTGTCACTGGTCTTGTTCTTTTGGACGTCGCAGATGGGTCTCCGAAATCGTTTGGCAGGTTGCGGCCTGTGTCTGGCCTGCACTCCGAAGGCGCTGGAGTCGCCCAGCATCTTCTGTGGGGGTGGCCCATGTCCTTCCACCCCAAGGCCCCGTCCCATCCTTCCGTAACCCTCCACCTCCGCTCGCTCCTCTCCATTGGTTTTCATTTTGGGGGGGCAGAGACGCATTAGACCAAAAAAAAAAAAAGTAGGAGGAGGCACCCCCCTCCCTCCCCACCCTCCTCCCCTTCCAAGTCACCTGAAACCTTTGGCGCCAATGTACTGTGTGTTCCTCAGGGTCATGTTCAGGGTGTGAGTCAGCTGTTCACATTGAACTGCGTGTCTCTATGAAAATGGACTGTCATGAATTGATACTGTCTTATTGTGGACACACATTTTGCCACAAATTTTATTGCAGAGACTTTACCTTGCACTGTGACCTTTGTTGACAAGGAGGAGGGCGGTTTTTGTATGCAAAAAAAAAATTTCCATCGCCTTTGGCGCCAAATATGTTTGACAGTCCTGTTGGAAAGGAGGAGGGTCACCCCCCCCCCCCCCCCGGTCTAAACCCCCCACCCCCCTCCTCCGTTCCAATGCGGGTTTGGGGGGGGGGGTCCGGGGCTTCTATTCATTGTTTTGTCTTTGGGGGAGCGTTAGCGCGCGGGCATCTTTTTTGACCCATGCCCCACCGGTGACCTTTTAGGGGGTGCACTAAGCGCAGTGCGCGCGCAGTGCAAGTATTTGGACGTCTAGCCGTCCTAGAACCCCATACTTTGTGATACTATGGGCATTATTGTTGTTTGAAAACAGGTATTTTGATGCTTCTTTCACATTGGGGATATGGTATATTTGGATTCTCACCCATTCTCACCCATTTTCATCCATTTTTTCCTCGTTTCCACCACATCCACTCCTTACTGGGTTGATTTCTCCCCACCGTGGGGACCCCGAGAAGGCAGGGGTGATGTAGCCATATGGATTTCTCCCCACCATGGGACCCCAAGAGGGCATTTCACAGACTCCGTGCCCATCAGTTCCATTCGCGGGATATGAAGTGCCGACCTGTGGAACCCTAAGTATGCGTCGCATTTTTATAAGGTGACTGTTGCCGTTGATATGTTGGCAACATTATATGGATATGCCCCTTGGCCCCCAGGACATCAGCTGCTTTTGGCTGGGTATGGACCTTCTCGTACCCGAAGTGATTTCTTTGATTTCGACGTTGGGGGCCATGATGGTGCTTATAAAGGCCCGGATTCATGTCATTGTGCCATTCATTGGAAGAAAAAATGGCACATTTGGAGTTGTTGAAGTCACAGCTATTGCCTTATTATGCAACGTGCTTTGTAGGGAGGTGTGCAGTCCAACGTAGTCTACTTGGGGGGGTTCTCCATGAGAGGGTAAATCTGGGGCTGAAGGCGGGATAGTTAATAGAAAAGTAGCGCGCCGGGCGCGCGCCAGGCAAACATTCCCCTTTTAAACCACCAAAGCGTCTTTCAGGTTTTGTCCTCTGAGGTCATGCTTCCAACCCCCCCCCCCCCCCAGAAAGTGTGCTGAGCACAGTGCTCTCCCACAGAGGGCAAAGGCCGATTAAAGTCCTGGACGCTGTGCGACGGGTTAAGCGAGGGGGTTATGGGTTAGGGACTGGCTTCCCCCCGCCCCCCGCCCACCCCTGTGCTCTCCCACAGAGGGAGTCTGAGGCATGGTGCGCACACAGTGTATGTCTTTGTTGTGCCAAGAACGTCCAGAACATTAATGATCATGTAGGGAAAGCCCTCCAACAAGAAAAACACTGTGACACCCCAAGACACAGGACCGGCCACGGTGCACTGCAAATTTTTTAAGATCAGGGTGTCTTTTGGGTTTTTTTTGGTGGAATCTTTCCTTTTTCTTTTTTTTCTGCTAAAAAAAGTGGACCTCCAACTGCTGTCTATTCCCCTTCAAGCGTCGTTGGTTGCCCTTCAAGCGCCATCCAATTGTGCGACTAAATACTGAGCTGGCTACTGGAAGGTCCGATTTTTTTTCTAATTTCAACCAAAAAATGTCCTGCCGTGGATAGTCACATGTGAGGCCTCATTGTGGCCAAGGTGTTGGAAATGCCGCAAAGGAGAAGTTGTGGGTGGCAGGGTGCTTTCTCTGCCAACAAATTGCCTAGTGTCTTTGCCATCCTCCAGCACAGCTCCCCTCAGAATGTTGGGTACTTCCAAACTGTCTGGATGGCCTTTGGAACATGATTGCTGGCTTCATACATGCACCGCAAGGACATCGCCTGTAGGGGATGTACACTTGCATCTGGTCCATGGCTGCACGTAGTGTTTGGCATGGGGGGTAAAAATGGGCGCAGCCCTGGGCATACCCAGGCTCTGCCGTGTGATGGATGGGGTGATATTTTGGGGGTTTGTGTGCCTGTTGGGGCGCGAGCTCAGGACTGAGGGTCAGGGTGCTGACAGCCATGAGAAAAGGGTCCGTGGCACCCAGTCTAATGTCGACAGCTTTGTGCGGTGATCGCAGGGCAAGGCTGTGGCTAATCCCGCCGCTCTGTGATGTTGTATCAGATGTTTTTTGTGCAAAGCTGTGTTCTCAAATGTGCCGACCACAATGAGGACTCATTCCCAGCGTTTTTCAGAAGGGCATGGGACTGCCTCTGCATGGTTTCCCATCTGGTCCCTTGAGCCTGTCCTCTGTCTATACTGAAAGTGCACACAGCAAGGTGTGCACTGGGGGGGCATCCTCAAACAAGGCTCAAGGGAAAAATCTGCATTGCCACACTTTGATTTGCATTGCAGTGTTTCACATAGTGTTTGAACACAACACTTGAAGTCCTGCTGTGCAATTGTGTGTATGCTTGTTCCACCATTTCAATGAGCCCATCCCCCCCCCCCCCCCACGGGAAGTGCATTTTGCAGACATCTCTATTTGTGTTTTTTCTCCATCTCCAAAGCCAATCATTCTCATTTTCACGGCCATAGCCATTCCCATCTCCACAAAAGGTAACCCAATCTACATCCTGTCCAATGCAGGAGTCTTGCAAAACCTGATCACCCTTTGTTTTTTGAGGTTTTTTCGTTTGGTTTTTGGTTTTTTGGTTTTGTGACAAAAAGGTTAAAAGCTAATCGCTATTGGTTTTCTGGGTTTTGATTTTGTATTGAAAACAATTTGGTGCGGACGACAGCAAAAGCAGGGGTTTTAATGAGTTAATTTTTTTTTCATTAGATCAGTCAAGACAAAACAAGCACTCTAATTTCAACACCATCACTGGATTTCAGTCATATTTTTGTCGTGACCATTGCTCTGTGCCATTATTCTTTCAACCTTTACACCATCAACCACAGCGGCATGGGCACAATGAACCATGCATAAGAGTGTAAAGATACACCACAATATTGCCTGTGATACTTTCACCCAATGATGAAATATGGGACACAATAGTTGATGCAACGGTCAATGTCAGGCAATTTGGGCAATATTTGCATGGTTTTATAGGTTGTCGGTATTATGAAGAATTGGAAGGGTTTTGGGGGCATGGGTATGTCGTTTGTTATCATTCCACGCGAAGGCACACAACAACATTAAAAATTTTCTACGATTTACTCCAAAAATTGTGCACGAAACAATTTCCGTCTATACCGAAAGTGCACACAGCAAGGTGTGCAGTGGGGGGGCATCCTCAAACAAGGCTCAAGGGAAAAATCTGCATTGCCACACTTTGATTTGCATTGCAGTGTTTCACATAGTGTTTGAACACAACACTTGAAGTCCCGCTGTGCAATTGTGTGTATGCTTGTTCCACCATTTCAATGAGCCCATCCCCCCCCCCCCCCCACGGGAAGTGCATTTTGCAGACATCTCTATTTGTGTTTTTTTTCCATCTCCAAAGCCAATCATTCTCATTTTCACGGCCATAGCCATTCCCATCTCCACAAAAGGTAACCCAATCTACATCCTGTCCAATGCAGGAGTCTTGCAAAACCTGATCACCCTTTGTTTTATGAGGTTTTTTCGTTTGGTTTTTGGTTTTTTGGTTTTGTGACAAAAAGGTTAAAAGCTAATCGCTATTGGTTTTCTTGGTTGTGATTTTGTATTGAAAACAATTTGGTGCGGACGACAGCAAAAGCAGGGGTTTTAATGAGTTAATTTTTTTTCCATTAGATCAGTAAGAAAAAGTGCTTTTCCAATGCTTTAGGGTATACTTTAGTTGTATTAGAGGTGCTCTAAGCACTCTTGCATTTTTATCTTAGTATTGGCCTAACCAAAATGGGTGATAACACATTTTGACCAATGGAACCAAACACTAAATCAGGATGTTGTGTGGACCCCTTAATCCCCAAGCCATATGCACTAAAACATCGTTTCCTGGGTGACTGAGGCACTGATATACTGAAGGCAGAGCCTATGAATTTATCTATGTTTTCTCATGAATTCTTAGCTATCCTAGTGGTATGCACCCTAGGGGGCTGGGGCACCTCTTTTTGAGAGGTCCTGGGTTCAATACCCAGTCAGCCTAGCTAAGTAGGAGTATCCCATGTGACATGGCATTGACCTCAGCGCCACAAGCCATGCCACCTCAGCACCTATGGGACCCAAAAACAAAGAGTGCACATCCCAAGATGGCACTAGGGAAGAGTGTGAGCCCATGGGGCAGTTTTTCAATCAGTTTTTCTCAAACATGTAAAATATTTCATCCTCGGTTGCAATGTATGTTAATTGCTGTGGTCTATTGTTGATAGTTGTCTTTATCTAACTCTTTGTGACTGAAGCCCTTCATGCTTTGATCCTGTTTATCTTCTACTTGCTTATCTCTGGCTTGGGTTATCCTGGATTGGTTGTATTTCAACAATAAAACATTTTCCTCATCAAAAACAAGCAGCAGGAACCCTACACTTGCAGCAAGCAGCAGGAGAGGCACAACAAAAACACAGTGCTGAAAACACTATAAAACTTTCTGGTAGCAAGAGGCAGACAGTCCCTGCGCACCGGCAGCGACCCCGTGCCGTACATCCAGTGCGCCAAGTACTGTCATAAGCAAGAATATGGACACAAAGAAGGAGGACACGGACGTGAGGACGGTGCCTGAGGCACCAGCAATGCCAGCACCTGGTGAACCTGGGCCTGAACCTAGCACTGTACCTTCGGTGCCCTTACATGGGCCAATGGGCGTGGTTGATGACTCGCTGGAGGGACTTCAGTCGGCCTTCCGGGCCCTCTCAGTCGAGGAGGTGGACACCAACCCTGTGAAGAGAAAGAGGGAGAGAGAGAAGGATGCAGGAGAAAGCATGGCAAACGAAGGGGTAGACCATGAGCACGACCCGACGAGTGACTCGACCTTTGAGGGCGCACCAAGCGCCTCTGGCCTCCACGCATCACCCTCTCCTACAACCACCACACTCCCAACTCCAGACCCAGCCGCTGCAACATCCACACCCATAACCACCCCGCCTATGGCTGAGGGCACAGGCTTTACTGGTATGCCTACCTACCCTGCCTATGGTGTGGACCCATCTACCACTGTGTTTCCAGAGGCAACTACCGCCGGTGAGCCAGCCGCCTCCAGTTTTCTGCGCCGCGCTGGTACGCGGCAGACTATCACCATCCTCTACCCGCTACGGGGGCCTATGTGCATGTTGCTGGGTATGCGACCCTGAGTGGGCTGAGGAGAGGCCCTGAGTCATGCGGGAGCAGGAGTAGAGGATCGGGGAGATCCTCCAACAGGTCCCTGACGCGGTCGGAGATCAACGAGGCGCTCCGAGGAGCCACCTCTAAAATTCGTGTTCGTGATCTCACTCAAGAGAGTCGGGCTAAACTGGAGCCCCCGATTCCACCCCAAGCGTCACCTACCATCGTGGGAGTTTCACCCAACCGAGTACAGGCCAACCACCTGGTGGCAGGGTTGACAAACACCCTGGGGAGCCTGAGGAGCCGACCGATGCCGACTCCTGCTGTGATACCGAGAAGCCCTTTCATACCAAGAACGGCTCAGCCTCCCTACAGCCACGTGGGGAATTCCACGAGAGCCGAGCTGGACCGGCTGGGGCTGACAGCCCTAAGGGCAATGGTTGACGTGGAGCCCTATGGCTCTAGTGACCTAGGCGGAGACCCCTCTGATGATGAGCCGCCGTCCATGACTTCTGCTTCGCCCTCGGAGGACGACGACCCTGAGGACCCCGAGAACCCAAGTGGGCGGAAGAAGAAGAAGAAGAGGAAGACCAGGCGCCCTGAGGGACGCAGGTCTCAGGAGGCTAAGGCCATTGCCACCTGCAAGATCGTGGTGAACTTGCCTGAGTTCACAGGCAAGGATCTCAGCCAGTTCGCTGAGAGTTTTGGCCCGTTCCTCCAAATGACCGGCCAAACCCATGCTAGTGGGCGAGTCAAGTGTGATCTGCTCCTGCAGTGCTGCAAGACCAAGTACCTGGAGAAGCAGGTCAAGCAGATCGTGACTAAGTCCACCACTTTTGCAGACGTGTTGGTTGCGTTGCAGAGGCAGTACCCTACCTACGAAACCGACCTCTCCATCACGGCCGAGATCCAGAACCTGGCCGTGCTGCCCAACAACCCCAAACCTGCCAGGGTCTCTGAACTACTGGCTGACCTGGATCACTGGGCAGGACGATTGACGCCCGGTTCCTACAGCAGCGACGACCTGCTTTTCTGGTTGGTGGCTAAGCTCCCTTGGTAGCTGTGGGACGAGTGCCGGTCAACGGCAGAGCGCAAGGCTAGAGCCCTCAACTACGAGGATATGTCTGTGCTACTCTTGGAGCTGGCGCTGGAGAAAGAAAGCGACCAGCACCTGAACGCCTACCGTCCTGGCGGAGGAGGCTCTGGAAGTCATGGCAAAGGGTACCAAGGACCCAGACCTGGACAGGGGACTACCCCCAAGCACGCCCGTATCATGGACAATTGGAAGCAGCTCTTCTGGTGTGACGCCAGACATGAGCATGGCCACCTGCAGCACGCCCCTGACTGCGAGCAGCGAGACTGCTTCGTAGTCCAAGGGAAGAAGCAGGAGACCAACACCGGCGCCAAGGCGAAGATGCCGGATCACTACAGGTGTACTATCACCTGTGCCTTCTGTGGGAAGAGGAAGCACTACGAGGATGAGTGCTGCCACAAGCAGCGCCTGTCGGCGAAGCTGAAGGGCGAGGATCCTGCCAAAGGCTCTGGCAAGGGCGGTGGCAAGGGCAACGGCAACGACTCCGGCAAGGGCAAGTTGAAAGGACGTGGAAAAGGACAAGACAAGAGGCAAGGTGGACGAGGAGGAGGCGCTAACCGCCAGCCAGACAAGGACAACAAGAACCCGGACAAGAAGGGAGGCAACCCCAACCCTAATCCAGGGGGAACTCCGAGCCCTCTGGAGGGCAGTCTGGTCCTACCACACGCTCGCAAACTCAGGCCCAGCGAGAACAAGGGGCCAAGCGTGAGCATGAAGGTGGTGATGACGGCAACGCTAAGAAGAGAAGCCGTTTCATGAGGATGGCCCGCAAATTGCGGAACAAGGGGTTCGAGGTTACCTGTCCCGCGGAGGTCTGACGCAGACGCTCCGGTGGAGCCCTGGACCTGGTGTTCTGGGTACGTATCCGACTAGGGGGACGTGAATACCTGGGGGTATTGGATACTGGAGCCACCATATCTATAGTGGCCAAGAAAGCTTTACCTTGTGGGAGCCTGAGGAACACCATGAACAACGCGGCCATACGAATGGCAGATGGACATGTGGTGCACAGCTGCGGGGACTGTGAAGTGGAGGTACCTATGGGCTCCCGAACTATCGCCCATCGGTTCTATGTGATGGACACTGAGGCCTTCGACTTTGTATTGGGGACTGACTTCTTCCTGCAGCACTCCCAGATACAATCCCTTACGCTGCAAGCACCCTACCTCCCCTACGGGGACCACGGCAATGGCAGAGAGTCCGTGCCACTGGAGCAGTCGGAGCACACCTCGAGCTACCTGAGGGTATCGAAGGAGGAGCCCTCGAACATGATGGCGGCCTCCAAAACTGAGGACTATCAACTATTGGGGGAAGTCCTAGACCAAGGTCTGAAGCAGTTGGGTTACTCCAGAGAAGACCTGAGTGTGGAGTTGTTCGCCAGCGACAAGCAACATGTCTTGGACCTTTACTGCAGCAAGGAGAAAAACTGCAGCTACAAATTTTACTGACCCTCTTTCGGGATGGCCTACGGGAACCCCAGGTTCAGTGAACTGGGGAAGGTCTTGACCAAGGTGGCCCT
The DNA here is from genome assembly GCA_964036045.1 of Eutreptiella sp. 'Long Island Sound 2002'. Classification (NCBI taxonomy): domain Eukaryota; phylum Euglenozoa; class Euglenophyceae; order Eutreptiales; family Eutreptiaceae; genus Eutreptiella; species Eutreptiella sp. 'Long Island Sound 2002'. The sequence goes on from OZ038385.1 coordinate 20,708,732, forward strand.
GGAACGTTCCCATATGGTCCTGTGTTCCCCCGATCGGGGAGCCCATGGGCGCAACGAGTACTGGCAAACCCTCCTGGACAGGCTGACTATCAGCTCTGTTCGGTTACCTGATGAGGCCATGTACGTGCCTCTGGGGCATAAGACGCCCATCGGGAAACCCGGATGGGGGAGTATGCTCAGCGTGGTGGACGGAGGTCTTACCTCCATCCCCTGGGAGGACCTGGACTCGACTCTGGTCCAGGCTATACAACGAGAAAGCGATGGACTTACCCTGGGCGACTTGAAAGATCGACTACGACCCCAAGATGCTATTGAGACTATACCCGGGGGAGATGAATACGTCGTGACTAACACCAATGCTCCCCACTCTCCATGCCGTGTACCTGTTCCCAATGGAGTCTCTGAGTGTGGACTATCCGAGCTCCCCAGCTCTATTCACTCAGATGACGAAACTGAGCATGACGCCTTCCTCGTGCAGACCTGTGTGGAGGAAGTGGAGAATGCCAAGTACGTGGCCCCACTGAAACCCCTACTCTCCATGAGGGTGGAAGACCCCGTGGACGAGGAGCTGGATCCCCGATCCAGGCTAAGAGAGTACGTGGACTCCAAGAGGAGGTTGGTGGCGAAAAAGCTATGCTACGCTAAGCCTACCCGCAGCTCATGGCCACTGAAGCAAGGACGTATGGTAGATCTATCCCAATTGAAGGAGGACCGCGAACAGAAGATCACCACCTGGCAAAGGGAGGTAGATCTTAAGGTCATGAAGAGCGTGTGGGGTGCCCATGTGAGGACCCCAGAGGAGGACGACCTCTCGGAGGAATGTGTATGTGAACCCCCTCGAGCGTGCCTATGTTACCATCCTCCACCGGAGATGGTTGAACGAGACCTACTTTATGCCTACCAAGGGTTGAAGGATACTACCAAGGGCGAAGAGTCGGTGGAGGATCACGTCCCGACGTCTATTACTCAGGGGGCAAGCAACTTACACTCTGACAAGGACATGGAGGACAAGATCAAGCTGTTGGACCCGTGGGTGCAGAAGCTTATAAGGACCTATCTGGAGGTATTTGGGGAACTACCACCCCGAGCCTCATGTGACAAGCTGGTACAGATGGACCTCAAGCTGAAACCCAAGTTCGTGGGCCATAAGATCCGGAAGAGACCCTATCCCGCTCCTAAAGAGCAGGCCGACAAGATTGAGCGACAGATACAACAAAGATGCGCTCGTGTCATGTGACAAAGCGTTTCAGGATCCTTGCCACTCTGAAACAAGGGAACAAAAGTATGTACAGCAACACATCAGGATATGTACACATGGGGTTAAGACTGGACTGGGGTAAGGGCATCACAGGACAATAGACACTCAGTCCCAACTCGTATCCCAATCCCAGGTCCGACCCTCTCAGTGGCTGGTGGGGGTGGGGCCTCAAACACAACCCATGCCCTGCTCAGTCCGGACCCTGAAACCCTGCCAATAGGGGAGGTGTCCCGCCCAGCCACAGGCGAGTTCCTGGGAACCAAGGAACTTCAAGGCCAATTGACAGTGGCTCCCTATGCTCCCTTAACGGCAGGTCCCAACTTCTCTCTGAGCCAGAGATATGGCTCCGCCATTATCCCTTAGGAGTTGATAGCTGAAAATGGGCTGTTTCAGCCCAAACTGATATTAGCTCAAAAATCTCCGAAATTGACCCCTCGTCCAGACCCGCCAGAGGTAGGAACGAGGCAACTGACCCTATGCCCTTCGAGTACGAATTGCCTGGAGCCCTCACCCAACCTGGTTCCCTCTGAGGTCCCGGCATCAGGGCACCACGGGTTCTTCAAGTGGGGTCATGATGCCAAAATCACCAAAACTGGCGTCATTCCCACGCGTGGCTCGCCCGGCCAGGGCAAGGCCAATGGCTCACAGGACAGGAGGCAGGACCTATGACTTATATCTGAGTGTACAATGTTAAATTAGGTCCGGGCTCCCTGTGGGCATAGAGATATGGGGCCGCCAATTGACCACACGGGGGGGTGAAATTGGGGTCCCAAAAGGGGGTCATTTTGGCTGCTCAAAATGAGCCAAAATTCGGGGGTGCTCCCAATAGTATATCCCCACGCCGGCTTGGAGATCGGATCCGCCATTCCATACGCGATCGACCGGGAGTCCAACAGAGACTCCCATGACCTTTGCTCTCGAAGATCTCCATGCCACTTGGCGTGGTGACAATCCCAATTGGGTCCACAAATGCCAAAATGGCAAAATTGTCCACACTCACTTTGGGCTAGCACCCTAACGAAGGTTGCTCCGCTTCGCCCACGTGGTGAGTGAACCATGGGGACCAATGTCCATAACACCCATGTCATATATGGTCCATTGGTCCATGAGTCTGGCGTGCACGAGGTGGCTGAACATGGTGCACGGCGGGCAGAAAATGTGGAAAATTGCTCAAACTGGCCGAAAATGCGCACACTAATGGTTGGGGCAAATGAGGCACATGCCCGACTTGGACCGGAGTGTGCCATAGGATTGGTATCAAGTCATATGTGTCCAACATATCTTTTGGGCGTCGCTCAACTCCTCCGGTTTTGGGAATGGCAGGGTCGCCAAGTGAGCCCATGATTTGGGATAGTCCCAAATCGCCAACATGGCGGCCACGGTATGCCAAGCCCAAGGGGAGTTATTCGCCGGGTCTAAGATATGTTGGGCACCGAAGTATGTACCCCATAACATACCTGGGTCATTATTTCAATTGAGCGCAACGTTGAGATACACGGTCGCCACTTGACATCATGACGGCCAAAAAACAGCAATATTGGCGAAAAAACACCCAAAAGTGCCTTGAAAGGCGCACAAATATATTATAATATCTTCGGCTTGGATTGAGTGATCCACCAATCCTTCTAAACACAATGACTTGACACCAATGACCTTCGATTCCACATATGTGCTCCACTTGGGGCGCTTTGAAAGGTCACGAGCGCTACTTCCCAAGTGGGCACATGAAAATATGGAAAATTGCAAAACACACACCTTGCTCCCAACGCATCGCTTTGGGATCGCCACACAAGCTTCCCTCCACGAAGGTTAGGCTTTGAATTGATCGTGGGGAGTATAAGGAAGGGCCTCGTGCAATATGAGGTCCATTGGTGGGTGTATCGCTCTTAGCCAAACCCGCCAAATGGGCACGCAATACAACACATGACACATACCACATACTGCCCAAAAAGGTAGCTCCCCCCACGATATGTCATGTTCCTCCAAGGGCATAACTTTGTGTCAATCGCTCATAGGAACTCAAGGAAAGTTCCTATGCAACGCCAACACTCGCGCGCTACACTCGAAAGTTATCTTAACGCACGCAATATCATGGCCAAAGAGTTATAACGCAAACTCTACCCTCTTGACCATGATCCATTACGCTAGCGCGCACGTGTGGAGACGCAAGGCGTATAAAGCTTCCTAAATTACGTCGGGAGTATTGTGAATACATCCCATGCTTTCTTATCGTCATTCCTCGCAAGCAGCACGAGATATGACCCTCACAAGTGGCCTCACGAATCAACTTTGTTTTGCCCATATCTCTAAGACAAATGGAGGGCAAGACAAAAGGAAAGTTGATTCGTGCATAGGGAAGCACGTAGGTCCACTCAAAAGAGGTCAAATCAAGTGCGGGGATGTCGAAGTCGAAAATCTGATTTCGACATCCTGAAAAATTCGGATTAAGGTTGCGAGTGTACAATGTGAAAATTGCAGATGCATCAATGCAATTCCTGAAGACTTTAGAGTCTTCGTCACGGATTGCGCTAAAATGTCTGTAAATAACAGTTAAACTGGCGGTTACGCTAAAGTCGCGAGCCAACCGCCAGCAGTCAAAACATTGATTATCAGAACGGAAGCGTGAAAATTTAAGGAAATAATATGAAAATAAAACCCTGTTGATTCCTGATATTCTGATGTGTAAATCTCAGCGGGCGACGCATCGGTTGTCGATGCGGCCGCTAATAGCTGAAATGCCCAGATCTCTCACACAAACACGTCTTACCTACATCTGTTGTTAGGGTTAGGTTGCCGAATCGACGGCCGAAGGCGGTGCGGGGCAGATTGGCGTGAAATAGTAAGATACCGGCAAATGGCAGTTTGCCGGTACATGGTAACATGCCCCAAGTGGCCGGAATGCCGTCACGGGGGCTTTACGGCAAGGGACACGCTCCTGCCGGGCTCTCACCGGGCTTCACCGGGCGTCTTCCCCTCCGTACATGGGGTTAGTGGGCACACGGAGACCGGTTGTATACCCCACCATGGTCATGGGGTTCTGGGTACCGCTTCACCCCCCTCCTTAGAGCAAACCCTGGGGGGGGGCTCGATAACACCACGCATGGCAGCGGGTACCCAGGACCATCCCCTGAGCGGGGGGGTATCCCCGGACCATCCCCTGGGGGGGGGTAGTTGTACCACACACCTCAGGCTGGTCTTGGGCCAGGTTGCCCACGTCAACCCACGGTAAGACAGGTATAGTGCTGTAGGGTCTTGTAACTTCAAGTATAGTATCAAGTATCAAGTCCCGGGTCCTGGTGGCGATTGTTCGGCATCCAAAGGACCCGTTAACCCATACCAGGCGCACCGGGTGCCGGCTGCGACGGTCACTACCACAGTGGCAGTGGCATACACGGCCAACATAGGCGTCACACGACGACCGAGGTGGTCCCACAGGTCCAAAGCGACCACAAAGATCCATCAGGCTACCCCAAGCTTCCCAAGGCCCGCCGGCTGGGGGAGAGTCCCCACGGGTCCTTCCTCGGGCGCACCATGTCCATATCCACGACGCGAGTCCAGAGTGGTACACCCGAACGAGCTCCTCCTTAAGGGATCGGGCATCAAGGCCGTCTTTTCCCTCGCCCTATTACCACGAAGGCCATACATGAGGGAGTCCTCATGCAGTGTGGGCGGAGGCGTCGACTCCTCAAACCACCAGTTTCCCAGGCAGACTGACCGAGGTCAGGAACACCGGAGGTCGCCACCCGACTGCAAGTGCGTCTGCGAGTCGGTAGGCTCACACTGGGACTGACAGTGGCGGACCGCTGGGAGTGCATTCAGGCAACTGGGCTTCCCGCCTGGCGCCATCAGGATCTCAGCACATCACAGCCACTAGGGCACACGGTATCACGGGCACTCAAACAGAAGAATCTGTAAGCAGGTACTGGTCCAGGCTGGACCCTATGTGGGAGCATGTAAACGGCGACTCAAGGCGCCCTCGTATTCCGATTCGTGGTGAAAAACAGTCCACATGTCGGTGATGGGCTGATATCACTTAACATACAGATGCACATATCCTGGAGGGCAGAAAAACAAGCAATAAGCGGGGTAATAGGCGTGTAAACACACTCTGGATAGAGCGCCAAACCACGCCCCGGTTAGGATAAGGCATATGCAGGAGGGTGGGCAAGAAAACGCCTGAGTCCAGGCCATATATAGTCTGCAGACACACGTCGACTGGTCTGGATCCCGCAAGTGCCATGGGACCAGACCACACACCAAAAAAAATCGCAATGCCGATGACAGCGGCATCCGTTGCGCAACGTCGTATGGGCTTCAAGGCCCTAAGAGCTCAGAAAATGTGAAGGTCAGTCGCCCAGCCTGGTTTCCCAAGGATTCAGCAGGGGGGGGAGTGACGAGCAGAAGAGAGGGGCCATCCTCCTCTGGATTCAGCAGGGGGCAGTATATGGCCACTCTGATGGCAGGTCACCGGAAGATGGAAGAGAGGAAGCAAGTTAGGGACGATTCGTCGACCAAACAAGCGCTCAAAACGCATCAGGGGAGAGCTCAGGGCGCTGATCAGGCACCCCTGGCTGTAATCGCCCGGGTGAGTGCTGCCAAGTCCGAGACATGGATCTTGGTCTTGTGCCTGCGGATGTACTCCATGAAGGGAGTGTTAATCCGCGGCACGAACGAGGAGACGGGTTCCCAGGTGTCGTGGGACGGCCCATAGCCTCGCCAACGAACCTTGAACTCCATGCCTCCGGGTGCCGAGGCTTTCGGACGCTGGGCCAGGATCTTCTCGACTGTATAGTCGTCCTGCTCAGCATAGTCGTCGTCGGAATCGGCCTCATGTGCGGCATAGCTCAGAGACACATGTTGGCCACGGAGGTGGGGTTCCCGCACACGGAGTTGACTCTCGTGGCGCTCCCGGAACTGTCCCTGACCCACCTTGATTCGGTAGGTGTCCTCACCAATCCTGCGGACCACCTCTCCGGGTGTGAACCAGGTTTTGGTGCGGTGGGTGCCCATAGGGCGGGGTCTGATCACCCACACCGGGTCTCCCACCCTGAACTTCTGCGCTGTCGAGCTCGGGGCGGACTTCTGACGCTCAGCATGCTCCTTCTCGAGCTGCTGGCGGATGTCCCGCGCCGTTTGCTCTTGCCGCGCGAAGAATTCCTTGGCGTCCATGGCCATACCATCACCAGACAAGGGAAGTCCTCGACCCAGGGGGTCCCTGCCGAACAGAATCTGGTGAGGGGACAAACCACCCGGAGTGGGGGTGTCATGATGGGCCTTCAGAGCGGGCCACATCTCCTGAAACCAGTTCCGACGTGGATTGGTGATGTGAATCTTGCGCAGCTTCTCGAACAGCTGCCGTCCAGCCACTTCAGCACGGCCGTTAGACCGGCTGAGATAGGCGACGCTCTTGGCGTGACGTATTCCCATGAGGGAACACATAGCCTCGAACCAGCCACCAGTAAACTGGGGCCCTCGGTCACTGCAAATGGTGCGGGGGATGTCAAAGACGGTCAGCCAATGACGAATCATCATGACTGCCACTTCCTTGGCAAGCAACCCCTTTTTGCGTGCCGGAACGGCTACTACGTAGCCACTGTGGCGATCCACACAAAGAACCACACAGTCAAAGGTCTCCTTGCCAATGTGAACTTCGGGCATGGAGAAGACGTCCATGGCCATGCTCTCCATGGGCTGGTCAGGAACCGGGGTCCATTGGGCTTCCCCCTTGACGTTCCGGTTGTCGGGATTGCAGGCCTGACAGACCGAGCAACCCTTCCTGACCTTCTTGATGGCGGTGTAGAGATTGATCTGGTCGATCTCGAACCGGCGCTGCATGTCAAGGGCTTGCTTCTTGACCCCTGGGTGCATCATGTGGTGGTGCCAAGCTTCGCACAGCTCGAGCACCCGGGACTCCGGTACTAGCAGCTTACCATTCCGGTAGAGCTTGCCATCTTCCTCAGTCAGCCCCTTTGGCCACTTCTGCCCGTCATCAGGGTCGGTCACAGCCCTATACTCGGCCGCAAAGGCCTCGGACTTAGCGTAGTCGTCGGTCCAGTCGTCCTGGAGGCAGGATTCAGGGAAGAGGTGCTTGTCGGACTCAGCTCCATCAGGGGCGAGTACTCTGACCGCTCTGTCCATCCTCGTTCCGAGGGGTGCATCCGCAGCCATGACGACGAAGCATTTAACACCCTCCTCCTCCATCAGGGGCTCCATTTCAATGATCCTCTTGGCCTCAGCGGTCTCAGCCTCATCGCCATGGGCAGAGATATCCGTCATGCCCTTGCTGGCGGGATAGGCCCACCTACTGAGACAGTCCGCCACGGTGTTATCCTTACCAGGAATATACACAACCGTGAGGTCGAACTTGGCCAAGGTCTCATGCCATCTTGCCTGTCGGGAGGCGGGACCAGAGGGGGTGTCCACGTGCTCTTTGTGCCACGACTGCAGACTCTGATGGTCGGTGCAGACGGTGACGGGATGGAGGGCTATGTACCCAGCCCATTTCCTGAGAGCCATGACGATGGCATACGCCTCCTTTTCTCGGGGCGTCCACGTCCGTCTCTGGCCTTCCACCAGGACTCGGCTCCAGAAGGCCACTGGCACGTGCCTCCCATCGTCAAGCACTTGTTCCAACACAGCGCCAACGGCGTAGTCGGAAGCGTCGGTGCGCAGGACGAACCCTCGGTCGGGATCCACGAGGTGCAGACCCACTGCGGATAGCAGCGCCTGCTTCATCCCCTCAAAGGCACGGTCAGACTCTTCAGTCCAAACCAGGGCCTTCTTGGACCCCTTCTTGGTCTCCTCTCGGTTGCCCTTGAGCATGGTCGTCATGGGGGCTGCATACTCGGCATACATTTTGATATACCCCGAGTAGTAGTTGCAGAACCCCAGATACGCCCGTAGCTCAGAGACCGTTTTGGGCTTTTCCCAGTGCTCGATCGCAGCCACCTTGCCAGATATGGGCTTTCGCTGCCCGTTCCCAACTACGTGGCCAGCGAAGACCACCTCGCTTACCGCAATGGTGGCCTTGTCACTGCTGCCCGTGAGTTTGTGCCGAACCAGAAGGTCCAGCACTCGAGTGACGTCCCTCTCATGTGTCTGCAGGAGCTCCTCGTAGCTCATACTGGGGTCCTCGGACGCGATGATCACGTCGTCCACGAAGGGGTCCGCACAGTCACGCACCGGCTCAAGCAGGTTCTCCAGCATCCGCTGAAAAGCCGCATTGCCGTTGGTAACGCCCATGGGCATCACCTTCCACTGGAGAGGTCCAAGTGGGGTGCTCATGGCTGTGCAGGCACGGGACTCCTCGGCTAGAGACATCTGATGATAACCATGTTTCAGGTCAATCACCGTGAAGATCCTCCGCCGGTGTTTTTTTTGCAGCATGTCCTCAATGAGGGGCAGCGTATAGCTGTCGTGCTGCGTTTGGGTGTTTAGGCCGCGGTAGTCGACCACGAGCCGCCACTCACCGGCCACCTTCTTGGGGACGACGAAGCACGGAGAGGCCCACTCGGATTGGCACGGCTCAAGCCAGCCTCTCTCGATGAAATCCCGGAGGATCTTCTCCATGGCCTCCTTCCTCTCGCCCCTCAGGGCAAATTCCCGGTGCCGATACACACGGGGGTCCTGCTTCAGTCGTATCTTGGCCTCGCCATACGGTCCACGCACCGGTGGGGGAAACACAGGCTTTCCGCTGAAGAAAGTATCACCATACTTCTGCTTCAGCCTGGCCCTCAATGCCTGGATCTTGGGGCAATCATCGGACTCCGCCTTGGCTTTTCCGGGCACCTGGACCACGGAGCTTACTTGAGGGGTAGCGACCCCGCTCGGTTTCGGCTCAGGTGGTCTTCCCAGGTGGCCCAAAGGGCCATCTCTGGTCTTGCCTCGGAATAGGTCGCCATAGGTGGTTGGGTTACCCCCGATTGGCTCGTCCTGGCTGGACAAGTGGTCCAGTACCCTCCTTACGAAGGTATCTCCATCATAGGAACCAGAGACGATCGACTCCACTTCCCACCAGGCTTTGTCCTGGCCCTTGCCCTCACGCTGGCTTCCCCAGTCGTGAAAGGGCTGATCCATATACCCCTGAACCAGATCCAACTCCTCTTCTGTGAGGGGGTCTTCCGATTCTCCGATGTCAACCGGGGGAACCACAAAGCATTGCCGCCATGGCTCCGCTATGATGCGGTTGACACACACAAAATCAGTGGCGTCGGCCTGATCAAGGCCCCCATCCACATAGTGGAATTCCGTTGGCCATCTCTGGGGTGGCATGGGCTGTCCCTTAGCGTCCTGATAGACACTCTCTCCAGCTGGTAGGACGACCTTGTTTCAGGTCATGTTGGTCATTGAGACTACCCAATGTCGGGTACTTTCCTCCTTGGTGCTTCCCATAGGAACAACCAGCACTGCCTTGGAGCGGTCTTTGCGGATCTTCGCTACCGCCCTTGTGTTAACCACGCAACCGAATTGCTCCACGGGTTAACATTTGGCCGTTTAGGACAATTTTACACCTTGGAATGTCCCATCGAGGGCAATGGATCCACATCAATCCCTGATGCGGACCCCAGTGCTTCTTCCACGCGGAGTCCTGGGCGCTCCAGTACTTCTCACAAACCCGAAGATGGGCGGAGGTTCCTGAAGAGAACGCATCCAGGGCCAGATCAGAAGCTCCCAGGTCCGCAACCACTCGGCTCGCCACTTCCGGCATTACGCCGTACTCCTGGTTTGCTGGACCAGTTGGCTCAGTGTCCAGCGCGGCCACTTCGAGCTGATTGCGTTCCGGGTGGATCCATTGGCATTCCACATGGTGCTCAGGTGACGAAAGCCACGAGAGCTGGTCGTCCTGGTACAGGGTCATGGAGGCCTGGGCCGGGAGGACGCAGGAGTCCATCTCCATCATGAAGTCGTACCCAACGATCATGTCCCAGTCCATCTCGGCCTCGTAGAAGCGACCTTGCAGGAGGATTTCCTTGCCGAGGTCTGGGCGGCTCAGCTAACGGTGGTTCACGAACTGCAGCCCAATGGCCGCTTCCTTCGTGGCTCCCACCATGTACTGGCCGTTCGCCACCTTCAGCCTGACAGGTTTCCGACTGTCGGTCAAACACTCTGGTGGAAGTAGGCCAGCCTTGACCAAGCTGACCTGTGCTCCCGTGTCGACCAACACGTCGAAGACCTTTTCCACTTCCCCGCATAAGGCACGGACCTTAAGGTGCAACTGCCGCTCACGCCCAACACGGCGCACGGCGTGCAAGCTCAGGATCTCCGGCCGTTCCAGAAGCTCAACAAGCGACTGGTGCAGGTCGTGGACAATGGGCTCAGGCTACCCATCTGCAGCATCCAGCTGCGGTCCGGGTGATCCTCCGATACTCTCGGATAGATCTTGAAGTACATCAAACACGTTCTTGGTCGCGAAGGATGGACGGGCGCAAGGGTTCGTGCCTTCACTTGCCCTCACCCCGCCACCGCGACTGGGTGCCGGACCGGGCCTTCCGCCCGCGGCAATCCCTTTGTGCTTACCGACTCCCGATTGGGATGGTGTGGCGCTTCCCACGACACCATCCTGCGACCGACCTAGCTGGGGCCCTTGGCGGCAGGGGCTCCGCTAGGGGGCGTCGGTTGTGGTGGAAGTAGGGGTATTCTCCTCCGCATCAACCTCGTTGACGCCCTTCTTCCTTCCCCTATTCCTAGGCTTCTTGTCCTTGTCCTTGTTCTGGTCGTTCTCTTTGTTCTCCTTGTTCTTGTTGTCCGACCTGGGGACCCAGTTCCTCTTGATCTCCTGGATCTCCTTAGCCAACTCGGTCCCCACCGACATCAGCTTGGAGAGCTCGTCCTTGTCCACCTCCACTTTGGCTTCCCGGATACCCGCGGGCGCACGCTTCTTCGACCCGTGCGTCTTCTTGTAGGCCTCCGTGTCGGCCTGGTGGGTGGGGCATGTTCGGTGGTCATGGTTGAAGCCTTTCTTCCTCCCATAACACACGAAACAGCCCTGAGGGTGAGCTCGTATGAACTCCCCAAAGGACAGCGGAGGGTCGCCAATGCGGCGGGGGTGCCTCTTCTCCTTCTTCTTCCAACCCGGCTGCAGGGGCTTCCAGCTTCCCCGGTTGCTCCCCGCGCCGTTGTGGGCCACGAAGGCACAAACGGCCATCTCGGCGGGCTCATCGTCGTCCTCATCGTCCACGAGAGCTTCATCGCCATCGGCTCCTGCTGGGTCCATGGCAGCTTCCCCGCCAGGCCCCTCGCCAACGTAGTTGACGTCGCGGTCGCCGGGCCTCAACCCGCGGGTGTGGTGGAGGTTCCGGTACTCCTTGAGTACTTCCTCTCCAACCCACTCCAGGGTCTCGTCGCAGCTCATCCGCGCCGGGATGGCCTGCAGACGGATGGTCTGGCCGCTCACGTCACACTCGTCAAGGCACCACATCGCGGTCTTCTCGCGATCGCCCGAGACGGTGATGAGGAGAGCGTTCCGCAGGGAGTGCCGTTTGACATCCCGGGCCACGTTGTTCCTCGTCCAAGCCACCACGTTCGTATGATACTCTTTGGGGAGCATCATCTTGACCGTGTGGTTGGACTTGGCCCTCTTGGCTTCCTCCTTGGTGACCCTCTTGATCCATGCTTCCGGCAGCATGGAGAGCAGGCGAGCCTGCTCGTCACCCTCGTTCCAGTCCTCCACGTTGCGGCGGAAGAGGGTGTATTGCCCTCGGAAGTCTCGCCAGTCCCGTAGGCGGATCTCCCGTCCATCATGCTGAAGCTTGATGGACTTCCACCGCTTGGCAGCCACCTGCGGAGCGTCCACCCGCTCCTGCTCGTTGAGCCACTTCTTGGCTTCCTTGAGGTTCTTGATTTTCCCCTCCTTGGTCGCCACGAAGTATAGCTCTTGGAGCACTTCCGGCAGGCGGTACCTGAACCGTCTGAAGACATATTTCTCCGCATCTGCGGGATCCATGTCTTCAGTGACGGTCACCCCCCAATCGTCCAGCTTCCCCAAGAAGCGGTCGAGGTTGAGGGGGTTGCCATCGTACATGGGGGGCTTGATGTCCTTCAAGTCTTCCCACACGGCGGCATCCCAGGCCTTAGAGACCATGAACGCCGGCCGCGAGGTCCACCAAGGTTCCCATCGGCCTCTCCCACGGACTCCCACAGCTGCCACTTACATCTCCTCCCCGGAATCCCTGTGGCTACGCCGCGGTTCCTCCATGTACGCTGAACCTAGATGTTCACGCCGTACACCTTCCATGTATGCCTCCTCATCACGGCGCCGGCGGCTGCGTTCAGCGGCCTCCCGTCGTACACCACGCGGCGGGCTAATGTCGAACTCCTCCAGGTCCAGGTCCAGGTCCTCACCTCCGCCGACGTCCCACTCCACGTCTTCTCTGGGGACCTCATCCCTGGGTCCACCATAACGTCCACCAGCCATTGGGATTGGCGCCGGGGCTGGGGCGGGGCGTCGGGGGCGTACCGGTGTCCTCGGTGGAGCACGGCGGTTGTGGTACTCCGCGCTGTGCCACTCATCACGCCAATCCTCACTGCCACTGCCGGGCGGCACGCGCTCGTTGCGGCGGCCCGCGCTGTGGTGAGAGGGGGCGTTGAGAGAGGGGGCACTGGCGCTGGGGCGACTCCTGGGGGCTCCGCCGGGGGCGTGGGGTCTGCCTGGACCTGGTCCGGGTCCCCAGCCATCGTCCAACGAGCCAGACTCCAGGGGTGGGTGGTCGCTGCCGACGCTCCCACGGGCTTCCAGCACGTCCAACCTCTGCTGCAGGCCGCTGATGACCTTGTTCAGCTGCCTGGTCTCGGCCCTGGCGATGTCCAGCTGCCTCTGGGTGGCGGTGGCGACATTGGGGTTTCCCTGTTACGCGTATTCGATACGGCAGGATACGGCAGGATACGGCAGGATACGGCAGGATACGGCAGGATACGGCAGGATACGGCAGGATACGGCAGGATACGGCAGGATACGGCAGGATACGGCAGGATACGGCAGGATACGGCAGGATACGGCAGGATACGGCAGGATACGCAGGATACGGCAGGATACGGCAGGATACGGCAGGATACGGCAGATACGGCAGGATACGGCAGGATACGGCAGGATACGGCAGGATACGACAGGGTCCAAAATATCTGCTTGTTTGCACTACGAAAACAACTATTTTGCGTTCATTCAGCGTTTGGTGGTATTTCATACTGTTCTTGCATGCCTATTGTGACTTTCCCGGCTGACAACCCGCTTCATGTACACCAATTATTCGTTTCAAAAAAGAAGAAGATTGCTACCTGCTTCCTGAGCTTCGTGGTTTTTCATCCTGTTCCTGCGTGCCCATTGTGCTGTTTCTGTTTAGGTTGACAACCCGCCTTGCTGCACACCAATTCTCGGTTTTGAAAAAGAAAATGATTGCTACGTGATTGCGTACGAAACACTTCCTGTGCCCCAAAACACAAGATGCACGATGCGCCAGTCAATGACGGAGGAAAGTAGTTGGCAGTTGGGGTTATGTGTCAAGTCATTTTGTTACCTTTCAGCATAGCAGGGAACAACAAAAAAGCATGCAGAGGTTCAAAAACCGGACGGTTGAACAGTTTCCAAAAAAAGAACACCATATTTTGAAAAAGCATTTATGTTTGTTAGGATACAAGCTGCAGTGGGTTTGAAAACGTTTCTGGATAGAAAACAATTGGAAATGGATTTTTGTTTGTTAGGATAAAAGCTGCAGTGGGTTGGAAAACGGTTTCGGAAAAAAAATAATTGGTAATGCATTTTTGTTTGTTAGGATAAAAGCTGCAGTGGGTTTGAAGACGTTTTCGCAAAGAAACCAAGTCACATCACATCACATCACACCACATCACGGCAAATCAAATATGGTCACACACTTCACATCACATTGAATCACATGACATCACATCACACCACATCACACCACATCACATCAAGTTAAATCAAATATCACTGCACCAAATCACATCACATGAAATCGCATGGCAATACATGACATCCCATCACATCATACCACATCACATCACATCACGTCACGTCACGTCACGTCACGTCACGCCACGGCACGTCACGTCATGTCACATCACATCGCCTCTCATCACGTCACATCACATCACATCGCATCACGCCACACCAAACCACACCACACGAGATCACACTACATCACATGGAATCACGTCATGTCACATTGCATCACATCACATCACATCACGTTGCGAACACCACATCCTATCAACTTATAAGGCATCACATCATATGGCATGAAGAAAGGTCAATTTGCATTGGTTCATACAAGGTCGGATCACATTACGTCCGCACACCTGCAAGGCACCGCCTGTTTATGAGACCTTTACCAATAACTGAAACTCCAGGTTAGGATTACAGTTAGGGTTAAGTTTAGGGTTAGGGTTAGGGTTTCGGTTACTGGCATACGGCAAGATACGGCAGGATACGGCAGGATACGGCAGTATCCGGCAGATACGGCAGGATACGGCAGGATACGGCAGGATACGGCAGGATACGGCAGGATACGGCAGGATACGGCAGGATACGACAGGATACGGCAGGATACGGCAGGATACGGCAGGATACGCGTATTACAGGAATACGGTCGTATTAGCGAAACCCCATTGGCGCTCTTGAGCATCTCGATCTTGGCGATGTACAGCTCCCTCTGTGCGCGCGCGGCGACCCTGGCGATGCGAGTCATCTCGCCCTTGCCCGTGTCCACCTCGCGCTCGAGGAACTGGACCCTCCTGCGGAGGTAGACAATCCACCGCCGGGTGGCATCCGGGTCGCCGTCCCCTTGTGGGTCGTCGGGGTCCCCAGGGGGTCCTCCAGGAGGGCCTCCGCCGGGTCCGCCCGATCCAGGGGGTCCTCCTCCGCCAGGGGGTCCCGGTGGGTCTCCACCAGGTCGCCTCAGTGGGTCCGAGGATGGGGGCTTCTTCGTGTGGTCGAAGTCCATGTCGTCATCCTCGTCCATGTCGCCCCACCTAGGCGTCTCGGTCTCGGAGGACTCCGAGCTTCGGTAGGGAGGAGGGGGATCCTCATCCTCACCTTCCGGCTCCACGGGGACGTCTCCGCCTCCTCCGCCAGCCACTCCTTGGCGATGTCGGCGGCCTCGTTCATCCCCGTCGCTGGCGGTGAAGAAGGGGTCGCTGTCGTGGGGGTGTCCACCCGCTGGCCTCCGTGGCCTTTCGGGGGTCTTCCCCTTGCCCTTCCTCCGTCGATGGGCAGCGGGGCCACTGCTCCCACTGCTGCCCGTGTCCGCCTCATCCAGCGTCATCTTGGAGGAGGCGTCCCCTTCGAAGAGCTTTCGAAGGGTCTCCACTCGGGATCCTCCCGGGGGAGTCTCGCGGCGGAGTTTGGCCTCTGCCTCCTCCATTGTGGCGGCTGTGGCTGCGGCAGCTCGCCTTTTGGCCTCCTCTCGGGCACGAGCCGCCTCCGCTTCCCGGGTCTGCTGCAGCCGAGCCTTCTCCGCTTCCAACGCCGCCAGCTCCGCCTCCGTCTTGGCCCTCTCCTCAGCGACCTTCCGTCGCGCGGCCTCGATGGCGTCCTTCTTGGCGGCGTCCGCCTGGGCCTTAGCCGTCGCTTCGGCGTGGGCCCTTTCCTCCGCCTCCTTCTTTGCCCTCTCTTGGGCCAGCGCCTCTTCCAGCGCCTTCACCTCGGCCTCCTTGCAGGCAATGGCCTCCTGCGTCAGGCGGGTTTCCTCGTCGGCTGCCGCCACCTCACCCTTGACCTGGGCAATCGCTGCCTCATGGGCGGCTGCGGCCGTGAGTCCGGCCGCAATGGCCGCCATGGTCAATGTGTGGATGGCCATGCCATGCGCCCACTCCGCAGCCTCCTGCTGGGCGATGCCGACGGCGCCCTCCACGGCAGCGCTCTGCTGCGTGGCCCGTTGCCGGGCAACCCGAAGGTTGCAGGGCACCCCACAGGCGCGCTCACAGGCGCGCGCCACGTCCCTTTGGTTGGGAGCGATCGCCGATGGAGCTGGCCTGGTCGGCCGGCATCCTCCCGCGGTGGGCCGACTCCACGTCGCTGCTGGGGCCTGACTTCCTCAGGAGCAGCGGACGGGGCTTGCCCTTGGTCTGCTTGGCAACTAGGAGGTAGTCGCCAAGGGTGGTGTGGCCGGGGTGGTGACCGCCACTGGCCCGTTGGGGGCTGGGGGCTGGGGTTCTGCCCCTGGCGCCTTGGGCGGCTTCGGCGGCCAGGGATTCCTGGTACTCCCGCCACTTCCGGTCCCGCTTCCTGTCCCCGGCGGACCGCTTCTCCTTCCCCGGAGACGCGCTGCTGCTGCTGCCCTGCAGCGTGCGCTCGCTCCCCGGTTCCGGTAAGTTCTTCTCGATCATCACCCACATGGAGACATTGATCGTGGCGCCCGACGGGTACTCGTTGGGCTTCTCGTCCTCCTCAATCCCGCCGGGGCGCAGCCCTTCGCCGGACCTGTCCGGCCGGGTCCAGACCCTCCAGCGCCTCTGCTGGAAGCGGAAGGCAAACCCTTCCACCCGCAGCCAATCTTCGACTGCCTGCAGGCGGTCGGGGCCCATGTCCTGGCGGAGCTCGAAGCTCCCGGGCATGCCGCCTTTGCACTGGGGGTGGCTGTGGCGGTAGTGCTGGTCCCACACCAACCCACGCAGTAGGCGCACCGCATCGGGGTGGGGCCGCGGCCACGTCTTACCCGCTTCTTGCCAGTTTACCATGGCAGCGGGGGGCGTACTTGGTCTTGAGGTCCTTGGTGGGCTCTCGTTCCGCTCAACGGACTGGTCCTGGTGGTGGTTGTTGGAGCGGTTGACGTAGCACTGGACTGGGAGTGCGGCCGGTGCTGGTCGCCCGGTGGTTGTGGAAGTGGTTGCTGTAGCTGGGAGTGCGGCCTTGCTGGTCGGCCGAAGGAACTGGTTGATGTCGGAGTTCCGGTCCCCGCACTTCCTTCACGGACTCGGCGCTGTCGCTGGGCGGCGCCGCGCTGCTCGGGGTTGGTGGCCCCGAGTGGCACGCGGGGGATGGGTGACCCCGCGGCGGTGAAACGCTTTTGACGCGTTCCCGTGGGGGGCCTGGCCACGGGACGCTGCGGTGGACACGCACAAGTGAGCAGGCAGGCAAAGCACTACGCTCACAGGGGCATCATTGCGCTCGTGTCATGTGACAAAGCGTTTCAGGATCCTTGCCACTCTGAAACAAGGGAACAAAAGTATGTACAGCAACACATCAGGATATGTACACATGGGGTTAAGACCAGACTGGGGTAAGGGCATCACAGGACAATAGACACTCAGTCCCAACTCGTAGCCCAATCCCAGGTCCGACCCTCTCAGTGGCTGGTGGGGGCTGGGCCTCAAACACAACCCATGCCCTGCTCAGTCCGGACCCTGAAACCCTGCCAATAGGGGAGGTGTCCCGCCCAGCCACAGGCGAGTTCCTGGAAGCCAAGGGACTCCAAAGCCAACCGACAGTGGCTCCCTATGCTCCCTTAACGGCAGGTCCCAACTCCTCTCTGAGCCAGAGATATGGCTCCGCCATTATCCCTTGGGAGTTGATAGCTGAAAATGGGCTGTTTCAGCCCAAACTGATATTAGCTCAAAAATCTCCAAAATTGACCCCTCGTCCAGACCCGCCAGAGGTAGGAACGAGGCAACTGACCCTATGCCCCTCGAGTACGAACTGTCTGGAGCCCTCACCCAACCTGGTTCCCTCTGAGGTCCCGGCATCAGGGCACCACGGGTTCGTCAAGTGGGGTCATGATGCCCAAGCTACCAAAATTGGCGTCATTCCCACGCGTGGCTCGCCCGGCCAGGGCAAGGCCAATGGCTCACAGGACAGGAGGCAGGACCTATGACTTATATCTGAGTGTACTACTTCAAATTAGGTCCGGGCTCCCTGTGGGCATAGAGATATGGGGCCGCCAATTGACCGCACGGGGGAGTGAAATTGGGGTCCCAAAAGGGGGTCATTTTGGCTGCTCAAAATGAGCCAAAATTCGGGGGTGCTCCCAATAGTATATCTCCACGCCGGCTTGGAGATCGGTTCTGCCATTCCATACCCGATCGACCGGGAGTCCAACAGAGACTCCCATGACCTTTGCTCTCAAAGATCTCCATGCCACTTGGCGTGGTGACAATCCCAATTGGGTCCACAAATGCCAAAATGGCAAAATTGTCCACACTCACTTTTGGCTAGCACCCTAACGAAGGTTGCTCCGCTTCGCCCACGTGGTGTGTGAACCATGGGGACCAATGTCCATAACACCCATGTCATATATGGTCCATTGGTCCATGAGTCTGGCGTGCACGAGGTGGCTGAACATGGTGCACGGCGGGCAGAAAATGTGGAAAATTGCTCAAAATGGCCGAAAATGCGCACACTCATGGTTGGGGCAAATGAGGCACATGCCCGACTTGGACCGGAGTGTGCCATAGGATTGGTATCAAGTCATATGTGTCCAACATATCTTTTGGGCGTCGCCCAACTCCTCCGGTTTTGGGAATGGCAGGGTCGCCAAGTGAGCCCGTGATTTGGGATAGTCCCGAGTTGCCAACATGGCGGCCACGGTATGCCAAGCCCAAGAGGAGTTATTCGCCGTGTCCAAGATATGATGGGCACCGAAGTATGTACCCTCATAACATACTTGGGTCATGATGTCAATTGAGCGCAACGTTGAGATACACGGTCGCCACTTGACATCATGACGGCCAAAAAACAGCAATATTGGCGAAAAAACACCCAAAAGTGCCTTGAAAGGCGCACAAATATATTATAATATC
This sequence comes from Eutreptiella sp. 'Long Island Sound 2002', assembly GCA_964036045.1. Taxonomy (NCBI): domain Eukaryota; phylum Euglenozoa; class Euglenophyceae; order Eutreptiales; family Eutreptiaceae; genus Eutreptiella; species Eutreptiella sp. 'Long Island Sound 2002'. Next base: position 20,727,735 of record OZ038385.1, read on the forward strand.
TTCGGCTTGGATTGAGTAATCGACCAATCCTTCTAAACACAATGACTTGACACCAATGACCTTGGATTCCACATATGTGCTCCACTTGAGGCGCTTTGAAAGGTCACGAGCGCTACTTCCCAAGTGGGCACATGAAAATATGGAAAATTGCAAAACACACACCTTGCTCCCAACGCATCGCTTTGGGATCGCCACACAAGCTTCCCTCCACGAAGGTTAGGCTTTGAATTGATCGTGGGGAGTATCAGGAAAGGCCTCGTGCAATATGAGGTCCATTGGTGGGTGTATCGCTTTTAGCCAAACCCGCCAAATGGGCACGCAATAGAACACATGGCACATACCACATACTGCCTAAAAAGGTAGCTCCCCCCACGATATGTCATGCCCCTCCAAGGGCATAACTTTGTGTCAATCGCTCATAGGAACTCAAGGAAAGTTCCTATGCAACGCCAACACTCGCGCGCTACACTCGAAAGTTATCTTAACACACGCAATATCATGGCCAAAGAGTTATAACGCAAACTCTACCCTCTTGACCATGATCCATTACGCTAGCGCGCACGTGTGGAGACGCAAGGCGTATAAAGCTTCCTAAATTACGTCGGGAGTATTGTGAATACATCCCATGCTTCCTTATTGTCATTCCTCGCAAGCAGCACGAGATATGACCCTCACAAGTGGCCTCACGAATCAACTTTGTTTTGCCCATATCTCTAAGACAAATGGAGGGCAAGACAAAAGGAAAGTTGATTCGTGCATAGGGAAGCACGTAGGTCCACTCAAAAGAGGTCAAATCAATTGCGGGGATGTCGAAGTCGAAAATCTGATTTCGACATCCTGAAAAATTCTGATTAAGGTTGCGAGTGTACAATGTGAAAATTGCAGATGCATCAATGCAATTCCTGAAGACTTTAGAGTCTTTGTCACGGATTGCGCTAAAATGTCTGTAAATAACAGTTAAACTGGCGGTTACGCTAAAGTCGCGAGCCAACCGCCAGCAGTCAAATCATTGATTATCAGAACGGGAGGGTGAAAATTTACGGAAACAATATGAAAATAAAACCCTGTTGATTCCTGATATTCTGATGTGTAAATCTCAGCGGGCGACGCATCGGTTGCCGATGCGGCCGCTAATAGCTGAAATGCCCAGATGTCTCACACAAACACGTCTTACCTACATCTGTTGTTAGGGTTAGGTTGCCGAATCGACGGTCGAAGGCGGTGCGGGGCAGATTGGCGTGAAATAGTAAGGTACTGGCAAATGGCAGTTTGCCGGTACATGGTAACATGCCCCAAGTGGCCGGAATGCCGTCACGGGAGCTTTACGGCAAGGGACACGCTCCTGCCGGGCTCTCACCGGGCTTCACCGGGCGTCTTTCCCTCCGTACATGAGGTTAGTGGGCACACGGAGACCGGTTGTATACCCCACCATGGTCATGGGGTTCTGAGTACCGCTTCAGAATGTATCGACGCTGGCCTAGTCCTGGAGTATAGGGACGCGGACTACCCCAACACTGCAGCCCCTGTTTCCTGGTGGCTAAACCTGGGTCTACAGCCAAACGGCTGGTAGTGGACTACGGAGAGCTGAACAAGAAAACGCTGAACCACTCAGGGTCCATTCCTGATTTGGAGTCTACCCTTGAGAAGATAGCCTCCTGTCGCTACAAGACCAAGATGGACAAGAGAAGTGGATTTTGGCAGGTGGACCTGACGCCCAACGCCCAGGAACTACTCGCCTTCATCACCCCTCAGGGGAGGGTGTTCAAGTGGAAGGTCATGCCCTTTGGCGTGGCCAACGCACCTGCTCTTTTTCAAGAGCTGATGAACAAGATCCTGTTCATCCTACGACGAAGACCTAAGGTGCAAGAACGCATATCCCGTGGGGCCCGTATGGAAGCACACATTGACGATGTATGCCTCGGGACCAATACCCAGGAGGATCACCTAATCCTCTTGGGTGAGTTCTTTGCGGTCTGCCAAGAGAACCACACAGGACTCAAGCTGGAGAAGTGTGAGTTCATGCAGGAGACCATGCAGTACCTGGGGTTTGACGTTGCCTATGGGTGGTGGACCCCAGCGGCCTCTAAGGCCAAACCCCTGATGGACGCTAAGGTACGACACAAAGACAAAAACCAGGGAAAATCCATTCTAAAACGAATGTCCCCATTGTCATCCCACCAACCCACCGCAAAAACAATGGGTACAAAATCCAAAACAGTTCAGTCAATGACAGAACTAACTCAGGTGTAGACATAGACAAACGGAATTGTTCTGTGTCCCGGTGTTTGTGCATGGGTGATCCCTCAGGGACTCAGGGCCCTTACCCGGTCTTCAGTGGAAGGTTGCATGGTGTTTCAGAGGTTCATACATCTCCATAACGTCAGGAGCGATATGTCGATGCCATATACAGCCCACCTGCCATGCAGAGTGTAAATCCTGAATCTCCACAATCACCTAATGGCGATGGAGCGCGGGCCAGAACTTAGGTATAACGTTGCGAATGGTCTTAAAACCTAGTTCCAAACATACAGAACGTACATTAGCAGCCACATCAGAAGGTGATAACGCCCAGAGCGGACATTTAGAGGCGCAGCCAGGTATTAGAGACATCATCACACTTCTGCAGTTGAGTGACCCGGGATCGGGCCACCTTCTGAATGGTTTTGAGTTCCGTGTCGCCTGATCCAGCGTCTTACATCGCACCTGCATGCTCAGGCCATTCCCAGTAACATAGATTGTGCTCTCAAGTACATCCATTTGGTAGCCGAAACCTTCAACCTGCACAGGCATAGTATACAGTTCGCTAAGGCTGTCACACCATTCGTGTATGAACGGAAACACAGATCCTGGTGGCCCACACACATAGATGTTATCCTTGTAGCGCGTGTGAAAGACGCTATCACCAAACAGAGAAAGGCGTGTGTTGTGCATTTCCTTGCACATCAAAAATAGGGAAGAGAGTCCGCTGGACAGTTTGCCCCCCCTAGGTACATCCCGGTGTTGCGACATAACATAACCCCCTGCACAGAACAGGTTGTTAAACCTGAGCTCGAAATCAACAAAATCGCGTAGCGTAGCAACAGGGATATAATGGTATGTATCCATACCGGGTGCTCGGTGTAGGCAGTCAAACCTCTTGTCAAGTGTGGAGATAGACACGAAACGAACTGACTTACACCTGCTGGGGTAGCGTCCATTCCCAGGGGGGGGGGAATGACCCAGTCACTCAATCATATAATCAAACAACTCCAACAGGAGTCCCTTGTGAATATTCAGAAACATGTCCTCAAGATCAAGTTCCCCCAATTCCCACAAACTGGTGTCACCATGTCGGTCTAACATGCTGTCATGCACGTGGCGAAAATGTTGCAATACATCAGGCATAGTGAAGGCCTCACTGTTTTCAGGCATGGATGCCAGCCGATCCACTAGTACACTCAGTGTCCGGCTCATCCGGGTACCGAGGCGCTGCAGGCGATGGCCCGCATGTGAAAGAATAGGGTGCACCCTGATGTAACCAATGGCCTCACAGGATTTATGCTTCAAGTACAACATGCAGTATGGGGCACACCGTTTGCCCCAGTTCCGTGGGACATACACACCCCATCCCTGCGCATATGCACTTCCCACAATGTGGGACAGAACATAGGACTCGGCCAGGGCAGGGTCGTCATATGTTTGCACACAGGTGTAACGTGGACTATCTATGATGTGCTGTTTGAACAACTGTGCACGTAGGACGCCACAGTGGGCTATTGGTACACCCACATTCTTGTCCAAAGGCCCCGAGAAAAGCCATGGGTGCATGCCTCGGACGTTGTGTACAGTGTGTGGGTGTATGCGTACATCAGTTTGTGCCTCTAGTGTCCTGTACATGGTTTTGCCCTGCTCCCAAAATGCATGCTTCATGGCCAGCCAAAGCTGTGAACCTAGCTGGGGCAAAGCACGCGACAAAATTGATGTTGCGTCATGGACACATTGGAAAAACACATGGGGTGTAGGCAACGTGGCATTTTGCATGCATTGGTCCAGAGTCCTGCGGTGGAGCATGTCAGGAAAAAGATAAACAACCCCAGGGTCCGTTGCACGAATCACAACATGGTTCAACGGGGCAGGTCGGCAGATACTGGGGTACTGGGGGCACGGGCAGGTAGCATTCATTGCGTGTTGTAGGGTGGCTGGTGTGTATGTATACCGTAGGCGATACAGTAGTGAGCCCACAGTCACAGTGCGTCGTGGCTTGATGGTGACCCTATTCATATAGTACTGGTTGAGGCAGCGTGGTGCAGGGCTCCTGCTGATGACAGACTTTGTCATATCTACAAAGGGACCGCACAACTGTCGGCAGGATCCTGGCAGGCGTATGGGGATCTCCTTGAAAAGAGATACCTTCTGGTAGGCGCACTCTCTCCTCAGTTGTGTCCTGACCTTATCAAACAATTTGCGCCACAGGCGTACACCAACGCGGTTTTCTGATACGGCAACTAAACTGAGTGCCTCCTTGGCGCTGAGCGTCGATCGTTGTCCCATAACCTCGGTGCGTACCAAAGAAGTCAGTTCTGTGGGAAAATTGGCCGCAGGTGCCAGGCCTCCCTTCAAAAGTTGCAAGTATTTGGGTGAGCTACGGGAAGAACACATGGTGTTCACATTACGAGGCACAGCCCTAAGCCGACGGGTTTCGCGTAGCATACAATCAGAAGGCATGGCCATCTCCACAGGGACCAGGACCCAGTTGTGTGCCCCAATGGATGCCATCAGAGCATACATTTGGGCCACACTCCATCGTTTATATTTCCCTCTAGAAAAATTGTTCAGGGCCCACAGTATTTTTCCAAGGTGTTCCTTGGCACGATCAAAAACACGCCTCCCCTGGTGCCCTGAGTCATAGGTATTCCACTTTCGTTTGCGATGCCGGTGAAAATATTGGATGGCTCCAACACAACCAATGCATATGGCTCCCAGTTGCATACAAAATAGTATGTACATGCATGGTCCACGACGAAAAACGCTACAGGGACTATACGTGGCGCCCATCAGGTAGCAAACGCGTTGAACCCAGGTGGCCGGGCAACAACCCAGCATTTTGGCGATTCGGTCGAAGGAATGGCAGACGGTGTCCCAGTTCCAAACACCATCAAGCGCACGTGCACGGAGGTCACACTCATGTTTCCACATGTTTTTCCAATCAGCACGTACCAGTGAGATAATCATGCGCTCACAAATACGCAACAATGATGGATGGTATACACTGTCATACCGGGTTTTCAAGGTGTGGGCAAGAAAAGTGTGGGCATCAGGAGACAGTATGGGCCACAACGTTTTTGCAGGTTGATTTTCAACAAGAATGATGCGTACCTGATGGTCCGTCGGGCACACCATGGTTGGGTAGAACAAATCAAACTTCTCCGCACAGGCAATAGCGCCACCATGGAAAATCGATCCTTGTCGCACACACCAATGCCAAAAGGCCGTACACGACGCCGCAACTATGAATAGTACACGGCAAGGTGTGGTGGAATACCATAGGGCCGGTAGTCGAGACTCAGCATAAATGGCGTTAGGGCTATTGTCATGCAGGACACAAATGAGGGCATGGACGCCGTGTGCACATGTAATAGATGTGGTGTCATACGGGGCGTCCACAAAAAGTGGGGAGCAGTATAAGCGAAAAGCGGTGACACAAGCGGTAGTACCAACCTGCATGCAGGTGCCAAACGTAGCATCGAAGACATGGGCCATTTCGTAGGAAATTGACGCCAAGTGCAACGGCTCGTATAGGCCCAATACCAGGTATCCATAGTCTTCCCAAGAGTCCAAAAACTCCTTAATCAGGGGTCTCGTTGCCTGGAATCATGAGGATGTTCCCCGCTTGGCAGCGTACAAACTCCAGCCTTTAAGTAAAAGGGGGTGGTGAAAAAGCATGGACCGAAAACGTCGCAAAAGCGCGTTGTTCACATGTGACATGGGGATGGGTTCATGGACAGGGAAAATAAAATGGCGTTGGGGCACATTTTTATGAAACCAATGGGCGGAGATCTGAGGACATTGTCTATTCAGAGTATCTTGTACAAGGGTAGGTTCCATGTCAACAATGGACGCTTCACATTTCTTAATTTCGGTGGCAACGAATGCCATGTGATTACGGAAAGGAAGTGCACTCGCACGGAGATCATTCACAAAATGGTCAAACCCATATGCTACATTCCCCAAAGCAATTACACTACCTGAGGGTATGCACAAATGATGTCAGTAGTCATGTTCCTGATGCGCGTAAGGATGCGCCGACCTTCGTGAGAGCCCGGAGCGAGTTCTGCGTGACGGTCCGGGCTCATCCACTTGTCCGGCTCGTGGATTGCGGCCTTTTGTGTCGGGTACGCCCAAGGCGGCGTTGCCTTCTCCACATTTGCCACCCTTTCGCAAAGGTTGAGCCATACGGTCGACAATATTATCCTCCATAGCATCAACCTTATTGGCGTAGGTGTCAAACCTTTGGAGGAGTTGGTTGAGCTTGGCCTTTTGATCGGTAATATCCTTGATAACCGCATCGCGCCATTGCTCATCAACATCACGGTTGGACTTCCAACGGCGTTCAGCAGCCGCAACGAGCTGCTTCGCGTAGCGCGAGGATGGGTTGGTGTCATGTCCATCGCAAGATGGTCCATCTTGTCCGATGTCATTGCCCGCGGCATCAACATCAACAATTGTTTCTTTCGCTTCTTTGGCACGGGTATGGGCACCACGTGTTTGTGGTCGCCTTGGCGGCTCCTTATCCTCATCCATACCGTCACTCACATCCAAGGTTTCAACATTTTCCAATGCAATATTGTCTTGGTCTTCATCAACACAAATGTCTTTTGAATCTACGACATGGTGATGTTTGGCTTTCTTTCGTGAATCAACTTCCTTCTTCTTCTGTTACCTCTTGCTCATCTTCGACTTCTTCTTTTTCCGTCTCTTATTTTTCCGGCTCCGTGAAGTGTCATCTTCACTTGTGCTATCGATGTCGCTCGTGGAGGTAGAGTCGGACGATGATGAGGAACCACTGGATGCGGTTGTTGAGTCCGAGTCACTTGAATCACTAGAATCATCATGTCGGAGTTTCATGAAAAATTTGCGTTGTGCACCCGGGTCAAGGCCTTTACGGATACGCTTGACATCCTTTGTGGACGCTTTGTTAGCAACAATGTCAAGGTCCCCAATTTTGCCCTTCTTCAAGCATTTCAAGGCATCATCTAGATGAGTAGAATCATTGAAAAAACAAAGGCAAACGACATACATGATGTTAGAACCCGGTGATGTGTAAGGATACACAATAGTGCAATTGGGCAATTTTTTGCGTAGTTCTTCAAGCATCTCCGGCGAGGTGGTTGCCGGAAGACCGGCCAATAGGGCGGCATGCTTCGTGTTCTTAGGTGCGTTCAACTTGAAATGGGATATCCCCGCCACCGTGGAGAAAAGACGGTGTTCATGTTCGCGTTGTATGAGGCCACGTGCCTCATATGCAAGGTCACGAATACCGAACAATTTTCTACGGGCCTTGCACTTATCAGAGCGGTGTTGAGGAGAGCCACAATGGTGGCATAGGGGGAAGTCAATATCATGGGCGGAAAATTGGACGTATGGGAGATCTATCCCAATTGAAGGAGGACCTCAAACAGAAGATCACCACCTGGAAAAGGGAGGTAGATCTTAAGGTCATGAAGAGCGTGTGGGGTGCCCATGTGAGGACCCCAGAAGAGGACGACCTCTCGGAGGAATGCGTATGTGAACCCCCTCAAGCGTGCCTATGTTGCCATCGTCCGCCGGAGATGGTTGCACGAGACCTACTTTATGCCTACCAAGGGTTGAAGGATACTACCAAGGGCGAAGAGTCGGTGGAGGATCACGTCCTGACGTCTATTACTCAGGGGGCAAGCAACTTACACTCTGACAAGGACATGGAGGACAAGATCAAGCTGTTGGACCCGCGGATGCAGAAGCTTATAAGGACCTATCTGGAGGTGTTCGGGGAGCTACCGCCCCCAGCCTCATGTGACAAGCTGGTACAGATGGATCTCAAGCTGAAACCCAAGTTCGTGGGCCATAAGATCCGGAGGAGACCCTATCCCGCTCCTAAAGAGCAGGCCGACAAGATTGAGCGACAGATACAAGAATGTATCGACGCTGGACTAGTCCTGGAGTATAGGGACGGGGACTACCCCAACACTGCAGCCCCTGTTTCCTGGTGGCTAAACCTGGGTCTACAGCCAAACGGCTGGTAGTGGACTACGGAGAGCTGAACAAGAAAACGCTGAACCACTCAGGGTCCATTCCTGATTTGGAGTCTACCCTTGAGAAGATAGCCTCCTGTCGCTACAAGACCAAGATGGACAAGAGAAGTGGATTTTGGCAGGTGGACCTGACGCCCAACGCCCAGGAACTACTCGCCTTCATCACCCCTCAGGGGAGGGTGTTCAAGTGGAAGGTCATGCCCTTTGGCGTGGCCAACGCACCTGCTCTTTTTCAAGAGCTGATGAACAAGATCCTGTTCATCCTACGACGAAGACCTAAGGTGCAAGAACGCATATCCCGTGGGGCCCGTATGGAAGCACACATTGACGATGTATGCCTCGGGACCAATACCCAGGAGGATCACCTAATCCTCTTGGGTGAGTTCTTTGCTGTCTGCCAAGAGAACCACACACGACCCAAGCTGGAGAAGTGTGAGTTCATGCAGGAGACCATGCAGTACCTGGGGTTTGACGTTGGCTATGGGTGGTGGACCCCAGCGGCCTCTAAGGCCAAACCCCTGATGGACGCTAAGGTACGACAGGAAGACCCCAAGAAAGGACGTCATGATGTACGCAGTTTCATTGGGGCGTGCAACTTCTACCGCCGCCATATCAAAAACTTCGCCTACACCAGCGCCATTCTGACCGACCTGAGCAAGAAGAGTACTACTTGGCGCTGGGGCCCACAAGAGCAACAAGCGTTTGACGAGCTCAAAGACAAGGTGGCCAACGCTAAGTGCTTGGGTGTGCCTAGAGCACAAGGGGAGATTATCCTGGTGACTGACGCCAGCAATGTGGGCGGTGGTGGAACGTTGTTCCTATGGCAAGCACTAGAGAAGGAGGAGTCCGACTCGGCTATTTCCCAAAGGGGGACTGAAGGTCTCAACCGAGATGGAACTCTCAAGCACAGCTACCCTGACGACAAGTGGGTCCTAGTACCCCTGGGCCACTGGAACTGGAAATGGAACCAGGCCAGGGGGAACTACTCCACCTATGAGCAGGAATTGCACGCGGGTATGCTGGTGCTATCCTCTCAGGCACGACTGTTGGGGAGTAACCCTGTGGTCTCGCTGTGCGACCAAGAGCCGGTCCGCACTTTCCAGAAGGGTCCCCCACCTGAGACGGCCTAGCTACGGCGCTGGTGCACCTACCTCAGCCAACTACGGCTGACGGTACACCATATCCAGGGAGTGAAGAACAAGTGTGCAGACTACATCAGCCGCAACAACTTGGACGCCCTGATTGGTGCCCGGTCTGAAGTGCTGGCTAAGGAGGCATTCAGCCGTATGGACGTGCACTTGGACCTCAACATGACTATGATACGCCCCCTGGATGGACTCCAAGAAGCGGAGTACCTGAAGGAGTTTGGGGATATCTACAAGCGCCTAGAGAAACGCCTTGAACCCCTCCTGGTCAACCAGGAACAGTGGAAGAGGGACAAGAGCTACCTCTGGCACGAGGACCGCATCGTGGTACCCAGTGACAGCGTCCCAGCGCTGCTTAAGTGGACCCACGAGTCCAGCGGTCATGTGGGTGCTGACCGTACCCTGAGGCTATTCAAGCAGTGGTTCCACACTACGTGGACTGATGACCAACTGCGGAAGACCCTCCAGCCTATCGTGGACAAGCGCCCGTGTAGGTCCTGCAAACCAGGGGATATCAGGGACAGGGGTCCCTACTCGACCCTGCCCATCCCTCACTGTGCTAACAGTGTTCTCTACGTGGACTACACGGAGATGCCGAAGTTCGGGGGCTATGACTTTGCCCTCGTGGTAGCCTGTGGGTTGACCAGGTTTAGCAGGGTGTTCCTCTGTACCAAGCACATTACCGGAGAGCTGACTATCAAGATACTCCTGGAGGAGTGGTTTTGTGTCTATGGGACGCCCAAAGAGATCAACTCCGATGAGGACGTACGAGTACGCTCAGATACCGGCTGGTACAAGAGGGTCCTGAGGTCCCTCAATGTCCCGGTGTCTACGGGGATCCCTTACTCTCAAACGAGCAACCCCCTATGTGAGCGACAGATTCGTGTCCTCAAGGAGAATGTAAGGATATGGTGCAAAACTGAGTGCACCAGAGACTGGGTGAGACTACTCCCCGTCATGTCCTTGATGATGAACTCCCAAGAGAGTTCGGCGACTGGCTGGTCGCCCAATGAACTATACCTAGGGCGCCCGGCGTGGTTCCTACATGCTCCCTATCCAGAAGAAACCCATTCTTCTGTGGGTGAGTGGGTCCAAGAGCAACAAGCGAAGGTGGACAAGGCCAAGGCTATGCTCCGGAGAGTGAGGGAGCGTCAGTGGAACAAGAAGAACAAGCACCGAGTACCTGCCACCTACCAACAAGGGGACTGGGTGCTGGTGCACCACAGCCGACTATCCGCCTGGCCACGCTCTACCAGCGATGATCCATACTTCGGGCCCTACAAGATTCTATCTGTGGATGGACACCGTATAACAGTGCGGTGTTCTCCCCTTCTAGGGGGGACCCTGGCGTGCGCTGCTCAACACCTGAAGCGCTACTATGATCCTGAAGACCTCTGTGGGGAGGAGTGGGAGCTGAACGACGAGGAAATCGCCGCCCTAGACCTACAAGGGGCTGCCAGCCCTATGGAAGTTGAAGGGGACCTCCGTGACATGAACGCCGAGGAGATGGCTAAGGAGGGCTTCTACCTGGTAAAGTCTGTCCTACGCCACCGCTATCGCCAGGGTTGGCGCTGCCTCACCCTCTGGGAAGGGTTTGGAGTCGAAGAGGCCACCTGGGAGCCCTTCTGAGCGTTTGTTCCACCTGAGGGACGCCTAAACTCAGTTCTGGTAGACTACTTGTCCCAGAACAACCTTGGTGAGTTGTTGAGGCTCGCTGAGACGCTTGCCTTCAAGACTAAAGCTAGGGACTGAACCTTACCCTTACCTGCCTAAGCGTATGTGTGAGTGTGTTACTCCTAAGGTCCTGAGAGCAAGCTGCAGAAATGGTGTCCTAATTATACCCAAGTCTGCACGCTTGCTAAACCTGGAGGATGTCTTACCGGTGCCACGGGGTACGCCCCGGGTCTCTCCTCCCCTAAGCGCCCAATTTCTGTGCTGGTGCAAAACCTTGGGGGAATACCCAGCATACTAATCCAGGTATTGTTTTCCCTACCTATCTGCCTACTACAGGGGAGGGGTGGCCAAAAGCTATGAAGGCTTGAAAACGCCTATTTGCTACGATGGCCAAAATCTAGCCTAACCACTGCCACTGCCCACCAGCCCCGCTAAAATTGCAAGAAAAGGGTGGGACAGTGACACACGCACTATAGGTCCTACACACCCTACAGTGGCACCATCCTGGTGGGCGAGCACTTCAGCAACTGGCTCAAGCCCCGACGCAGGACTACCACTCCTACACGCACGCTCTACTGGGTGGCATTGAAGGAGGAGTCACAAGCCCTAGCGGCTCTCCTGTGAGATTGCAAGAAAACACAGAGCTACTAAGCGTCTGTGGCCTAACAGGGACGCCACAACGCGTTTCCCTGCTAGGGCCTGGAGGGAAGGAGTGCTCTTTGGCGTGCACAGCGCATATGTTGATGGAGTCGAACTCCCTGCTCTGCCACAGGCAGAGGCGGAGTTATTTGTTTGTGTGATCAGCGCCCTTGTTTAGCAGGGCATGAAAAAAATCAATCGCTGCTGCACCAATCACCCTGACCTTCCCACCTATAAAGCAAAGGCAAATGACTGAGGTTTGCGGCTGAGGAACCAAGACTACCTCGACTTATTATACGCTTCTCAGGTAGCCCTATAATACACTGTCCTCAAACCTCAGTACAAGCAAGCAAGCTTAAGGAACTCCACCCGTTCTCTTATAGAACGTGGGGTGGAGCCCCTGGGTAACCTAAACAAGTGTTGTACCGAGCGCACCACGTGTGGCCTACCCTTTAATGCGTGTGTGAATTCACGAGCATGCACGAGTTTTCCAACCTGACAACCTTGATCAATCTTTCCTCCTAATCCTACCCGCAATCACGAACTCCACCAGGGGGTGGCCCCACCTGGGCTTACCTACCTTACCTACCACTGGAGAGTGAAGCAAGGTGAGGGAAAAAACGAAGCACAAGCGAGACACGACGCTATGCATAAGTGTGTATGTTCTAATCAGTGCAACAAAAAGGGTGGTTGTGCGGTAAGAGCAGTTGTCACAGTTGCCCCGCACTGCACCGCAGGGCAGGACCCTTAGCCCCCCGTGACAACCACTCCCTGGCCGAAGGCCATCTGTTTTTTCCCTAATTCCAGCTCTAATCACCTGCAATCTTTCTAATCTAGCCCTCTATCGTTTGTTAGCGCTGCTACAAGGCACGTTCACGGAGACACGAGACGAGCAATGTGCATGCTGCATACAAGACGAGCACATCTGTGCTTTATACCTGATTCATTGAAGTCTTTTCTTTGATTTTCGAATTCTTGGAAATTTGATTCTTTCTGTCAGTGTGGGTGAGATCTTTATGTTGATTTATTAATGTATGTCTCGTCATTTTTGTCATTATACGCAACATACGTTTATAATCTTATTAATTCTTTATTTTTCGGCACTTCGCTAAGACCCGCTCCCGCACGCCGCCTTTTTCTGCGTGGTAATTTCTTGATTTAAAAAACCAAGAGATGACTACAAATCTTATAAAAATGTGCATCTGATGCACAATTGGATTCTGTTCAGGTATGTGCTTTCAGAAAAATTCTAGGCCGTCATTTGACGGATTTAGGTGTTGTCGCTTCGCGTTTGCGTGGATTGGTCCCTCATCCTTCCATTCCTCTGTTGTACAGATATCCTCGCAAAGTCTCGCTGAGTAGGCCGCTGTTCGGCCCGAAAAGCAGCAGCAGGAGACTGAACCAGAACCAAGACCCCTCCAAGGGGTCATTCTACTTTAATCATCGAACCCTCGCCCCAGTACCAGGACAGGTGTCTCCATCAGGTTCCATGAGACTTAGATTGAGCGTCCTATGAGCGTCTGGCGTTGGGTTGTGTTACGCTGCAGCTTGCAGGGTGGGATGCATATCCATATGGTCTTTGTATGCCCTATGCTAACCCCACCAAGCCACGGGAACCCCGGCAGCGCCGAGGGCGCTGAGTTTTCGGTTGGAAATCGTCATGAACATTGCAGCAAGAGTCGCTGGCCATGGTAAAGCGCTCTTTTCTAGTGTTAGGGAAGCTATAGGTATTTTAAAGTAGGTGTGGAAACCAAGGAAAGGCCAAGAAAAAATCCCTTTTTCCTGAAAATGCGACAGTGGTGGCCACCACAGCACAAGGGGGGAGTAAGAAAAAGTGCTTTTCCAAAGTTTTAGGGTATACTTTAGTTGTAAAAGAGGTGCTCTAAGCACTCTTGCATTTTTATCTTAGTATTGGCCTAACCAAAATGGGTGATAACACATTTTGACCTATGGAACCAAACACTACATCAGGATGTTGTGTGGACCCCTTAATCCCCAAGCTATATGCACTAAAACATCGTTTCCTGGGTGACTGAGGCACTGATATACTGAAGGCAGAGGGTATGAATTTATCTATGTTTTCTCATGAATTCTTAGCTATCCTAGTGGTATGCACCCTAGGGCTGGGGCAGTAGGGGGCTGGGGCACCTCTTTTTGAGAGGTCCTGGGTTCAATACCCAGTCAGCCTAGCTAAGTAGGAATATTCCATGTGACATGGCATTGACCTCAGCGCCACAAGCCATGCCACCTCAGCACCTATGGGACCCAAAAACAAAGAGTGCACATCCCAAGATGGCACTAGGGAGGAGTGTGAGCCCATGGGGCAGTTTCTCAATCAGTTGTTCTCAAACATGTAAAATATTTCATCCTCGGTTGCAATGTATGTTAATTGCTGTGGTCTATTGTTGATAGTTGTCTTTATCTAACTCTTTCTGACTGCAGCCCTTCATGCTTTGATCCTGTTTATCTTCTACTTGCTTATCTCTGGCTTGGGTTATCCTGGATTGGTTGTATTTCAACAATAAAACATTTTCCTCATCAAAAACAAGCAGCAGGAACCCCACACCAGCAGCAAGCAGCAGGAGAGGCACAACGCAAAAACAGTGCTGAAACCACTATAAATCTTTCTAGATCAGTCAGGACAAAACAAGCACTCTAATTTCAACACCATCACTGGATTTCAGTCATATTTTTGTCCTGGCCATTGCTCTGTGCCATCTTTCCTTCAACCCTTACACCATCAACCACAGCAGCATGGGCACAATGAACCATGCATAAGAGTGTAAAGATACACCACACTATTGCCTGTGATACTTTCACCCAATGATGAAAGATGGGACACAATAGTTGATGCAACGGTCAATGTCAGGCAATTTGGGCAATATTTGCATGGTTTTATAGGTTGCCGGTATTATGAAGAATTGGAAGGGTTTTGGGGGCATGGGTACGTCGTTTTTTATCATTCCACGCGAAGGCACACAACAACATGAAAGATTTTCTACCATTTACTCCAAAAATTGTGCACGAAACAATTTCCGTCTATACTGAAACTGCACACGACAAGGTGTGCAGTGGGGGGGCATCCTCAAACAAGGCTCAAGGGAAACATCTGCATTGCTACACTTTGATTTGCATTGCAGTGTTTCACATAGTGTTTGAACACAACACTTGAAGTCCTGCTGTGCAATTGTGTGTATGCTTGTTCCACCATTTCAATGAGCCCATCGCCTCCCAACGGGAAGTGCATTTTGGAGACATCTCTCTTTGTGTTTTGTCTCCATCTCCAAAGCCAATCATTCTCATTTTCACGGCCATAGCCATTCCCATCTCCACAAAAGGTAACCCAATCTACATCCTGTCCAATGCAGGAGTCTTGCAAAACCTGATCACCCTTTGTTTTTTGAGGTTTTTTCGTTTGGTTTTTGGTTTTTTGGTTTTGTGACAAAAAGGTTAAAAGCTAATCGCTATTGGTTTTCTGGGTTTTAATTTTGTATTGAAAACAATTTGGTGCGGACGACAGCAAAAGCAGGGGTTTTAATGAGTTACTTTTTTTTATTAGATCAGTCAGGACAAAACAAGCACTCTAATTTCAACACCATCACTGGATTTCAGTCATATTTTTGTCCTGGCCATTGCTCTGTGCCATTTTTCTTTCAACCTTTACACCATCAACCACAGCGGCATGGGCACAATGACCCATGCATAAGAGTGTAAAGATACACCACAATATTGCCTGTGATACTTTGACCCAATGATGAAATATGGGACACAATAGTTGATGCAACGGCCAATGTCAGGCAATTTTAGCAATATTTGCATGGTTTTATAGGTTGTCGGTGTTATGAAGAATTGGAAGGGTTTTGGGGGCATGGGTATGTCGTTTTTTATCATTCCACGCGAAGGCACACAACAACATGAAAGATTTTCTACGATTTACTTCAAAAATTGTGCACGAAACAATTTCCGTCTATACTGAAACTGCACACAACGAGGTGTGCAGTGGGGGGGCATCCTCAAGCAAGGCTCAAGGGAAACATCTGCATTGCTACACTTTGATTTGCATTGCAGTGTTTCACATAGTGTTTGAACACAACACTTGAAGTCCTGCTGTGTAATTGTGTGTATGCTTGTTCCACCATTTCAATGAGCCCCCTTCCCCCCCCCCACGGGAAGTGCATTTTGCAGACATCTGTATTTGTGTTTTTTCTCCATCTCCAAAGCCAATCATTCTCATTTTCACGGCCATAGCCATTCCCATCTCCACAAAAGGTAACCCAATCTACATCCTGTCCAATGCAGGAGTCTTGCAAAACCTGATCACCCTTTGTTTTTTGAGGTTTTTTCGTTTGGTTTTTGGTTTTTTGGTTTTGTGACAAAAAGGTTAAAATCTAATCGCTATTGGTTTTCTGGGTTTTGATTTTGTATTGAAAACAATTTGGTGCGGACAACAGCAAAAGCAGGGGTTTTAATGGGTTATTTTTTTTCATTAGATCAGTCAGCACAAAACAAGCACTCTGATTTCAACACCATCACTGGATTTCAGTCATATTTTTGTCGTGGCCATTGCTCTGTGCCATCTTTCCTTCAACCTTTACACCATCAACCACAGCAGCATGGGCACAATGACCCATGCATAAGAGTGTAAAGATACACCACAATATTGCCTGTGATACTTTCACCCAATGATGAATTATGGGACACAATAGTTGATGCAACGGTCAATGTCAGGCAATTTGGGCAATATTTGCATGGTTTTATAGGTTGTCGGTATTATGAAGAATTGGAAGGGTTTTGGGGGCATGGGTATGTCGTTTTTTATCATTCCACGCGAAGGCACACAACAACATGAAGCATTTTCTACGGTTTACTCCTAAAATTGTGCCGGAAATAGATTCTCAATCAGGATCGCCTCATCATCCTCCAAATAAAATCAATATTTTTTAAATGCATGGGTCGAAAGCTTTGAATGAAGAAGAACTTCATTAGCATGGCATGCGGAGGGGGCAAAAAGGGGTGAAGGATTGGCAATAATGGTCCGCTACCACCAGCCACACACCTGCATTTGCAAGCAATGAATTTTCCCATGCTACCGTGATTAATGGAAGACTCTTGCTTCAATGCTGAAGTTAAAATAAGTGCAAAACGAACTAATCTTAAACCTGAAAGTGTTGAACCACGGAGAAGACAAAGACAAGGCATAATGAAGCGCAAGCTATTGCTGCTCTATATTCAACTCAAGGAATCATTTGCGGTCATCTTTAATTGATTAATGCGGCTGCCTTATAGACTTGAGTACAATTGGTCACTGGGACCACATAGGAGCTACCAAGATGCAAGGTATTGTGTTTTTCGTATGCAGCATAAAAAAAGAGAAACAATGTCGAATCATTAATTTCCAACATTTAGCTGCTCATTGAAACGATAGTAAATGTTTATCGGTTGCAAAGAACTGATAACGGCCTTGTATCGTTGGAGGATTTATTAGCAAATAACAAGGCACAATAGGTACATTGAGCAACCACTTTTTTGTTACAACAAGCTACCAGTTGTTCTGAGACCTTTTTGTTCTTTGTCGTGTTGTCACGATGCATTTTTCAGGTTTTGCTTTAGGCTTGGTACATTGTCGCACTAAGGTGTTTTTAGGAGCATGAACCCTACACTACGGCAACTCATGAGGTAAACAGTTAGATGGACGCACTCAGGCTGTTTCATTTTGCGAACAAGCCTATTTTTGTGAGTATTGAGCTATCAATCAGAAGTTAGGTCTACCAAAGAATGGATTTTCTGCAAGCATGCACGCAATGCAACAGATCCCAGAATTCACCGCATGATCAATGAGAATGTACAGTGAAACTGACGAATGGCTGGAGATGATTGTGAAAGACAGATCCGCAGGACCTCAATTGTACATAATTAGTCCTTGATGCAGAAATGGCATGATGGTCCACATACTGGATCCTTGGAGCCATTCCTACTGAGTTGTCGGTAGCGGAAATAAAAGTCAGAACTAAACTGAGTTGATAGAAAAAGGCCGAGAAAGTACTGAAATATACTTTCATCCGTATGTTACACTCTAAAAGAATGTACAAAGGTTTCGGTTTCTTGTTTAGCCTCTTATGCCATGGACCTACAATTGGTGATAGACTTGGATCGGCAACATTGATTCTGAATTTTTGTTTTGTGCAAGGGTGTAAGGCAGAAGTCTTTCTGGTAGCAGAGGCCGGAATTATAGCAACTCTAGGACCGTGCTCAGCGGATTTTTCGAAATTTTTGAAATCTGACATTTTCATCAATTTCATTATCATCACCTTTCATCATCCCAAAGTGAGCCCTTCAGTTCTACAATCCAGCTGTTTGACATGGCGCCATCCAAAAGATCTAAGCTAAAAAGGCGAGAAGATAGGACAATCGGGGGAGTTTGCGTGCTTCGAGGAGTTAGGCTTAATAGGAGCGCCGAAAGAGAGAGTGTACAGGCAGTGAGAACGAGAGATGCAAGGTTGAGAGAGTTAGGAAAGTCAACAGTACACAAGAACAGTGACGGCGCTAGCATTCAAACTGAAGGGTGCAATGCGAAGCCAATACCCATTCCTCCGCATTCTTCTGGGTGCATGCAGAAACTACACGCATGGAGAAAGGGCAAGGCTCGCGCATTAAGCAGGTCCTACGTGCAAGGCTTGGCCTGCGCGCGAAGCGATGCACGCATTTGAATCTCGCAATGCTCACGAAGAATGGCCTTCGCGCAAAACTGGAACATGGCCTACGCGCGAGGCAGGTCTTGCGCGCATAGCTCAACCTGCGCGCGAGGCTGATGCGGAGTTCGAGTGGTTAGCAGAGCGACCTGAGCACCTCATGACATTACGCAAAGACAAGGTGATGAGAGATCTACAGGCGCGCGACAAGGAGAGGAAACAAGACGCGTTGCTCCATCTGCACCAGTACGAGCTTCCACCACACGCTATTGAAACGAACATGACCTCACGCTCCGCGACCTCTTACACAAGATGGACAACTTGATCCTGGAATTGAACCGGTTGAAGGAGGGCACGAAGTTGACGGATTTGGACACACTATCAGTGGGCTATCGTACCTCGGAGACAAGCGCTCTCCCTTTGCTCTCGACATACCTATGGTAAAGCGACACCGCTTCTCAAGAAGTTAGTCTGCATCAAAACGCTCCACGAAGCTCATCTCCATCGCCTCCGAATTCTCGCGTGTTTAGTGGTCCCAACAGAGCTGGAGGCGGAGAATTCTGAAGAAGAAGCAGAACAGAGGAAAGAAAGGAAAGCCATCGCTACGGCTAAGATTGAAACGCCACTTCCTGGATTCACGGGGAGGAAAATTGTTTTCTAGCCAGAGGAATTCGCGCACTTCCAGAAACTTACGGGTCACACCAAAGCTTCGGACATTTTCAAAGTCGACCTCGTCGTGATGGGATGCACCGTAAAGCTCCATTGTGTTTTGAGGTGTTACTTAAATTTTTGGTGCTCCAGTTTTACTGCCAGTGTTCATCCACTTTTGGTTGATTATTTGCCGCCATTGTTAGCAGTAGGTAGCAGAGTAGAGACTGCGGCGATCGCGACCCATCTGCGAGATTGCTCGCGAGTGATAGGCTTGAAGTGTCAGAGCAGACAACATGAACACGCCAGAGTACATACAGAATTACGACAGAGCAGGGGCAAAATTGCAACAAAATAATCAAAGAGTATTAAATAGCATAGTGATCGCCTTTCGGGGATGGTATATGCATGTACCTCTGTAGAGTATGCTGAGTCTGGACTTCCATGTGTTGCACAGGGTCTTTGTGAACATGTTGACTGTGGATTCATGGACAAGCAGGATGTTAAGTTCCCGCTTTGCATCTTGTTCCTCTGTTTGAATAGTCTCAGTATCCTCTGGTTGAACTTGCTTTGGTGTTCGTTACTGGTCCATTTCAGGTACACAAAGATTTCGATAAAAAAACAATACCAGACCAAGACTCCAAGACGAGCAGAAATGGGATCAAGAAAACCAATAAAGAACTTGATGGGGCTGCACAATAAACAGACAAACAATGGGTGATGTTTGGCCTTGCACTTGCGTGTATGCATGCATGTTTGCTTCACAACCAGCCAGGATTTTCAAAGCGACTTCAGTCTGCACTCCGGAAATGGCTGCAACAGTGAATAGTGACTTCAGATCAGGGCAAAAATGGTATATCAGAGAAATCTGGTCTCCTGCAAAGATAGTCAAACAGACGCAAGAAAAATGCATTCTCCATGATAAAAAATGATAGAAAATGATTTCAAATGTCTTCCAAGAAGTTTCTGTAGCTCAGAAAAAAACAAATTCATGTCTGCAGAACTCAGTAGGAACTGCCCTGATGACCTCAGACCTCAGTATGAATCGCCCATAGTGGAAGCGGCGCGCTCACGGGCCAAAAATGGTCAAAAAAATGAAGTAGTCATATCACCACTCTATAGATGCGGAATTTTACGCTGAGTCTGAAAATCATATTCTCCCCTTCTGAAACGGCCATATGTTGGAGAAAAATGCAGAATGATGAACAGCTCAATCTCAATGAGACTAGCCAAAAAAATAGATAAAGCAAAGGCCAACACCCATGTTGTGCTATATTACAAATAGTGTTCAAAGAAGAAACAATGGAATAACAAAAAATAACTAATGGCATATAATACAATAGGTAAACCCTCTTTTGCATTAAAGTTAAGCCATTAAGTGTCTTTCACCCGTATTGGAAGTGATCAAGCTCCATGGATAAAGTTTTCCCCCAATGTCCGAACTAAACTCCAATAACGATGAATACCATTGCTCCATATGAAACCACTGTTTTGAGAAATTGTTGCTCATTCATGGACTTTTAACACCCCTCCCACCCTGAATACACGCTGTGTGTGAAGGCGTCGTCCAAGGAAGACTCCCACGTTCCAAATGACCAACAGATATCACCTCAATCCGGCGTCAATGAGGTGCTACATTATAACAAAAAAATGGGAATAGAACCAACCATAAATGACCAAATGTAGACCAAGATGAGTCCTTCAAACGGTCTCTGGATACTCCAGTGTCGTCCTCGTACGCTCTCGTAGTCGTGAACGATGTTCCTGGTAAAAGTAGTCAGAAATCCACCTCTGATCCACACGCTTGACCCAATCAATGTGCCCAAATCCAATCAATCTGGGCAGATGAACACAGTATTTGAGCCATAAATTCAGTGAAGTAGGCACCCTAGATATCAGGCCAGTACCTCAGCTGTCACGTGGTCGTACGTGTCGCTGGGGGCCTGCACTTCCAGCCATGAAGCTCCAGCATATGAACTTGAGCTCCAGATCCCACATCATAAATGTACCAGGATACCCCAATCCAGCCACATGAATCAGCCTGTCATAACACAAATGCCAGGGCATGAGGACTCAGCTCGTCGCTGCACGTGCACAACGGCGCGTCCAGACTTCTAACGCGTTGCTTTACGTGTTCACCTCAACATGTAGACCACTGGTTCAGGTCAGGTTGGTGTCCTGGTAATAAATCCCTCCGAAACCCCAAGACTCAACTTGTGGTTACTAGAACGTGGCTTCAAGTTGACCAGAGGTGCTGCGAAGTAAAACCAGGACCAACTAATATTCAAAGTACTTTCCAACCATGAATTAACCAAAAGATTTCGGGAACCTCAATAACCCCAGGTTCCATGATACTTGGCTCCCTCCAACTCAGCTCCCTCCACAACTTGTCGTAACTCCAGAACGTACTGTTATGCCAGTCATATCCTTCTTTCAAAACTGTTCAATATTTGACCTTGAAACGTCTTCAAACTCCTTTCTTTCTGGTCTCCAGATTGTTCCGCTGACCTTGCTGGCGACGCGAGCGACTCAGAGCGCAGAAAGCCGGCAGTCCCTCCGAAATTCCAACGTGGAACAATAGAGACAAAATAAGGTGTGGAAGACTTTCCATGCCTTAAACTGTGCTTTTCTGGGTATTTTCTGAACTTCAACGATTGCTCTGCAGAATGAAGTGAAGTTCTGCAGGTTTTCAACTTGGTATGCCAGCGGAGGCATAAAAGCATGAAAACAAACTTCAAGGTACTTCCTCCTCCTCAGGCCCTTTGGAGCTTACTCAAGGTAACAAGTCTTCTGCCATACCACCAACTGTAGGCTCTTCTGTACGTCGCCGTTTGCCTCCGCGCTGCTGTGAGACCTTCTTGGAACTGACCTGTCCTGGTTCCTTGTTGTCCATGGCAGTCTCTTCGTTGGATTCCTCCGCGCTGCACTTCTTCTTCAACGTGCTGCTGATCCTCTGAGCCTGCCTTAGCGCTGTGTCAAAGCGACGTGTGTGTGCCAAACAGTAATCCGCAAAGACATGATTCAGCTTTCCATCATCATGAACGAATGCACGAACTGGTTCCCAAGTGCTCTCGCTTGTGCCATAGCCTTCCCACTTCGTCAAAAAGCGCCAGCCCTGCCTATATCGTCCTCTCAGGATCTGTTGGACGTGATAAGTTCCAATTCTCTCCATCTCAGTCTGATTGTAGAATGGTATATCCTGCTCATTCGCCACGATGTCCTGTTTATCAGCCAACGCTGCTCGCTCGTCGTCATTCAGCATGTCTGTGTCTTCTTCTTCGATCGTGTCTTCGCCATAGTCATCCACCAGCTCAAATGGGAAGCGCTTCACGAACTCATGGGCAACAGGTACTTCGCCGCCCAAAGTAGGAGTGCATCGCGCCGTAATACCGCCACTGCTGACTCCAGTAACAAGGTAAGGACCATACCACATAACATCCTTCAAGGCACCCTTAGGTACCTCCAATTGCTTGAACCTCTTTCTGCTCACCAGCACGTAGTCGCCAACGTTGAAAACTGCAGGTTTCCTCCTTCTTTTGACGCGCTCAAACCGACTGGCTCTTCCTTTCCTCAAGTGGGCTTGCACAACTTGGGCAATTTTGTTTTATTCTTTGACCCAGTCTTGCGCCTGAACATTGCCTTCATGTGGAAAGGGTAGGTCCAAACGTAGAGTAGGCCCTCCATGGAAAACGTCTCCTCGTGAATAGCCAGATTTTCCTCTCTGCTTGTGGTTCATACATATGACCACCTAGTCGTTCAACTGGACCCAATTGCTTGGTTTTAGTACTCTGCCTCAGGATACGGAGCTCCCTCTGGTACTCATCATTCATACGCTCGCATAGTCCGTTTGATTGAGGGCGGTAAGGTTGTGAGGAAGATACTTCCACGCCCATTGCAGTAAATACGTTGCGGTACCAGCCATAGTCTCCCTTGAAGCGTATATCCTTGTCACTGTGGATGCGAACAGGGGGGCCATAGAAACGAATCCAATGGTGTTTGATGAGCTCCAGCACGCCTTCACCATCAATAGTCTTCTTGCATGGTACAACTTGACAGAAAGCACTCATCAAGGCATAGTTGTAGTTATGACACTTGGGTCGGTCAATGAAGTCCACATACAGCAGTGCATTGACCACGTGTGGTAGTGGCAAGACGCCAAGGAAGCCTCGGTTCCTGTGTGGGTTCCGCTTGCTCGTGACGCACTCCTTGCATGTCCTGTGCATCTCCTCAATTTTCTGTGTCAACTCTGTGTCAGGTACGCGAGTGTGGAACATCTTCTCGGGGGCCCAGAGCCAGGAATCCGGTCCACGATAACCAAGAACATCGTGAGTCCACTGTAACGCCGCGCCCAAAGCCTTGTTGGGTATGCAAGTTTGTACATCCTTCCGTAAAATCCCACTTGAGGATAACGACCATAGTTCTTTGTCAACCAGTGCATAGGATCCATCACCAAGGGCTTTATAAATATCTCCATACTCCTCCACATAGTCAGACTTTGGTAGAGAACTGAGTACTTCCGCTTTGCTCATGGTGAGATCCAAATGGACATCCATCTTCTGAAAGACCTCTCCAGAGAGAGACTCAGAGCTTGCAGATATTTTCTCCCCGAAATTTTCACGTGATGGCCAATCACATACCTCAGTTTTCAGACTTGGTACCCTGTAGATGTTGAGCTTCAGCTGGGCCAGAAACATCCACCAACGTCTGACCTTTCGGTTTTCAGGAGGGGCCCCCTTGAGAAACGTCTCCGTGGACTCCTCATCACATAACCACACCACGGAATTGCTGCCAAACAGTCGGCTTAATCCAGAGATAAGCAAAATTCCTGAGAGTAATTCACGCTCATACATGCTGTAGTTTGTTCTGGTTGAGGACCATTTCCAATTCCAGCATACGAGATGGAATTCCTGCGAATTGTAGTTGTGCTTGAGTGAACCGTCACGATTGACTCCGACTGTCCGCAATTCATCCGCTATTCTCTTTGCAGCTGCTCCTGGATATTGTTGCCGCTGCAGACGTGTACCACCGCCTCCCGCCAGAGACGCATCAGTGATGACCACGAACTCACCGTCAGGTGCAGGTGTGCCCAACAACCTCAAAGAACTCAGTTTTTGCTTGATCTCCTGAAACTGAGCTTCATGCTCTGGTGTCCACTTCCAAGGTACAGTCTTCTTGGTCAAGTCCGTGAGAGGTGGCTACTGTACGTATCCAAAACAGCGTCGCACATCTCCTCCTCCACAACCACGGGTAGTCACGACGTGAGACCGTCCTTGACAGCGGCTCGCAGCAGGTCCACAATTTTCTCAACTTCTGAAAATGCCAGATCTCTCTTCCTCTTCTTGCGTTGACTCTCAGTGTCCTCCTGCATCGGTTTGGTCTCTGCTTAGGGGGCGTCAGCACCAGCACTTGCTGCGGAGGGGCCAGATGCATCTTTCTTTCTTGGGCCAGCTTTTGGTCCCTTTTGCTTCTGGTCCTTCCATTTCTTCTTGGCGCCTTCCACCGCCTTTTGGGCTGCCTGCTCACTTAGACCGGATTGGATCAGGAAGGTCTTGAGTCGATCCTCTTTCTGTTTTCTTTGGATCTCAAAGCAGTGATCGATGTAGTGGTTCGTCTTACCACAATGCTTACACTGAATGCGTGCCTGAAATTCGGAGATCAACGCGTTGGGGTCCAGTTGTCCTTTGCCTCCTCTGCCTCCTTGGCCTTTTCCTCTTCCTCGACCTTTGCCTTTGCCAGAGCCTTTTCCTCCGTTGTCCCCCGTGCCTTCTTTCTCAGAGACTCTTAGCTCTGCAATCATCGAGTGGCATTGGGAGAGGAGTTCGGTGATGTCCGGCTTGTGGGCAGAACTTCCAGACGATGGTCCACCAGAAAAAGAGGTGTCCTTTTCCTTATGCCTCTGCTTTGCTTGGTATCGACTCGAAGCATTGCGCCCGAATGCAGAACCACGAGAAGCGGCAAGATGTTTGAAACCAACTGAAAGCTGTGCGCGCTCCTTCATGAGATCCTTCAGTGAACCATAAGAGCGCATCCTTGGAAAAAGGTTATCATCTTTGGTCCACTCAACAAATAGTTTATCATTGATCTTGGAAAAAAGCTCCATACATTTGCGCTCCTCAGTCATGACCCCTGGGTTCAACTTGTAAAACACCCTTTCAAGTGTTTCCAACAATTTGACCACCTGCTCTGGTTTCGGGTCATAAGGTAAATGGGACACCTTCAAAATCTCACCCAGAATTGAGAGGTCCGTCTCGAGCGTACGATAGAGGTCTTGGAGCTTTCTCAGAAAATCCTCAAAGCTTGTGGCCGTTTTGAGCAATTTGGAGACTCTTTCTTGAAGTTCAGGATCCTTGATGCCCTGAACGATGAGGTTAGCTTTCACCCAATCCTTGGCTTTGGCCTTGCCAGTGAGCACCAGGCATCTTCCAAAATTTTCTGCATACTTCTCAACGTTGCGCCCATAGAACGGTGGAATTTCCATTTTCAGAGCGTGAGTTGTATCCTCTTCACTGTCATCCAACCACTCATGTTTGTTCATACCTCCACACACTTCTGTAAGTGTGGCAAAAGCCGATGACTCTCGCGTACCAAAGGGACTTTTCTTAGAAGGTGGTGAACGACTGGAGGTTGGCATACACCGAATGTCTTCGGACGTCTTGGAGATCTTCTCGTTCATCCGATCAATACGCTGCAGCACTTTTGAAAGAAGTGGGTCATCCGTCTCCAGGATTTCCTCCTCATAATCGTCAGAGAGAGTCTTGTGGAACTCAACTTTGGATTTTCCCTTAAGTGTCTTACGTGTACGCTTCTCTCGTACTTCGGTGGCTTTTTGCTTCATTTTCTCCTTCAGTTCCGTCAATAGATAATCTTCCAGCCAGCCGCTCATCTCTTCGTGCTCTTCTTCCGTCAACTCGCCAATTTCATCCTTAAGCTCCTTTGCAAATTTTGTCTCAGGTAATTCATGAGACCCTTCGGAGAAATCATGACCAACTTCGGAACTCGACGTCCAAACAGCTACTCTGTGATCGTCCCCTGAACAGTGACCCTTTGGTGACGACGTAGGTTCCAGTATAATGGTCGGCGGACCGAAAGGAACAGGTGTCGTAGTAGATCCTGACGGGAAACTCGGTGAACGCATATCTGGCAATGAACTGGTCAAGCGTCTGCGAGCGTTGCCCTCTTGAATTCAAGCTGCCGTCTTGTTGAAAACCAGCGGCTCTTGTACATAAAAAAAATTCTGCATGTTCTCTTCCTCGACGCGTAAAATACGCTCGCGTTCTTCCAAGCCAGCGAGTAATAAAACATAAGGATCACCAATAGAATCCTATTCCTGTCTTCCCATGGGTTGATAACTTTCATATGATTGAAAAAAACGTTGCCTTTCTTGATTTGCCCCATCGTCTTCTTGTGCGCCGTGAATCAAAGACCCAAGTGACGCTTGTTGATCGTTGACGTTGCTAGAACTCGCGAGGTCGACGCTTTGACGTGTGGAATCGATATCGTGCACAGTCGCATCCATACCTCTGCTACCACTGTTGAATTCCCGCTTTGCATCTTGTTCCTCTGTTTGAATAGTCTCAGTATCCTCTGATTGAACTTGCTTTGGTGTTTGTTCCTGCTCCATTTCAGGTACACAAAGATTTCGATAACAAAACATTACCACACCAAGACTCCAAGACGAGCAGAAATGGGATCAAGAAAACCAATAAAGAACTTGATGGGGCTGCACAATCAACAGTAAAAAAACGGATGATGTTCGGCCTTGCAATTGCGTGTTTGCATGCATGTATGCTTCAGAACCAGTCAGCACTTTTAAAGCGACTTCATTCTGCACTCTGGAAATGGCTGCAAGAGTGAATAGTGTTTTCAGATCAGGGCAAAAATGGTATGTCACAGAAATCAGGTCTCCTGCAAAGATAGTCAAACAGACGCAAGAAAAATGCATTCTCCATGATAAAAAATGATAGAAAATCATTTCAAATGTCTTCCAAGAAGTTTCTGTAGCTCAGAAAAAAAACATTCATGTCTGCAGAACTCAGTAGGAACTGCCCTGATGACCTGAGAACTCAGTACGAATCGCCCATAGTGGAAGCGGCGCGCTCACGGGCCAAAAATGGTCAAAAAAATGAAGTAGTCATATGACCACTCTATAGATGCGGAATTTTACGCTGAGTCTGAAAATCATATTCTCCCCTTCTGAAACGGCCATATGTTGGAGAAAAATGCAGATTACTGAACAGCTCAATCTCAATGAGACTAGCCAAAGAAAGTAGATAAAGCAAAGGCCAACACCCATGTTGTGCTATATTTCAATTAGTGTTCAAAGAAGAAACAATGGAATATCAAACAATAACTCATGGCATATAATACAATAGGTAAACCCTCTTTTGTACTAAAGTTAGCCATTAAGTGTCTTTCACCCATATTGGAAGTGATCAAGCTCCATGGATAAAATTTTCTCCCAATGTCCCAACTGAACTCCAATAAAGATTAATACCATTGCTCCGTATGAAACCAATGTTTTGAGAAATTGTTGCTCATCCGTGGACTTTTAACACAGGACAACCACGATTTTGAGCAGGGCCCGCTGTTGAGTGCAAAGGTGCGAGGTGCAGTAATGCTTTTTATAGAAAACTTCACGGTTTTTGCAGCATCGTTCTTGTGCAATAAGCGGTAGCATATTAAATGTTAGCATCATCGGGTGCTTGCAGCGTGAAAATCCGTGATAAGACTGATTAGACTGAGTGCTTTGTCTTGTGAGTCCATCGTTAAGATGGGTGAACCTGAGCTGTTGCAGTTGCACTGGTATGAAGCTACGGTTCGAAAGCTCTGCCATGCGGAACCAATGGTCCTCTATAGTCCGGTGAAAGCAGCAGCTTTTGATTCTGGATCCTCAACGCTGCCAACGTGGCCCACAGTGTGTATGTTAGTCAGCGTTGAGCGGCATGGGTGGATCGATCAGCAAAGGTGTCCTCACGAGTGGAAGGGCATCGGCCACTCAAGTGACCATGTGGAGCGGCTGCAGCGTGTGGAGAGCGGTGTGACGGAGAGCCGGGAAGCCATGGCGGCTGTAGCTGATGCGCTGTTAGCGAGACTGCGCGGGTACAGCAGGTGTTTGATTTGTATACACCTCACAATCATCACTTCACAGGCATTGCCGCAAATGTGGGAGCCTTCAGAGGAGGCACGGCGGGCAACGCAGTCTCCGCTGTGCAAAGCAACCTGAATGACCTGTGGCATGATGAGCGTCACCTGCACGAGGCCCACAACGGCGCCTTGTCCAACGTGGAGCGCCGCATCAACGAACTGCTGCAAGTGGCACCGGCGGCCCGTCTACGGCGGCTTGGAGGCTCCTCATCGTGCGTGGAGCTGAGCATCAAGACCTGCCGCGCGTCGATCAACGACGTGCACGCCACCAATGGACGCCCGTAAGCAGCAACTCAGCAGCCACATGCACGCCGTCTCTTCCTCCTTAGACGACTGGGGTCAGCACACTGGCGCTGTGACACGGCGGGAGGCCAACATCCTAAAGGCCCATGAGCACCTTGCACAGGAGACGGCAGAAATCAAGAGGGCAACGGCACCTCTGGAGCAAGTCACCACTCTCCAACGCGTAGTAAGTTGGTTAGAACAAAAAGTGGGAACTCTGGAGTATCGGCACCAAAAATTTAAGCTCCAAACATCCGCACTGGTACAGAAGGTGAAGAGCACAGCGGCCCAGCTAGAAGAACACACCATCAACATCAGATCGGTGGTTCCCCGCCTGTTTTACTGTGAACAAACCCTGCAAACTGCGCTCCGTAGAATCACCAGCTTGGAACATAGTTGTGCCACACCAACGGCAGATGATCCCGCGGTGTCAGCACATAATCCAGCTGGGTTTCCCAACGATCCTCCTTCCTCCCAATCTTACTCCGGTGGTAAGGGTTGCTGCTCATGGTGTGCATCGGATTTTCTGTGTTGAAAGATGTCAACCCAAACCTAGAATACGAAGTGGCCAGGCTCAACGCACAGGTGGTTGACCTCCAAGGCCGGGTCATGCATCAGAGTCAGGACAAGGCCTCCTGGAAGGCCGCAATCATGGGTAAGATGAATGAAAATGTGGAAGGCATCGGGCGCCAACACTTGGAAGAGATCAGGGATTGTCACCACAGGCTGCTGTGGGCATAATCATAGTCAAACCGCCTGAGAGCTGAGGTCAAAGTCGAACCAAGTGTCTACCTCCGGCTATCTAAATCGTGACAGGTGACCTGAAAAAAGTTGAGCTACAGCAGCAAAATTTGAAGTAACAAAACATTTTACCTAGCTTTCCTGTGTGTGAGACACAAAATGAAGGAAAATGCAGCCGAAAAACAATAGTCAAAAGTGGGGTCATTACTAGGCAACAACACATCCCGATGAGAAATGAAAACGGAACCTAAACAATATGACATATCCTCGGCTACTTCTTGGTGGTAGCCCAACTAGAATGAGAATCCTTATGGGGCGAACCCTTCTTCTTGGGCTGATCCGTAGCAGCCTTCGACAACTTGGCCTGAACATCAGCAAAAGCAGACCTCTTCTTCTCTTTTTCCTTCTGTGCTACTTCTTTCTTACCTTTCGCCGATTCCTTTGCCGCTTCCTTTGCTGCCTCCTTCGCCGCCTTTTCGGATTCCTTCTGCAAAGGAAGGGCGAAAGAATGCATGAAGGAAGCACAACATGGAAGCAGATATGCACATATAAACAGACATACTTTCTCCTGAGCAACCGCTTTTTTCTCTTTTTTTGTCCAGGCCTTGCTGACCTTCTTCTCAGCGTCCTTTGCTGCCTTTGCTTGACCCTTGACTGTGTCCTTGTCGTCGTCATCGTCGGAAGAATCTGTGACAGAACATGTAGGGAAGGAAAGGAACATGACCAAGTTGATGAGATGTTTAACTTTCAATGCATACCTTCGTCAGTGTCAGGAGCCTCAAGGGGATAACCCCGTTTCATCCGATGGAGAACAAGAACCCATGAGATCGGTGGTAGGGCCTGTACCCTTTGAAGGCCAGCAGAAACTGTAAGCAAAAGCAGAAAAAATGAGTTGAGAGGCCAATTGTACTCGGGGACGAAGGGAGGACTTGAAGAATACCATCGTCGGCAAACTTCTTCAATTGTTCTTTGCTTGGAGCCGTTGACAAACCAAGAAGAACGGCAACGTTAGCGTGCGAACGGAGACGAAGCCGGATGTTGCTCACCAGAACGGGGGATGTAGTCTGAACCGCAACCCAGATCTCGTTAATGCTTTCTTTGATAACATCCAATTTGAGTTGATGCATGATGCAAACGATAATCTCTGGAGGAAGTCGATTGTCATCTTCGGCCGGATTGTTGTACCGCTCGTCTTCGAAGGTAATGTACCTCGGAGGCTGCAAGAAATCCAATCGAAATTTCGATAGGAGGTGCGCAAAGCGAAGCTATCGAAATTTCGATAGAACACACCTTCCATTCTTTGATATGGCGCAATGTCACGACAACGAGCTGGGAAGTTGCCATGGTGTAATTGCTGGTCAAAATCCCCTTATTGTACAACGCGATGTCCCTGGTATAGAACTCATCATCCGTTTGCGCAGAGATGGCGTTCATAACAACCGGACGTCAGGACGATCTCCCACCAAAAGCAGAACGGGCATCAACTCCTCATCAAGAATGTAAGACAACATCATTGGACACAGGGGGCGTCCCGCAGCGGTACCCTTCGGAATCTGATACACGAGAATCCTCGGTTTCAGCCCCGAGATTGAAGCAGGGGTTGCACCGACAGCTGGCCGGATGCGGACTTCACAGACTGCCTCTCCGGGTTTGGTTTCACCAAGCCTTATTGTGAGACATTCTGCGGACGTACTTTTGATCACAGGCTTCACCTTCGGTTGACTGAGGGATTCGCGGAGGGTCTTGAAATCCTCATCAGACCAGATCGTGGCCTTGCTGATGGTCCTGCAAGGCGGCAAAGGATGCTGTGCGGTCCACTTCCAGCGCGGGATATCCACCTTGAAATCCTGGGGTGACAGTAATGACGTTATTGTCTTCCACACTGCAACGTTTTTCCGCGACTCGTGCACAAAGGGGTTGTCCGGATATTCCAAATGCCAAGAACGATTTCGCTGCTCCCGAAGTCTCCGAACGAAGACCCTAAGCAATGGTGGCGTCAAACCACTTTCCAGCAGCCTTTTACAAACCTCCGAAGATATGTCCGATGATGACTGTGTTGTTTTAAATAACAATGACGCAAAGAAAGTAACTACCTGCGCAATCTCCGGCGGATACAATACCTCAAGCGGCTTATAGTTGTTGAACACTGGATTTAACTCGTCCTTCCCCTGAAGCTCGAGGAGTTTCGGAATGATCGCTTTGTCCTCAACTTGGGAAACGAAGCTTGCAAGAACCGTCCATTGCTTTGCAACTTCTTCGTGTGTGCCGTGCACGGCAGTGTATCCGGTCTTGTGCATCATTGATAGCGTTGCAGCCTTTGGGGTAGGTACTCATGCAGACAGATAATAAGGAAAACATTGGTGATGTGATGTAAATCCACGTACACCCGCTATCGAAATTTCGATAAAAACCTTTGTGGTGACACTCGGTGAAGAGGCGATGAAGTCGTTGCTCAAAAGTATGCTCAGATCCGCCATGGGATGCGCGGTTGTGATGCCCTGCGAGGGTTTGTCGAACCCAAAAGGGTGTGTCCGCTCTGAAAACCAACCCGTCGTACATCTTTGTCCAATGAGGCGTTGTCTTGCCTTCTTCTTCGTACTGCTTTCGTACATCCTGGGTCCATTCGAAAGCATGTTGTCCGCCGAGACACTTGAATGTAGCGCCTGACGAGGAATCGTACAATCGAAATTTCGATAGAAGGTACGATGTAGTCGACCGTAACGCGGCATGGTAATGAATCGAAATTTCAATAGCAAGGTATACCTTTTGGAAAGAGCAAGCACTCAATATGTTTGTCCTTCGGTGGTGGAGCAGCAAGGATGTCATCACCAACCAATGCTTTCTTCTTGGAAGTAACCGTTCTTGTTTGGCCGAAGCTCATGTCGCGGTCCAGTTGTATCTTCGAGTAATGGACAAGTTCTCGGGACTCAACCAAATTGTCCAGATAGACCCGAGAAGTATCGTGCCATTCCTCAACCTCTGCGGATGTCGCTGCTCTGCTCTGCTCTGCAACGATCTGCTTCTTCTTCTTCGGTGAAGGGGACTGAGAGAAAAGCGCGGCCTCGGAAGTATCCGTTCGGGCGCTTGCAGTGTCAGTTGACTGCGAATACGTTTGCGATGAAGGCTCATCAGAGTCCCCTGCCGGCTGCGACCGCTTCTTCTTCTTGATCCTCTTCTTGGGTGACAAATGGGACTCAGCGGACATTGGGCAAATGTACTGAGGGTGATTAACGAGGTGAAACCTGTGCGAGAACGAGCTGAGGAACTCGGAAATGGGCTTTTGGGGCGACAAAGGTGCTACTTTGCTGGTGAGACCAAACAGTTCTGTCTCGGTTTTTCAGCACCTCTAAATGTGAAGCGATCAAGCCTAGATTCATCGGTTACATTCAACTTAGAGACCAAATATGTCGTAAATGCAATCCAAATTTCGATTGAGGCTGTGGTCTATCGAAATTTCGATAGACCGCGGACCAGATAGCGAGCAACATTGTCTGATAGACAATTAGGTTTAGGTCTGAAACTTCAAGCCAAATATAAATAGATGACTTCGAAAGAGTGTTGTGCCCTTCAAAGACAGGGTGTTGTATGATGCAACGATTCGATCCACTACGTATGCACTTAAATTGCAACATACAAACCTGCAATCGAAATTTCAATAAGCGACTCAAATCTCAATGTTCAGCGGCAAGAAGCCTCGGACCTTCGGCCTCATCAACTATATGTTCCTCATCCTCATCAGGTTCGCTCTCGCTGGATGGCTGGTCAAAGAGGGCAGGAGGCGGGCCACGTGGCTCTCTACGGAGGCGTCCCTGGTATCTGTCCGGAGGGGGATGTGCTTCAAGTGACCGTGTTGTTTGTAGTTTCTTCCAAGCTTTCACATAGGAAACACGATCAGCAAGAGGTGTTCTAGGAATGTGGGTCATATAGTGATGATTTCCCTCTGTTACATCTCTGTGTTTGCACATTAATTTGAGAGCCCCAATCATGCATGTATCAAGTAGGGGGGAGTCGACAGTTAGGTCAAGTGCAAGAAGGTAACCGGGATCCCATACAGGATCAGGTGTAACTGTCCTGTGTTTGGACTGGAACCGTGTGAATGGCGTGTTAATATCACCAGCCCGTTGAACAAATGAACGAATCGTAACGACAAAATGTGTAAGCAGATGTGACTGGACCGAAGATCTGAGAACCCGTTCTTTCTGCAAGGGGGGAAGGGTACAGTAGACATCACTTGCGCGAGCAAGATATGTGACCTGTGGCAATAGGGTGACAGCATGTCCCAAACGTGACAAAGAGGCTTCACAACTTTCGACAACAAACAGACAACCCGGGACCATGTCATACCACATCTGCCATGTACCCAGTGCAGTGCACAAGGTCCGAATATACTCTATGTTGGGAGCGTGCTTTTGTGTAAGGGAGACCAGTAAAACCAGACAATGTTCAAGAACAGTGCGTGCGGTCTTCTCAAAATCCAGAGCGGCCCCAGCCCAAGTACATTTTCGAACCCCATACCCAATGGCCCAGAGTGCAGGTGTGAACACATACAACAAACTGTACAGCAACTGAATCTTTTGATATGCCACAGTGTTTTCAAGATTCATTGGTCGTCTAAGGGTGGACAACCTTTCTCGAGCTTCGGTGATAAGACCTTTCAACACGTTGCCCGCTAACAAAAGACCGGCAAAAACCTTTTCCATGTATATGAGCTTCCTATGACATGGAATGCTAGTCCGCACCGTGATAAACCGTTTGAGGAGCCACAAAATAACGGGAAAGAAACGCCTGAAAGTAATGTGTACACAGTATTTGTATGGATGCCAAATGCCCTAAAGCAGTGGAATGCGTTCCAAATGTGACCGGTAGTCCAGACTGCTCAGCTTCGAACCATAAATGAAACGCAACACCGATGCATGTATTTTCATGTCGACAGGCAAAGGCACATCCCGGCCCGTATGAATCTGTATGCGACGCACCATCTCAATTAACTACAGCAGCTCAGTGTTTGTGCTTGTTCGACACTCGTCCAGCAGCATAGGTTTCCAAATTTGTGGATGCACGATACCCTTTGCAATGTCGAGTGGCGCGCGGATGAAATGTGCCTGTAACTTCCTGTCCGTAACAACTGCAATAGTGTTCAGTAGACCCGCGATGGAGGTCCCAATGCATCTCATGACACCTGGCAGTCTGTAAACTATGCGGCGCAATGTGAGATGTCGAGGAAATTGTGGCAGCAAGATTGTATGGCGCACGGCTACGGCAGAACAGTCAAGATGTCCCGGCGGTCCATCGGGGTTCTGCAGGACTCGTTTTCTGAAAAAGTTGTCCATCCATATGCCAACAGAGGCATTGCTCATTGCATTTCAGAGGTCCGTCGCTGCTGCAACACCAGATTCCTGCAGAGTCGGTATTCGAGGTGGAACTATGCCAAATCCTTGCGAGTAACTTCCGTTCGTGGTGTGAAACAGTAATGTCCAGAGCCGGGCGAAAAGCTAGGGATGCCGCACGGAGGTGCAGTGCACGCCAGATGTTGAAGAGTTCCTGCTGCAGTGCGCTGAACCATCTCAGCAAGCGTGTGCACTTTCTGTTGGCAACCACCTGCTCAAATGTCTCGCGGCGGCGTTTGGTTATCCTTATTGCAGGGACGAATTCAACAAATCGCCGTGACATACCGCCTTCGCAAGCATCTTCAACAATTTGGCGTCCATTCTCCCAAGAGTGCGAAGCGAGGAATCCTCGCACGTAGGCAATGAAAAGGGCATCCATCTTTGGCGTACATGAAAGTCGTACATGAAATAGAAGACAACAAATAGTCTGGGATGGAAAATCTTTGAAATTTGATCTTCTGTCAGACTGTCACTATCGAAAATTCGAGTTTAATCAGCCTATGCTTTATAGGGTACTGATTCCTGTAGCAGCTATCTAAATTTCGATTGGACGTTTCTATCGAAATTTCGATAGAAATCAATTCCTTTGCACTCGAATGCTTCTATCAAAATTTGGATTGGACATTGTGTCTATCGAAATTTGAATTGGTTTTAGAAATAAATCCATTGTGTATGCATCTCCATCGGATAAAACATCCATATGTTTTTGATTTCTTTTACCTCTTATTTCTTTTACCTTTCTTTTTCTACTAAGTTGTGATTTAAAATTCGTATACTACTGCACTACAACTATGTTCCGATAAACCTTCTTGAAAATTTTTCATGGTTTGCTCTTTGGATTTCGTTAAAGCCTTGCAATCAAAATTTCGATTGATTCATGCAAAGTAAACTGTCACGTGGTCTGGACAATCGAAATTTCGATAGCATCATTGCTTTTTCATTCTAATTTCCACATACGCAGACTATTAGGAGTCGAGTTGACAAAATGTTTGATGTAGCTAATTGTGCAACCAAAGTTTCGATACATATGACTTCTTGCCTACATTGTGGACTTCCCTGGGTCCCTTTGCTATTCGAACAACAAACAACATGCAGCAATTCAAATAAAACACACTGAAGCGCATATTTGCATGCGCGTGGTATCACGGTGGTACACAACTGCTCATGTACATGCACAACCACTGTCTTTTTGGGACATTTCTTCTTTCTTGGGATTGGCTTCATGTTCTTTAGCCGATTTTTCACACCGTGTGACACATCGCTTTTTTGGTCCGCTTTCCGGTGACACGGGCCCATTTTGGGTGGACACTTGGTTCGTCTAATGAGGTAGTGGATCCACTGACGAGGAAGGCCCATGAGATAGACAGGAATCACGCCTCACTGAAGCGACAAGTTCAACACAATGCCGAGGAGCTTCCTCTGCTTCAGGGCCGGCGGCAAATGCCTGAACCCTCAGCCTCTGCCCCTACAGGGGTGTCTACATCCCTTAATTTTGATCTGTCTGCGGTGGAGGCTCTAGTAGCAAAGCATGACACCGCTCTTCGACCTTTGCAACAATAGGTTCCAAATATCGTGAGTGGTGCGGAGACCCTGGTCATCACCGTGACCCGCGTAGATCAGGAAATCAGGGAATGGGAGAACAAGTTTGACGCCGATGGGCGGGGGGAAACAGAAACTCCCACCTCTCATGTGGCCACGACTCCCTACCCAGACTCCTCCGACCCCAGCCACCCCATCAAGGCCGAACCAGAGGTCCCGCCGACATGCTCCGCGGGACAGGGTATGCCTTTTTCCCATTGCCCGTATGGGCAGGAAACACCACCGGGGTTTGACGCTCCGTTTTCCGGGTTGGAGGATGTTCTAAAGTCACACCCAAAAATCCTTCCATTCTTCTCCTCCCTCTATCCTCCCTGCCCGCCGGGAAATTTTCCTTCCCGTGCTCTCCTTCCCATCCTGTCATGTGTCTGTTTTCCTTTTCAGGCCTCGCAGAGTCGCCCGGAACCCGGAGTCGACCGCAAGAGCAAGGGGCTAATCCTCCAACTCTAACCCGCCTACCGGCTGCTAAAGGTAGGGTGCTAAAGGTAGGATGCACAAGTGCTCAATTTCGGGGTTGGATGCCAACGCCAGTAGGCAGTGCAAGTGAGCTCCTGAGAGTGGTCTCTGGGTTAATCTGATAAGAGCACTGACCCTCCAGCTCTTGCCCCGCGACCTGTGTGAGTGTGTGTATATTTGAGGGATTAATATTTCTTTGATTCATTTGTTCCCAGACCTGGAGACTTCTAGAGGACAGAGCGACGTGACCCCGTGCACTGCTACTGGGGCATGTTCATGCTGGGGGCACGGATATCAGTGGCATCCGCGTTGTCGTCGTCGTCTTTGTCGTCGTCGTCGTCGTCATACCCTTGGTCGTCGTCTATGTCGTCGTTGTTTGCAGTCGCCCCAGTCGTTTCGGCAGTCTGCGACACTGCAGGAAAGCCTGTCAGAGCATATTAGTTAGTCAGTGCAACCGGCGGGACGCGCCGTCAATTACCTTTATACAGGCTGGGGTTCTGAGCCCATACCCAGCCCCTCTGCATGACGCTCACTCCCTTTCCCTCCCTCTCCCTGCTTCCTTCTCTCTCCTTACTCATCCGACAACGGAAAAAAAAAGAATTTTGTCCGATGTTGTTGAAGCCACAGCCCCCCCCCCCCCCCCCACTTCGGTGCTCATCCTCACTGCCGACATTGTGCTGATGGGGAGCCCCTACCCCCCATCGCTGCTAACATTAATTTTCACATGCCGGAGCGCGCTGCAGGACAGTCTGCAGTGGTCCTGTCAGCGGTGACGGCTGCCTCCTTCTAAGTAAATCTACCAGGCGCGCCCTTTTTGTGGCTCTCCGTTCACGCCAGGGCGCTGCCTTAGGAGGGGAGTGTTAGCAGTAGGCAGCAGAGTAGAGACTCCGGCGATCGCGACCCATCTGCGAGATCGCTCGCGAGTGATAGGCCTGAAGTGTCCAGCAGACAACACGGTTAGTACCATTAAGATAGAGCAAGATCATACAGAAAACATCAATAAAAAAGGCACAGTGTACCTCACCTTCAGTGCACGCAAACGTAGATAAACACGTATAAAACACAATGATACACAGAATCAGATTGCGTTACAAACAAGACATGTTGACCTTGATAAACAGTGATAACATTAGTAAGAAAAAGTCACTACCACATCTTTTGTGGAGGACTGATCCAGGTGGGTTGGTGGTTGTGTGTTCCTGTGCCCACTACAGGATGAGGAGTAGTGGCAGGGGTTCAGGCAACACCGGGGGGTCCTCGTCATGGGGCAGCCACTCGGGGCTGGCGGTTGGTTTCTTTTTTTTGGGGGGGGGGGGTTCTTATCTTTGGATTTTTTTATAATTGGGCTGGCAAATTTGCCTGTAGGGCTGGCTTGCACTGTTTCTGTGTGATGGGGGTTGATGTGCTGTAGACACCTCCATGAGGCCATGAGTTGGGTGTGGAGGGGTTGGGCAGTGGGGGTAATGGGTTGTTGGGAGTCCAATTTCTGGCATTCACAATGGCGGAGGTGAGGGGCTTTCTTCTGGCTGTAAGTGCCTTAATGAACTCATCTTTCGCTTCACCATCAGAGTCAGGGGGCGGCAGTGTGGATTTGAGGGATTTTGGTACTAGCCTTCGGATGAAATGTGCTTCTGCTTTGTTGGTAAACCAGACTCCACTTTGCTGGAGAAACCCACGCCTCAAGCAGAGAAGAAATGCTTTCTGAGATGTGCTGTGCTGGGGCACAGTGCAATCACGTGCAGTGGGGTCGTTGGATGCCTGGTGGAGCATTTGGGGCAGTGAAATTTTGGGAAATCCCAGTGTGGGGCGTAGGAATGCACACCCCAGATACCCGCAGCCCACTTGAATATCCCCATGATGTGGGTGTGTGTTCGTACCAGTAAAAGCTGCTGGCTGTGCCATCTCCCTGCCCAAAGGCTTGCTTTTTGTCCTGGCTGAGCTGTGTTGGGGGGGGGGGGGGGGGCGATGAAGCTCCGGATACTTGGCAAATGTTTACCCCCTGGGACACAGACATACGATCATGGCTTCAAGCCAGTACCTAATGGTTAGGGAGGGTTAGCACGAATGGTCGGGGCTTCAATTTTTTTTGGGTCACACCATGATAAGCTGCCGAAGCTTGCTCATCAGAAGGCACTCAAGAGATCTCTCGGAATCAAGGATCAGAGCTGCCCAGTGCTACGATTGTCCCACAAGACAGTGTGGTAGCGGACATCACACGTAGTAAGGATAAGCTGTATCTGATACCAGGAAATGCAGAACTGCCACGCCTAGAGGCATCGCAGTGTGCTACCGGGGCACAGGAAAAATCGAAAAGCTGAGGAATTAACAGCGGTGTGCCATGCACAAAAGAAAAGCATCATAGAAAGAGGTTTACACCAAGGTGGAGAGGGTTGTTGGCTGCCATGGACTTGGTGGCATTGCCCGGAAGTGTCTCATCATGGGGGCTTTGAGGGAGCACGGGGCATGCAGGCTCTTTTTCATTTGGAGTTCATAGAGTTGCAGGGCTGTGAACACTTTTTGAAGTGATGTACTGTGGCTCCAGCTTGGTGCAGGTGCACCGGCAGACTGACCTCTGACTGGTACTTACGCCACGAACCCAGAAGAGTCAAGGCCAGATCAAGGGGACAAGGGACACGGCCGACAGAGGAAAAGGGCTCCGAGGGCGTCGATCACCACAGGCCAAAACGAGTGTACAGGCAGGGAGGCCTGAACAATGACTAGAAGTGTCTATGGCGGAAACATCCAGTTCAGCCTTACCGACAATATTGAAGCCCCAACCCCATTCAGCCAGGACCCCTCCAGACATTTGTTGGGCCTTAGGCTGAAAAGAATGGTGGGCGGGGGGAGGGGGGGGCGTTGCTTGAGCGGGGGGGGGGGGGGGGTCCAGCCCCCCCCCTCCCCTGCCAAAATGAACCATATCCACCAGGAATTGCAAAAATGCACCCCACTGACCCATTCAGCATATACGTTTGTCATAATGTCTGAAGACAGGTAATCAACTCATCTTTTTGGGTCCATACATTGTGCCCTCACCCAAACACCACCAGGCAACACAAACAGGAAACACGGAGGAATGCTTATGCTGAGAGGAACCAGAAGAATCTGAGCTGGATGACGAGTCAAACCTTAGGGCGGACACATCAAAGACGACACCATTTGTGTCTACTTCGGAATCAGGATCACAGGGTGCCGAATCCTCACTTGGGGGAAGTGGTGCAAGGAGCGGATGGTTGCTGTTAGTGGCTATGTGGTCATTGTCAATCAGAGTGGATAAGGTGCACTGGACACTGCATGGCAGGCATGTATGGCTGCACATGACCTGCTCACGCCCTGTCAGTATGGTGTAGAAACTGGAGCTCCGCCTGCTCCACCTCCTGGTGGATCAGAACCTGAAGCAGCATTTATCTTCCTCCTCTTCAGACCCTTATCCTTTCGCCTACCATGCAAATTGCGGACCCGCCGCACTTTGGAAACTGAGACATGGTGTCCGCAACAGAGGGAAGAAATTATACGAGTGGAGTGACCAAAGAACCCTGCTATAGGTGCGCCAAAGGCGCGAGAGAAAAAGATTGGCCCAAACGAAAAAAGCTTCCCAGAACCCTGATTCTCAGGTGAATTAATAGGGGGTGTGAAAAATCAACAACCAACAGAGTAGGCATGCACCATCATTGGTGCATTACACACACACATTGTTTGTGGGATCGTCTCTGCAGTGGCAATTGGCGTCAGGACAGGGTTGCATTAATCGGTCCAGGTTTTAGGCATCTTAGCACCAGGCACCATTGATACCCTCGACGGTGAGGCTTTTTGGTAGCCTCCATGAACTATATGTGCCCCCCACCCGGAAAGCATGTTTGTTCAACCACCGTTTAATGACAACTACTACAATACACCGCTTTGCAGGCATATGGTATGACACATGATGCAGTACTTTCACTGTTGCTTGCACGGAATGAGGGCTGCCGCAATATGCTTTGTGAATGGCACTGCGCAGTGCACTCATTGCTGTAGCTCGTTTGAAACCAGACAGTAACACCGGAGCCAGGCTGCTGCACTCAGGATTTGCCCGCACCAGATTGTAGACTAGTTTGATGTGTTTTTGAGCGCTCTTGTCAAAATTGTAGGCACGTAATCTCTCTTCGCTCTGTGAGGCGTTTTCAACGGTGCGTCCAGCTTAAGGGACCATTCGGGAGTTAATGCTGCAGGTTCAGCAAATGCAGTCTCCCCCGCTTCTTCCGAGCCCAAGACCATCACTACACCTACAGCCTTAGTCACACTGTTGCAGTAGGATCCTGTGCATATGTGGACATCTTTACTGATGCATTCGTAGTCCACATCCAGATGCCAGCTCACTTTCAATACCTCTCTCATTGTCCGTACCATGTCAGGTCTGTGTCTGGGGGAGGCGTCCGTAGCGAGGAGTATATTGTCGCGAAACTGACACATACTCGTGCGCCCCCACCTCCCCTGCCATACCGGCCAGCCTTCTATGGTCACTTCCAGTCTGCCCAGGTTCCTGAACTTGCCTCCCCCGTGTATGCAGCCCACACGGAGTGCAGATCGGCCCCATGGGCCGAAAAGGGGCCTCCCATCGGGATACAGTTTGTTCTGGCCCAGAGGCTTCCCGTGCTGTAGCAGCCATAACTATTTGTTAGCTCGTGCGAAACAATTTTAACCAGGTCGTCATGACTGATGTAGTGGAAACTCCCACTTGATGCTTTTCCTGCTCTGTCCATCTTTGTGTGTGCGTGGTGTACACTCGAGATTAATTCTTTTGCTCTCCACCGCTTCCGGGCTATTAGCCACTCACTGCCGGCTTTCTAATGTTCCGCAATGGTCCCTAGTTCAATGTTATTGAACGGTTCTTTACAGTCCAGTTGTGCAATTGCTGTGAAACCATTTTTTGCACACCACTGAAACCAGGACGCCATTTCTGTGATAGACACACACACACACACACACACACACACACACACACACATATACCGACCAATCAACACACCCCTTTTCTCCCTAGGACGAACCAACCAACTTTTCATTTTTGATAGAGATGAGGTGTCGGCCTATCGCAAACACATCACACAACCAACGCTCTC
The DNA here is from genome assembly GCA_964036045.1 of Eutreptiella sp. 'Long Island Sound 2002'. Lineage (NCBI taxonomy): Eukaryota > Euglenozoa > Euglenophyceae > Eutreptiales > Eutreptiaceae > Eutreptiella > Eutreptiella sp. 'Long Island Sound 2002'. The sequence goes on from OZ038385.1 coordinate 20,769,502, forward strand.
CAAATGCCCCCACCCCAGCCCCGCAAAAACCTACTAGGACCAACCGCCGTGCCCCCGGAGGTCATCCCGACCTCAAATTCGAAAAACAAAAAACTAAAATGGCCTTCTCGGAAGCAGAGTGTCGCGGGGGCAGATAAAATTGTTCCTTTATCTTGCATTTATTGCAGCAAAAAAAAAAAGACCATTGAAGCCACCGAAAGAATTTCTCTAGGTGTTTGGCTCCGTATTTAATGGTAACTATGATCATGAAACACTGTGATGCCCCCCTCTTGCAGCACCCTACCCTTGGTTCAGCAGAATAACAGTGGCACTCTGCAAACCGAGTGGTTAAGGCTTTATGACACACCAATTGATGCACTTGCAACCCAAAGGCAAACTTCTACGGTGTACACTTTTGTCAAACATCAAAGATAATATACAGGGGTAGGGGATGTTAGGGTTGCAACATAAGAGGGCCTAATTGAATTGTTTACTAGGTGCACATAGGCCAACATGCGTGGTAACTCGCATGCATGGTTTAGCTGTGAGTATGGGGTGCTGGGATGCTGTCCCATGAGACCGTTGAACAACAAGCATCCAAGAGAGGCCGGGTCTTCGTTTGCGCCGGGGGCGGGGGGGGTCCATAGAGCCCTCCAGCCAAACCCCCCCCCAAAAAAAGGCTCCATTGACGGGACCTCCAAAATATCCCCAAACCGACCGGTGGACGTCCTTGGTTCCAATGGCGGTGGTACTTGTGTTTAAGCACAAGGCCCCTGGTTAATTCCGGCTACATGTATGTAGCGCCCCACCATGGGCTCCCGACAGAACTACATGAGCTTGTCAGACTCAGAGTCGCCGGCAGAGTTGCAATCAGAGTCACTGTCAGTGTCAGAGTCTGAATCAGAGTCACAGTCATAGCTAGAGGTAGAGTTAGAGTCAGAGCTAGAGCGAGAGGTGGAGGCAGAGGTGAAGCTAGAGGAGCTCGAGCTCAAGGATGCAGCCGTCGATGGTGCATAGTCCGGATCAGCCAAGCGGCTACCTGGTCCAACCTGTGCAAAGACACACTGAGGACACAACCAACAACCTGTAGGAATCTCCTGGAGAGGAGGTGCCAGGCACAACTGGTGCCAACCAACGGTGGCAGAATGTGCACCCTCACAAATGCGAATGTCATTCCCTTCATATGCATCACCACTGAGGCAGTGACCACAAACAATGTCCTCATCCTCAGCTTCATTTTCCTCAGGCATGGATTCCTCAAGGACAGATGCAGCATCAGCACTCGAGGGGCCACGCCAAAGCGTGGGAAAGAAAGAAAGGAAAGAAAGAACGCAATGTGTAACCATCGGCATTGACCCAAAGCAATGGGACTGCACTAGAGCCGGGGAAGAGCTCCAAATGTAGGATCTTCAGTCCGCAACCAACAACAATTGTATAGCGCCTCGTCTTGCGGCATCTGGCGCTCAAAGCATGGATGGTTTGATGAAAGGAAACAAAAGGGGAACAACAAGGGCACAAAACAAGAGGTGCAAAACTCCTAGAAAAAGTGGATCCTAAGCTCCTTTTCATTAGTGATAATGGTGTCCGTCAATTGGGCCCTTTTCCCAAACCCGCCCCGCCAGTTTTGGGGGGCTCTATTGCCCCCCCCCCCCCCCCCCCCCAACCCAACCCCTCAAGTAAAAACCCAACATGCCCGAGCGATGCACTGCTGGATTGTCCGTTGAGAGTAGGCAGGCCACTTATCAGCCCCTCCCGAGGATGTGGCACAAAGGCATGCAATAATGCCGTTGGCGCCACAGCACATTGTTCTTGCGGCAGTCAGAGAGTGGCAGGTGAGGGTATCAGTCACCGGATGTCAACTGAAGATGTTATGGTAGGGCATCAAAGGCTGCTCTGCAAACAGCTCCGTGTCACGATTTCCCCCTCCAAGATGTTCCTGTCCCCATTCCTGTTCCAAGATGTCTGCAATTCTTGTCGTGAATGGTACTGAGGCTGTTATTTCTACCGGGTTGGCGCGCAGCCGGCGGACGATAGCCGGAATGGGTTCTTGCAGATCATATTCGATGCAGAACTTGTAGTATTGCATGGCAGCCTCCACCGCAGACCATGTGTTGTCTGGCACCTCCTCCAGAGCCGAATCGTAGCAGGACCGGGCCCCCTCATGGTCATCATGTTGTTGCAGGAGACAAACAGCTTTGAAGCAGTGGAATTGACAATGGAACGTGCGCATGGACAGGTGCTCCAATGCCCAATCCACTGCCTCCAAGACCTCGTCGTATTGCTTATGCTTGATGGCTGCAATGCAGAAAAGATATGTGGCAATTGGGTTCGGGCGATGCTTCCTGCTCATGACAACGATTTTGTACATCAATTTGAGTTGTTCGGCATTCCCGAGGCACACTTTGCCAAAAGTAGAGTAGAATGTCATCAATTTGACCCAGAAGGCGTCCTCAGCCACCTGGGCCGTTTTCAGTGCCGGTACCGCCACATCGATAACGTCCTCTACTCGTCCAAAGAGCGACAACATGTAGCAGTAATTCACACAGTCGGAGTAGCGCGTACGGCCGCTCACATGCTCCATCAAACGGACGCATTTGGCGAACTCACCTTTGAAGAAGAGCACCCGGACATACATGAGGAGGCTGTTGATGCGCAGCACATTCTGTTGGTAGTCCATTATCAACGGCTTCAGCTGCGTGTCGTCCAGACGTACCGGGTCTTTGTCGAAGATTTTCTCGGCCTCTCTGCCATGGAACTCCGCCGTTCTATAGTCCCCAATGAAAAACGCGACCGTGAGGGCCATTCGATGGGAAATGAGCAGCAAAGCAGAGTTTTGCTGCTCCTTCGCCTGCAGCAGCAATGTATTGAGCTGCCCGTAAGCGTACGCATGGTCGTGTCCTTGGAACACCAGCTCATTGACAAGGCACCAGGTCAGGCGCCAATACGAGGGGTGATCTGGGGGGCACATGTGGTACGCCTGCTGCGCCGTGTCATACAGCAGGTTGGCGGGGAACAGCGACCGGAGGTGACACAACGGGTTGAGCATGGCCAGTAGCACTTCGAGACGGAGCTTCTGGGTGTTCTGTGTGGGCACCTGGTCCAGCAAGTTGAGCGCATCTTGCAGCAGCGTCACGCTGCCAACGTAGTCCCCGTTGTCTTCTGCGCTTTGGGAGGCGGTGTTCAGGGATTGCAAGGCATCGGCTAAGTCATGCGAGGGGACCAGGCCTCCTTGGGCACACAGCTGCACATACTTGCACCACTGTGTGGCCAGGCATCGGGTCCAGTGGGCTGCCCAAGGACCACCCCACGACTGCAACTGACGCATAATGGGGGCCATGATATGCAATACTGTGCGATGAATTTTGCGCCGTTCCTCAAAGAGCAGCTGATTGTACGCCTGCTGCAGCACAGCAGTGCTCCGAAAGGCCAGGCAACCCTCCTGAGGCAATCCGGTGTCCATGGGGCATTCCACTTCCTTCAATATGGCGCCTGGCACCTCTTTGTGCAGTCCTACCATCCGCAGCAGCTGGGACAACACGTGCTTGGGGACGTAGCGCCCCACAACAGCCGCATGCCGCACCAGCACAAGCTCCGAGTAACCCAGCGTGTCAAGCTGAGAGAGAGCTGTGTTGTTGAAAAGGGATTGGACAGAGGTGTGGTACAGCTCCGTGGCCGCTGTAGCAAGCTTGAGCACTCCCTGCGAGACTGTGACCTTGCTGACCTCTCCGTTGTCGTAGTTGACGGCTTCAACCTCCAGCATGTCCAGAATGCTCATGCAGAGGCTGAGGCTGCCCTGTGTGCTCTCATGGACGTTCCGCAAGAGGTCCGCCTGGACAGAGGTCACACCCATATGTTTGAGGCCATGCACAAGCACAGTGTGTGTCTCGTCTTCGCTCATGGGCGGCACTGTGACCTGTCGGAAATCCTTGATTGCATTTTGGGACGTGGCACAGATGTTCTTGCGCCAAGCCGGAGGATCCACGCGGGACTCGGCTAAAAAATCGTTCTGCAGAAGCTCAGCGCTGCACACCAAGAGCAAGTGGTCGTTTTTGCTGTTGGCCAGGCGTTGCAGCAGCTCCAAAGAGGCCTGATCTTCTGCCAAATGCAGGTCCTCAAGGACGAGGACCAGTGGTGAGCACTCGGCACTGGCGCACTGAATCCATTCTAGCAGCAGGTGCACTGCCACCTTCTGCAACTGGTCGCCTTGCATGGTGGTCTGCAAAGAAGAGTGTTCGGGAAGGCCCCAGCTAAAGAATCGATTCAGGACGTTTGCAAAGTGGCTCCACTGCATGCTTTTCAGGAAGTCTATCAGGTGATACTGCCCCATGCGTGATAGCAGCCGACCCAAAGCTTGCGTCCACAAGGAAAAAGGGCGTGTGCCATCCAAATCGTTTGGTGCACCTTGTATGACGTCACCTGGCATCTCATTCTGCAGGGTCACGAACATCTCAATGATACTCGACTTGCCACTTTTGGAAGCCCCTAGGAGCAATGTGCACTGCTCTCCATTCTGCACCAAATTCCACAGCGCCTCCTGCTGGAACCTGAGCTGGATGTTCTGCAAGCGTTTACCTTCACCCACGTACTTGTGCGACCCATGGCTCAGCGCAGAGTCCTGTAAGGCATACACCTTGGCCATTCCCATTCCCTTAAGGCTCACCCCAGGCAAAAGCTGCATTTTGACGCGGTCAGCAGTGCGTTCGCGCGTGGCACTGTCCGCAAAAATGCGGGACTCCCCTTTGGTTGCGGCGGATGCGGCCATCATAAGCCGGGCGGCCATGTTGACAGGATGGCCCATGGTGGCAAAGGTTCTCCTGCGCAAGCTCCCAAGTGGGCCCACTAAGATTTGCCCCGATGCCAGCCCAAAACTTGCCTGCAAATCCACAGCCAGCTCCTTTTCCAGTCTGAGAGCCAGCTTCACGCCCCGAAATGCATCGTCGGCATGATGAGGCATGCCAAACACCACCACCACAATCCAGCGCTTCTCATCAAGAAGGCAATTGGACACAAAACCTTCTAACCTCTCCGTATGACTTGTGATCAGGCTCAGTGTTGCCTGGATCGTGAGCGGCAGCGCAGTTTCGTCGGTGAGGTCGGGCCGCTGCATTCCCACAAACACCACTGTGGCATCCCGCAATTCTCCGGAGTTGGCCCCCTGCCCCTTGTGCAGCACTCGTTCCCTGACGGCTTGGGGCAAGAACTGCTCCAGCAGAGGCTGGATCTGCGCATCCACTTTGGGGTGAGGGTGGACTTCACAGGGAGGGAGCAGGCCCGAGGCTTGCAGCGTGATGTTGCCAGAGGGCAGCTTGACCTGCGTGATCCCCTCCAGAGAGACACCGGTCAGCACCTGCGGGGCCACTGCCACACTGTGCTCCTTGGCATCCGTCATGATGTCGCTGAGGCCATCGAAGCATTCCCCCATGAGCATGTGGTACCAATGGCCTTTCTTGCCCACTGTCACTCCTCTGAGATTGCCATATGTCAACGCTGTGTAATGCTTCAGCTGCATTTCAGATCCGTCTGGCATTGGTAATGGCATCTCCACGATGTCCTTCAGCCGAATCAAGCATCCCACCGCCTGCTGCACGCACGCCGCCCGCGTGCGCCCCTGGAAGTAGCCGATGATGGAGTCCCCAGCAAACGTCTCAATGCGTGCCCCAAAGGTGCGCAGCAAATCGATGATGGGGCCGAAGAAGAGATTCAGGCTATTGACCAGCAGCTCGGGCCCCTGCTCAAAACGTGACAATTCGCTTGTCAGAGCGGAAAACCCGGCAATATCCACCAGCAACAGGCACCCTTCATGACTTGCGTAGCACGGCTGCAGGCCCTGCTCCGGGCTGGACTGCTGCTGTAACAGGCGGTGCACCACCGTGTCGGCCACGTAAGACGCAGCAATCTCCTGCGGACTAGGGGTCCAGTCTACGTCATTATCTGCTGTCTCCAGGTAGGTCTGTGTCTCCTTCGATACAGTTGCAGGTTTTGGGATGACCGCAGACTTGATTTCACCTCTTTTGACGAGGGTCCAGGGCACAACAGTGAAATGCACAATGGAAGTGCCGGGCTGTATGGTGTGGCAGGCGACGTAAACGTCCTGCTGCAGGGAGGGACAGGAGCCTAGGTAAGAGACACAAGGGCGGCCCTGCTGCACGTGCATGACGCTCTCTATGAGGGCGTCGCACACCTTGGTCGAGACCTCCAACCCATCGCAAAGGGCTTTGCAGAGATCCTGCACCAGCACGTCCTTGGAAGCATTGAACCATGGGCAGTCCCCGTTGAAAACCAAGATGTTCCCACTTGCATCAAAAACACAGCTCATGGTCCAGAAGCCATGCCCCAAGTCAGTGAGGCTGGGACTCTTGGGGGATGCATGCGTCCTGGGGCTCAAAGGTGGCAAGGAGGGGGCCATGGCGGAGAAGCTGGGGGCGCGTACGTGCACCGCGCGGGTGTACCTCCGGCGGGGTGCTGGGTGCTGATTGGTTGGGCCAACCCTCGGTAATCCAATGCGGTGGAGATCAAATGTGCCAATGCCATCGACACTGTGTGACTGACGTAGGGCAGGCTCACCAACCGCATTGCGATCTAACGCCGCATAGTCAGGCAGGCTCACAGAAGTGGGAGTGGGTACGTCTCTGTCAGAGTTGGCGTAGGCCAACTCCAGTTCTATGTTGCTGATGCACCAGGGCAATTCCAAGAGGCTGTCCGCTCCCGAGCCTGAGCTCCATCTCAATCCATCCCTGGAACCCGTGGAATTGCTTTTTGATTCAAGAGAGCTGGTTGGCGATGTTAAACGGCTACTGTTTGCCATTCATGGGCGCACTAAAGCACGTGCATAGCATGGCTGACACGAAAAAAAGGAACTATCAATCCGGCTCCAATGCTTCATTTGCACTCTTTCCGGATAGGTTCACACTGGAGTTCATGACGTGCGTTTATGCCCTTCAAAATGAAGCCATGTATTGGCCTCCCCAAAGATCCTCCTCGCATGTACCAATTAACCCCTCGAACTTACCCACTTAAACCCAAACCTTTCAGAATTATGTTGCACTTGGCATTAAATGCCCTTTTTCACAATGTATTTTTTTTACGCTGCCCGGCGGTAGATGCGTACCTCAAGCTCAACCTGAGCTTTGGGACGTGGGCGCTGTATTTTGGGATGGTGCTTTTGCCACTTGGAAATGGGGGACTCCTGAGAGCGAACTAGAGAATCTCATTTCACTTAAATTCATCTAGACAATGTAAAAGTTGTTCTCATGCAGCGGATGCAGATGCTGCTCAGTCCCGTGACGCTGTACTTTTTCCACAGCAACAAACGCTTTGGCCATGGCACCCACTGCACAGCATCAAAGGCGGTAGGGCCGTGTGCTCACATTCCTCGCTGTATCTACAAGCGTGACAGGTCGTCCAGCACTTTGTCACGTCGGGCTGCCAGAAGTGGCAGTTGTCGGGCACCAGTTCTGATGGCCCGCGCCCTCTTGGTGTGGCAGACACTGTGCTTATTCATGCCATTCCAGCCTGGTGTTCAACATATCAGTACACCTTCTGTGCAGTGCCCAGCTGAGCCATTTGCCGGTGATGTGCAAATGGATGTGGTCACCATTGGTCTGATCGACCTCAATTTTCGCCCCCAACGAGGGAAATTGCTGCACTGCTCAGTGCCACTGGTCCAGCTTTGGTGAATGCTTTGTTCTTTTTCTGGGTTTTCTCAACCATCTTCCTCCCTATAGCATTCGGAAGACATCCATACAGCTATGAACTGTCGTCTTCGCCTTTGTATGGGCTCTTCTCAGCTCAAGGTGTCAGAATCCTGCAGCGTTGCTTTGACCTGTTGCTGCTTGCTGAGGAGCTTGCTGCAGGAGAAACAGGGGTAATTCCCAGCTGGAGCAAGATTGGTTTCAGCTACCAAAGTTATGAGGAGCATGGATGATTCAGTGACCGTCTTCTGTTGCATCGTGTTGTTCTCCCCATTGACAGGCCGCTCCTTTTCATATTCTATTTCCGTGCCTTGTTCAATGCCTTCTTTGGGCATAGGAGGGACCCACTCAAAGCAGATGCCGCTTCTCGGGGACCTGGGAGCTGTGGCGCTGTGCCCTAACGGGAATGATATGTGAGTCAGGGGCTAAACATGTCCATACAGCAAGCTGTACAGCAATTTCTCCAAGCCCACTGAGTTTCTGCTTCCCTTCTCATACATAAAGTGGATAAGGTGTGAGGCATGAGGTGAGTGAACAAAAAACTGAATCCATGACAGTTTTGGAGCGACTACTGCTTTCGGTACAATGATCTCTGGCAACCTACTGAGGCAGCTGTCGAAATCATTTCGCTATCCAGTGATTGTGCCTCATGCACCACGGGAAGCCTAAGGGTGCGGCAGTCTCCTACACTCACCTGATCCTCACTAAGTGTCAGACCCGCTACCACAATCCTTCATGGTCAAATGGCATGAAAACGCAACCTATGAAGTGACAAAGAGGTCTGAGAACAGCCTGGGAGTGGGGTTTTGGCATCAGCAGTGCTGAGTAGCAGGAGTTTGACTGGTGGCACGGGGGATGTGAGAACTGACACACGCAATATCATTGGGGTGTGGTCCAACCCTAGGGCTCGCTCAAGCCTTGCAAGGGGACACACAAATGGGGCTGCAGCAGGATGCTGTTGACCCCAGACCACATTTTGCTCACCTCCGCGTGCGGGGGCCTGCTCGTTGCACACGACCAGGTTGGCCCACCCCTGTTGGCTGTCCATCGTGCCGTCCTGTCATTTGTGCACAGACGTTCTCCTCCTGTTTTACTGATGCATGAAGAAAGCCCGTGTTTGTGGCAGCTGCATGGTAACAAAGGGAGGGGCTGATTATCTTGAGCCCACAGCCACCAAATTTCTCGCTGTATCGATTTCTACCCAAACTGCTTCAATCCCATCTGGACCTTGTGCCCATTCCCTCATGTTGCACTTGCTGGTTTGGGTCAGGGTGTTGCAATTTGTAAAGTGTGTAAATTGTGTGTCTATCCATTAAATTTCAAACATGCTGGAGTGCAGAAGGCTGCTCAAGACGCGAATGCACAGGCTGTTGCCAGGCACTGGTGAGGGGTGAGCCGGGAACCTGTTTGCCACCACAGTCACACAACATCCAAGACATACACAGGGAGCAATGTAGAGCAACTATGGCTGTAATAGTGAATGAGCTGGAGGAGTCTGGATTTCCCAGTGCCTGGTGCAGCTTTTCTTCACGACATAATGCTCCCTGGGATAAGAGTAAAACTGGACAGCTCTGAGCCTTGATTCCGGGGGCCATCTTGAGTGCCATGTGGTGCAGGGGCGTCGCAAGTGGACCAAAGACGAGTACTAGAAATGGTGTGAACCACCGATTTAGCATATGGTTGTGAACTACTTAAACCAAATTGAGATACAGCACTAAATTTTCTCTTGGAGTTGCCTCCCAAGTTGGCCAAGCCCAAAAGAAGCTTCCGGGCAGAGCAATTGCTGGCCAATGTTGTGTAGTTTCGCACAAGCCGCTTCATGCCGCTAGTGCTGTTGGCTCACTCTCTTGATGGCCTCCTTCCTTGGGATGCACCACCTCTGAATGTGGAGACGTGCCTCATGTTGATCGTCTCTGAACATTGTGGATGCAGCCACACCCATTATGGACACACACAATTCCACTCCGGGTAGTATATTCTCTGGCTTTGGGGAGACGCTGCTATGCAAAGATATTGCCAGAGTGGCCCGCACAGAGCATTGCTTTGCAGGGCCGGTGAGTGGCATCGAGTGGACCTCAAATGGGAAATCGCACCATTTTTCTGCGAAACTCCTTTCCTGCACGTTCCCGCATAGGTGTCAGTTCCCAAGTTCAGGGTTTGCGGCTTACACCGCTCGCAGGGCCCAGGTTCATCCCCAGTGTGTGAGGTTTGTCAATGCAAAGCAATGTACAGTTACCTCTCAATGTGCAGAGTCAGCATAGCCCACTCCTCTTTGCAAGGGTACGTGCTCTTCGTGCTCTTAGGTGTGCATTGTGTCTGTCCGCTTTGGGGTTGTCTAGGGGCGGCCGCGGTGCTATTCTTGTGGGAGTACGGGCAATAGCGTTTGATGAAGTTTGCCCACAGCAACTTCTGGATGCCCCTTTCGATTGGGAAGAGCCCCAACTTGAAGGAATAGATCCGCGGTTGATTCTTCCCGGGGTCCAAGGGAGGCTGGCAACCCCGGTGATGGACCCGCGGACTTTGGGGCACGTCCAAGGAATGTCCATCGCCCAACAGTGGGATTGAAGCGGGACCACTGCCATTCGGTGGTTTTTGGATTTTCACACTTGGGGGCGCGATTGGATGTACGGGTTGACAGATGCCATGAGGAGAGCTGTTTTGCTTTCCCTCCTTCCCGCCACCCGGTCCAACCCTCTCGAGGACATGATGAACCGGTACCAACTTAGGTACCAAGACTTGCTGAGAGAGGTGACGGAGGAAATCTTCACGGAAGCGAATGATGACTCGATTTTGGAGGCCTTTGTGACAGTCAAGCCGTCTTCACTATCTCCAACGCCGCCAAGTTTGTTAACTTCATGGCAGAATTTTTCGCCTTAGGCCGCCGAGTTTGCGACAAAATAACACAAGGGCTACACCCGCGCTAGCTAGGGCGCCATCCAAGAGATCTAGTGTGTCAGCATGCATTGTCGATTTCGAATTCTGGAGGCGGGGGGGGGGGGGCTAGTCCAAACTTTTGGGGGGCTAGTCCAAAATTTTTTCGTCGAGACTTTGAAATGGTGACATGGTGACTCGGTGGAAGTATGACTCTTGTTCTCTTTGGCTCACACTGTCGGAGAGGGGGGGGGGGGTACAAAGATTATCAACGCGAGTAGCGGCGACACTCAAGACCAACTTTCATTTCCTCCCTAATGATCTCTTTTAGCAACCCATCCACTTTCATTGTTGCACCACGTCAGTGCAAGGGGCTGGCATAGTGCCCACTTGTATTTTTGGATAGCGCCCAAGCTGACGTAGGAGTAGGACAAAGGGCTTGCTCAAGTGAGGTATGTGAGATAAGAGTAAGGAAAAAGCGCCAACGTACTCTCTTAATGCACATATTACCCTTTTTTGGGTTGCCCCCCTCCAAGCTCTCTCAACCATCGAACGGTTAGAGAGAGGTCAAGTAAACACACCAAAATGAGGGTGACACGCTGGCCCCTCTTCACACAAAGACCACGGGGGGGGGGGGGCATGCACCCCTAGTTACCCCCATTTTCCGCACTTTCTGCCCCCGTGTTGGGGACACGTTGTTGTTTGAAAACAGATATTTTGATGCTTGAGTGATTGCCGACAGTCATACAATGATGTGCACGGCTAGTATAGGGCAAGGATCGAACAGTTGTTTTGCCATTTGTGGCATTAGGCTGTGCGGAAGGTGGGGTAGTGTGTAGGTGAATGTGGCCGTGATGAGTGGCCAACGGAGCAGCAGTTCCATGACAGAGACCAATTAGTTCCTGTGTGCCTCCTACATGCTTTTGTGACTCTCTTGTGTTGAGACCTTTGGGGGGGGGGGGGGTACGACATGAGGGTACGGCGTAAAGTGTCTGTGGTTCGCCAAGTAGGCGAACTTAGGGTTGCAATCTCCGAACATGCTTAGCCAAGATGAGTCCTCGGAGTATGGTGTGGACATTGGGGCAGGGTCCACACGGAGTATCTCATGAATGTGCCTTAGAAGGTATATTTGCCCGGCGCGCGCCCGGCATCCAAATAAAGTGGCTAACAAGTGACTAGATCGGAAAGAGCCGAATGAAGGGAAGCCGGACAATCACTGCACCTGGAAAAATTACAGAGACTCTGTTAGTGTTAGTGGAAGGAGAGAACTCATCGAAGGTTTTGCTGAACACGAGTGAACTCACCGAAGACTTTGTTGCCATCATGGAAGGGAGAGAATTGCAGAAGACTCTTTCTCTGATAGTGAAAGAGGAGAACTCTTCCATGGCTCTGTTGGAATCAGTGTCCAAAAAGTAGAATTCTTGAGAAGAACCTACCCGCATGTCGAAGATCAAGAGGATCTGTGCCGTTTTCTCCTAAGGTATAAGCCATGAGTGCTCGTGTTACTCCACCAGGGAACGAACTAATGTCTCTCTCTGCAACATGTTCCTCTGCAGTGGTCCATTGGACGCCTGCCTACCATGGGTTTGGTAAGGCCATACGATGAAATTTAGAGAGTCTTGCACTTCGCCGAAACCACATCGGAGCTATTGGCCAAGTTCACTTGTGACTAGTTCGACCCGCTTGTGTGTCTCGGAGGTCTTGTGAACTAACTAAGCAATTTCAACTCGACTAGGGCTTGTTTGGACGTTGTGGTGGACATACCGAGATGTCCAAACTCCTTGCGGTGTGTAAGTGTTCTTCAACGATGCTCCCGAAGAAGCACCCGCCTTGGTGAGTTGTCCCGGTACTTGACTTGGTATACGGAAGGCGAAGCCGAGGAGTTCTACAAGTTCCGTGATGACTTCCAATGGCTGTCTAGCAATGGGTGTAACATCTATGTTGGCGAGAACCTTACCAACAACGGGACGAATGAGATTATCGCTAGTGGCACGCCTGTCAGAGCTGCACCCCTTGTACTTTGTTTCTCCCAGCCCTGCACACCTACGTGAATTGTAGTGTCGTTCAAAGAAAATTTGGTTTTTAATTTTAGGCGCCATTTGCAAAAATATTTTGGTGTGACCAACTAGTCATGTAACCCTTTGCCGTGGTGGATTTTGGGTTCCTTAGCTGCATTCCTGATTGTTCTTTTCAGGGGTGGAGTTTTTTGGTGATTTTGTGCTTTTGTGAGAAGCGTTCAAAAAATGGTATTTTCCTTCAAAAAATGGTTTTTTGAACTTTTCGTGAATTACGAACCTTCAAAATTCAAGAAAACACGCACAAAGTATGCAAACACAATGCAACTTGGCAACACATTGTACCATCAGTCCACGCCCCCTAAAGTTCGCGGGACGCATGGGACTCCCAAAGCGCTTGAGTGTCCCGGCCGTCCTCAGCGGCCCCGGTGTCGGGGACCGCTTGCATTGCTGCATCGGCGCTGGCGATGGCTATGCCCACGGGCTTGTCCGCGAGTTCTTCCTCTTCTTTGGGGGGCGGGGGGGGGGGGGGGGGTTGTGCGTCCTTGGCGGGGGCCTTCAGGGCGCTCATGGCGGTCTCTCCCTTCCCGCGAAATTTCCCCAGCGGGTGGTTACCTTGGCCTTCAAGGCGAAGCACAAGTTTGCTTGCACCGTGTAGGCTACCCCCCCCCCAAGGGGTAAACCTCACCCACTTGTGCCACCACCACCCCCCTTCACCATCCCCACCAGCTCCCCTTGGCTTACTCCCTGTGGATACAGCACCCACACCATCTTCCCCCGCTCCTCCTTCCCCTTCCCCTCCCCGACTTTATCCCCCCTCCCCTTCTTGCCCCCCGTCCCTGTACCCTTGCTTGCAGCGGGTTTGGCTGCCTTCTTGGGGGGGGGGGGGTCTTCACCTCCAACTTCACCTCCTCCACCCACTCGCTAGAGCTGGAGGCGGTGCTACTCTTGTCAGAGTTGCTGCTGCTATTGCTGTTGCTGCTGTTGCTGCTGTTACTACCGCTCCCGCTGCGGCGGCGCTTCTTGAGGCGCCCGCAGTGGACTACACCCTCGTGGTCCGACTGAAACTTGACTCGCGCGAGGGGGTTCGGTTGCGGGCTATCGCCGGATACAGCGGCCCACGCTACCAGATCCTCCTTTGCCGGCATGAGGCCCGTCCTCTTTCCCGCTTCCTCCAGCGGCACCCACAGGTAACGCGTGCGTCTTGTTCACGCGCACGTGTCCCAAATGGCCTCATTTTAGATGGAGCCAACATGGGGGCTAATGGAAACCTCAACCTAGCGACGGATCCAGGGACTATCTCTGGCGCAGCGTATGGTGGCGGGCCTCTGAAATTCAAAATTCATTTCTTGCGTCACTGCATGTCTTTTGAGCAACGGGACGCTGGTGGAGGATGCGAGGTTGCTTGGTGCTGGTCGTTTTGAATTTAATTTCTTCAAGAAGATATACATTGATCTATATGCTCGGAAGTAGGGGGGGGTTCTTTCCCCAGATGACAGCTTTGGGGTTTCTACACCCCCCCTCCCCCTTGTGGGATTTCTGCCATTCTAGCATCCCCAGATGGTAGTTCCCGGGTGTTGTAACCCCCCACCTTCTAGGAAGTCTCTCATTTTGGGGACCCCGACATGGCAATTTCATGGTGCCCCCCCTACGGATGGAAAATTGGTCGTTCTGGTGTCCCCCGGATGATAGTTTCAGGCTTATACCCCCCCCCCCCCACATGATGGAAAATATGTCATTTTGGGTTCCCGCAAATGACAGTTTGAGGGTGTTCTACCACCCCCCCATGGGTTTGACAAAGGGTGCAGGAACACAGAGAATCAGGAATCAATCATGTACAATCATGTACACAGACAATCAGGAACAGTCATGTAACTGAGACTGGGTGTGTCAGACACCAAACAGTGCCAGAGGGGGCAACACTACCCATAGTGTCACACTCACCAGGGCCGGAAGGCAATAGTTGCAGGAATCTCCCCCCTGATCAGAGGGAGATGACACCAGACAAGAAGACAAATCCCTTACCGCCTGTGGGGGGGGGCTGGGCAGACAAGCAAAGGTTGGCACTGTCCACAGGTCTTGGCCATGGGCGGAGGGGGGGGGGGGAGGTGAGGGGCACACGCTCGCATGGTCTCCGAAACCCCCGGGACCCGCCGAACCCAAGCTCATGGGAGCAACACAACCTGCCACAGGCACCCACCATGCAGTCCACCCCAAACCCCACCCATACCCCATCCAATCCCAGCAGCCCCCCCCCCCCCCCCCGTAGGGGGCTGGGCGGGCGGACAGAAAACTGCCCGAGAAAGAGAAGGCAAACAATTGATTGAGTACAAACAAGGGTTTGCCAAAGGGTGAAGGAACACACAGCACCAAATCGGGAACAGTCATGTGACTTAGACTGGGTGTACTACTCTCTAGCCAGGGCAACACAAGAAACTGCCAAAATAAGGAGCCGAAGGCGAGGTGGCTATTGCCCAGCTCCTGAAGGTGCGTGCCAACAGTGTGCTGAGTGCGCAGCAGTCAGTTCTGAGGGGGCTGGCCAGGCGCCTGGTCTGTTCCAGCTTGGTGGTGAGGATCCTCTAGGTGCCTTCTGGCTTCCAACCCACGGATCCCATGTCTCGTCTGCAGGGTGACTTCGGTGGCGATAGGTTTAAGGTTGAGCGGACTCCGCTGTTCCTGGGACACGGTGTACAGGCTCCTGTGTTCGCATCCGCAGCCTCCTCTCACAGGGCCCTGTCACTGTGTCCGTGGTCCCGGTCCTCAGGCGCTCCACTCGACACTACTCGTGCCTTGCGGGCGAATGTCCTCCTCCCGGGATTGGATTACCCACTCGAGGTCGAAATGTTCGAACTCTCGTCACTGGAACTGCTCTCACTCTCACCGTTGGACGAGTCTGACGAATCTCGAGCCTTCTTGCCTGCCGCCTTCCGTGCTTGCCGTTTCGCCCTCTTCCGAGCCTTCTTGTCCTTCCTCTTCCGCTTCTCGCGCTCTGCTCTCGCTTCATCCTACAAGTACTACTTGCCTGATTTATCCATACTCAATGTGATGTCCCAAACCCCACAGGCCCACGGCGGCACCTCTGCATCCCAATCGTTTTGGGTCTCCAACAGTTGACCCAACTTCCGTACCCATTTATTGGCCCCTGGGCGTTTCCTCGGCTTCCTCACACTGCTTTTCGGCGGTCGGCAGCTCAGTGGGGTTCTTTTTGCTCTGCTTCACATCGGTACCATTTGCATTGTCCACTTCCATGCCATCTTCCGGAGTGTCCCCGTCTCCTTTCGTGTCGTCCCTTTCGGCCCTTTCTTTATCTCTGTGTGCCCGGTCCTGCACGCTCTGGTGGTATTGTACTCGCAGCCTATGAACATTCCGGAGCATCTACTCTTCCATTCCATCATCCAGCGCTCCCACCTCAAAAAGTCGTTCGGCTGCTCTCAATTTGTTCCTTGACCACGGCTCATATGTAGCCAACACCAACCATGACCGGTCAGCAGGCATCCCGGGACACATACCCTGCAGTTCTTGAATGATCTGCTCCGAGACTCTGGCCTCCGTCACCCTCTTGAGGACGTCATTGACTGCCATGTTGATAAGATCGTGGGGCAGGGACCCAGACCACCCCTCATAGTGAACCGCCCGGTAAAGGACCAAACGGCTCATGGGCTACATTTGTCTGATATGGGTCTTCACTGCTATCGGTGGTTTCCCACCGTGGGTCATCAAGTGGGGGCCGAGCCACCGGATTTGGTGTTCCACCCGCTGGCTGGGTAAAATTATCTACAACACCCTCTTGCCCCACCATGGCAGAAATACAAAGACCACTAGGAGACACAAAACGGGCAACTCAAAATTCATCTGGGACTGTGATGCATTGGAAACAGGGATCATGCTACCCGAACTACAGTTCTCTTGACAAACTACAAATATTGAAGAGTCTGCGGGCGTACCACCTCCATGTCAAGGGGGTTAATCTTCCGCTGGTGCCCATCGTGGGCGAAGCGGGAGGGCTCGCTCTTGGTGGGGCGTCCCCTCGTACGGTATGATGCGGCCTTTGGCAGGCGGGTAGGGGCAGGCCCGCTCGGTTGCGTATGCATACCGCAGAGCCTGATTTCCGGGTACTGGGTGCTCGGCTGCATAATCATACGGGTTATCGGCTGGGCGGGCAGGCACGTTGGGATGGGCGGGGGTAGCTGGGGCGGACCCATCTTGCACATCGGCCAGGTCGGGTCCCTTTTGTCTTGCGAGGTGAAGAGGTAGCGGTAGCGTGCAGCACCGCTCTCAAAGGGGGGAAGGGCGCGGTGAGCACCGGCGGCACCGAGATGGACCACGTCAACAGGGGCGAGCTGGTTGTGTAGGGGGGCAGTGCTGCCTACGGAGGCGGCCGTGAGTGTGAGACATGTTGGTGGGGTCGCTGATGACGTCAGGGACAATACTCCCGGATGAGTCGACGGTGACGGTGGTGTCAGTGATGTGCGTTGGCCGGGCACCTCCGCATCCCCACTGGTTGCAGACCGTTCGGCTGTCATACGTTACGTTGCCGCATGGGCATGTTTAGGATCCTTCACGCGGTGTGTGCGGCTGCACGGGCCTGGTTGTGCCGTTGACCAGGGGGATAGCTGCTCACGTGTCAGTGTTGTTGGAGGAGACGTCAGCACTACAGCTTGGCAGGGCCTCAACAGCGAATTCCGGTCGATCTCGCCCACATATCCGTTTCTTACAGACTTCCCTCCAGTTGAATTCAAAGACCCATTTGCATCCTTTACTCTACCTCACCCAACGGCAATTAATTCAAGGATCCAAGGGAACGTGGAGTGGTTTGTAAGCGAAGGACATTTTGCTACTCGCTGCAAACTACTAAAAGACCTAGAAACAGTGGGATTTGAAAAACAATGATATTGAAATCCAATCACCACCCAAACAAGGATGATTCCCGAAAATCAAAGGCCCTTGAATCCCGACCAATTCCTCCACAAAAGCCAAAGCGCAAAACTAGCCGGGTTAATATCAACCCTAGGCTCAAAGTCAAAGCAAGACAAACCCAATTTTTCCTTTTAAACAAAACAAAAAGAATTTTCGGCTTGTCTGAAAAACAATGCAAACACATCGTAAAGTCATACATACTCATCTAATTTGTGACTAAACTTAGGTCTTTGAATTGTTTCACACCTATGCTAACCCCCTCCCCTCTTGCCCTTGCACATACCTCCGGGACTAAAGCCTAGGAGCAACAGTGCAAAATCAAAGTTTGAGAAACAATGAAATAGAAACAGTCTCGAATTAAAATCAGAGACAAGAACAAAGGGATAGGAGGAGACATGAGCTTACATATAGACAAAAAAAAACAAATCCAAAACTGAATGTCCTATGAGAAACATAGAATTCTGTGTGCTTTGACTTCAAAGATCGGGAAGCAATTTATGTTGAATCATCAGTGGGCGAATACGAAAAAAAATCAACCGAGATGTACCGAAAAAAACACCCACTATGTACTGAAAAAAAAATCCGTTTTTGTACGGAACTCCCCCTTTTTTTGTACTACAAAAACCCCCCTTTTGTACTACAAAGCCCCCCTTTTTGTACCACAAAACCCCCCTTTTGTACTACAAAACCACCCGTTTTGTACTCTAAAAAAATACCCTTTTTGTACTAAACACTGCCCCATTTTGCATTAGAAAAAAACCCGTCTGGTACTTTTAAAAAAACCCCTTTTGTACTTAAAAAGAATCCTTTTGTGGAAAAAAAACCCCTTTTCACTGCTTTCTACAACTTTTAGGTTCGCCAAATAGGAAAAGCCCCCCTTCCCATTTCTCAAACCCCCCCACCCCGGGCACCCTTACCCATGTCTTTTTGGGGTTCAAGGGTGAAAACTGTCCATTGCAGCCAGTTGCTTCCTCCTTTCTAGTACCGTCTGCCCCTGCATAGCTGCACTACTGCATATTTGCTGCTGCATCCCCTGCCTCCGCTGCAGTGTGCCCTCTGGGTCTTTGCCCTCTGGGTTGCTTCTTTTTTTCGGGCCTTAGCTCAGCCCCCTACAGCAACCCCCTCCCAAAACAAAACTGCCACCTCCTGCAGCAATATGCACGAGAAACAGCATGAAATGAAGCGGAAACATCTGTTGCATTGTTTAACAGCCACATTGTCCTGAAAAAAAGGCAGGAAAGAGTCGAGAGTAGGAGAGGGGGGCAGGAGAGGTGCATAGTGCAAGGTCCTCTCAATTAAAAGGGGACCCAATGGCAATAAAAAAAATACTCCAGGCAGACCAACCTACGCATTGAAAGACAAAGCGCATCATGCACGTGTCACTGTCACTGTGTCCCATGTGTACCCCTAAACACGTCCCAAGCCCCATCCCAGACCCCATGCCCCGACCACAGCTGTAAACCTGCACCCAGCCCTGTCAGACATCCCGTAACTAAACAGCATTTCACCCCTGCACAAACTGCCTATCACCCACGTTCCCCTGCAACACGCATACAAAGAGCAATGTGAAGCAAAACACTGAGTGTGCAATCACATGTAGTTCCATGACCTTCCATTCCCACTCCTACCTCCATGCCTGAAATCTGCCCGAACGGACCACCAAGATGTACTACAAGCAGACCTGGGCATACCATTGGGGGGGGGGGGGGGTTGGCGGTTCTCACAAAGCACCTAACACCCTGCCTGGGCTCCCACACCCATATGAAAAAAAACTCCCAGAAAAGTTCCGCCAAAAACCAGACAAAATGTACTGAAAAAAAACCAGGTGTGTACTTGAAACCCCCTGAATTGTACCATAAAAGACATGTAAAGCACATCTTGGGAGAGGTGCGCGTAGGGGGTTGCCTCAGTGCAGTAGTACTCCTTGTAAACCCCCCACGCGCAACTGTTTCAGAACTACATGATGATCATGAAAAAAAAAACTTCACGTGGAACTTTGTTTAGCGCTCTTTTTTTTTAATGTGGAATCGCTTTTTTGGACCTGTCCCATCCAACCCCCCCTGGCAGGTGGGGACAACTTTTACACCCTTTCAATAGTTCTGCTGCCGACTGCATTGACATTGTCATGGAGTGCGTGCAATCCAGATTAATTAGAAACACAGGCATGTTTGATTGGCACAGCACATCGCACTGAACTTATCTGCATCCGCTCTTAAACAAGGTCAACAAGTGGAAGGCCACTGTTTTGGAAAATACAAAGAGTAAGCCGGCACAATGTTGCATCGCATGAGCCACTTCCAATAGGGTGGTGTAGGTGAGCCTTCCTTCCACCACTCTATACATAATTCAGATGAGGATGGTGAAGCAATTGACAACATTCCCGAGACAAACATACAACAAAATTGATCTTCAGGGAAACTGAGAACAAATCTACCCTGAAAAGCACAAAGAGTTCTCCAATGGCCCAATAAATGGACCCACATCTACATCCAGTCCCAAACTGAAGACAAAATGCAGCAACCAACTGAAATCACACTGCTCCAAATTTTACGCACACAAATCATTATACAGATGGGAATGAGATATTGTACAGGATCACCGCTGAAGCTCCACGATCTGATGCTACAGAGCTGGCAACAACCCAGCACTGCATCACAATAACACTAGGGTTCATTCAGACTGTGGGTTTGGCAATACTGACTTACACCAAAACCACCAATGACCTGGGTGGTCATCTGCTGAGAACCCACTGCCGACCAGATTAGGTTTTTGATTGGTTTTCAATATTGGAAGCTGTGGAGAAACACCTGATCACCAGACTGCACACACCAGACCCCTGCTGCCATGACTGAGTCTAACGTGCTGCATCATGCAAAACTGCAGCAAACATTGCGGATGTGTATCCTCTGTATTACTGCACGATCCGAAATCCTAAAGCCATAGGAGGCCATGACCCGAGGGTTGCTCTGCTAAAGGGGTGGGTCTTGGTCGCACAGTCAGAGACCATGCCCAGGCAGAAGGCCATCTCCACTGGGGAAAATGGGCGACTGAGAGACTGTTGTGTAAAAGGCTGTAGTGGGGGGAGACCCGTCACAATCATCCTCCGCTCACCCCTCCGTTCATCCTCGTGGGCCCAGGGAACCCAACCGGCACTTTGCAGAGCAGCACGTGAGAGCAGTCTCCTCAACTGTTGGCTCTTTGACCACAATAGCTTGGACTGATGGTGTCGACTGGGTGGGCGTTTGGCGAGACCAACCTACCCTGCTGAAAACTAATGGCATAACTTGCTGTGCCATGCTGTACTGTGCTGTGCTGCACTGTGCTGTGCCGTTTTGTGGTGTTGTGTTGCGTAGTGAGGTGTGGTGTGGTGTTGTGTAGTGAGGTGTGCCGAAGGCGCTGTTACCAAATGGCAATGGCCGGGATGGTCTTGCATACGGGTAATGCAAAACGGGAGGGCTGTGTGTCTGAGCACAAGCTGAGTGTGGTGTGTTGCACACCTGTGATAGGTCAAGAGCCGTTCCCTCGCACGGCGGCCTCAGTGGCCTCAGTTCAGGGCCGCCGTGGTGGTGCAATAACACTGGGGACTCTGCCTGTTCACCCAGGGCAGGCAGGCGTAGGGGCAGCGTAGCATCCAGGTGAGATCTGCTTGTGGTTCCTCCTTGGTCACCGCATCAACCCAAACATTGATGGCGGTTATCTAGTGAGAGGGCGTGGCCACGATATTGATCGCAGCCTTGGGGGCCAAGCGCTCTGCTCCCAGGGTCCGCGCATACAGGTGGTGCATCCCATCACCACAATGTCAGCCCTCATGGTATGGCGCCCACCGCAGACTCGGAGTCCGGCACAACCCAATAGACGCCTTGTTGCGTTGCCAGCTGCCGGACAAAGAGCAGCAAGGGGGGTTGATGGTCGGTATCTGATTGGCTGAATGACCCCGCCATAGGCACTTTCAGCCCTTAGTCCCAATGTGTTGCTCCTCCGGTAATTAGGGCTGACCGGTGGCACCGTGCACATGCAGTACAAATCATATGGCCGATGTACACACTGTTTCCACCTGTCTCTGACGTATCCCATGGAAGACCTGGTCAATAAAATCATGGCGCCCGTTTGTCGGGCTGTATGCGACTACTACAACCGTGTGTGGGCAGCAAAACAAGGCACTCCTTTGGCCTAACCTTCGACGGTCCATCAAAGTCTGGTACGCCCACGCCAAGGCGCGTGCCACGTTGCTGAAGGCCCGCCTCGGCCCAGGCAGCACGATGGCGTGGGTGTTGCAGGAGCTACACCTGCACGAGCAAGCGGAGAGAGAGGGAGTACAGCGGGAACTTCTGGGATGACAGCTGTCGCCAAGAGGGTGACATCCAGGTTTCCCCCACTCCCCGGTGGTGGTATCCCAGAACCTGCACCGTCTCGTATACTGTAGGGGGGATGACCACCTGTGTGACATCGCCATACCGGGTTGAGTACACCTCCACCTGGGGGGCGGGGGCCGCAACCGCCCCCGCCCGCGGTCCGCCAGGTCCCCGCACTAGGATGGGGGTCGTTCCCGAGCATGGGCCCGGCATCCACATGGGCAGGGACACCTCATCCACCACCAGCTGCAGCGTAGCGATGAGGTGGGGGCACCACGGGTGGTGGGTGTACTGCCCTGGGGTGAGCACGGCAGGGCACCCCCCTCTGAGCGCTTGGTGTGCCTGGAGGGTGTGGGTCAGGGACTCTCGAAAGTCCTCTTTGGCCCAAGCCCCCTGCCGGACCCATTCTCGGGCGACCGCGGCCTGCCACGAGTGTGAGGACCGGGTCAAACCTTGGCAGCCATGCTCCCAGGGTTCCCAGAGGGCATCCGTGTGGGCATGGCGGGAGATTCCCGTCATGTGCTTGTACCCCCGCACCATCAAGGCGTCGTTCGCTGTGTGCACCTGGGCCGTGGGGCGGTAGACGCTGGCCAGGGGGAGCAGTTTACTCGGGAGCTTCGCCATGAGCACCATCATGGCCGCGTCCGGGGAGAGCCGCTGGGCGGTGGAGCTGCTTCCAGACTGCCGCCCGGACTTCCGGCAGGTTACGGGGGGCCGTGGGTGTGCCCTGGAGGTCTGTCCCCATATAGCGGAGTACCCGGGAGGGCTGGATCTCCGGGGCCACGGCCAATGCCTCCTCCCGTTGCTCCGGGCTATCCGTTACCCACGCGCGGCCCACGTGTCGGGCTACGGCTGCCGGAGTGGGCGAGCGTAGGGGCTGGGGGTCGGAGTTCGACCCGTGCTGGATCTTACAGTTCGGGACATCTACCCGCCGGATACCTGGTACTACGTCCGCCGATCCAGCAGGACTCCCTGAATAGGGCGGGTGTCGCCCCGTTCCAGGAGGACTATTGTGCCGCCCACCCACATGAGCCTCGGGAAGCGAAATGGTTGTACCACAGAGGCTCTGTACGCAATGTCCATGAAGCGTAGGAATGGGAGAGCCGCCGTCGCGCCCGCGTGGACCCCTTGGATGGTGCCCTGGGAGGTACCCAGGAGCTGTGTCAGGACCCGACTGCCAGGGGCCCAAGGGTAGGGCATACAAGAAGCCCTCTGTGTGGGCCATAAAGGTGGTTTGCTGAAACGTACAGACGTCCACCACCGCCTGTCGTACTCTGTGTGGGTGGCCAGGTGGCCAGCCTCTCCCAGGCCCACACGGGCCCCTACATTGGGGTGGACGTCCTGGGCGATCACGTCGAAGAATTTCCCGGGGTCCGTTATCAGGACGTCCACTAGCCGGTGCTGAAGCTTGGCGGGGTCCAACTTCATGTGCACTGTGCGGACCACCTCCTGGAGGGACACTCCTCGCATGCCTCCTACGAGGCAAGGGCCCCCCAGGGCCCGCTCGTATATAGATGTCGCCGGGGCGTAGAAGGCCGTGGGCTCAAGCTTCGAGATGTGGGAGGAGATGGTCATGCCCCGGAGGTTCGCCTCCTGGATGGGCTGGTCTGGGTTTTTCAGGAGCAGGGTGACCCGTCCACGCCTGCCCACCGTGCGGCATACTGGGGGGCTACGCATGACGGTGCACAGGGTCACCCGGTCTGCCTCTGTCAAGTGACGGTACCAGGAGATGTCGATGCAGACGTCTGCCTCAGGCAGGCAGAGGCCCCGGGCCTTGCCGGACTGTACCTCCCGGAGGTGGCGAGGCTGGACATAGTCCACCCGGGCCGGCGGGGCATGCTGAGGCAGGAGCTCCAAGTACCGTTTGAAATGGGCCCACCGTACGGGGTCGTCCCGGATCCGGTAGCTGTGGCCCTGGAGCCGCATTCGGCTGGCATATAGGGCAGACAAGGTCTCCCTAGGGTTCAGGAGCGCCTTGTTGTCCAAAGGGATTTTGGAGATATCCCGCGGGGGGGCCCGGCTGCGCCGTGGCACCTCTCGCCACTGCCCCGGGGTGCAACGGAGGTTCCGTTGTGGTGTGGTGTGGTGTGGTGTGGTGTGGTGTGGTGTGGTGTGGTGTGGTGTGGTGTGCTGTGCTGCGGTGCACTGTGAAGGACTGTGCTGTGCTGTGTTGTGATGGACATACAATGCCTGTTATCCTCTTTGGACTACGCGACCTTGGGTCTCCGGGTGGTTTTAGTGTGCGGAATAGCACCCCAACCCTCATCCTTGTGCA
The DNA here is from genome assembly GCA_964036045.1 of Eutreptiella sp. 'Long Island Sound 2002'. Classification (NCBI taxonomy): domain Eukaryota; phylum Euglenozoa; class Euglenophyceae; order Eutreptiales; family Eutreptiaceae; genus Eutreptiella; species Eutreptiella sp. 'Long Island Sound 2002'. The sequence continues at coordinate 20,793,602 of OZ038385.1, forward strand.
AGCACGGGCATGGGTGCAGCCAAAGGTGCGTGTGTCGCTGCAACGCAACGTTACAGTGAAACACATCGTGTTCATGACTGCACCTTGAGGGCTGAAAGCCCGAAAGTGGACGCCTTGGGGTGTGCCATAAAGGTCCAAAAAGGGAGCCTTCAGGCGGGGGAGATGGGGGTACCATCATGGCAAAGGGCGAAGGGTGAAGCAAAACTGCCGGTGGAAAGACACAGATTGGTTCATCTGTGTTGTCTTTTGTGGAGCGGGTCCTCTGTGTTGCCCTGATACCACGTCAGAAATATTCTGTGGTTGCTCCTGCACCGGCGTGGGGCACGGAGCGCAGGGTTTGGCAGGATCCTCAGACTCCTGACCCCACAAATGAGCCTCAACAATGCCCGATAAATCTGTAAAAGGGTGGATAAAATGCAATGGATTGAAGACAACAGGTCATACACACATTTACGAAATGTTGTTGTGCAGTTGCTGGTCACCGCGGCGCATGCAACATCGTGCTGCATAGACATGGTTGGACAGTTCATGCACAGAGCGTAGGATCCCCCTCCCCATGGCATTTCCAGGAGGTTCTGGCACTGGCTGTTCTCCACAACGCACCATGGCCAGAGCTCCATAGTCACAGCTTGACCACTCATTCAACCTTTCAGCCTCCAAAACACACTCATACCACTTGGTGATAATACCGCATCATCTGACGATTGGCACGGCCAAGATCGGTCCCAGAAGCGATGGTCGCACTAAGTGGCGATGCATGAATAAGGGGTACGGGCGCCCCACACCCACATTGCCACAAGGCAGTCTGCACAAAGAAGGGGACGTTCATACACACGCCACAACTCCCCGTGTACCCCTTCATCCAGAAGACAGCCAGGTCCGAAATCAATACGGTCCATAGGCAATGGTTGTGCACTGTGTGCGCACTACCTTCATAAGCGGTAAATCCCAACAGAACGGCGACCCGCCCAAAACTACTAACCACCCATGAACAACAGGGCAAGTAGCAAGAAGAACACGTGAACCACTCTGCAAAATCCAACCTTGTACTTCAATGCACCTATGAACAATCAAATCAGACAAAGACCCACCAACCGAGTGTATGGGCATAGTGTGTCACAAAATAGGGGAAGTGGGGGTTATGATTGTAAGATGACCATCACTCGGACCACCAACTCCAACACAGAGAGAAATGAATGCACTCATCATCGGGTGATTCCCCATGATCATATATCCACATCCACCTACAAAGGAGCAAAAGGGCTGAAGAAGCAGAGAGGAGTAACATCATTGGTGTGTATACACAGTGCAGGCGGAACCCCTCAAACTTGTGCAAACACCCTTTCTATCCCCCTTTTCACGCAAATTCCAATGAAATGCACGTCATCAGTAGAATGGACCTCATTTTGCACCCTAACAACCCCAACAATCCCGGTAACTTCTGGGAAAGTGGCAAAACTAGAATCTAGTAGTTGCCAACGCGCACAACTTTGCACTGCGTGTATACTGCGGGAACAGCATTCCCATACGCCGCTTGTATCAAAGACAAGGGATCTCTTGCGTGGGCCAGTAACAGCATGACCATACTACCAAACAGTGGGCTCTGCCATGCCCCATTGAGCAGAGAGGGTGCTATGGCCCACAACAGAGTGAATGTTAGCCATATGGCAAATCAACTGGATGACCACATAACGCCGTGTTGCTCAGCAATCCACAACACTTCAAAATGCAGAACCAGTGTCATGTGCATTGTGATGCACACTGCCAACTTGTGGCTGGCATCTGAGCGGCGAGCGTGGCACAGTGTCCCAACGGTTGCCACTCTGTGATCTGTGGTGCAGTGGCATACGCATCAGATGTGCCAATAGTGTGTATCAAGCGCAGGATACACACTTTCCTGTTTTGGAGGGACACACATGATGCACACTTTGGGTGCTTGGGATACATGCTTGATACGATGAGTGCAAGCAGCGACAGACATGAGGAAAGACCTTGGCCACCCATTGTGACAGAAAGAGGGTGCGAGGCACACATGATGCCCCTCCTACTACGGTATACGGCCAGTCTTATGCTTCCCTGGGTCCCAGGATTCCATCTTGGCGTATGCAAAGGCCAGTCCCAGTGTTTTACGAGGGGTGTGCTGCTCCAGGGAGGCGGCTGCAAAGGGGAGGCAGCTGCTGCCAAGAAGGGGATGCGACTGCTGCAGGGAGGGGACGCAGCACAGCGCTGTTGCGCCGAAGGATGCGGGTCCCTTAGCCTCCAGGACCGAACGTGAGGGGGCATGTGTGGGCCCGAGTGGGCATGAGTGGTCCCGCTCATGCCTCCAATGGTGAGGTGCTAGCCCCCTTCTCCCTTCATAACGCCCCCATGCACACATTTTTGTCCATTTGACGGCACTATTCGCCCCTGGCTTTGGTGATGAATAGCCCTCCACCATACCATTTGTGACGAAAAAAGTTGGAGAGGCTTTAACTGTGAAGGGGTGACGTGCGGATGGCGGCATATCTCCGAAGTAGCCCCCCCCCCCCCCCCCCAAAACACACACAAACTCCCCTTGGCAAGGGAACACAGACCGGCCACAGACGACGCACTTGAACCTCCGAATGTTGGCCTGCCTCGGCAGTTTCAGTGGTAACCAACGAGGCCCGTTGGTGCGGAGAAGAGGCAAGCGCTGGCAATGGGGAGGTCCTCAGTGTGACACCGTGACGGTGCGGTGGGCGACCCCACCAGCTACTAACACTCGCGAACCATGAAGGTGAAGTTGCCTACGGAAAGAAGGGGGAGAGGGGGTCAGGGGTGTCCTCAAGAGCAAAAGAAAAAAGCCTTTGTCATAAACAGAAAAGAACGTACACAGGAACGCTCTCTGCTTCAAGGTCAAGACATGGGCAAGACACAAGACCACAGAAACATTCTTGAACAATTCTTGGTGGTTGCCGGTGGTCGGCGGTAGGCGGTTGGTGGTCCCTGGGGGCTGTCCTTAACAAAAAAAAGAAACATATTGTTGGGCTTCAGAAGGACACCCCTGGGGAAGGGGGGGGTGGGTGGACCTTAACCCTAATCAAGACTGAATATTGGGACCGAGCTGGTGGGGGAGGGAACATTGGATATGAATGGTGACGGACACCAATGAGTCACACATTGAAGGCCGTTGACAGAGTGGAATCAGCTTGCAAGTGATCCCCTTCACCACAAGGCCCACTTTCAAGGCTTCTTTGGACTTGTGAGCCCCCAAAATGGGCTCAAAATGGGCTCAAAATGGGCTCATTTCACCCGTTTGTGCACCCCAAATGGTCTAGGATGAGGTTTGGAAAAGTGCGCTTTTGACCCATTTTTTGACCCATTTTTGGTCCCAAAACAGCCCATTTTCAAGGCATTTTGGGATTTTCGGAGGACCAAAATGGGCCACCACAAGCTCAAAACAGTCCAAAAACACTTATTTTAGCATCACACATGGTCTAGGATCATTTTTGAGAAAAGTCATCTTTTTGCCCCTATTGGACCCTGTTGACCCATTTGGACACCCAGCTATTTGAGCTTGCAGCTTGCCGCAGCCTATCGGGCCTTGGTACGGGGGTCTAGGCGTCCGTTTGGGCAATTCTGAGGGTTGGAAACCACAAAAAGTGGGGGATTGCAGGTGGAATAGGTGCCCTCCGAACCGCGTTTGGAGCCATGTAGCCAAAGATATGGCCTATTCTTGGTTTGTGGCTGTTGCCAGCCAGTCTACACAAAATTTGGGGCTTCTGGGGGCCTTTTTGGGCCATTTCCGGGTCATATGGTGGAGTTAGAGGGCCGCAAAGAGCTCGTTGACACCGGAAAGTCAAGCCGTACATAGAGTGTACGCACCCTTTCCCTTCGTTTGGCCGTTTTGAATGTGTTCCAGGGCTGTTTTGGCCCAAAAATGGCTGTTTTTGGCCCTAAACTGCAGTTTTTAAAACTGAGGTCCGCCACTTGCGAATCCCGTTCCCGGCCGCCACGGTTGAGTTTCTTGCTCAAACTTTGTGTGGTTGTCCCTCACACCCATAGTTATCATCCACCAAAATTTCAACAAAATCCAAAGCACCACGACGGAGTTCTGCTTTTTCCCCATTTCGCGCGTGCTGCTGCTTGCTTGCTGCTTGCTGCTGCTTGCTGCTGCTTGCTGCTGCTTGCTGCTGCTAAACCTGGTAGGTCCACCCTAGACCCTAAAAAGGGTTATAAAACCAAGATTGGTTCCACCAGCTCGGTGACCCTAACCCTAATCAAGACTGAATATTGGGACCGAGCGGGTGGGGGAGGAAACATCAGCTATGACTGGTGAGGGACATCAAGAATGATTCACACATTGATGGCTGTTGACAAGGTGAAATCAGCTTGCAAGTGAACCCCATCACCACGAGGCCCACTTCCAACGCTTTTTGGACTGGAGGGGCCAAAATGCCCCAAAATGGGCTCAAAATGGGCTCATTCCACCCTTTTGTGCACCCCAAATGGTCTAGGATGAGGTTTGGAAAAGTGCGCTTTTGACCCATTTTTGACCCATTTTTGGTCCCAAAACAGCCCATTTTCAAGGCATTATGGGATTTTCGGAGGACCAAAATGGGCCACCACAAGCTCAAAACGGTCCAAAAACACTTGTTTTAGCGTCGCACATGGTCTAGGATCATTTTTGAGAAAAGTCATCTTTTTGCCCCTACTGGACCCTGTTGACCCATTTGGGCACCCACCTGTTTGGGCTTGAGCTTGCAGCTTGCCGCAGCCTAGTGGGCCTAGGTATTGGGGTCTAGGCGTCCGTTTGGGCAATTCTGAGGGGTGGAAACCACAAAAAGTGGGGGGTTGCGGGTGGAGTAGGTGCCCTCGAAATCGCATTTTGAGCCATGTAGCCAAAGATATGGCCTATTCTTGGTTTGTGGCTGTCGGCATTTGGTGCTTCTGGGGGCCTTTTTGGGCCGTTTCCGGGACATATCATGGAGTTAGAGGGCCGCAAAGAGCTCGTTGACACAGGGAAGTCAAGCCGCACGTGGAGTGTACCCACCGTTTCCCTTCGTTTTGGCCGTTTTGAATGTGTTCCAGGGCTGTTTTGGCCCAAAAATGGCTGTTTTTGGCCCTAAACTGCAGTTTCTGAAACTGAGGTCCGCCACTTGCGAATCCCGTTCCCGGCCGCCACGGTTGAGTTTCTCGCTCAAACTTTGTGTGATTGTACTTCACACCCATAGGTATCATCCACCAAAATTTCAACAAAATCCAAAGCACCACGACGGAGTTCTGCTTTTTCCCCATTTCGCGCGTGCTGCTGCTTGCTTGCTGCTGCTGCTTGCTGCTTGCTGCTGCTTGCTGCTGCTTGCTGCTGCTAAACCTGGTAGGTCCACCCTAGACACTAAAAAGGGTTATAAAACCAAGATTGGTTCCACCAGCTCGGTGACCCTAACCCTAATCAAGACTGAATATTGGGACCGAGCTGGTGGGGGAGGGAACATTAGATATGAATGGTGAGGGACATCAAGAATGATTCACACATTGATGGCTCTTGACAAAGTGAAATGCACCCGAACCCCATCACCACGAGGCCCACTTTCAAGGTTTTTTGGACTTTTGAGGGGCCAGAATGCCCCAAAATGGGCTCAAAATGGGCTCATTTCACCCTTTTGTGCACCCCAAATGGTCTACGATGAGGTTTGGAAAAATGTGTTTTTGACCCATTTTTTACCCATTTTTGGTCCCAAAACAGCCCATTTTCAAGGCATTTTGGGATTTTTGGAGGACCCAAATGGGCCACCACAAGCTCAAAACAGTCCAAAAACACTTGTTTTAGCGTCGCACATGGTCTAGGATCATTTTTGCGGAAAGTCATATTTTTACCCCTTTCGGACCCTGTTGACCCATTTGGGTACCCACCTGTTTGGGCTTGAGCTTGCAGCTTGCCACAGCCTAGTGGGCCTAGTTATTGGGGTCTAGGCGTCCGTTTGGGCAATTCTGAGGGGTGGAAACCACAAAAAGTGGGGGGTTGCGGGTGGAGTAGGTGCCCTCAGAATCGCATTTTGAGCCATGTAGCCAAAGATATGGCCTATTCTTGGTTTGTGGCTGTCGGCATTTGGTGCTTCTGGGGGCCTTTTTGGGCCGTTTCCGGGACATATCATGGAGTTAGAGGGCCGCAAAGAGCTCGTTGACACAGGGAAGTCAAGCCGCACGTGGAGTGTACCCACCGTTTCCCTTCGTTTTGGCCGTTTTGAATGTGTTCCAGGGCATTTTTGGCCCAAAAATGGCTGTTTTTGGCCCTAAACTGCAGTTTTTAAAACTGAGGTCCGCCACTTGCGAATCCCGTTCCCGGCCGCCACGGTTGAGTTTCTCGCTCAAACTTTGTGTGATTGTACTTCACACCCATAGGTATCATCCACCAAAATTTCAACAAAATCCAAAGCACCACGACGGAGTTCTGCTTTTTCCCCATTTCGCGCGTGCTGCTGCTTGCTTGCTGCTTGCTGCTGCTTGCTGCTGCTTGCTGCTGCTTGCTGCTGCTAAACCTGGTAGGTCCACCCTAGACACTAAAAAGGGTTATAAAACCAAGATTGGTTCCACCAGCTCGGTGACCCTAACCCTAATCAAGACTGAATATTGGGACCGAGCTGGTGGGGGAGGGAACATTAGATATGAATGGTGAGGGACATCAAGAATGATTCACACATTGATGGCTCTTGACAAAGTGAAATGCACCCGAACCCCATCACCACGAGGCCCACTTTCAAGGTTTTTTGGACTTTTGAGGGGCCAGAATGCCCCAAAATGGGCTCAAAATGGGCTCATTTCACCCTTTTGTGCACCCCAAATGGTCTACGATGAGGTTTGGAAAAATGTGTTTTTGACCCATTTTTGACCCATTTTTGGTCCCAAAACAGCCCATTTTCAAGGCATTTTGGGATTTTTGGAGGACCCAAATGGGCCACCACAAGCTCAAAACAGTCCAAAAACACTTGTTTTAGCGTCGCACATGGTCTAGGATCATTTTTGCGGAAAGTCATATTTTTACCCCTTTCGGACCCTGTTGACCCATTTGGGTACCCACCTGTTTGGGCTTGAGCTTGCAGCTTGCCACAGCCTAGTGGGCCTAGTTATTGGGGTCTAGGCGTCCGTTTGGGCAATTCTGAGGGGTGGAAACCACAAAAAGTGGGGGGTTGCGGGTGGAGTAGGTGCCCTCAGAATCGCATTTTGAGCCATGTAGCCAAAGATATGGCCTATTCTTGGTTTGTGGCTGTCGGCAGTTGGAGCTTCTGGGGGCCTTTTTGGGCCGCTTCCGCGGCATATCATGGAGCTAGAGGGCCGCAAAGAGCTCGTTGACACGGGGAAGTCAAGCGGCACGTGGAGTGTACCCACCGTTTCCCTTCGTTTTGGCCGTTTTGAATGTGTTCCAGGGCATTTTTGGCCCAAAAATGGCTGTTTTTGGCCCTAAACTGCAGTTTCTGAAACTGAGGTCCATCACTTGCGAATCCCGTTCCCGGCCGCCACCGTTGAGTTTCTTGCTCAGACTTTGTGTGATTGTACTTCACACCCATAGGTATCATCCACCAAAATTTCACCCGAATCTGAAGCACCACGACGGAAATCTGATTTTTACCCATTTCGCGCGTGCTGCTGCTTGCTGCTTGCTGCTGCTTGCTGCTGCTTGCTGCTGCTGCTGCTAAACCTGGTAGGTCCACCCTAGACACTAAAAAGGGTTATAAAACCAAGACTGGTTCCACCAGCTCGGTGACCCTAACCCTAACCTGGCCTCTTGCTGCCAGGAGGCCCTGGCAGCAAGAGGCAAAGGTGATTCGCAGTGGTGCAGGCAGCGCATTGCGGGGAAGGGCCAGATGGCCTTCAGCGCGTGCTGGTCCGTGGCCCCTAGCCCAAAGAGGCGTGAGAGTCGCGGATGCCTCTTTGAATTCGTCGATTCCAACAAAGACAATGTGCTCTGAGCCCCAGGGAGACCGCACAACAATGCGCACGTGTGACGCCGTCTGGGGCCGTGAGCGGGCCCATCGGCGTTTGTGTGACAATGTCACTGCAGCCGCCAGTAGCCGCTGCGGAGGTCGCCGGAAGTTGGCAGAGGTTGCAGTGGAGGCGGCGGGAGGCGGGGGTCTGTAGGCGTTGGTCGTTGCAGCCCGCGGCCGCACGTGTCGTCATCTGTCATCATGATCCCGGGCTGCGACTGTCAGAATGGCCCGTTTTGATGACAACTTGGGCCGTAGACCGGCCACCGATTCCAAGTCCAGGCAGACCACAGATCAGTGTACGATGGAGTTAGGGGGTGTAGAGGGGCCGGGCCGGGACGGTCCTGTCCAACCGCCTTCGGCCCACCTGCCCATTCGCGTCGCCTCAGACGGGAGGCCATTGGACTGGGTTCAAACGATCTCCCGAGTGGGCCTCCACCGATCATACCAGTCACACAGCCGGCCCGGTCCGGGGGGAGGGGGGGGGCGATCGTCCAGTAGGAGGTCGGGCATAAGGGGCGCTCAGAGATCCCCCGAGGCACTCACCTCACCTGGAGGACATGGGGACTGCCCGAAGGCCCCGCGAAGGAATGGGCCGCGCACTGGCAGCCCGCACTACGGGCGTTGCCGATGTGGTGCGGCCCCACATCGGCATGGCACCCCCCACCCGTTCTCAGGGCCGCATCACGGGCCCGCGGTGTACTTCGACTGGGGGCTCTGCTTCGGACTTTGACGCCCCCGGCTCACGTCGGTGCGGAGGGAAAGCGCAGAGCTGCTGGAGTGCAGACCGTGCTGCGGGACGGTCGAGGGCAGCATCCGCATCGAAATGGCCTGGACCGTTTGCTGCACCTCCGCCGGTCCGATGCCTTTGTAGGGGATCTGAGGGGGCGGCGGGGGCGGGGGGCGGGGGGCGGGGCGGGGGCAGGGTCAGTGGCAGCGACGAGAGAATGGGAAAGGGCAGGGGTGATGTGCAGGTCAGCGTCCAGAGCTGTCAAAGATGTGATTTTACGACGCGTAATAATAATACACCGCCCGACGCGTAATAGGTTTATTACGCGTAATAATCTTACGCCTCAACCGACGCGTAAAAAAATCCCCGGTACGTAATAAAATCTCCGACGCGCAATAAAACCCCCGACGCGTAATAAAATCCCCGACGCGTAATAATATTACACCCCAACGCGTAAGTACTATATATATATATATATATATATATATATATATATGTATATATATATATATATATATGTATATATATATATATATATATATATATATATATCTATTACTACACCCCTCTCCCCTTAAATTTAGCTAACAAGCAAGCAACAACAAGCAACAAGCAAGCAAGCACGTCACCATTCTGTTTTGGCCATTGCACCTTCCCAACGCCTCGGGCTTGACTCTACTTTAGCCATCCTACAGCCTAGGTGGTGGCCTTGCCAAATCCAAGTTTTGAGCCAAAAACTCACCGGTGGCGGCCCGGGGCGTGGGCGCCAAGTTGGGAGGTGCCCTCCCAAATCTGCGCCGTTTTGGGCCAAAAACGGCCATTTTTCGCCCAAAATAGCCCCCAAACCCGGGCAAAACGCCCAAACGAAGGGAAACGGTGGCTACACTACACGTGCGGCTTGACTTCACCGTGTCACAGAGCCCTCTAGTGCCCTTCAACTCCACGATATGTCCGTGAAACGGCCCAAAAGGGCGTCAAAAAGCCCCAAAATCCGCGCAATGTGCACCAACACCTCGAAACCAAGCACAGGCCGTATCTTGGGCTACGTGGCTCAAAATCCGATTCCGAGGGCACCTAGTCCACCCGCAACCCCCCACTTTTGGTGGTTTTGAAGCCTCAGAATCGCCCAACCAGACGCCTAGACCCCCGTCACTTGGTGGAGCCGGAGGGCAGCACAGCCCGCGCACGGTTGGGGCCAACGGTGGGTCCACCGGGGTCCCCGGGGCGAAAAAAATCATTTTTTCCAAAGTTGTTCCTAGACCACTTGAGATGCTCAAACAAGTGTTTTTAGGCCGTTTTGAGCCCGTGGTGGCGCGTTTTGGGGCATGGAAAGTCCCAAAATGCCTTGAAAATGGGCCGTTTCAAGACCAAAAATGGGTCAAAAATGGGTCAAAAACGCATTTTTCCGAAAGTGATCCTGGACCATTTGGGATGCTCAAACATGTGTTTTTAGCCCATTTTGAGTTGGTGGGGACGCGTTTTGGCCCATGGAAAATCCCAAAATGCCTTGAGAATGGGCCGTTGTGGGACCAAAAATGGGTCAAAAATGCGTCAAAAACGCGTTTTTCCAAAAGTGATCCTGGACCATTTGGGATGCTCAAACAAATGTTTTTGGCCCGTTTTGAGCCCAATTTAACCCAGTTTAGCCCCTTCCGCCACATGTATGCACCAAGTTGTACCCTTCGCACGTACCTTAGAGCCGTATGGTGGAAGCCACCTGGAGTTGGGGAGAGGGGTGTAGATAAGAGGATATATACATATACATATATATATATATATATACATATATATATATATATATATATATATATATATAGTCATAGTCATAGTCATAACCACTTATCATGCCGTCTACTGGAGTTACCGGGCATCTCGCACCGACAAGTGGTTCCTGCCTCGCTCGATCCCGTTGGTCCCAGGGCTGCTTGAGGTGGCCCACAGCTTGACGGAGGACCCAGAAGACCGGGGATACCGGCCAGCCACGCTTTGGGGGCAGTGGCAACTGCAGTGCGTTAGCATTAGCAACGGCGACGAGCGCTAGCCCGTTGGATCGCCGGGGTAAAGGGGCAAGGCATGGCAACGCAGCAGCACAGCAACAGGCAGCAAGCAAGGGCACCTCCTATGGGTGCAATGCAGCAACCAAGAAACAAAGCAGCATGCATGCGGCGAAGCAAGAGCTGGCCCCGTCACGGTGTCCACCCCTGGTATCCTTTGACATTTCATCCCCTCGGACCTTGTGCACCCTGCAACCGGTAGCGCACGTGCATAAGCCCATAAGATGTGCAGCCAGGGTTTCTGGGTAGCTCCAGCCTAGCCTGGCCCTCGGCCTTCATTGCCCCCTTGTCCACATCGTACAGGTCATCAGTACCATGTGCCCACCCCAAGCATCTCCCGCGTACCCCCAGACCGTGATACATCATCATATATAAGTACACGATAGTATTCTATTGCCACCAGTAGCCACAAGCCGCGCCCGCAGTGTACGCAGTGTACAACCCGTGAATATCGCTGGCTGGGATTCGGGCTGGCGGGTGCCGTGGCTTGGTTATCGACCCCCTGTAGGGGTACCCACCAGAGGTTCGCCCCGGGCCGTGGTTACCAGGTTCACCTCATCTAGCCCACATACTTTGCCCTGACGCCTACCCTTGACCCTTACCTGCTCTGATTGGCCAGCTCCCGTGGTTGTGCCATCTCCGCCACAGCGGCGGCCAGGCCGCAGGTTCGGCATCCACTGACAACGTGGCATGCCTACTTATAGCATAGGCCTGTGCCTCACCCCCTGGACCTCTCATACAAACATGGTGTACGACGATACATCACGGGCCGCTCACGGCATGTTCCCCCAATATAGTCCTGCGTGTTCGTTGCCACCGCGTCGACTGTGCGTGTTGCTTCTGTCTGCGCGACGCCCCACTGCCTGTTCGCACCGCCGCCAATCCATACCGCCACACCACCACGTAGGCCCATTACTCGCACTTACCTTTCCTCACGCTCATGACCGCCACCTCTCCCGCCGCCGTGCTACTAGTTTCGCGTGCAGAGGTCAGATGGTTAGGCTATGTACATGCCCGCAGGCATTATCCCTCTAGTTTGTTTGAGGGGCCAGGGGATGCCCCAGTACTCCTTCTTATTGGTTCCAGGGGTCAGAGGGACACCCCAGCACCACCATGAGTCTCCCGAGGGGTTACGGGACACCCTAGTACTCCCACCGAATTGATTTCGGGGCCCGTGGGCGGCCCCTGTACCTCCCTAAGTTGGTCCCGGGGTCAGGGGACACCCCCGTACTCTCAGTGATTTTTCTCCGGGGCCCAAGGGCGGCCCCAACACCTCCTCGGCTCCACCAGTCCAACATTCGCCACCCACTTGTAGCACCCCCACACAACCCACGCCGCCGCGCATGTGGCCGTGACTCCATGCGACGCCCAGCCTGCCGAGCTGCTAGCCGGCCGATACCAGTGGCGCCGGCACAGGGACACTGGCGTATTCACCCAACCCCCGGAGTAACCTGAGGATGAACCCCCGTGACTGCCGTAACCGGGCCGCCAGTAGAGACCCCGGTGTCATGGGAATACCCTATAGGGGTTTGGGCCTTATTACCCTGGTCGGGACGACCCATGACACCTCACTTTAGTATGCGGCGACCCGGGGCAGGCGGGTGTAGCCTTACTTCATCAGTTGAACCGCGTGTGCGGAGGCGGTACGGTGCACTATCAGGCCGGCACGACCTGCCACATCGCGTTGGCCGTCATATCACGTCCGCCGTCGCCGCACACACAGGCTGGTAGGAGACCAGTTCTCAAATGCCACTACCGCTTTCGCGTCCATAAGATGGACAACACCCGGCCCGACCACCATCTTCGCACCTGGCCACGCAGCATCACCCCCGATACCAGTAGCTCCCCTACAAAATTCCTCGGTGATGCCAGAGCCACAGAACTCGTGAGTCACCGTCCAGCGCAGCCCACCACAGCAACAGGGGCAGTGCTGCAGTCGGGTCATCTGGGCATCGCACTCCATCCACCTCGACACCCCGCAAGTGACGCTGAATCGCCTTCCACGCACCCGACGACAGTTGTCCTGAGTGGCGTAGCGCCCATCTGGCTTTCGGCCACCCCCTACCGGCGCGCTCTCGGCATGACCCACAAAGTGGGATAGAGGCACACCGATGCACCCATACCGGCGCCGTTTCTCCGCACCCGTTGCACTTTAGCGGGAGCACCAACCGTGATGGGACACAGCCTCCTCCACAGCATTGAGACCACAGGTCCAGCCGTACATCATTGCAGGCCCCATGGTGGCGGAGAAGCGCACCTGCCAATGCACGAGCAGTGGCACTACGGAGCGGGCTCGGTTTCGCGTGGTCCCACGTGGACGCCAGGACGAGAATTGGCTATCCGTCCAATTTCCCCGAGAGGTACTCGAGTAGCCGGGGCCACCGCACTACCCAGAGACTCGGTTTGCCCTCCGCCAGGAGCCTCCACCCATAGTCCTGCACGATCTCTCCGATGACGTCCATCCTGGCTTGACCGGGGCTCCGGGCCGATGCGACCACCAATCGCTGTCCCCCGGACTGGGCCTCGACTACCGGCCCAAGGTCCAAGGCATCCAACGTGTGACGGACGTCTGCAGCCACGTTGTCATCCCCTTGTGACAGCGATAGCAGCACCTCCGTGACGCGACCCAACGTGTTGTCCCCCCCAATCCGCGCAAGCTGCTTGGACCCTACCAGAACTGCCATGGACCTTTGCCCCTCCGCCACCGGAACGGTCCTCTGTAGCAGCCAGTCATACAGCCACAGTGCCCCCACATCCAACGCGGTGGCCACTGCCAGAATCGGGAGGGAGCACAACGGTTGAAGGTAGCCTGGCAGCACTTCACGGGGCCGACCCATGATGTTCCCGACAGCAGGATGGCTTGCAAACACCTGGAGCCAGGGTTTGCCACGACCATCTGGGCCGCGCACCATGGTAGCACGGATGGTGGCCCAGGATTGTGCGGACACCGTACGGGACCGCTCCCGGAATGCGGGAAAGTCTTGGGACACACAAGATTCGATCCATTGGCTAAAGGCGTGTGCCGCCGCCGCCATCCACTTGGGAAACATGGACATGGCCTCTGTGTGTGTGATGTACGACCTGGACACCAACAACGCATGCAGCAGCGCCCTCTGAAAGGCCGCCTGTAGGCTGCCTAGGAGGCCATCGAAAGGGTTCCACGGCGGCAACTGCCTAACCCTTCCAGCCGGTGGACAGAAGGGGGTATCACCTCGGAGGAATGCATATGCGGCCTTCCTCCGATCGCGCAGCGGCAGCTGCATGATCTTAGTGAGCCGATGATTATTCCGGGCGTAACCATCTTCCCCAATCTCGATCATGTCCTCCAGGAACACCTTGGCCTTCGCAGGGGCCCGGGACGACGCAGCCCTCACTGCTGCGAAGAGCCGCTTGAGTTCTCCTGGGACTACTCCTGTCATCAGGGACTCCGTCCACCTGCATTCGTGCTCTTTCCAAGCCTGAACTCCATGGCTTTGTCCACGAGTGGTAGGTGTGCAGTGAACTCCTCCACCTTCGCACACAGGAGCCGTGCCACCGCTTCGTCCCTTTCACACAGTATGCGCATGTGGCCCATATCCTCTTCGGGTCCTGCACAGAAGATGCAGGGAAGCGCCGGAATCACCGTACGGGTGACTTTTTGCCGCCACCGTCGCATGACTTGCATGGTGGGGAGGCGGCCGTCCCGTGCCCGCAGCAAGGCTCTGTGCGTAGGGCCATGATGCACTGCTCCCGGAGGCACCGCCTCACAAGCACCAGCCAACGGCGTGTGGGCCCTAGTGCGCGCCGCCAATGAGTTCCACACCGCCTCCCTGACCTGCTTGAGGGCCCACATGGAGAGCACATGTGGTTCTAGCACCCCATCTTCACCAAGCACTAGGAGGGTTGCATGTTCCTTTGGCAACAGGAGGTGTACGGGCGGGGCCTTCGCGTGGGCCACAGCGAAGTCCGGTTCCTCCAGCGGGACTGCTGCCAAGTGCGAGCTCTGCCGTACCACCTAGTGGTGGGGCCCTCCAACTCTGCGTGGCAGTCGGCGCAGCCCCTCCACGATCCCGTTCAACGCGTGCTGGTTGACTGAATGGGAGGTTGGTGCTTTGATGCCGCGGTACAGGGCCTCCTGGGCCCTGCGCAGGTGCGCCCTTGTGATGGAGGCATCCACAACATGGACCGTGTGGCTAGACGGAGGGGTGTGGTGCAGGTATACGGCCGCCCCGATGATCTGCGCCTCGGGGACTGTGCCGCGGATGGCACCTGTCCACGTGGGGCAGCCATGGCTCGCCGTGCCACGTTGGTGACCTCGTCTTCCTGGGGAGAGGCATTAGACGACGTGACCTTCGCCGCCACTGGCACCCAGCAGTACCTGTGGGGTTCCAACCATGCCACGTCCGAATGTGGGCTCATCACGACTCTTTCTAGCGACGCCGCATTGGAAGCCGTCAGCTCCGGTGAGAGAAAAGCTTTCGGCCGATACACTCCATGTGGCCACCAGTGTATGTCGCATCCGCAAATGGACTTGATGGCGCTGAGGGCCGTGATATACTCCGCTCCCCACACGGCCGTGGAGCGGAGCGGTTGATACACCACCACCGTTCTCTGCTCCACCGCCCCACCTTCGCGTAGCGAAGTGATGGCGACGTGCGGATCATGTGGTACTTGTCCAGCGTGACCACCTCCGGGACCGGGCTCTCATCAGCATCAGGGGCAGGGCCTGACGGCAGTAGTAGGACTATGGCCCACTCCTCCCCACACCGCCTTGCATGCCCTGTCAAACGCCGACCTCCCGTGTACAACCCACAGAGGCGGAGGGCTAAGACCGCCCCCAGCATGTGGCATAAGAAGGGGGACTGACGCCGGATCGTCTTGTTGCCAATGACCGTCGAAGACATCCCCCAATAAGAACATCAGGGCGGCCAGCGGAACGAATGGCATGGACGGCCTTGGACAGTCCGGGTTCCAGTCGTCGTCCCTATACCCTCCCACCACATACGCATCGCCCGTAGCGGACTGCCTTGTGCGCTTGGTGGCTTTTTTGTGTCGCACTGGGTGAAGCAGACGATGAGTCTGGGGACTGGGCATCTGGGACTGGAAGACTGCTTGGAGACCCGTTAGCCACACATGGTCTAGCTCAGTGGGCCCAACTCCCGCATTGGGAAAGTGCAGATGGTCCTCGTGACACTCCCGAAGCTGTACTGCCCAGTATGCGGGCTCATGGCATGGAAGCCGCGCGTGCAGGAGGTCATTCGCCGGATCCGTCAGGGACCTCACCGCCGCGTCCGTGCGGGGCCAAAACAGCACACAGATGTCTCTACCCTTGAATGTGTAGGACCGGGTCGCCCACCGCCGCCCATTGCACCTGCAGATGGGCGTGCACGCACGAGTACACCGATGACGGTACGAGGAGTCCTACTCCCAGCGTCTCCATCGCTCTAAGCACTCGGTCAACCCAGGTGTCTCCTGCATGCAACGCGAACAACGTGGAAGGAACCATGAATTGACCGCACACCCCATATTGTGTGTGCAGGTCGTCAAGCATGGCTCTCAATTCACCTTTGATCACAGCCGAGCGATGATGTGTGAGCTGAGCCAAAATTACTACCACGGAGTCACGGCATAGGACCCAAATATCCGCCAACTTAAGCCCTTTACCAGACCGCACCGCCACGTTGGACAGGTCTTTGGGCAGGTTTTCAAACTGCAAGGCCGCAGTCTTGATGGCAACATTCCTCCTCACCACTTCCTCTGCAGTGTCCGACAGGTATGGTGCCGCGTACCGCACAATGCCACCCACCACCGCTGCCATCACCTCATGGGGTACTAACGCCGGCCTCAAGGTGTTCTTGCACCAGCCCAGGAGAGCTACGCAGCGGAGTACATGCTTCTCCTTCATGGATGCCATTCCTTTCGGATCCAGCCTGAGGCCCAGGTACAGCACAGTACTCTTGGCCACCAGACAGACCCACGGAGTTACCGCGTTGTTAGGGCCCACGTGCACCATGATCGAGGGGATGCGACTGTTAGTGGCGTAAACACACTTGCCAATGTTGAGGGACATGCCCATGTCCGCCAAGTACTGCGCAATTGCCGCTACATACTCCAGGAACCGCAGTAAGGAGTGCGCTATCAGCAAGAGGTTGTCACAGTATGCTTGTACCAAGGGCGGCACAGCGTGGCAGGCATCCCCTTGGGCTTTGCGGGCAAGGCTCCGCAAGAGGGTTTCCAGGAGGAGGAGGTAGAGCACGGCGCTTTCCGCGTTGCCTTGCCTCAGACCTCGATGGAGGCGGATGCTCGGGGTGGGACCATGCGTTGTGACAATCCGCACTATGGAGCCGCAGCTAAGGGTATGGAAGAGCTTTATAAGCTCCTCCGGGACCCCAATGTGGCGCAAGAGGAGAGCCAGTGCCCCATGTGGGGCGGTGTCGAAGGCTTTGGAGACACCAAAGGCCAGGACATGATTCTGCTCCTGTCCCCTCTACCGTCTGCGCTGCGCCAAAAACACCGGGGTTGCCGCCGTTGAGCCCGGCATGGCCCCGAACTGCCAGTCTGCTGCCAGTCCCTTACGAGCCAGGACTGCCGTGAACCTCCTCATGAGGGGAGTCATAAGCATTCTCATATGTCCTGTTGTCCCAACGCCATGGGCCTGTACGCATCCAAGTCCCCCGTGGGCGTGCCCTTGGGCATCAGCCAGATGATGGCCTCATGCCACGACTCCGAGACTTCCGCACCACGGAGGATGGCCCGGTAGGCATGTACCAGGAGCCCTTGCACCGGCTCAAGCAGCTCCGCGATGAGGGCCGCCGTGACTCTATTGGATCCCGGCGCCTTGTCGTCCGCCACGGCCTGCTTCACGCCGTCCTTGAGGTCCTGAAGGGTGTAGTCTTGTACCGACTTCCACTCGTCAGGTACACCCCGAGGGATGTGGGCCCAGACCAGCCTTTCAAAGGCCGGTAGGTTCACCGGCCTCTTGGCATACAGCGCCTCCCAGTACCTCTGGACCTCCCCAGTGACCTCTGAGGCCACCATGAGCACTTTCTCCGACTCCCGGACGCGCACCGACCATAAGCCGGTGGGAGCGTAGCTAACCACGTTGATAGCCCCGCGGATCGCCGTCCACCGGAGTTGCAAATCCAGCACCTTGCCCCGCCAGTAGCCCTTGATGGACTTGCGCCAGTTGCATCTGACGGCACCCCTAAGCTCTTCCACGCGAAGGTCAAGCGGCTGAATTTGTTGGTCCAAAGCATCGCGCAAGTCCTCCATGGTGGCGGGGGACAAGTTGGGGTCCACCTGCCGGAGGTGCTGTAGCAGGGTAGTTGCTTCTCTGGACGCGAGCCCTGCGCCCGCCGCGTCCCGTTTCCACAACTCATGGGCCCGCCACGCGAGGGCCTGCTCATCCGTGAGGACCTGGGACAGAGACGCCTCCGTCTCCGCTTGCCCATACGGGTACTGTGGATCCATGCCCGATGGCATGCGCACCCCCGTCACTCGCGACACCTCGTCACGGAAGGCATAGAGCAGGTCGAAGACCGCCTGAACCTCCGGCGTGCCCATGGTGGCAGTGTCCTGATCCGACAAGAGCCACTCCCGAAGCGCCGGATCATCACAGGCCTGCTGCAGCACTGCCACCGCCACCTCGCGGACCCCCGGTGAGTCGGGACGTATGGCGTGCAGCTTGCCCTGAGCGTGCTAGTAGACCGTGTGATCCTCTCCTTGGTAGCCACTGCCAGTGGGATGCGCAGGACCACGGGGCCATGGTCAGACCCTAGCTCCGCAGGAGACCTCACCGGCGCCAGGTACGGGCGCTCACGCATTGCCCACGGGACCAGCGGTGCGTTGAGCTAACCCTAACCAGGAAGGAGTCAAGCTTATGCCCTGCACGTGTAGGCTGCCGGTCCTCCTCTGCCGCGTGTCCCGCCCTCAAGAACCCACACTGTTCCCATAGGGCCACGAACCGCCTAGTGGTGGGGTGTCCTGGGAACTCTAGCCATATGTTGAAGTCCCCCCCCGATGAGCACCGGCCTCGTGCCTCCCGCGCTCTTGGCCACCGCATACATGGCCACGTCAGCCCAAAAGGACGCCTTAGACGCCTAGGAGTCACCGCCACTGCCTGGGCTGTGGACGTTGATGACCGTGAATGTCCCACCTGCGGTCACCACATCTAGGGCCATGGCCTTGCCCGGCACGATGTCCACCACGTCTCGAACCTCCTTCGCAGCGAACACGTCCGCTAGAAGGGCAATCAAGAGACCACCACGCACCGCAGCTGCCGACGCCGCCTGGGTATCGACCCCCAGGAACGCGTGGTACCCATGGTGACGCCACTGATTCTCCATACGTACCATCCCTTGGGGATCCTGCAGGCCCGTCTCCTGGAAGTCGTGGGCTGGAGGAAGCCGCAGGTCACCCGACCCACAGACTCCCCCGGCGGCCTTAGTGTAGGGCTCCCCTGCCCCGCCGCTGGGGGCCCGGAGCACCAGGCACACACAAACCCCTACGCAGCGGCACACAATCCGAAGAGCACTGCGAAGCAGCACCCGCTACGACAGACGCCGAGCCAGGCACCTCCCAGAGGTGAGACCCGAAGCGGACGCGCACCGACAACACACACACGCAGGGCGGTATCTCCCTCTCTGGTTGGTCGGTTGGTCGGTTGTGGCTGTCGGTTGGCATCGGCAGTCCGTCAACAGTGAGTGATGGCTGCTGGATGGCTGCGGGCGGTCAATAGCAGGTGGCCATGAGTGGGCCACGATTTCCATGAGGGAACAAAGACCACCCCTGCACCCGCGGACGAGGCGCCACACACAATCCCCATCAGCTACCCACGAGTATTGGCCGGACGGGTGACGGATGAGGGCGATGTCTGTCCGGTTGACCATATGATTTGACCGACGACAACGACAACATTGATGATAAACCGAGTCTTGCCTGATATGAGATGGCCTGTGAATACGCGGTGCCCTAGAGGGGCGGCAGTGAATGGTCCGGGACGGGGGCCCTTCCCAGTGCTACCATCCTGGTCGGACTGTGAGAGCCCGGGGCCGAGGCGCCGAGGTGGCCCAAGCTGCTACCCTGGTACCAGTAGGGCACGGGCAGGGGCACTGGCAGGGGCAGGGGTAGGGGCAGGGACAGCGGTAGGAGCAGGGGCAATGGAAATGGTAATGGCAATGGCAGGGGCAGGGGCAGGGGCAGGGGCAGGGGTCGGGGCAATGGCAATGGCAATGGCAGGGGAAGGGGCAGGAGCAGGGGCCAGGGGCACACCTTGAGCCGGTCGCAGAAGATCTTCAGCGCCGTGGCCTTGTCCTTCTTTGCCGGGGTGGAGAACAGCGCGTGCAGACCGGCCACGAGGGTGTCGTGGTTGCGCTTAAGGTCGTCGGCGCTGATCCGGCCCTTCTTGACGAGCGGGTGGCGGCCGATCGCCGGGGCGGCGCGCGTCATGACCGACGCCGTGTCGCTGAAGTCCCCCGCCTCCTCGTCCGACTCGTCGTCGCTGTCCGCGTCGTCAATGCGCAGCGGCGGAAACTTGCGCTCCGCGGGTGCCACAGGGAGGGCCTGATACATCTGCACGGGATCAGGCACGCCCCGAAGACCTCTCCCAAGTTCAGCCACCTGCGAAAGGTCCCCCACAGTCGATGCCCACACAATGTGCGTGTGCCAAAGTGTTCCCCCGCCCTGTGCCACGTCCGAGTGGGTCCAAGCCTCTTGGGGCGGCTCAGGGCTTTGGGTTGGAATTCCTGGAGCCCTGCTACGCGACAGAGGGAGGCTGCAGAATGCCAACTAACTTAGGGTTCGGGTTGCGGGTGTCTGGGGAGTTCGGGCGGGTTACGGAGAGCACAGGGGCAGGGGCAGGGGCAGGGGCACGGGCTGGGGCTGGGGCTGGCGCAGGGGCAGGGGCAGGGGCAGGGGTGAGTGGGGGGGATGATCATGAGTACCCCTGGCATTTTGCGTGGCTTTGCAACATACAGATCCATGGGCTCTGCAACAGGACATGCAACAGGCTGGCCCCCCAGCGCCTCCCCAGTGACCCCCCGTACTGCAAAAAAAAAAAATTGGAGGGGAAATTTTCGGAACCAATTTGAAAAAACGAAGGTTTCCCCCATGAACCTGTCCACAGCTGAAGGTTTCATCCCCCAGTTCGGCCCACAGCGTGCTGCAGCCCTGTACCCACCCATGCAGCCTTTAGTGGCATCCTCCTGCATCCTCCACCCATCCTTGGGACATGCAAAAGGGGTGTTTGCGACGGTCAGACACAATTGGTAGCCTAGACCTTCGACGAAAGAGCCCAACTCCAAGTGACATAGCTGGAGTAGTCTGTGGCCTACAGTCCATTGCTGAAAGGTGGGGGCGGGTTCGTTTGGGGCCCTGGCTGACCCCCAGCGGACCCATCCACCCACTGACCCACCCACACCTGAAACCTCTTCCTCAGGGAAAAACTGAAGTTTGCAAAAGGGGCCGGAAAGAGGAGGCCGGGTTTCGGTACACAAACTTTTTTTTGGACGCCTGCCCTCCGCCCCCCTCAGGGTTGCCACTCAGCAATGGCCTGGTAGCCTACTGCACCATCAGTCTGCAGGTGTCAACAGGTGAATAGCCGCAGAGGAGGGGGGCAAGCTCTTCCCCAGCTCTAGCCGTTCCCGTTCGACTTTGTCTATGATGCCTTGTACTGAGATATGTGTTCGTCTTTCTGTTCTGCGTATTATGACATAAAGGCTTTCGTAGTTGCTCTTGTTGATCCAAAAGGGGCCCTGACTGTCGCATTTCGCTGGGGCATCCACAACTATGGTGGTCTTGGATGGTTTTGGCCATTCGCAATGCGTTGCAGCGGGGGATGATACATGCAGTTGCCATCAGTGGCCCCGAAGTATCGGCCCAAGAAGGCGCTGGGCCGGGGAGGCTGCAGCATTTCTGATGCAGAGATGTCCGAGGGGCCAGCTTCTGTTGTCGCTGTTGGGGAGGGGACGCCCCTGACAGAACTGTCTGGCTACTGACGACCCTCTTCTCTGTTTTACAGAGGGGGGGGGGGGGGTTCTAGGGGGACAATTCTGCCGGGGATGACTTTGCCGCGGGAAAATTTCGCCACCCTTGAAGTTCAAAGTGCCGGAAGCCCAAATGACTGCAATACAACATGCAAAACATGCACAAGAAAGCATCAAACAGGCTTCCCTACGGGGTAATCCACAAAGACGTCTGGAAAAGCCAGTCTATATATAGCTTTCCGGTCAGCTCAGACGGCATCAGGCAGGCACAAGGACATTGTGGTGGAATGTCCGGAAGAATGGCCTCGTTTTACAGATCCATCCACCAAGAGGTTCTAAAACCGCTTTACTGGGAGGCAAATAGCCGTTGGCCATTGTGCCGGGGGTTATTTGACAGAGAAGCCCTATGAGAGGCAGTCCTTCTGTGTCATGGGGGGAGGGATGGGACCACCTGAGTCCAAAATTAGCGTTATCCGTGCACGCTCAACAGTTTGCTCATTTGGGGTATTAGGGTACGGCTTAGAAAAAGCGACATTGAGTGAAACAGAGTGCCCAGCATAACAACTCCTTCCCTGTCCTTGCCACCGGTGGTTGGGCGACACAATTCAGAAGGACTTCCACGACGTTCTCAAAGTCCAGAAGCCCACGCGTGATGGCCACACACTCGTCTAGTGACGCACCTGAGGTGGTCAGCCCCGTGCTGTCCTGTCGCTAAAGAGAAGGGAGTGCATCAGAGGGGACCAAGCCCGTGCTACTGTACACAGGGTGCCTCAGGGTGGATCAGACCCGTGCTGCCCTCCCACCACTTCATTCCCTTGCTGTGCAAGGCCTGGGACGCAGCAGAGATGGTCAGTCCCGTGCCGTCCCAGATGACCTGGCTGCTGTTCAAGATGTGCTGTGTTGATCAGGGCATCAGGGTGGATCAGGCCCGTGCTGCTGCCTGGGGCTTGGTTCTTGATGAACAGCTTCTGGGAGCCCCGAATGGATGCACCGGGGGGTGGTCAGCCCTGTGTTATTCCAAGTGTCTGCAGGAGGGCATACCTCCTTCCTGAGACCCCCCTTACAGACGGTCCCACTGTCTGTAGCCCACCCTGGCGGGGAGGAGGGAGGGCCGATGGGACAAGGGCAAGACAGAGGATACGGCACAACAGCAGTTCGCGCACGGACGACGTACGTGGCCGCAGAGCCGACGGCCGCAAACACTGCGGTCCGCATCTCCTCCGACATCCCGATCTGCCCCCCGTGGCACACGCTCTCAATACGCGCCGCGGTGTTGATCGGAGGGCCGTAGTAGTCGTAGCCCTTCGTGATCGGGTCGTACTTGATGTCGCAAATCCCATAGTGCAGGCCGCAGCGGACCCTGACGCCGTTCCATAGGGCAGTGTCGGTGTTGTTGTCCATCACCTGCACCTCGCCTTTGGTGGTGTCCTCATGGCCCTCCAGCTCTGCCTCGCGGTAGATTATGTCGAACTTCTGCGTGCCCCAGTTCAACTCATGGAATCGGTTCTGCAACTCCAGGGCCAGCCTGAGGGGGTGAGGCACGGGACGAGAGGCTGTGGATGAGCGAAAATGGGACTGGTGTGGGGGGGGGGGGGGGGGCAACGAGCCCCATTTCCTGACCCCACCTCTGGAGCGGGGCTGTTGGGCAGCCACCAAAACAATGGCGCGGAGGGCTATTCCATAAACTGCCCCCCCCCATCACCACCACACACACACACACACACACACACACACACTTTGTGAGGGAAACCGAGGACCACCAACCAATAAACCCAGTGTGGACGATACGCGGCACAGCGGGGCAGGTCAACAACCACTGGTCTCCAAACACCTCATCAGGCCATGCAAAACAATGAAAATGCCATGAGGCTAGGCGCCTTTCTGTAGCAGAGTAACAAGGGACGGCAGTGTTCGCCTATCATCTTAGGAGAGTCATCGCGGCACTGTAGATCCACATACACACACACACACACACACACACACTGAATGAACCCTGCATTCATCTGGAAATGTACACCCCCCCAAGGTTATCAGTCCAGTCCGCTAAGGCAAAGTGGAGAGAGGGAAGGGTTTCTGGAATTACGACAACAATAACAATACGATTTCTTCTGAACTGCCTGATTCTGAAACGCCTCAATTGAACAGAAAATTGGAAATTGGGCCAATCGGAAATACTGAAGCACAAATGACCATTTTGATGGTATGTACATTGATGTTGATTTGTAATTCTGTTTGTGGTGGTGCATCATTGGGTTGCCCTGCTTCTGCTAATCTAGGCATTGGTAACCTCACCCCTAATATCCCACCCCATGTCCCATCAGATACATGACACCAGATACAAGAGAAGGACCACGCTGCTGGGGTAGAGGTGCACAGAATAGCCGCACCATCTGAGCTGGTTTTGGGCAGAGGACATGGATAAGGGCAGCTGTGCAAACATATGCCTGACATGGACTGATAGAAAACTTGATATCAGCCAAAAGCTGGCTGCCCAACGGTGGCGGAAAAGCAGACAAGGCCGCCAAACGACGGCAACGATGACAACGAACACACCAACAACCACATGCCCAGCCCCCCCAGCCCCCTTTGCTGACACACTCAATCCTCCTCTGTCCCTCCAGCTGCACACCCTCTACTCCATCCCCCCCCACCACCCCCTCTGTCCCTCCAGCTGCACACCTTGTACTGGGTCCCCACCACACCACCCCCTTGACACACATCTGACCCCCCAACACCATCATCATGCACACCCAACAGATAAACAAACGGGCACACCAATGCCTACATTCCGCAAAGAATGGGTGTGCACACGCACTGCCTGGCCTAGCGCATCGGCCAGGGGGTGTCCGGTGAAGGTTGGATTCACATCGAGCCCCCTGGCCGATGCGCCAAGCCAGGCAGGGTGGGCGCACCTCTCTGGAGGGGCTGCGCACCCGTTGCCTGGCTTGGTGCATCGGACTGGAGGTGACGGGGTGGGTCAGGGCCCCACCTTCAGAAACATAGCCACCAGCGCCTGGGCAGCCCCATGCACTCCATCGCGCGCATTTGTGTGCCCCCCGCCCCCCCGGGAGGGCCCGGAGGCACCCCGACCCAGCACTCCAGTGACCGGCCCAGCGTAGGACGTCCTAGTCCTGCTGCGGGGCACTGGGCACGCCACTGTGGCTCTTGTACAGAGCGCGGGACGCAGGACCCGGGGGCAGGGCTTCTTTTGGAGGGGGGCAACCCTCCCAAACCCCCCAGTGGTGCTGAGTTTTTAGAGGCGCTGCAGGCGCGGAAGAAAATTTTTGACCTCAACTAACTGGCGCCGAAGGTGCCAGAGAAAATTTTTTGATTGGCCGAAGGTCCGGAGAAAATTGTGGCCAAATCGTTTCAGTGGGGGGGGGGGGGAGGGTTCCAGGGGGGGGCTGGGGGGGAGGGGAACCCCCACCCAGCCCCAAGTGGTGCTGCGTTGTGAAAAGGAGCCTGCCCGGGGGTGCCCCACAGCAGGTCCCCACCGCATGGTCCCCGCAAGCAGAAGGTGGCGTCGGAAGGGCAGGCAACAGGATGGTCCTCCCTGAAGAGGTCCGCGTCTCGGAACTCGGATACCGTACTCAAAACCCCCTTCTCGGGAAAGTTACAACAACGGGGTTGGGGCGGGGGGGTTGACGGCGTCTTACGCTGCACGGGGGAGCCCCCCACTACAGGGGGGGGGGGGGGGATTTCGGGTGTGCAGAATTTCGGTAGCCCCAAATTTTGGGAAACAGTGGATGCCAAATCAGCAGTCACTAGAGAAAAGGGCAACATTTCGTGTGGGTTTGCTTACACGTGTCACAAACCGATCCATGGGCCTGCAATGCGACGACACATTGTGCACGCACCACAATCCTGCGAATACGAGCAACCGAGGAACCCCCACCCCTTTGGGTGCTCCTTTCCCTTCGCTCCAACGGCACGTGCAGGCACACGGGTATCCCGCGCCTGAATGCGGGGTCAGGGGACCGCCCT
Organism: Eutreptiella sp. 'Long Island Sound 2002'; assembly: GCA_964036045.1. Classification (NCBI taxonomy): domain Eukaryota; phylum Euglenozoa; class Euglenophyceae; order Eutreptiales; family Eutreptiaceae; genus Eutreptiella; species Eutreptiella sp. 'Long Island Sound 2002'. Next base: position 20,819,271 of record OZ038385.1, read on the forward strand.
CCATCCCGCCTGCCTCCGGGCCAGCAAAGGTGGCCCCAGGGATGCATTGGAAGGGGGGGAGGCCACCCCCCACACACCCCTTCCAGGGCACCCAGAAGGGATGGATGCGTATCAATATGAGCAACGTGCCTGGGAAGGGGTGTTCCTGCGTGTGCGATGATGAGCACAAGCGACACGCTACGATGATGCATCACGGATGGCCCATCGGGGGCCAGTGACCAGTGTGGGCATCAATGATTGCTGCAGTTAGCTGCTGGGGCGTCCAGAGCCTCAGACATCTCCTTAAATCACAAGACCCTGTGCCCAGCCACTGTCTCCCTGACGGCAAGTGCCAGCTTCAATGGCATATGCAACCGACAGTCACCGCCCCCAACCGCTTTCGCAACTCCAACCGCCGATCTAACCGCCCCCAGGGCCACCTCTGAGGTCTCTTCCCTTCTCATGCATCCCTGGGTTGCCCCAGCCACAGTAGCCCCTGGACCACCGCAGCGGGCTGCATCCCATCAAACCAACCCAGACCCCCCTTGCCGGTGGCGGGCCTGAAGAGGCTGTCCCCTGAGTAAGTCAAGGACAGGGCAGCGGAGGGCGGCGCTGATGCCCCCCGACCCAACGCAGGTCGGAGCCCCGAAGGCCCTGTGGTATGTGTGTCGATGGGGTGTGTGCCATAAAGGCTATGGGGGTAATGTCTATTGGGGGGCGGCGGCACGCCAAACAGCCCCCCGTTCCCAGTGAGTGGCAGCCACCCCCTTTGTCACGAGGTGGGCTATGCTTCACACGGATTGCCCACTACCGCACCAGCGCGTCGTTTGCCCCAGGGATTCACGGCACGGGACACCTCAGCAGCTTCTCCGGCGACTGCGACACAACCATAAACGAATCCCCAATCGTCTTGACCTCGTAGCACTTGTACTTCTTGATGAGCTGCCGGATCTCGCGGTGATGCATGTCCAGCGCCTCGCCCATCTCCTGCGGGACGGTGGCCCACAGGGTGGTGCTGCTCTGGATGTCCGTGAACAGGACCGCCACCTTGGCGCTGGGGTCTTTGGGGGCGTTGGAGTTGTCACGGGCCCCCGCCTTCCGCATCCGCCACAGCGCGTAGGCACCGGCGAGCAACAGGACAACGCAGGTCGTGGGCAGCGCGACGAGCAGCGCCACTGGGGTAGTGCTGCGGGGCAGGACCGTGCGGGCCGCGCCGATGGCACACTGGAAGTCGAGAATCTTGATGTGGGCAATGATGTTCCAGGTCCCGGCAGGCAGTGCCAGTTCATGCTCGAATCCTCCCTACGCAGCGGGGGGAGATGGGACAGAAGAGCAGGCTGCTTGGGACCCAAATCTTAGATTCAGCCACGTTCGGATGTTGCATCTGACAAAGGGCTGACTGTAACCTGCAGCATATTTCTAGGGTCTTACAACAGTTGTGCTGTCGCGATATTACAAAGCTAACCCCTCAGAGGGGCCATCACCATCAGGACCACCAAAAACCACTTTTTGGCCAAATTTCTTAAGGCAAATAGTGGCACTGGGGCCATTTTTATGGTATCCTGGTTCACTATGCCGCTGTTGTTTTGGGACTCGAAACCTTTTCTGGTTGACCTAAGGGGATCAGTTGTGCAAGCGCTGCGCCTCCCCCATTTTTGGAAGGGCCCCAAAAAGGTGTTTTCGGCATCCCCCCACTCCGGTGTGTCGTTTTGTCCAACGCACCCGTGGCACGAGGCGGGAACGTGGGCCACATCAGGAGCATACGGGGCCACATAGCTGGGCACAGGCGGCGCACAGGGGGGCAGGCATCGGGCACACAGGGGCCACAATGGGTCAGGTTTGCTTCACCGCAATTAGCTCCACACACAGAGGGGGGGGGGGGGCAGAGGGATACACCTACCGTGTGCCCTGCGTCGCCCCCCCCCAGCGTACACCCTGCGTAGTGTACAGGGGGTACACAATGAGGGCGAGAACTAATTAAGGTGAGCTAAGCGAAGGTGTAGGTGGAACCTTGGTTAGACTTTGACACAGCCATCTACCAACAGCTGCTGGATTGCAACCACGCAAGGGGTACGCAAGGGGGGGGGGGATTACAAGGCGTGCACATGAGGTATGCAGAGCCGCACAAGAGGCACACCCAGGGGCCCCACTTGGCAGCAGTATGCGTGACCAAAGTCCCGCCGTCAGTGTCGTTGGCTGGCTTGATCCAGGGCTCACATGAGGCTGGGGTTCTGCACGAATGCATGTTTGCATGGAAGATGCAGCAGGTGCAGCAGGTGCAGGTGCCATGGCAGCCCCGACGAGCGAGGGTTCGCTTGGACATGGTTGATTGCAAAGGGCCCGGAATTTGGTCTTGTTGATCTTGTGTACTTCGGGGTCGAGATTGCTCCAGAAGAGCTCTTCATCAGGGATACTAACTTCAAACGTTGTGGACACACGGTCCCCTTCCTCCATGCGCTCAACGATGGGCTTCCCCCACTTCATGAGGAGCCCCACCGGCGTTGTGATGGTTTGAGGTTCTGGTGTGCCTTTCAGGGTGTAACAATGGACAGAACCCTCATCTCCTAAGACCCAGTGGTCGGCCCTCATAGGGTGTGTTGCCAATAAGAGGCAGACTAGGGGCAGCAGCATCGTGGACATTGGAGACTGTGCAAAACAATGGATGTGCAACTTTGGACTGCCATAAGAAAACCAGATTGTGTGTGAGACTTGGGGAGGCGTGTAAGGACATCAGCAGATGGGCGAGGACACAGGCACCTGCCGACTGCAGCGTGACTCGGGTGGGTTTCGATCGGGTCTTGGGCGGTTTTTTGGGCGGTTTCAAGTGGGTTTTGGGCGGGTGTCGAGCAGGTCTTGGGCGGGTGTTGGGCGGGTTGCGGGCATGTCTTGGGCACAATTCTTGATTGTGTATCACGCGGGTCTAGGCCGGGTTTTAGGTTTTAGGCGGGTTTCAAACAGGTTTCGGGCGGGTTAGGCAGGTCTTCTACGGGTGTTCTTATGTCTGACCGTACTTTTTGGGTATAACCACCCAAAAATTCATCAAAAATCACTTAGGAGGCATGCTAATAACCCAGTTTATGGCATTTTCACCTTGTGTGACCCGTGACCCTTCCGGTGCCACAAGTTGGGGGGCAGGGGTGGTCAACAAAACAGATGGGCCCACAATACCATGATTTGTGCATGTCAGAATCTTCTCATGGGGAATCCTTTGGAACCTTGTCTCTACACGACCATGTACACAATGCGAAAGCAAGGCGAGCATGGGTTCAACGGTTAAAGGAGGAACAGATATGTGTTGTGCATCACCTCCGAACACACGTAGGAAGAGCTAGTCAAATGTCAACGTGATTGCGGCGCCGTTGCCCCTGGGAATGAGGGCGAGGTTGCTAGCGCGGGCACAAAGCACAAATAGCACTACTCACTCATGCATCATAGATTAAGAAACGACATGTGAATCGCAATATCAAGTAAGTATCAATGCCAAGGCACTCATTAAAGATAAATGAAGCAATCTCTGTCGATATGCACGGCTCATGCACTGTACACGTGTAATCAGTCCACGTCTTTCGTACTACTCATTTCCCCCACTATCTCTATGTAACCAAACACACAGGCGTTGTTTGAAGCGTCGCAAAGGGGTCCGCTGGTTTTGCGTTTTGGCAACCAGTTGGCCAACATGTGGTGGGAAGCGTCCCACAATAGCACTGATTAGAATGCCCGCACGGCGGAGTGATGTACCAAGCGGGATGCGCGTCAACCCTACTTTGCGAGCAAGTCGGGGACCGGGGGAGAAAGCCAGGAGTTTACCAGTCTTGCAAAGGTTTTCATCCACTTTAGACCAAAGGACCTTGGACAACGTGCTTTTCCGTTCTTCGGCTAAAGTATCCCACTCGCTCCAAAATGCATCAAGCATTCTGTTGCGCTCAGTCACACTTGAGCATTTAGCAAAACATAGGGACCATGTACTTTGAAAAAAAAATGGCCACACACCCCAATGTGTGCCAAATCCCAAGAATATTGCGGATTCAATTGTGGATTGACCATGTACAGCGCTCCCAAAAAGTGGCACATTCTTGGATACTGATATGGATGTATATTGAGAGACGCGCGTTGGGTATACGCGCTGCTTGCCCAACGCATGTGTAGTACCCACACGGCAAAATCCTCAATTTTTTAGTTGTGACATGTTACATGTGCCCACCACGAGTGCAAAACAAGCGCACCAAGGATCCAAAAGTAATTGTTGCATCACAAATGACCCCACCATTTTGCAACCAACTTTTACATGATTTTCATTGGTTGATTTAGATGGTACAAAAGTACCCTTTCCGAACAAGAGCACCTCAACACATACCCAACGCTAGGGAATGACCCTTCGAAGAATGCAAATTATGTTCAATTCGTTATGTTCACTTTGCAACTGACGAAGGCACAAAGCAAAGACGGCGTTTTCAAACGGCCATTACCTGAGAGTTCATGAAGTAGGTGAGCAAATTGTTCTTGCATAGCAATGTGTAACTTGCCTACTACCCTACACATGTACACAGCTGTGGTTTCTGTTGTCTTGCCATTTTCTTGTACCCTTCTGACATGGTATGTTCTGCGCACAATGCAATGTTGACCTGGATCTCCCCTCTAAGATGAGCCTTGTAATACGCAAAGGGCAAATCAACGAATGGTAAGCACTAATCAGAGAAGATGCATTTAGACTGTAAATGTAAATTGTACTAAACCGTCTTGGATATTCTACCGTCTCTGCTTCAACGGAGGCTCAATTTACCACGACTCAATCGCAATGCAGGCAAGAGACATGCAAGAGAGCCAAGTGGCCTGAGCGAAAGCTTTCTGCATAGATGCAGATGGTTCACAGAGTGATGCATGCTGCGTGCAGTACAACATCACCCCATTAACCCTATGAATGATCCAAAATCGTAAAGTCATATGACTCTTGGCTACCAGAAGAATTTCAGGGCCAAGGCACACAGGGTGCGGCTGGGGAAAGGGAGGGCAAGTCTAGGGAGTGGGGCGGAGGCAGGGCGTGGCATGGTGCAGGACATGGTCTGGATGGTGGCCTCGTGTGTGGTGCAGGGTGGGCTGTGTGTACGGTGTGTATTTTGGGCGTTTCGGGCGCATGTGTCCGGTGGATGCTCTGGCCCTAGTTCCAGTGGCGGTGCTGTGGGCGGTCCTGAGCGTGTATGGGGCAGGTTACAGTCCTGAGGCACGAAGTACAGGCTGTTCCACCCCCCATTTGGACAGGTGTTGTGCAAGCTGTGGTTTCCATCAAGAGTGGGCATATCCTTTGCGGATCATTTCCCTTTGCACCACCTCGATGTTATGCTGTAGATCGGAAGGCGTGACCCTGAAATACGTGGCCCATTTAGCCTGGGATGGGACAAGTGAGCGTAGTGTACGCAAGGCCTTGGCACAGTGGCGGTCTAGATAACGATATAACCTCTGTAGTCGTTCATATATATTCGACTTTTGTCAGGGAGATTTACTGTACCCCCTGTGGTCGGTGCAGGCGCATGTGGCACTGGAGGGAGCCCCAATCATCACCCTCCCCTTCAACCTGGAGATCGAGGTTATACATGCGTAAACATCGAGAGTGTCTCTTCGCCTATTCATTGCCGTTTACATGTGTAGCACGATTGGCATGTCGCGGCAAAACGCAAACCAATGCATTACCTCTACATTCCCAAATACTTGGCATTATTGGACGAGTTGCTAGTCGACTTCTCCCAATTGGGCTCCAACCAAGCCAAAAACCAAGCCCCTCCCACACGCCCACCCAGCGAAACCTTGACTCCCAATCGCACGCCCACGTGCGTCGTTGACAGGCGGTGGGGCAACGGAGCCGCGAGGGACTTGTTTGTTGCGCGTGGACGCGTGTGCACGCCCGTGTGTGAGTGACAACATCCTTGTTTCTCATGGGTCCGTCCACCAATGCCTCCCACCCTTGCGCTCGGGCAATCGTGCTTTGCTACAACGGTTCTCTGCGCCTCACGAATACTGTGGTACCACAGTAGGATGTCTTTGAGCTCAGCAGTCGGTAAAGTGATGTGCAGCGAACAAGGTTATCAATGGGTGGTAGTGATGTAACAATCCAATTTAGGCAGTTTCAGCGTGTTTTTCGTTTGTTTTTCCCCATTTTGCTTTTCCCCCGTCCCGGTTCGCATTTCGCGAAATCCCAAAGTCAGGTCCTTGTTTACACATCTGGTGGGAACACCGGGGAAAATGGAAGACATCGAAACATTGATTGAAGCTCCTGTGAAAGATAAGGACAAGGATCGGGAAAAAAATCGAGATCGTGAAAGAGACAGGGACAAAGACAGGGACAGAGACAGGGACAAGGACAGGGATAGGGACAGGGACAGGGACAGGGACAGGGACAAAGACAGGGACAGGAGAGATCGAGATAGAGATCGTGATCGTGATCGTAACCGTGATCGAGATCGTGATCGGGACCGCGGACGTGATAGGGATCGCGATCGGGATCGTGATAGAGATCGGGATCGGGATCGTCGGCGAGATTCTCGGGATCGTGATCGGAAAAGGTGCGTTGTCTGGTGTGCTGTGTTGCACGGTGGTGTTCATGCGTGACTGACGTCTTCCAACTTCGCCAGGAAGCGATCACGTGAACGAGATCGACGGTCACGTGATCGTGATGAGAGGAGGAGACGCGAGGAAAGAGAAAGAGAGAGGGAGAGAGAAAAAAAAGAACGTGAGGAGCGCGAAAGAGTTCGACAAATGGAGGAAGAAAAGCGCAGACAAGAAGAAGAACTGCGGTTCGCTGAGGAAGAGGCTGAGCTTTGTGAAAGAGATAAGCGAACAGTTTTCGTATATCACCTGCATCCACGAGTGGATTCCAAGGTCTTAAGCGACTTTTTCTCGAAGGCCGGCAAGGTGCGAGATGTGAGACTGATTACGGACAAGAAAACCGGCAAGTCAAAAGGGTATGCCTTTGACATCTCGCGGGTGCTGGTATTTGTGCGGAACACCCTCAAGGCTGAGGTCAGGGTGTGTGCTCTTTTCTACCCCCACTAAGGCTCGCACAAGGTACGCTGATATTTCCAAGACTTGTCTCCTCGGCGAGGTGATATCGAGGCGATATCGTTGGCAGATGCGTAAGGGGCTGCCAGACGAAGTGGAAGTGTCGTGGTTGTTTCGGCTGTGTCTGCCTGTTATGATTTTCAAGCTTTAATCGAAACACCGACGGATGGCTTAGTGTTTTCTTTCTGCGGACTGCAAATTTTCTCCTCCAAAAACGACATACAAGCAGGGGGGGCGGGTTTTTAAATATTGCTTGAGTTGAGTGTCACAAGGTGCGTAATAGCATTTACCCTACTTTGGACACGTGCGTTGACAGCAGGAAACGCTGTAAATTGCTTCAAGTGTGTGTTGTGCTGCTCACGTGCTGATATTTGCATAACTGTGACATCATCCACTTTAGGCACGATGCTGGCTTCCTGATGTTATGCTGGTGACGCCACCGTTGAGACACTCCACAGAAAAGTGTCTGATGCACTACCCCGGGTTTGATCGATTATCACGACCATCTGTCACCCAAAGCGCACAACGCAGTAGTAGACAAATTTTCAGGCGCATTGACAAGGATATGTTCTTGTGTCGACGTGCATGACACCATGAAAACTCGCCGAGAAGTTCACGTTTTGTGCCCTTGTGCAAGGTTGTTGTATTGCAGTGCTTGAGGGCAGGGGCAGAAATCCAAGGTAAACCAACAATAGCCCACCAGCTCGTCTAGACTATGCACCCCGATGTTCCACCGCACCACCCAGTGTGGCGCCAACAAACCATATTTTCTACCTCAGGGTTCCTCCTCTTGAACGTAAACATGCGCATTGCTCAGTGTTCTCTACCTGTGCATTTTTCTTCAAGGATCTTGGTTGGGAAGTTATTTTTCCCTCCTGCTCAGGTCGGCAGGCTTGTGTTCCCTGTCTCTTTCGTAAGGGCTGGTGCACTAAACGCTGGCCGATGGTGGGACACGTGTGTCGTTATGGAGGTATCGGCTGACTCTTCCTTAACTAAGGTGCTTCTCGCCATTGGACACAAGAGCCAATCTTGCACGAAAACCTTCGGAACAACAATGCTCCTAGGGTGCAGCGCTGTCAAGCCCTTTTGCATTTTCCGTGGCCGAACTATGCTGGAGCTGCCCGAGGTATCTCTTGACGGGTTGTCAACTTCATCGACGAGAACCAGGATTTGACCTCAAATGGGTTCTGTACATTTTCCAATATTTTTTTCGCTCAGACCTTTCATATGGTTCGGCAGCCAGGTGCCTCATAAAAGAGTTGCATACGAAGATGGATACATCAACATAGCTTTCCTAAGCCTTGTGAATCGCAGACTACGAATTCAAACTGGATAGTCCAGTGGTTTTCACCCGCCCTATGTTGGTTGCCTGTGTCTTTGCCAGTGGTCTCCCAGTCTCCTGGCGTTCACGTATCTGGTCTACGTTCAAAAACATCTTCGGGAAGGAAGGTGGGAGGAAATTTTCCAGGAACACATAAATTGTCGCCCTGGCACACGGTACAAAAGCGATTTCCAAATAATGCAACAAATGGGTCATGGGAGGTCCCTCGTTGGAATGTGGCAAATTCTCGGTTTCACGAGCCATCGATGCTATTGTGTTCGCCGCAAACGGTTTTTCACATCCTGCCCCCACAATACTCGCACGTCTCGACATACCGTTGGCAGACGTTTGGTTTCGTGCTTCCAACTGCAAATGAAGATCACAAGTAAGATTCTTTTGCTTTTTCTTCTTGTCCTTCGAATTACCCCCCGAATTCGGTCCTTTTTGCGGTGTGTGATCCGTCCTGACAGATGTTGCCATCAATAGTTTTGCGTCTGGAGATAGCACCAGTTTGCCCGTGCACTGCCCTTGTCGTAAACTTGGCATTGCAATTTTCCGACAATCTGCCCCATCCTGTCATATTGCTTCAAACCCACGCAAATTCGTTGAGACATTTGCTGTTAACCCTCCCAATCCTTACTAGGCCCTCGGGGTTCCACTTCACAGCCAAGGCTGAGAGGTTCACCCAAAAAGGTGTGTGTCGCGCGAGAGATTTGGCGATGTTCGATTGCTGTCCCGATTATTGCGTTCCTCTGCTCTCTTCCAGGTTTGGCTACATTGAATTTTATGATCCAAGTGCAGTGGTTGGTGCTCTTGCAATGCAGGGATATGAGCTCATGGGGCATGCTGTAATGGTGAAGGTGTCCGAAGCCGAGAAGAACGTGGTGAATACCACGGTCACCAATCCGTATGTGACACGAGTGCGGGGGAATGTGGGGGTGCATGATTCATGTGCGAGGAGGCTTTCATCCCCTCTAACTCTGAGCCATGAAGAAGAAGATGCGTTTGAGGAGGTTTCAGGCTTCATTGCTGGCTGCCCAATCTTAAACACCTCCCAAGACGTCAATCCGCTGCGCACCCCAAACCTCTTGTCTGTCTCTTCTTTGCAGCTCGGGTACTACGCAAGGCCAAGGCTCCACACGACTATATATTGGCAATCTCAACCCCAAGATCACGGAGGGCGATCTGAAGATGGTCTTCAGCGAATTGGGAGACGTGGAGAAGATTGAACTTGCCAAGGACCCCGTCACTGGGGCTGGGCGGGGTTACGCTTATTTGAAGTGTGTGTTGTTGACCTGTCGCAAAAGAGATATCGATTTCGGGTTTTGCTGCTCGTGTACTGCACAGAATCGGTGAGTGTGCATTGCAAATATTTGCGCATAGGTGGGAATCCCATTGCCACTTGCATGATTCCACACCGTTGTGGACCAGATCTTCCGTCTCAGCCCCGTCGAAAATTTGCTGCACCCTTGCTGCTCTCCAGGTACAAGCTTGCAGAAGACGCGAAGAAGGCATTGGTCCAGTTGAATGGTGTAGAGTTGGCAAGTCAGAAGGTATGGATTGCGTGGTGGTTATGATTGATTGCATCAACAGAAACGCGGCTTTTTGCCTCACAGATGCAGCGCTCCGAGTGCGCAGCGTTTTCTGAGTGCGCAGCGTTTTCTGACTGCGCAGCGTTTTCCTTGTTATTAAAGTGCTGAAGTGAAGTTATTGGCATCTTCCTAACCCTCTTGTGACAGATCAAAGTGGGGCTGGTGAACGAGAACGATGACCCAACTGACAAATTGGAGGACACTTCTCTCAATGCCCAGAGCCGGGCGATCTTAATGCAAAAGTTGCAAGGCGGACCCGCGGCAGGTCGTTCATGGTGGTGGGGATGTGAAAGGGATAGACGTGATTCCCAGGATTCAAGTGACAGGGCATGGCTGCACCACGTAGGATGCACAGTGCTCGGGGTATGGGGCACGAGGGGAACGGGTGAAGCTTTACTCCAGGGTTCTATATTTTTCATCTGCGTTCTCCACACATCTTTCACACCACCACACGTTACAGATGGCATTCATGCAAATTGACATGACAGGAAAATGGCCGTTGTTACTGATAGGCTGATGGAGTATCAATTCTGGCGTTCTTTTTTGTGGGTTGCATCAATGTAGCATGTGATAGGTTTTGCAAAGTCAGGACGAGTGGTTTGGTTGTATGCAGTCAAATATCTGCAAGTAGACTATTGACACCGTGCTTCGTTCCTCTGTGGGCTCTCTGGAGCGCAGAAGTTGGTGTGGCTGAAGCTGTCCAATTCCATGGTTCTCCGTCTCTGAGGAGCATCAGACACAAGAGGGATGTAGGGAGTAAGAGTGAGGCAATGTGGGATAGAGGGTTAAGTTTGGAGAAAGTGGTATCCCCCAAGCTGGTGTAACCAGCAAGATTTACTAACGCCCTCCAGCCAGCAGCAAGCCAGGTGGTGCGAAATGGCCCAAAATCCTTCCTCTGCACTGCTGCCTGAGAGTCTACCCAAATTTTGGTGGATGACACGTAAGAGTATGAAGTTGGTTCACACAAAGTTTGAAAAAGAAAAAACTCAGCAATCACAGCCAGCTGCAGGGGAGCAACCAGGTTTGGCAAGCAGCAGCAAGCATGCGCAAAAATGGGCAAAAATCAGAACTCCGTGCTTGGGATTCAGCTGAAAATTTGGTGGATGATAGCTTTGGATGTGAAGTACCATCACACCAATGTTGAGCAAGAAACTCCACGGTGGTGGCTGGGAACGGCTGTCGCAAGTGGCGGACCCAGGTTTCCAAATTTGTCAAAAATGGCCAAAAAAAAATGTCATTTTGGGGGTGGTTTCCGTGCCTGGGATGTGCATGGAGGGGGCTATTTGCATTGGAACGAACCTGGATGATGGACAAACACCTTGGGGCACCGTGTATTAGCTTTAGCACCTGATTCGTAGCCTCAAGAACTCGTTTGGGGAGTCAAAATTGGCCAAAATCAGCCTCCACAAGGAGTGTTTTTGCTTTTGTTTGCTTTTTACCCCTCCCAAGATGAAGTGGCCAGTGGCAGTTTGAGCTTTGGTATTGGAAGGGTGGCGAAATTTTCTGCACCCAAAATTTGCCCTGGCGAAATAATCCCTGTAAAAACAATTCCCCCCCCCTGTATGGGTCCCATGGTGTGGTGGTGGGTTCCCAAAAAAGTTGGAACACTGGCCATTTTCTTATCATGGAAAACACTGTTCCTCGTGTCTTCGTATTTTGACCTGGATGCCACTTTTGGTGACCTGTTCTTTGGCTCACAAAGGCGCTTACAATGAGCCAGGGATCCATCTATCTCTGAAGGTGCCTCATTTCGGAGGGCCCAGTTGTTCAGGTGACTTGTATCTGACCAGCTGGTGGAAAATGTTTTGCCTTGGGCAAGGCACTGCAAAGAGTCCCCTCTTCCGCCACCCTGGAAGCCTGGACCCTAGCCCAACCATGGATTTGTAAAGATCAGCCACAGTGCTTTGTCCCCAAACCCCAGATAAAAAGATAAAAACACTTTGTGTTTTTCACCACTGCAGGCCCCACATTCAAATCCCAATGTGACCCCTCCCCGACCCCGCAACCCGCCGTTTCCTGGTCACCAAAAAGGACGACAATAATGCGAAAGGGGATGAAAAACAGGCTTTACAACACAGGTTTTGTTGGTGACTTTGATGGCCAGATTATCAGACAATGCATTGTGGGAAATTTAATTTTTCACCACCCATGGCTGAATGGGGGTCCTTGGTTTCAATCCCAATGGCCCCCCAGCAGGCCTCAGGAAACCCTGTGGTATCCCCGGCTTGACAGGTTGGTTTGGTGATGGTGTGACAACACAACTGTCGTGGGATACAAAAAGACATGGTTTGCAGCCTCTAGCCCTGCCCAGGGCCATTTTGAAGCTCCATGTGTATGGTATTCATGCATTTTGGTGCTAAAAAACCCAATCAGTGCTTTGCTCAACAAGACTGTCAAGATTATCTGGAGGGGTGCTCTCCATGACATCCATGAGGGTCTGGCATGCCAGGGCTGTTTTGCATGGCTTGTACCCACACATCATCAAGCTGCCATGCTCCACTGCACAGCATGCACACTGCAATTTGTGGCGTTGTGCACTATGCACAGAGCCACACACCTTGCATCCTTTGTACAGCTCAACACTCACCGCTGCACAGTGCAGATGGTGCACATTCCAAGCTTTTGTGGGGACTCTTGTGGGGAGAAGAGCGTCAAAAAAAAAAAAAAAAAAAGCAGGTTCTCATCGCCCACATCATTTTTTTTTGCTCTTAAAGGCCCTGTTTGGACCCAAAATTTGGTCCAAATGCAATATGTTGATTTTTCAGCACATTTTGGGAGTGTGTAAAAATGCACACACATAGAATCACCATTCTTATCATTCCAGATGGTCCTGATCATTTTCAAGCCATTTGGGACCCAACCCCACATGACCCATGTAACCCCACCCTCACATGCAAAAACAAATGTGTGTGTTAAAAAGTGGATGTCTTGTGCAAATTGCAATACTCTTTACCATCCTCACCAATCACCAAGAGGGTCACCGAGCAGAGGCTATGCATGATGTTCCAGGCCGTCTGAAGTAGCACAGCGCAGGGGGTGGGGGAGTTGCCACTATGGACCATCCAATCCAATTGTGATAAATTGTGGAGATATGTCGGAGAAATGGCAGAAGGGGCAACCCTCCTCACACCCAAAGGAACAACAGCTCTGGACAGTTGGCCAACGTTGTTTTTTTTTTTTTTGCATTGCACAACTTGGTCCAAAGGCATTACAATTACACAAGGTGGTCCTCAATATCACCATCGAATTGAAGCATGAAACGAACGCGGGGGATGCCGTCATCCAATTTTTGCTGACGCGTAGGGCTGGTGCCACGTTGTGAGCAAAATTGTTCCTCGTCACCGAAATTGGCTGTCAAATCAAGAAGAACGCCCTCAAAAGCAACAGCAACTCTGAAAAAATGGCAGAAGATTGCAAAATTGTTGAAATTTGCAAAAACAAAATTACAGACCCCCCATCCCACGGCTCCCTTTTCCAGCTTGTTTTTCCCTTTTGTTTCATACATCGCAGGACTTCCAGCTCTCCCAGGCGCCCCAGCTGCTGCAGGGACTCTGCCCACTGCAATGCCCGGAGTTGCGAATGCAGCTTTGCAGGCTCTGATGGGACAGACGCCTGTGGCTGCACTGGCTGCACCGCCTGGCTCAGCAGCAGCAATGCCACCGTCTGTGAGTGCAGCGCTTGCGCCAACGACTGTCGCTTTCCCTGGGATCCCAGCAGCGCCGTCAGAGGATGAGACACCATCGCCTTGCTTGTTGCTGATGAACCTGTTTGATCCTGCAGAGGTGTGCTTGGCATGGCCTTGTAGCAGAGATTGGGGTTATAGACCAGTTTGGGGGACCAGTATGCGCAGCAACAAGCCCTCTTGTTTTTGCCCCAACGGTTGCGCATTAGCACCAAGTTGGTGCAGCAGTTCCTGATTTTGGCTCTGGACAGGGGAGGTGAGAAAAAGGTTTGCCGGGAGGGGGGGGTGGTCCAAGCCCCCCCCCCCCCCCCAAGGGCGGAAAAGGGGCTCCCGTGACAGAACTGATGTCAAAGCAAAATTTTTATTGAAATTTTCCGGACTTAACTCCCACCCATTACAGTCCCTACGCGGTATACAAGGGGCACGGGCCTCAGTGGTGACATGGCTGAGGATAATGATATCCTCATTTGTGACCACAATGAGACTGTTCACCAAAAAAATCACCAAATATCACCAAAAATGCTGTGTTCCACCAGTCTTGCGAGTTCTTGACTGTTCTTGGTTCTGTCCTGCATGTACCTCCGACAGGTCTGACATTGATTCTCGTGTGCAGGATGCACATTATGCTCCTTCAACCCTTGTAGCATCCTCTGCCCCTTCAGCATCCAGCTCCAGCTCCGCCTCCGACTCCGACTCCAACTCAGACTCTGATGATGAGTCTACTTCTGATTCTGCTTCCAAATCTGATGTTTGTGATTCATCGGACGGTGAATTGCAACTGCCAACAGGAGGCCAAGGTGGGCCGCTGCCTCATAAATTTTTGGGATGCAGCTGGAATTGACCGGACATAAATACCACCACTGTTGGCCGGGGGGGGGGGGGGGAAGGGAGTGATTTTTAACGTATGTCACGGGAGCCCAAGGGGGGGGGGGGGGGTTGGGAGTTGTTTGGAGGTCCCCGTCATGGGAGCCCTCTTGCTTGGGGTGGGGCATGGCTTGTTTTCAGCGGCTCGTCATGGGAGCCACCCGGGGGGGGGGGGGGGGGGGGCAGAAAATGGGCTTGAACGCCCCCCCCCCCCCCCGCCCCGCCCCGCAAACCCTTTTCCCCCCACCCCAGTGTACCCTGGACAGAGTGAAATTTTGATGCTGTTTGGGAAGGCATGAGCACCATGAGGGAGGACAAGCATGCTTCCGGTTGGCATGTTGCACCACTGGTTGGGTGGGTGGGTGGGTCGGTTCAACCCCTCCCGCCAGGGGTGGATATAATAGTGACGACATTACCGGGGTGGGGGTGGGGGGGGGGGGGGGCGTTGAGCCGGGAGGCAGTGATGACGGAATGACGATTACGATTTGCTCTTTTTCCAGCTCAGACAGCTCCAGCTCAGGCAGTGCAGACACAGATGATTGGGACCTGCAAGCCATTTTGGCAAAATGTGTCAAGAATGAACCGCACTCTGTGGACTGTCTTCTTGGGGTACATAAGTGTAGTGTTTTGTGACAAGTACAGCAGATTGGTGCAGTAGTACAGTGGTATATGTGCGTTCTTCGGTCCTGAGGGTCCTGGGTTCGATCCCAGTCGGCCCTAATGTCCTGGCGCTCTTTTCTGCCCATCAGTCCTGGTGTTAAACTGCTGGCAAAACTGCCGTTCGGTCCCACGGGTAAATCGTAATCGTAATCGTCATCGGGGGGGGGGGGGGGGGCTGGGGGGGCGGACCCCCCCCCCCCCCCCACTATATCCACCCCTGCCTCCCGCCCCCGCCCCCTGCCCCTCTGGGGGTACTCATTCGGCATTTATGGCGCACCCCCTCATGGGTTAGGACAACTCTGGGCCCTGGATTTTCCAACATTCTGGGTGGGTCGGTTTGCCAGCGCCCACCCCCCCCCCCGGGGACCCCTTCCCAAGGGTAAGCGAATCCTTTACCAGACATAGGACCTCCAAAGATGCCCCCAGTCCTCCACCACCATGTAACTCCCCCGTTTGGGTACAAACAGCATGGTTTTATGGAACCAGCAGAACTCCAGCAGGTGGTGTGATGCTGTGTGGTGCACAATCTCCTCTCGTGTGCTAGTGTGCTTGTGTATTGCTCATCGTTACAGGAAACTGAGCCAGACTTTGATGAGGATATTAAGGAGGATGTGGCAGAGGAGTGCAACAAATATGGCCGATTGGAACATGTCTGGGTGGATAAGAATAGTGCGGTATTCCCCCTGCCCCCGAATTCCCATACTGTATGCTTGCGGTAGCCTGTGCATACTGATCACACGACGTGCTTTTGTTTGTGTTTGTGGGGGGAGTGCATGTTCTGTGCTCTTGTGCAGTCATGTTGCCCCCCTGTGCAGCCAGTCAGACTCATGGATATGTCTTTACATTCTGACTCTGAAGATCAGTGCCTTTCTTTCTGCCCACACTTCTGCCTACTGCTCCTGCATGACCCCCTACTCATACCGACTTCTCCTGCACCTGAAAATCTGCTGGTGGCTATTCTCTGGTTGCAGACCTGATTATTGTCTTCAATCATAATTGCTAAATGCAGATTGTGTGTCATGATGGAATAGAAATGGAGTTTGGTGTTTTTCTCATATGTCATACAACGAAGCAGCCATCGCTGTGGTAGAGCGGACATCACAGCAGGAACACCGCCAGGGTGTGGCAGGGTACATCCTAGTGTGCCCTGTGAAACTGCATGAATCAGTAACAGCAAACATGCAGACCACAGTGCATTGTAGTGTGATCTAATGCCCAATGCCAGAGCGAATTTGCAACTGGCGGTGGGTGACCTTCAACACAACGACTACCCAGCGGCATGGTGGCAATCAATAATCCTGAACAGATATCAAAAATGGGGATTGCCAACCATGGGAGAGCCAGCTGGGGTGTGGGGGGGGGGGGGGCCTTGCACAAGGCCTCGGTATCAGGTTGTTTGGAGGGGGGGGGTAAGACCTAATTTAAAGGATTGAATGGGTGAATGTAAAGGGAAAAGGCCAACAAAGGTGAAACGTATAATTTATCCAATGCACTCACAAGGGGCGGGGGTGCAGGGTGGGGGTGGGGGGAGTAGGGGGGTGAACCATGCATGAAAGTTTGGCTCGGGTTGAGACTTTGCCTTGCTCCGAGCCTGGTGGAGGTTCGTCGTAGGCAGAGAAACATGGGTGATGGTGAATGGTGCACGACCAATAAGCAAACCAACACACACTGAGGTTGCCAACATGTCACACTCTAGTATATGTGTACCATGTAAGTTCTATGTTATTGTTGGCTTAAAGCCAACAAGGTAGGGCGTGTTTCAGTGCCACTTGCAACATGGGGTATGCACATGCTGATATTGATTTATACTGAGTGCACCATATTGAGATTTTCCGTTATTTTTTCTTGGGTCAGCCTGCAACATTGTTTTTCCAAAGCAAGGAAACAACCAAGAAATCTTCTTAGATTTAAATGTGCAAGGTTACACTGCTCTGCATAGTGAGTCGCTTTTCGTTGTTCATGCATGTTCCCGTCCGAGTTCTCTGTGCCATAGTGATTGGGTGCCTGCCTCCTGGGCTGAAACTGGGCTGGGGGTCGGGTAGGCCATAGGCATTGCCTGCCCTCTAAAAGGGCCTACCTCCTCCAGGATTGATCCCCCCCCCCCCGGGTCACTGAAAAAAAGCTTGTCCAGGGTCCCATGAACAATTTTGCTGTGAGGAACGAGGAAAGCTGTCCCAAGAGCGCGGTCTCAGGACTGGTATTATGTGCTTTTCTCCCTTGCCTGAGCTCAACCTCTCATTTTCCTCAAAGCTCCCTCACTTGTCACATGTTTTAGGGCTGGGTTTACATGAAATTTGATGGGGTCGATGGAAGTAAACGGACATATGACAATCTGAACCGACGCTGGTTTGCAAAGCGGATGATCACTGCAAAATTCATCCCCGAGCACAAGTACAAAGAAAAGTTTGGGGTGTGACCACATTTATTGCAGATTCTTGAAGGGTGTTGCGCTTGACCCATGCTGTTGCAAAGCTACTGACCTGCACTCAACAATGGCTGGCCAGCCGAACACCACCTTGCATTGCATTGCCATCTGCAAAATGTACTGCTCCATATGCATTGCTGAGGGGGCAGCATTTATTTTGTGTACCAAGAAAGGGGTTTGGGTTGCTTTCTTTTCTGTTTAGCTTTCTATTTTTCCTTGATATTGTGTCAGTACTTCTCCAATGCCCCCATCTGTAACCAATTGAACCGATTGCCCACCGCAGGTGGTGGGCACTCCAGTTTGTTCTGGGCTGTCTGTCAATAGCTCTAAATTAAGTCTCAACTCCCCCGTCAGCATTGGGGAGGGGGGTGGCAGGCGAAAACATACACAGCAAGACGGCCACGCCAGCCTCCTCAAAAACGCTGCCAATCTTGTTGCCCCGATGGGAAGTGTTGAAGCCGTGAAAGTGTTGGGCCAGAGGAGGTGGCGCAAGAGAAGTACTGTTACAAAGAGGGTGTTGGGGAGGGATGTGTTTGGACAGAGTCGGTGCTTGGGAGTGCAGTATTTGCATGCCTAATTGGACCTCTGAGTCTGGTCTACCCACCCTGCTCGTGTGGTTTTCGCAGACTTCATTTCACATTGTGTTGGCTCTGAAATAGTACCCACAGGTGTACCACGGTTGTGCCAGCATTGTGCCCCCCCCCCCAAAAAAAAGCACCCAGATTGTGCATTGCTGCTGTCTTTTCCTCGTTACAAGAGGCCCATTTGGTGCCGTGTTGGTCAGCCAATTCATTGGCGTGCCTTCATCGGTCAAAACCTACAGGACACACCGTTGGATGCAGTGCGCCAGAGGGACCGAGGGAGGACAGCCTGGAGAGGGCAATGGATTGAGCAGAAAGTTGCGTGCAATCATGGTCGGCTCTTGACTCTTAACCTGAAAGGCTATCCCTTGCCCTAATTTCCGGACACAGAGGTGCATCTCGCAATGTATGACACTCGATGTTTCAACATTGAATGAAAAGTGACGGCACAACACACAAACCCCGGTTGTATTTGGGTGGCAAAAAAGAACCCTGAAGGTTCAATGGAAAGCGAGGCAGGCTTGCCAGTGTGCAGTTAACAAGGGACAGGAAGTGTGAAATGGGGCAATCGAGAAAAAAATTGGATGGATGGAATGTGTTTGTGTTAATGAGCTTTGAATTTTGAGTTTGACCCCGCTCTGCAACGGCGATACGCTGAATTCTTGTTGCATTTGCTGTGCCGATAGTGCATGTCAGTTTAGAATTTAAATTGTTTTTGCCTTTTATTATTAATCATATTCCGAGGGTGGCTTGCAATTCTCTAGCCTCAAGGACCTCTGGTTTCAGCCTGTCGGTTGAAGAGAAAGGTTTGGCCTATTCTGAGCAGTCATCCAAGTCCAGAGTTGTGCTTCCCACAGCAAAGCATGCAGGGCCGTCAGTTGAGGCTCTATGGATGATTGCACAGAAGTGCAAAATGGTGTGCAGAGATGAGTTCATTGATTGCTCTGTCTGCAAATCTGATTTCGGTGAGTCTGATTGTGCCGTTGACAGGCAGCTGTTTGTAGAAGGTGGCCTGATTGGAGGAAATGCCTGGCTTCGGCTGGTAAGAACCTCGCTTCCAGGACCAGGGTGAAGGCGTGCATCGGGGAGAGCCAGTGCTCCTGCTGGCCTGGAAGCATGCAGAGTATGGAATGGGGTTTCAGATTCGGCTGTTTTCTCAAAAATGCACACGAATGTCGAACAGTTTCCAGATGCAACATTCACCACAGATTTACAGGACTCTCTAGCCTGATCATCTATCCCCCTGCGTTGACCTTTTGAAAACAGAAGTTGAAAGAAACAGGTTTCTCACCAGCAACTGATCACGGGCTTTGTTCAATACACAGCACTACAAAGAACCCAATAGGTCTGCCAGAAGAAATGCAAAAAGCCCATCAGGTGCTTTTTGCTTTTTGCCTTTTTCCTTTACTTGCACCGATTCTGAAGCAGGACGTGCAGGTAGACCACAATTGGTATTTTTGTTAATTTGCTCACGGTCTGGGGAGCTGATGTGTTCTACAAAACAGATTCAGCAGACGTTGACGTCAAAAGCAAACACAAGACCTCACAGAGGGTGCCGGTATTGTACGCAATATTTCGCAGCTGTCCTGCTGGGTGCAGGTTTTGCATGTGATTCACTCTGATAGCAGGTATTTTTTGGGCGTACCACAGAGGGGCCTCACAGGGTTGGGCATGGTGTTGGAGGGTAAATGCAGGTATATTGTGGTGAGTGCTCAGTTGTGCTGAGGATTCTGTCCACCACTCTGTGTCTGAAAAGAAGGGGAGGTGGTTTGTTCCCTTGATGTGGTCTCCAGCCTTGCTTTTTCTGAACTATGCCCATGCACTACAGACAATGGTCTGTCTTCACACTCCAA
Source organism: Eutreptiella sp. 'Long Island Sound 2002' (assembly GCA_964036045.1). Taxonomy (NCBI): domain Eukaryota; phylum Euglenozoa; class Euglenophyceae; order Eutreptiales; family Eutreptiaceae; genus Eutreptiella; species Eutreptiella sp. 'Long Island Sound 2002'. Next base: position 20,839,278 of record OZ038385.1, read on the forward strand.
GTGCGCTCGCGACCATCTGCCGAGGTGGATTAATCATTCTATCCAGGAGGCAGCACAGAGAATGAGCTGCCCATTCTCAGGCAGGAAACTTTGTCCAAAAAAAGAATGAATTTTTGTATTTGCTGGTCTCTTGGTGATGGGTAGCAGGGTCCAGGTCATCTGCATGCAAGTCAGGATGATGGTTAAGTGGGGTCATGAGAATTTAGGGTTGACCAGGAATCTTCCTTTCTGTAAATTCTTGCTCATTTTGTTATGCATGATCCAGCTCTCCTGCCAATCCTGCACGGAAAATAGTGATGTAGCAACACAGTGCAGTGGTAGAACCATCAACCACCATTGAGACCTGCTTACAGTCACTGAATTGGTACATGCACACTGATGGACACCTGGTGGAATATTGATTTCAAGGTTGAAAAGAATACAAAGTGGTCTTTTCAGCGCGATGGTTTTGTCAATGCACAGATTTTCATGGACGACACGGCAGAGTCCACAGCATTTTGAACCAAGCCTGGCGCAAAAAGGCACAATGACACATCAGAAACCTGTGGCATGTCATGATGCAGGATACCAATTTCGGTCATCTCAAGATCGATCATGTCCACCAATTGACCTACATCGCTGTGTTGGGAGTATACAAGGTTCAGGGTCATTTAGGATCAGTTTGATTTGGATCACTCATTTTCAGTCAGAATCCGTTTTGTGCGTGGCACAGGTCAATCCATCATGATCATCATGTCATCATGCATGATCTTCCCACATCACTGCATGAATCCATCATTTCACGTGCTGCACATGCCAATTCTAACTCGGTAGGATTTGGACTCATCTGTCACATTTTCTTACCATTTTGGATCATCTTTAGAATTACGAGATTTTGGTGCATTTCACCAACAAAACCTTTGTTTGTCATGCTGTAGCCTCGATCTAAAGTTAAGCAAATACTTTTAGTTTTGCCACAGCAGATAGCAGATGCAGTGACAGTTTTTGTGCAGACGGGGTCGAGGGAGGGGACGGAACACCATCAAGTGAACTTACCACGCCGCATTGGACCTCTCTGTCCACAGTTGATGTTTGTAGTGTGAGCTGCCAGTCACCTACAATTAGCCCGCCCGTACAGCACTATTACGCGCCAACAAAATGGGCACTGCCTGCCCAGGTGCTGAGCCATCTTGAGGCTCCATCATGCTTTTCTAGAGCCGAACAAAATTGTGAAGAAGATTGCCTTTGCTTTGTGTTAGTGGATGAGAGGCGGGAGTGCCAGGGCACAGGTATGTGTCGTGGTCTACCTCAGGACACCCCAGAGGGGGCACTGTTGGCAGAGTGAGAATCAACCAACTCAGTGCAACACCAATAATCAATAGAGGGCTAAAATATGAAAACAACATTGATTATGCACATCATCACAATCTGTGCTAGATTCCACAAGGTGAAATAGAGTCCAAGAGGGTCGCAATGGGAGCGCTTATGCTGCATGGTAGCATAGTGAGAATCCACTGACTTATTGCAATATCAATATCCAATAGCAGCCCTGAATATGAAAGCAACATCAATTATGCACACATAACCACTGATACAGGGGGTGGTAATAGTTCGTAAGTGTAAAGGTTCGTTTTGTAGCAGTTCGTATGGGTGGTGTTCCGAATTGCTGCATGTAGAAACCGCCCGCTGTTACGAACCGCTGCAGCAACGAACTAAAACCGCACAAATGTGTTCCGGGATTGGTCAAATTTGGGAAAGGAGAACAGAGGCTTTTGTATCGCGCTCTGTTGAGCTTCTGTGGTCATAATAGTAGTAATAATGATGATAGTAACAATAATGATCAATAACATTCATAATTTTTCTGTCTTCAGTCATGCAGCGCTTCCTCACAAAGGGAGGCCAGTCCATGAACGACGCTCTGGCTGCAGTGGTGTCGCAGTCCCAGAGCAAGAAGGTCTCCACCAGCTCTAAGGCCCGTCAATACAAGAGCTCAGCGCCGAGGACTTGGCTAGAGTGGACGCCGTCGCAAAAGTCCCTTTGTGTGCAACTGTTCCTGGAAGGTAACTACAACCACGTTGTGCTGCGTTACGGGTGTCAAGCGCCGCCCCTTAACACGCTTCGCACCTGGGCTGGCAAGGTGCAGGAGGGTGAGCCACTGGAAGGGTACGGCACCAACTCAGTTCTCAGCCGCACAGAGGAGGAGACCATTCTGAAGTTCATCAAAGAGTTGAAGTATGAGGCTGCCGTGATTGACCTGGACACCATTGCGGCGCTTGGAAGAACAGTCGCTGAGAGGTCTCGTGGGCCTGGTCTTGCTCCTGTTTTGGACCGCCAATGGGCTGCAAACTTTCGTCGCAGGCACAAGATGGGTTGTCTCAAGAAGATCACGACTGAGCGGCTGCCTTCTACAGTGTCTGACTTAGCGCTCGACAACAAATGGAGACGTGAATTCTTGGACCTCGTTGAGCAGCCTCAAAAGTATAGTGTGCGTATCCATGAAGGTGAACCCCAGTCGCTGCCGCCGTGGGCGCAGTTGGGCCTGGACGAGACGCCCCTCCAGTACGCGCCCAAGTTGCGCGGAGGGTATGCAGCCGGAGACAAACAGGCCAGACACTACAGCAGCGCTGACAAGCGACAGGTCACGGCCACGCCTGTGGTCGACCGTGAAGCCACCGTAAAGGTACTACAAGTGTTGCACAAAGGAAAGACAGGGCGCTGCCATGCGCGTCTCGACCTGCCTCAGGGCGTGCCATCGTACATGCACGAAGACCACGCGGAGAAGAAGTGTCAGACTGGCGACACGTTCAAACGCCTGATGATCAAGGTCGACACTGAAGTTGCGAAGGACAGACGCGACCATGGCATGGCGCAGAATTACCCATGTGTCGTCATCATGGACTGGGTTGGAAGCCATCTCGACGATGACGAGTTGAAGCGCGTCGACGACGCTGAAATAAGGCTGGCGAACTTATACTATTTTGTGGCGCGGCTACATATGTATGTTTTCTTTGGCCGCGCTCGTCGCAGCCATGTCAGCAATGTTGGCGATCAGGTCATCAATCCAGGCATGAGAGCATGGTTGCGCGACAGACTGAAGCGTCGCCACATTGACCATTGCCTGAAGATCCACGATGGACTGCTGCCAAAGCACTCCAAGCTGGATAGCAGCGAGCGTACGATGAAGGCGCTCTTTGCAACTTGGCTTGCTGAATGGGCTGCATCCCCTTTGACAACCACACACATCCTGAGCAGCTGGAACATGGTGTTTACAGAGGTGCGAGTGACAGAATCTGTACATGATGTGGACCTCCCCTGCCCTTCAGCAGCCATCCCCATGCCTGCACCTTTGCTGTCTGTTGTTCCTCGTCATGTTTCAGATTCAGAGGAAGCCTCAGAGGCACAGGCAGAGGCAGATGAAGCCTCTGGGGCAGAGGTGGAGGACAACATTGACGTCTGTCAGTCCCAGGCACACCACGTGTACAAAGAGCAGCAAAGAGGAGGGCTGAGACCCGGTTGGACAGACTTGCCAAAAGGTTTCGTGCTGCACCACGTGATGTACATGCTCAGCGTGTGGCCAGGGAGAACAGGCAAAGGGCAAGGGAGGCGCGGGAGGCAGTGCAAACTTCGGATGATGAAGGCACTCTGAGCTGTGCAATGATGCTTACCATGAGTGAAAGAGAGTAGTACCTCCTGTTTCCTCTTGAATAACAGCGAATCGATCAAATTGAATATGTGGTTCATCCTTTGCAACAGCGACATGTCCCTCAAAGGGCAGTAAAGTCTGTAGGGTTGGACGATTTGCACACGAGAGCACTTTTTTTTTTGTGGGCATCTTTCCTCATTCACGCGAGTTGCGCACGGCAATGGTGGTTCATAACAAAGCAGCAACTCTGACCACATCAGAGAAGAAAAACAATATAAAAAAAACAGGATTTTCAACATAGAAGTCAGTGACAAAAAAAAACAAACAATATTTCAGTAGGTAAAAAAAAACGGCATTTTGAATGCAGAAGTGAGTGACAAAAAGAAACAGTGTAGGTTTTTCAGCACAAAAAGGAGAGCAGGTTTTGAAGAAGAAAAAAGAGATAAAACATTTTACACAAATAGCAAGAGTGCAAGGTGTAGAAAAAAAAAGTGTAATGTTTTGAAAAAACGAGGAGAGAGAAATAGCACCAGTGTTGTACAAATACAAAGAAACACTAAGGTAATAAAAAGAAGAGGATGTCGGTACCAACCTTTACATGGAAAAACACCAGCCTTTTACCAACCGCTACATGAAAAACACGTCTAAAATCACCTTTTACCAACCGCTGCATATATGAACTGTTACCACCCCCTGTAAAGCCTGATTCAATGCAAAAGAACCATTATCCGTGCTCAATTCCACCCAAAGGGACGCAAATTTTTGTGATTGCAAAATGGTCTGAACGGATGAGAAAATGCCAGACGGTGTGTTGACACGTTATGGGTTCCTCGTTACCACCACCATGGGTAGCAGTATCATCACACAATGTTTCATACAAATTTTGTTGAAGAATGCCTGCCAAAAAGATAACAACTCCGTGGCTCCCTAAACTACGGGCATTCGTAAAGCAGATGATATGTTCATTCGTGAGAACATCATGGCTCAGCGTCATGAGAAGGCCGTCTATTCGGTAAAATGGAAAGGGTACAATGATGAAACTTGGGCACTTTTCGAGAGGTGTGTTGGGTTGAACATGTACCTGTCAGCTTTCAGGAACAAGCAAGACAAAGCAAATGTGGAATTTCTCAAGAATGTTTAGATCAATTGTAGCAACACAAAACTCACGTGGAAAAGATTGAGGTGGAAGCAGTAGAAGATGCGAACGAATAAAATTTTTTTCAAAAGGTGAAAAATGTCTAGAGTCTGGCACGTTTTTGTCCTTATTGAAATTTCCACAAGTTTTTGTCGCTAGGTTGTTTAGTGTAGGGGTGGCACGACAAAGTTACAACATTACATAGCCTGCAAGCACAAGAATTTATATGAGTTGGAAAAGGTGTATAAAGATGGCCGTTGGTATGTTTGATTCTACTTTGCGCACTTTTGAACATTTAATGTGTTTCGATCTAACGGAGTATTTGTCTTCCAATTAAGCGATATCCACATTTTTGCTTTAAAAAAAAGAAACCATCCAGATAAATAGCAGACCTAATCAAGTGGTATCACATTCATAAGGAAGGGACCCTATGCCTCTTTGAACCATTAGGCCCTTTTACATTCCTAATGGGAACATTTCCCATGATTCATGATTGATTTTTTATGTTTTTGCACACTATGATATAGGGACGTTCCATCACCTCTATTTTGATTGTATTTTGATTGAGATGCTGTCTACTGTAGTTGGCTATGCTTTAGGGAACAGAGGGCCCCTTTTTGAGCGGTTTTGGGATCAATTTCTTGCAGTCCCAGCTAGGTATTGAGCACCCCATATGATCGAGGTGACATGCACTGACCTCATGTGCGACACACCATGCCGTCTTGGCAAGATATGGGGAAGATCCAAAGGGGTTCACATCTGTGGAAGAGTGAGAACTGTGTCAGAAGAAGAGAGTTAGACCCTTAGGTGGCTTTACTTCTTTTTTTCCTCACATGTTAATTATCTCTTCAAAAATGTATTCGTTTTTACTCTGTTTTGTCGCAGCCTTTCACATTTGGATCCCATTTTGATTTGGAGCCCTTCGCCTACTGCGGAGGAAGTGTTTGGCAATAAGCAAACTACTGCGGTGGCAAGCAAAGGAAACAGTCAATTGAAAGAAGCGGAGGCGGGCTACGCAAGACGAAGGGAAAGGCAGAATGGGATGAGGTTGATGTTGGTGACCGACCCAGACTGCCTGATGTCTAGTGTGTATTCATAATTTCATTGCTAAGTCCAATTAACATGTTTAGAGAAATCGAAGCAAGACACCATCCACTAAGGTAAAGTGCCCACATAGGGGAGCACTTTTGTGGTGGCTAGAACTGACGATTGCCGTAAGGCCAGAATTTGATTAGAATTTATGCTACAAAAAATCAAAGGGGCAAAATGATTATTTCCTCTTTTCCGACGTAAGCCAGAAGCCTCATTTTGCACCCGGTATATTCCCGCAGCATTCCCGCCACCGCCTAATGTGCCCTAATTGTCATTGCCTTCCCATGCTGTTTACTTTGCGATTCTTTTGCACAAATCGATGTAAACATACGGAAAACAACTTAGTTTAAGTATCTTGTACAATAGTCATGAAACTTACAGCCTCTAGCACAAGTAGTTCCCATGTGTAACGAAGGTGCTGCCCCATTAGGGTCAAAAAACCCGTTGTACGACCGTGTGCGCTGAGAAAACAGTCAGTGAAGTGCCAAAGAAACTTTCAAAGTTTGCCAGAGGTCTGCCGGAACACTTCTCTGCTCAGAACGAGGTGCCGGAACGGGACTAACACGTCTCAGGTAACACATGACTATAAGCACCATGCAACTAAAAACTGAAAAAGCCGTCAAAGTACGCTAGAAAAGGTCTAAGAGGTCGCCCGAGGGCTGCGGTAAGATGTCAGACTGCAACCGTAACGTGTTTGCCGCCAAAAAAGGTATGAGAGTTTGCCGGAAGTGGTTTGAGAGCCAACCAAAGCGTGCCGAAAAAGGTCAGAGGTGTACCAAAGTTTGCCGGCAAAGGTCTGCAGTTTGACGGAAAAGGTGTGAGGCTTGAACAAAGCCGGCAAATTTGTGAGCATTTGCTGGTACAAGTGAGAGAGAGGTCGCTAGAAACCACCTAAGTGCTTCAAGACGTGTGTCTGTGCCGCACCATGTCTGAGAGTATGTCGGAAAAGGCCACCATGAGATAATGCCGCTGCCCACGCCATCTCCCACACTTGCAGGTTGTCCAATTCGATGAAACCAGCCAAGAAAGAGGCACTCCGCTGGGTACAAGAGCTCAAGGCCTTGCAATAAGGACAGAACAAGGCCGCTAGCAGCCACAGCCGGAAAGTCCGAACAACAAATTGTTAGGAAATGCCAGCCAAGATTAAGAGCACTACCAAGAACTCGTTCCGGAGACAACTGTGATGCATACTGACGCGTATTGGTACGCCCTTGGATCTTGGTTACTGAAATCTGCTCCATGGAGGAGAGCTTGAGGTCTCTCAAACCCATTTTTATACTCTTTTTTGGGGCATAGGGAGCACTCATTCTGGAGGCTATGTGAGCACTCTTCAAGGGACTTTCAAAGAGCAAGTAAGCACAAGAGATTCCGTAATACCACACAAATACAAATTGTTCTAGGAGCTTTGCTCGCCCCATGACACAATCTGGTGTCTTGAAAGAGGAAGAGAGGGCAAACAAGGCAATAACTTAGGTTAATACACATGTAAACATACCTAAGTACCAAACCATGTGCTAAGGTTAGAATTTTAGGAAAAATCACAGTAAATCAGGGCACCACGGGCCCTGTGACCTGAGATTCAGGTCGTCAACGACTGTCGTCGACAGGAACTGTGCTGTGGTCAACATGTCTAAGTCAGTTCTAGGTCAAACCAAGATCAAACAAGTCAAACAATGTCATAAACATGTTGAAAACATGGTTAAAACTTGAAACATGGGTCTCCCCCCATGCGCCTGCCTAGAGGCCTTAGGGCATTCTGGCGCCACATGATATTTTTTCTGAAAACCTATGGACGTGTACTTAATATCCCCCATAGGGGAGGGAACGGCCGTCGCAGCAGGCCGTCTGTGGAAAATTGGCAACATACTGCATTTTCATGAAAAATGCCATAAAACACACTAAAAATCCACAATAATTCATTAAAAATTGATATAAAAACAGCTTTTGTAGAGCTTTTACGCAAATTCACGACATTTCTCGTCAAGAAAATAATGTCGTAAAAATGACGGCGACGACTGGCGCCCGCTGCCGCGCCGTTGGTTCTAATTACTTTGAAGGTTCAATGAACCTTCAAATGTTTTAGAAACCTCAAAAACCTTAAAAAAAATGACTAAAATAGCCATTTCCAAGCCGAGCTGGAGCTTTTTTTTGATACTACAGACTAGCTAACATCTGCACTGGAGTGTCAGCGTATTCCTGGAGCTTCCCTGGCCTGCATGGAGATACTTTTACCTATAAAAATGAACCTGCATATGAGCACATGGAAAAATATGCATCACCCCCCTTCTTATAAGGTTTCTATGAGCTTTGTTTAGAGAAACCTCAAAGGGGTAAAAGTAACTCATGCTTTGCCCTATGTGCTTTTCCTGCTTCAGTGTTTCGAAAAACACCCATCTTGAAAAAACAGAGTCCTTGGGCAAGAAGACATAAGCAAAAGAAACAAGTATAAAAAACTGTGGTGCAAGTAAAATGTATGGCTCAAACAACCTTAAAAATAAGTATAGTACAACCAAACAATGGCAAGAATCGCCAGAAAACAGAAGTATTTACAACATATACACTCGAATATATATCACTGCGACTCTGACAGGACTTGCAGGAAATGACAAAGGGCTTGGAAAAATCAAACAAATATGATTAGAGAGGGTTAGCCACTCTCAGAGCCAATGGGGCTCTTAAAATTCTTGAAGAACTTCTCCATCTCCTTGTCAAAGATCTCCAGCTCCTTGGCTGTGAGTGGACGACGGTCTTTTCGCCTTGACGTCGTCGTCTGGCAACAGCTACCTTCGCTGGAGCTGTCCAACATGTCAAATTGTTGGTGCCCCTGTTGTTGGGCTTCATAAAAATCAATAGCTTGTTGGAACTCATGGGGAGCATGGTCATACCATTTTATTGGGCTGGTTTCTGGCCCATTGTCGTCGCCGGACGTCGCTGACGAATTTGTCGTAAAGTATTCGGCGATCTCCGCCGCTTCTGAGCCAGAGTAAGTGGCCCACCAAGGCTCACTGTCTTGGTCATGATCAATTTCTTGATTTTCTTGAAGTTCTTGAAGATGCTCCTCAGTCCAAGTACTTGAAGAGGAAGTGGAGGTTGTGGAGGACATACCTGGATGTATTGTCGCTCCAGGCCTTCCCAGGCCAGACCAAGGCGTCAACTGGTTGAGCTGCAGTCCAATCTTGGCCTTGGTGAAGAACTTGAGCTCCTTGGATTGGCTCCTTCTTGTTGCTTGTGCCAAGGGTCCACAAACCTTGAAGAACACAAAGAACTCCAAGTTCTCCTTCAGAGCTGCATCGACTCTAGAACAATTTTGACACGTAGTATTACGGAATCTCTTGTGCTTACTTGCTCTTTTAATGTCTCTTGAAGAGTGCTCACATAGCCTTCAGAATGAGTGCTCCATATGCCTCAAAAAAGAGTACAAAAATGGGTTTGAAACACCTCAAGCTCTTCCCCATGGAGCAGACTTCAGCAATCAAGATCCAGGGTTGTACCAATACGCGTCTAAATTGTTCTAGAGTCGATGCAGCTCTGAAGGAGAACTTGGAGTTCTTTGTGTTCTTCAAGGTTTGTGGACCCTTGCCACAAGCAACAAGAAGGAGCCAATCCAAGGAGCTCAAGTTCTTCACCAAGGCCAAGATTGGACTGCAGCTCAACCAGTTGACGCCTTGGTCTGGCCTAGGAAGGCCTGGAGCGACAATACATCCAGGTATGTCCTCCACAACCTCCACTTCCTCCTCAAGTACTTGCACTGAGGAGCATCATCAAGAAACTCAAGAAAATCAAGAAATTGATCATGACCAAGACAGTGAGCCTTGGTGGGCCACTTACTCTGGCTCAGAAGCGGCGGAGATCGCCGAGTATTTTACGACAAATTCGTCAGCGACGGCCAGCGACGACAATGGGCCAGAAAGCAGCCCAATGAAACGGTATGATAATGCTCCACATGAGTTCCAACAAGCTATTGATTTTTATGAAGCCCAACAACAAGGGCGCCAAGAATTTGACATGTTGCAGACGAGACCACATTGGACCGCAAACCGCCGCCTACCCGCAACCCCAGCACCCCGGTCAATTGCTTGAACCCGTGGCGCAAGTCCTGGCCTGGCAGCTGAGCCTCCCTGCTGCCCAGCGGCGGTACCTTTTTTGAGCCCGGACAATCCGAAAGAATTGTGTTGAGTTCATGTGGGGACAACCAGTACAACTCCGTCCGGCAGGTCGCAAGCCCAAGATGGACGATGAACATGTCTTCCGCTGCATACAGGAGAAGGAAAGATGTCCTTGATTAGTGCCCTAATCTTTTTGATTAAATCCTGCAGGTTTTGATGTTGAAAACCCAAACCAAAGCAGTAAGTAGAGCAAGAAGAGGATATGGATGGAAGCAATGAATAGTTTGAAATCCAGTGTATCACAGAAGGGCTGCAGATAAACAAAGCAGGCTTAAATACAAAGGGTCAATCACAAGTGGATAAAACAAATGATTTTAAGTGAAAACTGGCCTGACTCTAGCCTCCAAGTTAGCATCAAGCACTTCATGTGCACTCTTTTGGATGAAATGGAGCTGGTTAGGAATATGAGGCAAAGGAGTTAGGCCAGACACAGAATATGACTTGGCCAAGCAACTCCATTCAGAAACAGTTAAAAAGTAGAACCACAATAAGTGGTAGAAACAGTTGAGTATAGGGGTCTTGGGGTGGGGGACCACTAGGCTTACCCTCCAAGGCCTTAGGCATCAAATGCTCATTTTATTTCAGTATAACCTCCATGAAGGAAGATACCTCCGCTCAGTTGAGTGGCAGGGGTGTATTTCATGGGGGGCTAGGGTTATAACCCTAGTTACTTTGAGAAAGTGTACTTTAAGCTTCAAAAGAGAGATAAAAATACATAAGTAAGTCTTAGCATCAACAAAAAGGGTTTCAAGGGGGGCTTGGCCTGGATCAAGCCCTCCAAGAAAGACGTGGCAGTCACTTTTTCTTACTCCCCCCTGGAGTACTAGTTGATCAAGCTAGTAGGACCAAGGAAAAAAGCTCAAATATCCCAAAATTACCTCAGAAAATGCATTAAACCAAACAAAAACATTCCCATCAGTTCATAGAAGCCTATCACACTGTAGGTACCCTTGAAAAACAGTGTAATGTACCGTCAATGATGTCCTTTCGATGGGGCATTGCTCAAAAGTCGCCAGCGTGCGACCAAAACTTTTGGTAAACATTTTGGGGTAGTGGGATTTGAACCCAGGACTCCCTCCTTAACGCACACATGCTTGCCCACTAGGGTACAGTCGAACGCTGTAATGCGTACGGCTATCGCTGCATAAACAGCGTTGTAGTAAACGTCCTGACCAAGGGCCAGGGCGGAGCAATACTCCCAATGGAGGACACAAATCTCCAGGAGCTGAAAAAAATGGCAAATGGAACCAACAGGGAGTGAATCCTGTGGTTTATCGAAAGGTGTAGCGATTTAAGAAGTCAAATCGCTAAAAATTGACGAAACGACGCGAGAAATCGTCATTTTTACACTAAAACCTAAAGTCGCAGACAGGCGCAACAGAAGCGGACTCCAGAAAAGGAGTTGCGCAAGCTTAAACGGCTCTAGAAAAAGAAGGTATAAGCCGTAGGTTTAAAAGTTGTATAAGAAATTTTTGCACGGTTGCATCAAAATTTTTACAAACTGTAGGAAAATGTATTAAAAAGAAACCCACACCACAGAGCAGGTGGACAACCAACCTCTCAGGTATGTCAGTGTCATTTCAGACGCATGCATTGCGTTCGTGTTGGTTGCTTCGTTAAAACGTTAGGGTTGTCACCGCTGTGTTCGTTAGGGGTTTAGGCGCTCACCTCCTTTGCTCTGCACAGGTCAAAACAGAGATGAAAGGTATGCAAAGCGAATGGAGCACGCAGCGCGCACGTAGGGTTAGAGTATGCGCTGTGCCCGCGAGCATGTGCCTAATTCAGGCATTCACATGTTGCGTCACTTTGCCTGTGCCCTAATCCACCCTTGTCTTCTCTTCACTGGTTAGAAAAGAAAGCGCTTGCTCGTGTTCGTGTTGCCGTAGCGCTAAAATAGGGTTGCTTAAAATGCGTAGGCTTGTTTTGCGCTGTGCAGCGCGCCATTCTCTCTCCTCTTTCTGCACCAAACAAAGTAAGAAGAGCGTGCATGACACATAATGCATGAATCGCTTAGGGTTGTTTATAAATCGCCGTAGGCTTGTGTAAACGCTTAGGGTCGTTTTGCGTTCGCGTTACCTTCGGCATTCACATGATGCGTGGTGAGTAAGGTAGGTAGGCCCAGGAGGAGCTCACCTCTTGGTTGAGTCCAGTTATGGTTTGTTGCTGTGGGTAAGATTAGGAGAAATGGTAAACCTGTGCATACCTGTGCATGCATGTTGCGCATTAAAGGGTAGGCCACGCGTGTTGTGCACGGTAAAACTCTTGTTTAGGTTACCCAGGGACTCCACCCCACGTTCTTTAAGAGAACGGGTGGAGTTCCTTAAGCTTGCTTGCTTGTAACCTGGTAAGTGGACAGTGTATTATAGGGCAGCCTGAGAGGCGTATAATACGTGGAGGCTGTCTTGGTTCCTCCGCCACTTGCCAGGTCCATCCGCCTTTGCTTTACAGGTGGGCAGGTGAGGGTGCTTGGTGCAGCTGCAGTTGCCTTCGGCGACTTTGAATTTTTCTGCCCAAGCTAAAACGGGCGATGATCACACAATCAACAAACTGCAACTCAGCCTGGAGTAGCGAGTGCCGTCGGACATCTTCGACATACACGCTGTGCACGCAAACTGAGCACTCCTTCCCTCCAACCCCTGACAGGGAAACACGTAGTGGCGTACCTGCTAGGCCACAGTTGTTTAGTAGCGCTGTGTTCTCTTGTTCTTTCACAGGAGGGTCAATAGGGCCTGAGACCTCTTTGACATGATTGCGCAGTAGCGTGTGTAGGTGTTAGGGTCAGCAAGCCTGGCAGGTGATGAGTGCAAGTTCTGATGAAGAGGTTGGGGGGAGGGCAACCTCCAAGCTTCCCTTGGCATGCACGACCCCAATCCCATGAAATCCAAGACTTCCTCTTGAAATTCCTACTGATCTTCCATCAGTCTGGGTTTTTCCAAAGAATTCTGTGATCCTTGCCTCGGCCATGACACAATCTGGCGTCCTGGGCAAGAGATGAAGGTATATGTAGACAATAAAACCATGTAGACAAGTAATATGTATATGTACCACTTCTATACTATAAAATAGCTTAGAAGAGAGGACGAAATGAAGGCGGCGGCGTCGCCGCCATCAGAAAAACTGACGGCTACGAGTCGTCGCCATCAGAATCTCCACTGAGATCCTGCCCAAACTGGGCCAAACAGTGGTTTTTGGGCGAAAAACAGTGAAATATAGTGATTTTTGAGCCAAAAACACTCATTTCGCGTGTCTCCCCCCAACGCGTCGCGTAGCAGACACGACGCGTTTTTGTCCCAATTCAAACTATATATGAAGAGGGCCACTGTTGGGCCACACCATGGGCGCCCGGCTGATTCCTGGGATCGCCTCAGGATTTTTTAAAAAAATCGTGAACGTGACTGACTTCGCAAAAATTGACCTTCGCGGAACGCCGTGAAAAAGGTCACGTTATATTCCTATATTTCTAAAAACGGTAAATCAATACTAAAATTGGTTAAAATCTTCAGAAATCGAGAAATAAAACTTCGATCTGGGGCTGCGTCGCACAGGCGACGAACGTCGTCACCAGCCCAGAAATGACGAAAAATGACGATTTCTGGGGTATTTTACAGAAACTCCACAGAAATCGGGATGCCATAAGGCTGGGAATCAGCCCAGGAAAATTCCTGATGCGAAGAGCGCCACAGGCTGGGCAGCGGGTATGGGTGAGGCACCCCATACCGCTTCACCCCCCTCCTTAGAAGCCTTGCCTATATCCAAAGGAAGGCAAGGCCAAGGAGGCGCTCTGACCCCTGCACTGCCCTGGTTTCAAAACTGATTCAGCAGGACAGTGGGGGGGGGGGGCTTCGTAAGTAATTTACATGTTACTCACATGTAGGTCTTTTTTTTTTTGATATATTCATAGGGCAATTGCCCCCCAGGCAACCACACTGGTCCCTGGCACTCCCTTCAGCCTCTGGTGACCAAACCAGGGGCGCTGCAGGTCCTTCCGACCTGACTGATGGCGCTGAGGCGCACATATTGGCCCTTTTTCTCCATGGGCATGGAAACATAATAATTCAATAAATTCAAATGCGGAAAAAAAAAATTTAGGGTCCAACCCAAGGCAACGAATTCCTCGTGCCTGAATTTAGGGTCATTTATTACCCGAGGCGACGAATTACTCGTGCCTGTTTAGGGTCGATTCCCAACCCGAGGCGACGAATTAACGCGCCTGATTTGGGGCTTTTAGGGTCATTTCCTACCCAAGGCGCCCCACGCCTGTTTGGGGTTGGTTGCCAACCCAAGGCGATGAATTAACGCGCCTGCTTGTGGCGGTTCGCAGATGGCGTCCTCGTCGCTGTGGTCGTCGCCTAGGACCCAGGATAGACTTGGGGGCTCCATAGGGTCTTCTACCCATCGTAGGAGTCAAGGAGTTCCTCCTTCATCATGTTGATGCCCTGGACCTTAGCTCCTGCAGATGTCGACGTCGTCGACAATTCTCCTACAGTCTGGGCGTCGTCGTCGTCCGCAGGCCGTCACACCGCCTTGGTGGCCTTGGCGTCGGCAGAATTCTTTTGAAGAGGTTGGGGGGATGGCAACCTCCAAGCTTGCCTTGTGTAATGGGATTGAGCTGCAGTGCATGCCGACGTGGTCTCTGTAGATTATAGGTCGCGCGCGTGTGCGTAGTCTCCAAGATTTGTTACGACATTTAGTGCATGTTTCACAGAGATTGTATTATAAAAAGCATTGTGTGTTATTGTCTCATTTTGTAGATATATGATGTAGACCCCGACAAAGGATTTGTCGATCTGCGGTCATAATCCGTCATCCTCTTGGTGTACTTGTGGGATTTGGGTATACGCAGGTATGTCCTGTTACAAGATCGACTCCTAAGTTCCGCGTGCCTTACAAAACCGTCACCTAAGTACGCGTATGTTTCAAGGCCCTGCAACGCGCTGCTAGAGACGTTTACCTGACTCCCTGCCAAGCTCATCTTGAAAGACCATGGGGAGTACTGCAAGATTGGCCGAAGAGTTTCACAGTCACTTTACAGAGTATGAGAGGTTTGACGGCCACGCTGAAGTGTCAGTGCGCTTGATGCGGCGAGAGCTTCCTCAGAATCACTGGGTTGGGTACGGGATCTTGGGTTTGATGTGTGTGAAGCGCGCTTACAGTCGTTGACAGTGGCTCTGCCTGATGACAAAACTCGTGGAAAAGTTTGCACTAAACACGCGAAGTATGGATTTTACTCCTTCAACCTGCCCGAATGTGTTGATGAGTGTTTGGATTCGAAGGGACGCGTGCGTGAGAGGACAGAGCGCGTTCTGGTGCCAGCCTTCAATGACAAGGTGCTGATGGATTTGTGTGCGCTGCATGAACTTTTCGCGGCCGAGCGCCATTACAGAGGACAACACGAGCGCGCTGAGAACTACGTGTTTCTTCGTTATTGTTGTATGGAGAGACAGGCAGTGACGCAACAGGCGACATCACTGGAAGAGCAACGCCGAGGGGAGGCAGAGCGTGATACGCTACAGCAGCAACAGATGGGCTACGATGAAGAGGGTGCGAAGAGCAAGCGACGGCGCAAACGAGCTGGACGCAAACATTGAGTGGGGCATGGTGGCTGTACGTGCTGTTGACATGGGTGTACGTGCTGATCACTTCTGGTCGCTGTTATTTGTGTGTGACGCTGTTAGGACCATGTTCACTGTTGCCCCTGGCTGGGGAGCAACAGAAGTTGTGTCTATGCGAAGGAGAGGCGCTGGCGCTGTCGCAGGGGCCTCTGTTTGCGGGCTACGCACCTCAACTCAGTAGAGTGCTCTCTTTTGGGGAGCACTGAGACGCTAATGGGACAAGGACTGTCCTGTTTTGGGTTCTGCACTGTTTGTGTGGAACATTTCAAAGTGTTTGCTCCAGTTTTTCTTTGTGTTTTTGGTCTTGCAGGGACCTGGCTTTTCACAGTGGTGCTGTATGGAGCCCGGGCCACTCTGCCTTTTTCGCGTGGGGCATGCAAACTGTTTTTATGGACCCTAGAAACAGTTTTGGTCTCTGGTGTGCGCCCAGAGGACCATTGTTTTTGCATGAGTAGCCATACCACTGATGGCACTTTTTTGTGAAAACTGTTTTGAAAAAATCCAGCAGCGGGTTTTTGGAGCAAAATATTTTGTGCAGGTGCAGCAGGAAAAGCCAAGCCACTGGAAACATACAAAAGCCCCCCACTGATGTTGTAATCTATTTTATTGTGCCATATGGGTTGCCATTTTTTTGTACAATTCAACACCAATTCTCAATCTAACTTAACAAGATATTGTATGATACACACTTAGGCCTAGACAGCTAGGGGTTGAGGCATAGCACTCTGGTCTATAGAAAGCTAAGGTCACTGAAGCATGTTGTAGATAAGTTTGGACAGCTAGGCCCTGAAGCAAGGTATGCCCACCTTAGAC
The DNA here is from genome assembly GCA_964036045.1 of Eutreptiella sp. 'Long Island Sound 2002'. Lineage (NCBI taxonomy): Eukaryota > Euglenozoa > Euglenophyceae > Eutreptiales > Eutreptiaceae > Eutreptiella > Eutreptiella sp. 'Long Island Sound 2002'. Next base: position 20,855,718 of record OZ038385.1, read on the forward strand.
AGCTAGGGGCAGGGGTCCTGAGGCTTGGTAGGGGAGTGTGTAGGTAGATTTAACCCCATGGTGTAATTGAACCAATTTCAGGGTTTACGGCACCGATCAGTTTTATATATGGCACAGCAACTCATCCCATCATTTTTGTAGATTATCAAACCCTTCCATAGGTGTATGTCAGGTTTTAGGAGGGGAGTGTAATGGGATTGAGCTGCAGTGCATGTGGACGTGGTCTCTGTAGATTATAGGTCGCGCGCGTGTGCGTAGTCTCCAAGATTTGTTACGACATTTAGTGCATGTTTCACAGAGATTGTATTATAAAAAGCATTGTGTGTTATTATCTCATTTTGTAGATATATGATGTAGACCCGGACAAAGGATTTGTCGATCTGGGGTCATAATCAGTCATCCTCTTGGTGTACTTGTGGGATTGGGGTATACGGAGGTATGGCCGGTTACACCTTGGCATGCACGACCCCTATCCCATGAAATCCAAGACTTCCTCTCGAAATTCTTACTGATCTTCCATCAGTCTGGGTTTCTCCAAAGAATTCTGTGATCCTTGCCTCGGCCATGACACAATCGGTGTCCTGGGCAAGAGATGAAGGTATATGTAGGCAATATAAACATGTAGACAAGTAATATGTATATGTAACACTTCTATACTATAAAATAGCTTAGAAGAGAGGACGAAATGAAGGCGGTGGCGTCGCCGCCATCAGAAAAACTGACGGCTACGAGTCGTCGCCATCAGGATCTCCACTGAGATCCTGCCCAAACTGGGCCAAACAGTGGTTTTTCGGCGAAAAACAGTGAAATATAGTGATTTTTGAGCCAAAAACACTCATTTCGCGTGTCTCCCCCCAACGCGCCGCGTAGCCGACACGACGCGTTTCTGTCCCAATTCAAACTATATATGAAGAGGGCCACTGTTGGGCCACATAATGGGCGCCCGGCTGATTCCTGGGATCGCCTCAGGATTTTTTAAAAAAATCGTGAACGTGACTGACTTCGCAAAAATTGACCTTCGCGGAACGCCGCGAAAAAGGTCACGTTATATTCCTATATTTCTAAAACCGATAAATCAATAATAAAATTGGTTAAAATCTTCAGAAATCGAAAAATAAAACTTCGATCTGGGGCTGCGTCGCGCAGGCGACGAACGTCGTCGCCAGCCCAGAAATGACGAAAAATGACGATTTCTGGGGTATTTTACAGAAACTCCACAGAAATCGGGATGCCATAAGGCTGGGAATGAGCCCAGGAAAATTCCTGATGCGAAGAGCGCCACAGGCTGGGCAGCGGGTATGGGTGAGGCACCCCATACCGCTTCACTTAGTGCTCACCGTGCCTTCGAAGGCTGGTGCTGGCGTCAGTGAGTGTAGTGTAGTGGTTTCTCCTGTCCCGCGTCCTTTTCCCCGTGGGCAGGGGAGTACGTTAGCTTTTTGCCCTCAGAAAAATGGGCGTTTTGTATGCCCTTAGCACACATGGCCACCCCTGCCCTCTAGTAGGTAGGGCGTTTGCCGTCTTCCCCCAAGGTTAGGCGCCAGCACAGAAACTGGGCGCCATAGGAGTGGTAATAGTACCTGATTAGGACCTTCGGTCAGACGTCAGCGAAGCCCTGTCTCCGGGAGCCACGAAGGGGAGAGAAGTGAGACACATACAGACATACGTAGCACACTTAGAGGTATGGTAAACCCTGTAAGGAAGGGTAGAACCCTATGGGTCTGGACCAGTCAGGGGTCCTAACTGTGGGCACACCCGTCCCCAAGGAGGGTGGACACGCCTTGCTTCATAACACCTTGCTTGTCATTCCCCCCTCGAGTAGTAAGCCACCGCTCTTCGCTGGCTCCCCAAGGTCATTACATCAGGGCAGTTCCCATGCAACACATGGTCAACAAGGCACACACTCGCTGGGTGGCTGCAAACCTGATAAGCGGCCACCTGGTCCACGCTGGTAACCATAGGCATGCGACTGGAGGGCACAGCCAGGGCAGGAACAGTGCTCCGCAGGCAGCGGATGTGTAGGTGTTTGGAGCGCAGAGCCCGATTGAGGGTGGGAGTTAGTACATTCAGCGTAACTGGAGCTCTACAGGAGTTCTGAGCCTGTCGTGGCACACACTGAGTAGGTCTAGCTGTTTTGCACAAAAGTGCTCACCGCTTCATCGGAGATTAGGAAGCAGTCAATAGACTGACACAGTGAGATTAGTTTTTCTTTTTCCGCTTGGACAGAGTCTGAGCACGGGTTAGTAGCTGTCCCTCGTTACTCTCAACGAGGTAAGAACGAAAGAACGGGTTGATACTCCCATCTGGCTGTATAGAGGCGGACATGGGTTCCCAGGTCGCCTCAGATAGCCCATAGCCATCCCATAGGGTTAGGAATTTCCAGCCCTGTTTATACTCGTGGCGTGCAATACCTGCAACCACGTAGTAGCCATCGACTGCCATCTCATCGGCAGTGATCTCTTTGAGTTCGTCTGCCGGGCTGGCAGCGTTCTCTAGGTCGATACGCTCCACCTCACTTTACCTGAGGCGCCATTCATCCCAGGACAAATCGTCAGGGGAGTGATAGCGCCTCAAATGTTTAGGCGCACAAAGCAGTTCACCACCTAGACGTGGACTGCACCTGACATGGATCCTAGATCCATCTATCCTGATGATACGATAGGGCCCAAAATAAGGATCCTGTAGACAGTTACGGGGCCAGGAGGGTAGGCGTGAATGGTGCACCAAAACAAGGCCACCAACCTTGAAGCTAGCAGGCCACCGTAGGCGATTCCGTCGGCTCAGCTCACGGTCACGGATATGTCTCAGGTTAGTCCCAGCCTGGTTAGCCATAGACTGCTTGTGTTCCAGCCAATGGGGTTTCCCTGTGACGCGTATTCGATAAGGCAGGATACGGCAAGATACGGCAGGATACGGCAGGATACGGCAGGATACGGCAGGATACGGCAGGATACGGCAGGATACGGCAGGATACGGCAGGATACAGGAGGATACGGCAGGATACAGCAGGATACGGCAGGATACGCAGGATACGGCAGGATACGGCAGGATACGGCAGGATACGGCAGATACGGCAGGATACAGCAGGATACGGCAGGATACGGCAGGATACGACAGGGTCCAAAATATCTGCTTGTTTGCACTTCGAAAACAACCATTTTGCGTCCATTCAGCGTTCGGTGGTATTTCATACTGTTCTTGCATGCCTATTGTGACTTTCCCGGCTGACAACCCGCTTCATGTACACCAATTATTCGTTTCAAAAAAGAAGAAGATTGCTAGCTGCCTCCTGAGCTTGGTGGTATTTCATCCTGTTCCTGCGTGCCCATTGTGCCGTTTCTGTTTAGGTTGACAACCCGCCTTGCTGCACACCCATTCTCGGTTTCGAAAAAGAAAATGATTGCTACGTGATTGCGTACGAAACACTTCCTGTGTCCCAAAACACAATACGCACGAGCATAAAAAAAGACAATCACATCATTGCAGCCTGCACTATTATGCTTATAGACTTTCCGTGTACCTCTGCTCCATGTTATGTAGGTTACAGCAGAAAATGAACAGGCCGGCAAGGAAGTCGTAGTTATAGGGGCGCCCGGGAGCCTCATCACGGCCGTTCCAGAATCGCCACTTCTAAACATTGCTGAAAACATTCTCCACTAGATGACGGCCTTCATTGATCATCTGGTTGTAATGCACCATGAACCAGGTCAATCGGCCATCGGCCACACGGCAGAACATGGTGTCCGCAGTGCTGTAGTGACAGTCACCGAGGCGGAAGTCAGGCCGAGGACCATTAAAGTTCCAGGGAATGGATGCATCCATGTCCGCCGTCATCCCAGCATCGGTGGCACGCGGCGGATACCACCACGAGCAGGCAATGATCTCGCGCCCCCAGTTGATCATGGCATTAAACACGAGCGCATGCCCGCGGTAAGTGGGTTCGTCAAACCAGAACAGCTCTTTGTCTACCGCGTGCGAAGGTGACTGGATGGCCACATGCGTGCTATCGACAATAGCAGACACATGGCGGTGAATTGGATGACTGTGTTGGTGGAATTCCCATCGGCGTTCAAAAGCATCCGTGAACGTATCCCACAGGTGAGCCCGTTGTGACACGTCACGTAGTACTTGGATACAGTAGTCCCGACCAACTCCCAATGTCCTCGCACATGCAATCTGGCTGTACCCCAATCGCAGGAAAGAGATTGTAATTACAAACTCCTCTAATGTGAAAATGGAATTTGCCACCAGGAACAGCAGAAATTCCATTCTGTACCCGGTGGCATTCATGAGCGGCATTGCTGCAAGTGGAGCGCAGTGCGGGGAGGCGCCGCTATCAGAACGATCCACAGAGATCCGCGTAAACTTCAAGACTTAAGGACTGAAGAACTTAAATGTTTGAGCAGTGCAGACACCATATAACAACAGAACAACAAAAAATTCTAATAGTGCTAATATAACCAATGAGTAACATTCTTCTTTCATTGTCTCAGATATGTGCTGTCTATGAAATCAACAGTGAGGGCAACGAAGCAATCCATGGCTCTTGGCGGGAACGGTGTTTGATGGTCCTCCACTCTTAAGGAGTGTCAGTGAAGCGCTGCCATCCATGATTCTTGCGAGCCGGGCCAAGTGACGTGAAAGGTGCCTGATGGTCCTCCACTCTTAATGAGTCTCAGTGCGGCGAATGACAGCACCGCCAACAATGCGACAAGGTTCACAATGTGGTACACGCTTCCAACCCTGTGTGCAGGGCGTCCATCATATGAGGCGACGCCGCGACAAGGGTTCACACTATGGTTCACGTTTCCATCCCTGTGTGCAGGGCGTCCAACGTGAGGCGACGCTGCTACAACAGTTCACGCTGTGGTACACGCTTCCACCCCTCTGTTCAGGGCGTCCATCATATGAGGCGACGCCGCAACAAGGGTTCACGCTGTGGTTCACGCTTCCACCCCTGTGTGCAGGGCGTCCAACGTGAGGCGACGCCGCTGCAAGAGTTCAGGCTGTGGTACACGCTTCCACCCCTCTGTGCAGGGCGTCCAACATGAGGGGTGTGCGTGGGCAGAGAACTACGGATTCATTCAAAAGATTGTTGCTTTGCATCTTCAGCCGCACTGGCAGAAACTTCACGCGCATTTGCGAGGTGCTGCCCAACGAGTACACGCCTCAATGGAAAGCGGCGCGCATTGGGCCGCATGGACATGGCAGTTTGCTTGGTGATGATGTTTGGTACGCCGTGTATCGGGACTACAGTGATCTGCCGTCGGACACCTGGAAACAAACTGCCAGATCACTGTGGCTGGCCATGCTGTCTGAGAGAGGGGTGACGCCCACCACTGCAGATCAAATAAAGTTTGATGTCTTTGTCACCAGTTTGCAGGATGCGCCTGCGTGGCGAGAACAAAAGAAATTGGAAAAGGCTGGGCGTGGAGGCCAGAAGGAGGCGTCTGCCGATGCGCACGCTCTTGGTCTTGGCCCCAGCTCATTGGAGAGGCGGAAGCACACACTGGCCAGCTACCTCATGGGTCCGAATGCAGTGGGCCGGCAGCCAAGCACAGGGACACGGCGCCCCACCAGTGGTCCTGCACCTCAGCGGCGCTGCAAGACACCGGGTGGCACATGCTACGCGCCAGTGCCAAAGAACTGCAGCAAGGGAATATGCACACCGCACTGCCTGAGCTTCCAAATTGCCTATGCACAGCGGTTTGCAACTTGTACGCCATGCAAATACAAAAAGTCTGGAGTTCGACACAGGCACACACCACGTGCCACTGATGCAACGGAGCTCGCACCTTGGATTGGGGACGTTGACTCAGCCGCAGCCGTTGACTCAGCCGCAGACGTTCTCAGCACGAGCACCGCGGACACAGGACCTGCCACCAGATAATGCGGAAGAGGAGACCGTCGAGGCCTACCTAGAGAGGCTGTTGGGTTCAGCTCCGCGGCGCAATTCCTTGCCCAGACGCCCGGGTGACACGCCATCTGAAGATGCTGATTTTGCAGAAGCGCAGACCGCAAATTTGCTTCATGACTTACAGCAACCGCCGCCAGCAGAGCGCAGACCCTCGGCGGATAGCGGCCGGTACATTGTGGAAGCCCCGAAGAAGAACTATCACTGCATTGTGTGCTATTGCTTTCTGTTGAACACTGCAGTTCTGCCTTGTGGACACACGATCTGCAAAGACTGTGCAGGGAGGATCAGCCGGTGCCCACTGGATCGTACTGTTTTCGTTGCTGCCAACACCCCCAGGAACCGCGCTGTTCAGGATGCTGTGCAAGAATTTCTGCTGTCGGAAGGGGCTCGTACTGCAGGCGCGATACTGGCAGCAGCAGGAGCTGCAATATTCTCTCCGGGATCCTCAACAAGACCACTGACAAATGCGGATGCCATGCGACAGGCCAGATTGCGAGCCTTCATGCACCTGTTGACACTGGATCCTCCTGGTGAACTAGCAGCAGAACCTCCTGGTGCAGCAGCAGCGTGTCCTGATTCACCATGCTCCCAGATACCAGCGCCAGCAGTGATTTCCAGAACGGTGGCTTCGTTGGACTCTCAGCGGTTGCGACAGCGGGAATGGAAGTGCACAACAGTGCAGCGTCGTGTGGAGCGGTCTGAGCAGCCACGTGCAGCAGCTGGAACATTGGTGCACGTCATGTTCAACGACGGCTGGTACGAAGGCCTGGCCGGCGGCGGTACTGTTGAATTCGGCGATGGAACAAGATTTCTCTGGAGCCGCATCCGCACCTGGCATGCAGCCAGCGACCACTAAGGTCAGCTAAGTATACTATTTTGGTGGTATATTTAATTATTTTTTTTGTTTATCTGTTTTTTTGTATGCACAGTGGCATGCACCATAGTGCAGCAGTATCACCATATATTTTTGTATGTCTATAACTTCTTTTGTTGTTGATTATTTATATTATCGCACAGTGGAATACACCACAGTGCAGCTTCTTCAGACACACGCATCGAATGGCCAGTCGTCTTTCTGCTCAGTGTAATGTCGCTCTGTCTTCCCAGCTTTGTGAGTGCGCCAGTCAATGACGGAGGAAAGTAGTCGGCAGTTGGGGTTATGTGTCAAGTCCTTTTTTTTACCTTTCAGCATTGCAGGGAACAACAAAAAAGCATGCAGAGGTTCAAAAACCAGACGGTTGAACAGTTTTGAAAAAATGAACACCATATTTTGAAAAAGCATTTATGTTTGTTAGGATACAAGCTGCAGTGGGTTTGAAAACGTTTCCGGATAGAAAACAATTGGAAATGGATTTTTGTTTGTTAGGATAAAAGCTGCAGTGGGTTTGAAAACGGTTTCGGAAAAAAAATAATTGGAAATGCATTTTTGTTTGTTAGGATAAAAGCTGCAGTGGGTTTGAAGACGTTTTCGAAAAGAAACCAAATCACATCACATCACATCACACCACATCACGGCAAATCAAATATGGTCACACACTTCACATCACATTAAAACACATGATATCACCACATCACACCACATCACATGAAGTCAAATCAAATATCATTGCACCAAATCACATCACATGAAATCGCATGGCATCACATGACATTCCATCACATCACATCACACCACATCACATCACATCACGTCACGTCACGTCAGGTCACGTCACGTCACGTCACGTCACGTCATGTCACATCACATCGCATCTCATCACGTCACATCACATCACATCGCATGATGCCACACCAAACCACACCACACGAGATCACACTACATCACATCGAATCACGTCATGTCACATTGCATCACATCACATCACATCACATTGCGAACACCACATCCTATCACCTTATAAGGCATCACATCAGATGGCATGAAGAAAGGTCAATTTGCATTGGTTCATACAAGGTCAGATCACATAAGGTCCGCACACCTGCAAGGCACCGCCTGTTTATGAGAGCTTTACCAATAACTGAAACTCCAGGTTAGGATTACGGTTAGGGTTAGGGTCACCGAGCTGGTGGAACCAGTCTTGGTTTTATAACCCTTTTTAGGGTCTAGGGTGGACCTACCAGGTTTAGCAAGCAAGCAGCAAGCAGCAAGCAAGCAGCAAGCAGCAAGCAGCAAGCAGCAAGCAGCACGCGCGAAATGGGCCAAAATCAGAACTCCGTCGTGGTGCTTTGGATTCCAGTGAAATTTCGGTGGATGATACCTATGGGTGTGAAGTACAATCACACAAAGGTTGAGCAGGAAACTCAACGGTGGCGGCCGGGAACGGGATTCGCAAGTGGCAGACCTCAGTTTCAAAAACTGCAGTTCACGGCCCAAAACAGCCATTTTTGGGCCGAAAAAGCCCCGGAACGCATTCAAAACGGCCAAACGAAGGGAAACGATGGGTACACTACACGTGCGGCTTTACTTCCCCGTGTCAACGAGCCCTTTGCGGCCCTCTAACTCCATGATATGTCCCGGAAACGGCCCAAAAAGGCCCCCATAAGGTCCAAATGCCGACAGCCACAAACCAAGAATAGGCCATATCTTGGGCTACATGGCTCAAAACGCGATTCCGAGGGCACCTACTCCACCCGCAACCCGCCACTTTTTGTGGTTTCCACCCCTTAGAATTGCCCAAACGGACGCCTAGACCCCCATACCTAGGCCCACTAGGCTGCGGCAAGCTGCAAGCTCAAGCCCAAACAGGTGGGTGCCCAAATGGGTCAACAGGGTCCAGTAGGGGCAAAAAGATGACTTTTCTCAAAAATGATCCTAGACCATGTGCGACGCTAAAACAAGTGTTTTTGGACCGTTTTGAGCTTGTGGTGGCCCATTTTGGTACTCCGAAAATCCCAAAATGCCTTGAAACTGGGCTGTTTTGGGACCAAAAATGGGTCAAAAATGGGTCAAAAACGCATTTTTCCAGACCTCATCCTAGACCATTTGGGGTGCACAAACGGGTGAAATAGGCCCATTTTGAGCCCATTTTGGGGGCATTTTGGCCCCTCAGAAGTCCAAAAAGCCTTGAACGTGGGCCTTGTGGCACCCCGTAATGCGTGAAACAAGGAACATGCAACACTTGACAGGCACACAATAGCCGGATAGAGACATCAATTTTTTGGTACAGGTATGTGGCAGGAAGTACAATGCATTGTACATATGCATTGATTTGCTCATAACAAGAGAAAGAGGAACGGGATCGCGGTGAAGCGAAAGCCGAGCGCAGACGTCAACACGAAGCTTGGGGAGCACATTCATTCCGAGTGGAGTACGGGGTTAGGTTGCTCGCTTCAAGGTTAGGATGAACGTGGTCCAAAACAACACAACGTATGCAGTAAGCTAAGGGCGACGTGGGGGGCAGGAAAAAAAATTCACGCGAATTTTTTTCCAACTCACGTGGCACAAATCAATGGGATATGGCGGAATGGCACAAAGCGAAATTCAAAATACGGTCAAAAAGGTACCGGCCACGTCGGGCATTGATTGATTGCGGTGAAATGGACAGGCACATTGGAGGTAATTGATGGGATCGCGATGAAGCGAAAGCCAAATACCAAAACATTCAAAGTTAGGACGTTGGATAGAGGATCAACCTCTAGTTGCTCGGATTAGGGCGAATTTTTTTGGTGACATGGTCGTCTTCACAAGGCGTGGCACTACCAGTGTCCCAAGATCGCAAGGAGATACTAAAGCGAGGCCAAATTGGAAGGCTGTGCTTTTTAGATGCGTCAAAAGCATAAATACCACAATGCTTGATGTAGATTGCGGAGTTGTCCCATTGTAAGGGAATAGGGTCACCAAAGTGAATAAGACAAGTGTGCTTCGTGACAAAGCAATCGTCATCAACGTGCGGACGCGCAGCTGCTGAAGGCCCCAAAAGGTCCAAATGCCGACAGCCACAAACCAAGAATAGGCCATATCTTGGGCTACATGGCTCAAAACGCGATTCCGAGGGCACCTACATCACCCGCAACCCGCCACTTTTTGTGGTTTCCACCCCTTAGAATTGCCCAAACGGACGCCTAGACCCCCATACCTAGGCCCACTAGGCTGCGGCAAGCTGCAAGCTCAAGCCCAAAAAGGTGGGTGCCCAAATGGGTCAACAGGGTCCCGTAGGGGCAAAAAGATGACTTTTCTCAAAAATGATCCTAGACCATGTGCGACGCTAAAACAAGTGTTTTTGGACCGTTTTGAGCTTGTGGTGGCCCATTTTGGTACTCCGAAAATCCCAAAATGCCTTGAAACTGGGCTGTTTTGGGACCAAAAATGGGTCAAAAATGGGTCAAAAACGCATTTTTCCAGACCTCATCCTAGACCATTTGGGGTGCACAAAAGGGTGGAATGAGCCCGTTTTGAGCCCATTTTTGGGGTATTTTGGCCCCTCAGAAGTCCAAAAAGCCTTGAAAGTGGGCCTCGTGGTGATGGGGTTCACTTGCAAGCCGATTCCACTTTGTCAAGAGCCATCAATGTGTGAATCATTCTTGATGTCCCTCACCAGTCATAGCTGATGTTCCCTCTCCCACCAGCTCGGTCCCAATATTCAGTCTTGATTAGGGTTAGGGTTAGCGTTTCGCTTACTGGCATACGGCAGGATACGGCAGGGAAAGCAGGATACGGCAGTATCCGGCAGATACTGCAGGATATGGCAGGATACAGCAGGATACGGCAGGATACGGCAGGATACGGCAGGATACGGCAGGATACGGCAGGATACGGCAGGATACGGCAGGATACGGCAGGATACGGCAGGATACGCGTATTACAGGAATACGGTCATATTAGGGAAACCCAAATCCCCAACAGGGCTCTTGAGGTCCTCAGGAAAGGGGGTTTTGAAGAACCAAGCAGGTCGTCCTCCATGAAACAGCTCGCGGGGGGTGAAACCCGTAGAAGAGCTTCTCTGAGAGTTCATGGTCAGCACTGCCCAGGGCACTAGGCGTACCCAGTCTTTCGTACGTTCGTGTTTCATCAGGATTCTCAGGTTCTATTCCACCACACGGTTTTTTCTCTCAAAAAGAGGGTTAAACGTGTGGTTGTAGGGCACACCTGTGGTTACCTCAACGTTGAGGGCATTCAGCATTCTTTTGTACCATCCAGTGTCACTGCGGATGCGTATATCCTCATCAGAGTGCACCTGCTTAGGTGCTCCATCGGGTTCGAACCATTGTTCGACCAACATTTTCACAGTCTGCTCACCTGTGATTTTCTTATTGCAAGGGAACACACGGGTTAAGCGAGACAGGCCACAGGTGACCACTAGGCAACTATCATAGCCGCCGAAGCGAGGTAGGCCGTGGATGAAATCAACATAGAGAAGAGAGTTAGTACAATAGGGTATGGGTAAGCTGGAAATCAGTCCCCTATCCCTACTGTCGCTCTGCTTGCTGGCATGACAGCCACAAGCATCCACAATGGTCTGCATACGAGACCTCAGTTCAGTCAGGGTTAGACTAGAGTAGAAACACTCACGGAAGAAGTCCACTGAGCGATTAGCGCCAGTGTGACCTGAGCTGAGATGGGACCACTGTAGGCACCCATCAAGCCGTGCCTCAGGCACGACAATACGGTCCTCGTAGAAGAGGTACTGGTTGTTTTTATACCACTGGTGCCCGTCAATGACACGGGGTTCGAGTCCAGTGCTGAGCGCCTGGAGAATTTCTTTATACTCTGACTGATAGTCAGTTAGGCTCCAACCCTCGAGGATTCCAGCAGTCCGCATGGAAAGGTCAAGCTGGACATCCATACGCTGGAAAGCCTCTTTAGCGAGTGCCTCAGAGCTCTCACCAATAAGCGCATTGAAGTTATTGCACGATATATAGTCAGACAGATCAATTTAGATCAAGGGATATGATGGACTGTCAGCCTGAACTGGCTCAGGTAAGTCCACCACCGCTTTAGTTTCGCTTTCTCCGGTGGTGGGCCCTTCTGAAAAGACTTCACTGGTTCCTGGTCACAGAACCAGACAATAGGATTAGATCCCAATAGTCATTACTGTGATGAGAGCACCAACATACCGGCCAGGAGTTCCTGGTCGTAGGTGCTGTAATTGGAACGCGCTGGGTTCCGTTTCCAGTTCCAGTGTCCCAGTGGCACAAGCCGCCACTCACTGGTAGGATAGTCATGCTTCAAGGAGCCACCACGGTTCAGTCCGCTAGTACGATAATGGCAGTGGGTTAGTTCAGCTGGGTTAAGCTCCTGCCATTGGTAGATCGTTCCAACCCCCCTACATCACTGGCATCAGTGATCAGGACTATCTCGCCCTTAGGGCGGGGTTGTACCAGACTTGAGCACAGAAGCATAAGAGCTGCAGAAATTTGCAGAAATTTCTGCTGATGATCGAGCATTGGCCTCGGCGCAACCAGCGCAATCGTCGCCCGTGCCAGAAATTCAGGATCTATGGACGTCGACATTTTCAGAGTTTTGGGATATGAAATTACAATTTTCAGCTCGATCCACATCCAATGAATCCAAAATGAGCCGATTTGGAGCAGTTTTCAGCTCAGCCCAAAATGGGATTGTAAAAGTATATTCCATCATTTTGGATATGCGAATGATTGATGTTTTGCCATGCTTGTGCTCTGGTCTCCCCGATCTTCCTCAAATCTGTCCGATTCTTGAGAGATTGGTATGTATTACCTCATTCATGGGCAACATTCATGGTTATAGGTAATGATCATGGGTAAAGGTTTGAAGAGATGTCACCATGAATTTTCGAGAGTGAGATGTAATCAGAATTTGATGAAGGTTCAGGGTAGGAGACATCTTCGCACTTAACCAAATCCTCAAGAGAGCACTCTCCCATGTTTGGTTCACAGACTTGAGCCGGCCCAAAAGTGTGTATTTCTGCAATTGCAGGAGAGGGCATGGAGGCGGATCAGGGCGGAGGCAGCGAGGCTGGCGGACAGGGACAGGGAGGTGGCGGCGCGGGAGCGCAGGGTGCGGGAGGAGGAGGAGGCGGTGGCCCGGGGGGCCCACCGGGTCCTCCCGGATCCGGAAGGGGACACCCCCTCCACGGAGGTGGAGGGGCGGTCGCCGTCAGGGAAAAGGGCCAGGGAGGAGGACGAGGAGGCACTGGAGGAAAGGGGGAAGCGGCGCAGGGGGGAGGAGCGAGGGGCAGGGGAGGCAGAGGGGGCACCGCGGCCGGCCAGCCCCGGTCCGGAGCCGACGCCAACGGACTGGGGCTCGGAGTCCCCGCCGCCGCGGCAGTATGCGCCGCCGCCGGTGCGGAGGTGACCCGGGACGGTCGCGGGCTGGAAGGAGGGGGAGTGTCGGAGCTGGCCCGCTACGTGAAGTGGGCGGGGAAGACGAGGGGAAGGCGGGAGAAGAGGGCGCCCCGCCCCTTCAGTGACCTGGTCGGCAGGGCGGGGAGGCCCAGGGAAAGGGGGCCGGAGATGGATGAGGGGCGGTGGAGGAGGATGCTGGGAGCGGCGCTCCCGGGGATGCGCCTGGACTGTCCCCAGGAGAAGGGGAAGAAGCCCAGGGTTCAGATGCTGTGAGAGCTATTGCAGCGGGAGGGGCGGTACGGTGGCGACGCGTAAGGCCGGGCAGGAGCAGGAACGGGAAGCGCTAGGGGCAGGGGGCCAGGGGCGTGCGGAGGGACGGGCAGATGGGATGCGGGGAAGCGGACGCGGGGGGTCCGCGGAGATGGAGGAGGGTGAGGAGGGGATGTGACAGACACGAGGAGAGGAGGAGGGGAGCGGAGAGGTGCAGGTGCGCAGGGGAGGGCAGGGACATGGCTGAAAGTGGAGGGGGATGTGGTGATGGCGGACGCGGACGAGAACCCCGAGCGGAGAGCACAGGACCAGCGGCGGGGGAGAGGGGAGATGGGGCGGCGGAGTAAGGGGGCGCAGGCGAGTGAGGAGGAAGCAACCAGGCAGTGGGACGCGAGACGTATCGTGGGTACGGCGAGCAGTGTGGGGCAGAACGAGAAGCAGACAGGAAGCAGTATCGGAATGTGGTACAGTGACGGAGCAGAGAGCAAGGTCGTGACTGGCGAGAACGGCCGGCGAAGGCATGGAGCAGCGCTGTGCCCTTCGGGTGCAGCACGGTGCCAGGGCTCTGACTTGCAGGAGAGGCGAACGGGCAGACGCATCCAATATTCCGACAAGTTGGTGCCAGGGTCTTGGCTGATGGTGTGATCGGAGAGATTGCTGGGATGGGCTGGTGGCATTGCAGGTGTACTCGAGTGCGGTGCAGTGGAGCCACGTCTCGGTGGCGCCCCTGTGGACTGGCAGCCGGAGTGTGCGGGCTATCCGCCAACGTGGTACATGGCGGCAAAGCTCTCTGCATGACAGGATGGTGCTGCATTGAAAACATTGGACTTACGTGCGCCCTGCTCTGAGGGGTTGACCACGCCAGGCCTTGGTGGCCACCGGCGCCATGGGACACCTGCCAGGTGCAACGGAGTGCGAACCTTTGTCTATGGGGCTGGGCTCCACAGCGCAAATGCAGCGACGGGAATTCGACAAGCCTCTCCCTGACGCTCTCTCTGTGTTCCTTCGGCACATGCGGTGGCTCATGGTTGGTAGGAAACCAACGGCCATGCCAGACCTCGGGCAGGGCGACAGTCCAGTCCACAGATACACCCCCAGCCCCCCCCCCACACAGGGCACCAGGGAACCAGGATGGGGTGAGAGGCGGGGACCGAGGGAGCACTAGGGGGGGGGAGACCCCAGGGGAAAGGGTAGCGGCGAGGGGGAGGGGCAGGGGTAGAGGTAGGTAGGTATCTTCGAGAGCTCGGGATGCCTCCTTTGACATTGCAAGAAGAAGGTCTTACCAAGGGGATGTCCTGTTCCTCCCACTGCCCTATGTCAGGTGCCTCTTGAGCCGCTCCCGCATGTGCTTGGGGAGCCACCCGGTCCATGTGTCCCAGGTGGGAGGGTGTCCCCACATGTGTCCATGGGTATAGCCACATGCCCCCGCCTTTGGGCGGCAGCTCTGGGGGCTGCCCAGCCGTGTGGAGTATCTCTCACCACAAGGGGTATTGCTCCCGCTAGTCTACGGTACGACCGCCTCACCCTTGTGACTTGAGTTGCGGGGCCACTCTGCTTGGCAGGCGACCCCCTACTGGACTGTGTACCGGCTCGCCTGTCACCGGTTGCTTCCATGGCTCCGTGTGATGTTTGCCATGGTCCCCGATGCAGCCTGGCTGGGCTCGGACCAGAGGCCTTGGAGTACCGCTCCTGCCACTTGCCCGGTGGGTCGGCTGGGTCGCCCCAGTGCGTCCGACCCATGGGGTGTTGGTTCTTTCCTGTCCCTCGGCCGCCCTACGTGTGTGCAGTGTCCTGGGCCGCTTGGCTCCTGTTCACCGGTGTGCCCGCGCGGTTTGTTGTGTTGCGTCTGCGGTGTCCTAGGCCACTTGTCTCATGTTCACCGGTGTGCTCGCTCGGTGTGTTGTGTTGCGTTTGCGGTGTCCTGGGCCACTTGGCTCCCGTTCACCGGTGCGCCCGCTTGGTGTGTTGTGTTGCATGTGCGGTGTCCCGGGCCACTGGGCTCCTGTTCACGAATGCGCCCGCTCGGTGTGTTGCTTTGTGTGCGCGGTGTCCTGGGTCACTTGGCTCCTGTTCACCGGTGTGCCCGCTCGGTGTGTTGTTTTGTTTGTGCGGTGTCCTGGGCCACTTGGCTCCTGTTCACCGGTGTGCCCGCGCGGTTTGTTGTGTTGTGTCTGCGGTGTCCTGGGCCACTTGGCTCCTTTTTTACCGGTGTGTCCGCTCGGTGTGTTTTGTTGCATGTGTGGCGTCCTGGGCCCCTTGGCCCCCGCTCACCGGTGTGCCCGCCCGGTGTGTTGTGTTGCGTGTGCGGTGTCCTGGGCCACTTGGCTCCTGTTCACCGGTGCGCTCGCTTGGTGTGTTGCTTTGCGTGCGCGGTGTCCCGGGCCTCTTGGCTCTTGTTCACCGGTGTGCCAGGCCGTGGTGTCTCGTCCCTTTGTTGCCCTCGGTGCACGCGCGTGTGCGGTGTCCTGGCCCTCGTGGCGCCCGTTCACCGGTGTGCGCGCTGTGTGCGGTGTGCGTGTGCTATTGGTGGTTGTGTCCCTCTTCCCCCCCCCGTAATTTTCGTTTTTTTTTTGTTGGAGAGAAAAAAGAAAAACAGGGGCGCGCGTACACTGGAGGCACAGGCACGGGCAGCTGGTCCGGCGGTGCAATAGTGTTGTGTCCTCTGGCGTGTATCGTCGGTGCTGTGGCGGCGGCCGCAGCCCAGGGGTGCGGCTCACACGTCCTGATGTACACGGGTATGGGCGAGGGTGGGTTTGGTTACGTGTCTCTTTGCTTCTGGAGCTCGCCGGTTAGGCGGCTGTGTGGGCTGTGGGTGTGGGCTGTGGCTACGTTGTTCCCTCGGCGGGCCTGGTTAGGAGTCAAGGGTTAGCGGTTTCGGGGTGTGGCTCGGGTTTGATTTGTGTTTGGGTTTTGGCTCGGTTAGGCTGTTGCGACGGTAGCGGGCCTGGGTTCGGTGCCTTTGGGCGTAGTGGTGCCCGTTGTCGTGTGCGTTGGCATCCTTCGGCGTCCAGTTTGTTTGGTGACTTCTGGGCGGGGCCTGGCGTGGCGCCCCGTGGTGGTGGTTTGCTGGGCAACGGGGTTAGGTGGCGGCGCCGCAGGCCGGGGGGTCAGGCGCGTCGTGTTGTGTGGCGCGCAGGGCTCCTTGGGTGCTGTGGGTGCCGCCGGTGTCGGTGCGCCGACGCTTGTGGGGTGGTGAGGGGGTGTGCGTGTGCGGGGCTGGGCTTTGGGTGATGTCCGACAGGCGGATGCCGTCTCGCTGTGTCTCCTGGAGGGTCTCCCGCAGGCGCCTGAGGACATACGGGTGGTCCTGGGGCGTTGGGAGGTTGCGGGGGCAGACTCCCAGGGGGTGGAGCGCATCGGCCAGCATGGCTTCCCATGCGGCCTGCGGCATCCACCCCCCCGCCGGCCGGAGGCGGCAGTTCTCCACCGACCCCTTGCGGGGCCCGTGGACCAGGCCCTCAAGGGAGGGCTCTCCCCGGGCCCACCCTCCAGCTCCCAGAGCTGCGTGTGGGTCCAGCGCTGCCACCTGTCCCTGGGCGGGGCCGCGGTCTTGGACGGAGGAGTGGGCGTGGTTGGGTGTGACGGGGTCGTGGGGACCGGTGGCGGTGGCGGGCCCGGGGGATTCCTCGTAGTCCTGTACCGTGGGGGTGCGCGGGGAGTGGGGGCGCGAGCGGATGTGGACCCGCGGGTCTGAGCGCACGGTCTCCGCCTCGGGGTTGGGTGGGGACTCGCGGCGGCGGCGGTAGCGGGGCATGCGCTGTATGTGGGCTGTCATCGAGGGTTGGTAGGGGGGCGGGGACTCTGCTGGCGGACCCTGGCGTCGTTCTGGCCTGGTCGGGGGCGGTCCTTGGGCCTGGGGTGCGGCCTTAGAGAGGTGGCGGGACGAGGTGTGTCGTGCTTCGGCCGCGGCGCGCTCCGCTATGAAGGTGGTGGCGGCGGCGTCGGTGACGGTGGGGGTGCGCCGTGCTGGGCGCTGCTGCCTCCTGGCCTGGGATGGCTGGGGCCGAATGTCATAGAGGACGTCCTCGGGGGGTCGGGCTGGCGCTGTCGTAGTGGCGCCGGGTTTGGACTTGGGTTTGGGCTTGGCTGCGGGTTGCGGTCGTGGCGCGCTGACGGGTTTGGGTGGCTGTTTGGTGGCGGTCTTGGGTTTTGGCTGGGTTGCGGGTGCGGGCCTCGTTGGGGCGTGGGCCTTGGCGGCGGCGGGGTTGCTCGCGGTGGGGGCAGGTTTGGGGGCCCGTTTGGGAGGTGTCCCCCTCGGCCTGGGGGGTGGAGTGCTGGATGAGGACGTGGTGGTGGTGGTGGATGAGGTGGCCGTGGTGGTGGAGGTTGTGGAGTCGGAGGCGGAGGAGAGGGCTGTGGGAGACGGCGGATGGCCCTCGGCTTCGGGGGCGGGCGTAGGATGCTGGGTCCTGCAAGTAGCGACAACGAGGGTGCGGGTTTGGGCACAGGGCGTGTGCGCGCGTTTTCTCTGGTGACCCGTGCGTGCTGGTGCTGGTGTGGCGGCGTTGTCTGGGCTGTGCGGGCACGTGGGTTACCCGGGGGGTGGCCATATCTGCTCCAGGACGTGCGGGTGTGTTTGCTGGAGGTAGTCGAGGGTGCGGAAGAAGCATCGCTGGATGCCGGGCATGTCCTCCCCTGTGAGGTGGGGGTAGTTTTGGGTGGGGGTGTCTGGGCCCGGCCACAGCAGCGCCATGAGGCGGGCTGCCACCATGTATGGGCAGAGCTGTAGGGTGGTGGGGCGTGGGGGGCTGGGTCCCCTGCGGTTTTAGGGGGGCTTCCCTCTGCTGGGGGCGCAGCGTGACCCTCCACAGCCACCGGTCCGTGGGGAGTCCCCAGGTCCGTTGGGTCCACTTGGCGAGGCAATACATCGCCCTACCAAGGCCCTGGCTGCCGCTGCGGATGGAGAGCAGGGTGTCCAGGGATTTGCGTTCCCACGTGCCCCAGATGTGGGGGTCGTCCGGCTCGTCCCCCCTGGCGTACGTGTCGAGGCCTGGGTTGTGTAAGGGGGGGGCGTAGTCGGCGGGGAGGAGGGAGTCGGTGCCGTGCACCTCCCAGTGGTCAGTTGGTGCGTGGTAGTGGGTGGTGGAGAGGGTGTAGTGCAGATTGTACATGAGAGTCATGTACATGGAGGGGGTTGGCTGCCGGTCGGCAGGGCGGGGAGGCCCAGGGAAAGGGGGCCGGAGATGGATGAGGGGCGGTGGAGGAGGATGCTGGGAGCGGCGCTCCCGGGGGTGCGCCTGGACTGTCCCCAGGAGAAGGGGAAGAAGCCCAGGGTTCAGATGCTGTGAGAGCTATTGCAGCGGGAGGGGCGGTGCGGTGGCGATGCGTAAGGCCGGGCAGGAGCAGGAACGGGAAGCGCTAGGGGCAGGGGGCCAGGGGCGTGCGGAGGGACGGGCAGATGGGATGCGGGGAAGCGGACGCGGGGGGTCCGCGGAGATGGAGGAGGGTGAGGAGGGGATGTGACAGACACGAGGAGAGGAGGAGGGGAGCGGAGAGGTGCAGGGGCGCAGGGGAGGGCAGGGACATGGCTGAAAGTGGAGGGGGTTGTGGTGATGGCGGACGTGGACGAGAACCCCGAGCGGAGAGCACAGGACCAGCGGCGGGGGAGAGGGGAGATGGGGCGGCGGAGTACGGGGGCGCAGGCGAGTGAGGAGGAAGCAACCAGGCAGTTGGACGCGAGACGTATCGTGGGTACGGCGAGCAGTGTGGGGCAGAACGAGAAGCAGACAGGAAGCAGTATCGGAATGTGGTACAGTGACGGAGCAGAGAGCAAGGTCGTGACTGGCGAGAACGGCCGGCGAAGGCGTGGAGCAGCGCTGTGCCCTTCGGGTGCAGCACGCTGCCAGGGCTCTGACTTGCAGGAGAGGCGAACGGGCAGACGCATCCAATATTCGGACAAGTTGGTGCCAGGGTCTTGGCTGATGGTGTCATCGGAGAGATTGCTGGGATCGGCCGGTGGCAGTGCAGGTGTACTCGAGTGCGGTGCAGTGGAGCCACGTCTCGTAGGCGCCCCTGTGGACTGGCAGCCGGACTGTGCGGGCTATCCGCCGACTTGGTACATGGCGGCAAAGCTCTCTGCATGACAGGATGGTGCTGCATTGAAAACATTGGACTTACGTGCGCCCTGCTCTGAGGGGTTGACCACGCCAGGCCTTGGTGGCCACCGGCGCGATGGGACACCTGCGAGGTGCAACGGAGTGCGAACCTTTGTCTATGGGGCTGGGCTCCACAGCGCAAATGCAGCGACGGGAATTCGACAAGCGTCTCTCCGCTCTCTCTGTGTTCCTTCGGCACATGCGGTGGCTCATGGTTGGTAGGAAACCAACGGCCATGCCAGACCTCGGGCAGGGCCACAGTCCAGTCCACAGATACACCCCCCCCCCCCACACAGGGCACCAGGCAACCAGGAAGGGGTGAGAGGCGGGGACCGAGGGAGCACTAGGGTGGGGGAGACCCCAGAAAAAAGGGTAGGGGCGAGGGGGAGGGTGGCACACACGAGTGACAGCGCGGCACAGACAGGGAGGGCAGACGTACAGGCAGGGTCGACAGCGAGAAGGAGAATGGGATGGGAGACAGGCGAGAGAGGGGGCGCAGGGCGGCGGGACAGGGGTAGCACGGAGAAGAGCAGGGGGCACACGCAGGGCGCGCGGGAGCAGCGGGGAGCGCGAACACGGAACAAAAAAAAACAACAACAGGACAGGCGGACACACAGGAAGGGCACATAGAGGAGGCAGGGCGCGGGAGGTGGGGGGAACAGGGGGCCAACAAGGGCGCAAAGGAACACAATGCCTCTCACAGAGAAGCACCATGCCGTTGACCCGCATAGAGCCGTAGCGGCCGCCCCGCCCGACCATCAGGGAACTGATGGAGGGGCGGCCGGCGGGAGAGGTCGACGGGGGAGTCCCCCCCAAGGGGTGTCTGGGGAGGCCGCCCAGGTCGGCTTACAGGTCGGAAGACAGGGCAGAAGCCCAGAGGCGCGTGAGGGCGCGCGAGATACAACCATGGCGCGGGGAGGACCAGCGGCGAGCACACGGAGCAGGAGAACAACACTAAGAGGGCGGGCAGGAGACAGAGGGGAGGGGAGGGTAGAGAGGAGAGAGAGAAGATACATGTACAACAACGCGGGCTAAAAGGCTGGGTCGCCCGTATGGCCGGGGACCGCCAAGGGCCACGACACAGGATGGCGGTGGGACTGGACGAGAGCACCGAACGGAACGGAGACAGATGGCGATGCAGTGTTGTTGTGCATGCATGCAGGGAGGAGGGAACCACGCGGAAAAAAGCGCGGCAAAAAAAAAACGCGGACAACACCTCGCAGCACCACAAGGAGACAGGACAGAAAAGGACGAGTGGCTAGGGCCACACGACGGCCCCAGGGGACTAGGACAGCATGGGAGGCGGCACAGGAGTGAGGGGCGGGGGCGGGAGGGGAGCGACCCGTGCTAGGCGCACAAAACGGTCCCCGGATGCATGAGGATCTAGTGGGCCCGCGCCACAGGGTTGCTGGCGGCCCGGTGGGGTATAAACACGGGATGAAGGATGGGATGGGGACGCACAACAACGCAGGGGATTAGGCCGGGGCCGCGGCACAGGGGAAGGGGGCGGGAAGGGAGCGACCAATGCTAGGCGCACGAAACGGTCCGCGGATGGATGGGGATCCAGTGGGCCCGCGCCACAGGGTTGCTGGCGGCCCGGTGGGGTATGAACACGGGATGAGGGATGGGATGGGGCCGCACGACAGCCCAGGGGATTAGGCCGGGGCCGCGGCACAGGGGAAAGGGACGGGGGCGCGAAGGGAGCGACCCGTGCTAAGCGCACGAAGCGGTCCCCGGAAGGAAGAGGCTCCAGTGGGCCCGTGCCACAGGGTTGCAGGCGACCCGGTGGGGTATAAACATGGGATGAAGGGACAAGGGGACGGGGCGGGGAAGGGCGTGTGGCTAGAGCCACACAACGGCCCGACGGGGTAGGTAGTCCATGGGACCCCGGGAACGGGCCGGTGCCGGGATGAGGCAAAGGAGAATGGGACATGGGATGGGCAGGGAGGCCGAAAGCGCCAACCAACAGCCCCATGGGATTGGGAAACCAGTCGCCATGGAGTGGTGAACCATGGGCCAACCATGGGAAACCTGACCACGGGAAGTCGGGAAAATGCCCTGAACTCCGGGACGGCCGTGAGGTGTCGGCAGGGGTGAGGGTTGACCTTGAGATCCCCGGGTCAATGGCCTGAGTACACGTAGGTTCACGCGTGAGCGGGACCAGGGGGAACGTGGAAAGGGTTGTCCCCTGGCCTCCAGCTGTGGATGGACGACAACAAAGTGCATCCGGGAGCCGAGTGGGTACTCCAACCCGTGAGGGATGGGGAGTGGTGGAATGTGGTTGACAGAGAGAAATGCTCCGCTGTCGGCGAGGGCTATCCACAGGAAACCCGCCTGCAGGCGCCCAATAGGCTGTGCTAGGGGGGGAAGGCCGGGGGATCCTTCAAAGGGTGACCGGAAGGAGCTGAAACCCTGAGGGCAGCGACTGAAGGGAGCCTACCGCCGGTCATGCCCCAAAGGAACCTGGTTGAAGTTCTCGGCCGTGAGGTGAGACAGGGGTCGCCAGGGGAACTGATGGTGGGGAGCACTCCTTCCCGCCAGAGGCGGCCACCATGTAAAACAAACAAGGATAAGTCAGATGAGGCTGCGGACGCGGCCGCCCTTATTAACTTACTTACTTACTCCATGAAACAGCTCGTGGGGGGTGAAACCCGTAGAAGAGCTCCTCTGAGAGTTCATGGTCAGCACTGCCCAGGGCACTAGGCGTACCCAGTCTTTGGTACGTTCGTGTTTCATCAGGATTCTCAGGTTCTATTCCACCACACGGTTTTTTCTCTCACAAAGAGGGTTAGACGTGTGGGTGTAGGGCACACCTGTGGTTACCTCAACGTTGAGGGCATTCAGCATTCGTTTGTACCGTCCAGTGTCACTGCGGATGCGTATATCCTCATCAGAGTGCACCTGCTTAAATGCTCCATCGGGTGCAACCATTGTTCGACCAACATTTTCACAGTCTGCTCACCTGTGATTTTCTTATTGCAAGGGAACACACGGGTTAAGCGAGACAGGCCACAGGTGACCACTAGGCAACTATCATAGCCGCCGAAGCGAGGTAGGCTGTGGATGAAATCAACATAGAGAAGAGAGTTAGTACAATAGGGTATGGGTAAGCTGGAAATCAGTCCCCTATCCCTACTGTCGCTCTGCTTGCTGGCATGACAGCCACAAGCATCCACAATGGTCTGCATACGAGACCTCAGTTCAGTCAGGGTTAGACTAGAGTAGAAACACTCACGGAAGAAGTCCACTGAGCGATTAGCGCCAGTGTGACCTGAGGTGAGATGGGACCACTGTAGGCACCCATCAAGCCGGGCCTCAGGCACAACAATACGGTTCTCGTAGAAGAGGTACTGGTTGTTTTTATACCACTGGTGCCCGTCAATGACACGGGGTTCGAGTCCAGTGCTGAGCGTCTGGAGAATTTCTTTATACTCTGAGTGATAGTCAGTTAGGCTCCAACCCTCGAGGAATTCAGCAGTCCGCATGGAAAGGTCAAGCTGGACATCCATACGCTGGAAAGCCTCTTTAGCGAGTGCCTCAGAGCTCTCACCAATAAGCGCATTGAAGTTATTGCACTATATATAGTCAGACAGATCAATTTGGATCCAGCGATATGATGGACTGTCAGCCTGAACTGGCTCAGGTAAGTCCACCACCGCTTTCTCCGGTGGTGGGCCCTTCTGAAAAGACTTCACCGATTCCTGGTCACAGAACCAGACAATAGGATTAGATCCCAATAGTCATTACTGTGATGAGAGCACCAACATACCGACCAGGAGTTCCTGGTCGTAGGTGCTGTAATTGGAACGCGCTGGGTTCCGTTTCCAGTTCCAGTGTCCCAGTGGCACAAGCCGCCACTCACTGGTAGGATAGTCATGCTTCAAGGAGCCACCACGGTTCAGTCTGCTAGTACGATAATGGCAGTGGGTTAGTTCAGCTGGGTTAAGCTCCTGCCATTGGTAGATCGTTCCACCCCCCCTACATCACTGGCACCAGTGATCAGGACTATCTCGCCCTTAGGGCGGGGTTGTACCAGACTTGAGCACAGAAGCATAAGAGCTGCAGAAATTTGCAGAAATTTCTGCTGATGATCGAGCATTGGCCTCGGCGCAACGAGCGCAATCGTCGCCCGTGCCAGAAATTCAGGATCTATGGACGTCGACATTTTCAGATTTTTGGGATATGAAATTACAATTTTCAGCTCGATCCACATCCAATGAATCCAAAATGAGCCGATTTGCAGCAGTTTTCAGCTCAGCCCAAAATGGGATTGTAAAAGTATATTCCATCATTTTGGATATGCGAATGATTGATGTTTTGCCATGCTTGTGCTCTTGTCTCCCTGATCTTCCTCAAATCTGTCCGATTCTTGAGAGATTGGTATGTATTACCTCATTCATGGGCAACATTCATGGTTATAGGTAATGATCATGGGTAAAGGATTGAAGAGATGTCACCATGAACCTTCGAGAGTGAGATGTAATCAGAATTTGATGAAGCTTCAGGGTAAGAGACATCTTCGCACTTAACCAAATCCTCAAGAGAGCACTCCCCCATGTTTGGTTCACAGACTTGAGCCGGCCCAAAAGTGTGTATTTGTGCAATTGTTTTGTGCTTGTGTTCGTACGTGTTGTCTTGTGCCTTGTGCATTGTGGAGTGCTAGTGTTCGCCTTGGGTAGGTCCTAGCGAAGCAAAACAAGGTAAACAATATTTTCCACAAGCAATGGAAATGGATTTTATAACTTTAGGTCAAAATAGTTTTATAAATGAAATGCATAAGAGGTTTTCCTTAGATAAATATCATGAGCCCAGAGTTAGCCATGCGAACTCGGTACATGCTAGCAGTTTCGGCAAACCGAGTTTGAACCCCCCACCCCATAATGCATTGCATTGGCCTATAAGTTTCACTTCAAATTGTCCACTTGGTCTTTTCCAATATCTTCCACATGAGATGAATTTTCCATTTGGTCTTTATAATTTCCATGTTTATGTGAAATCCATGCCTAGGTCCCAAGAGCGACCTTGGCACCTCTTTTCCGACACCCCACCTTTTCATTTTGGCCCTAGGTTGATTTTCCAACCTTGGCTATCCAATTTTCATTCACACATAATTCAATCGTCTCCAAAGCACTCCGAGATCTTACTCCGTGTCCCTAGGCTCCACGAGCAGCCTTAGTACGCAATTACACTACTTTCAGAACTCTTAATTGCCGGTCATCACTTGCCTAGGCTCCAGGAGCAGCCTTGGGAAGCGATGCTTATTCCCTCAAATTCGATTCAAGCATCCAACTTGTTACCTTGGCTCCACGTGCAGCCTTGGTGCCTGTTTGTTGTCCGTGTAGTATGTGTGGTATGTATTTTGTGCCATGAGTGTTGTGAAAGTGTAGTGCAATGGGTCGGCTCATGTTCGATGTATGGATGCTTATGGAATACCACGGGCCGGAACGCCGTCTTCATTGGCCCCGACAACATCATGGTCATCAACATGGGATTCCTCGTCGCCGCCCACACCGTTGGCGGCCGGGGTAGGCCATCGGGCCATGTCAATGCCGACTACTTCACGGGTTTGCCCCAGCATGCCGCTGCCCTCAACATTGGCGGCTGGCTACGCGCAGCGGCCGCCTCCGTCGGCGACGCCTACTTCGAGACCTTTGACTACGACATGAGCATGCGCCTTGCCGCCCCCCTCATTGGCAGCGGGGTAGCGGCCGCCTCCATCAGCGTGCACAACTTCGAGATCTTTGCCCACAACATGTTCATGCGCCTCGCCACCCTCTTCATTGGCGGCGACGCAACGGCTGCCTTCTTCAACATTGACAAGCTCAACATCCAGAACCTCAAGTTCAAGTTCAAGCCGAGAACCGTCGCCACGCTCAAAAGGGATGTGCTTCCTCTCCTTCCTCTTTCATGTGTTTGGTCGAGTGAACAAGGTCCCCCTCCCTTGAAACACAACAATTTCAATAACATTTTTCACTTTTGCTACTTCAAGCTGTTTTTCTCAAATCAAATTTCTTCAACCAATTTTTCAAGGCAATACAAAAAACCACAAGGAATTGATAACAACCACCACCTCTCCTTCCTTGCCTCATGCCCTCGCACTCCCATCTTCCTCTCTCCCAATCCTTTTGCATTGCGTTCATGCATGTTCCAAACAAAGGTGGTGAAAGAAGATCCCTTCCCTTCCCTTCCTCGTGCATCCATATGTGTTAAATTGCATGACATTGTGGGACAGGGAACCAATGTGATACCACAACAAAATCTCCTCCACATACATAATCCCTATTGGTACCAAGGTTTCAACCTCCCAAAACGTTCTCCTCCATAAACAAAACAAGCCACAAGGAATCCACAATTTGAGTCTTGCCACCCTCCTGGACTCTCCATGGAGGCCAGACTCAGAGCACATGCACGGGAGATGGAAACCTTGGAGGCCATGGGTGCGGCCTATGATGGGTCACAAACCCGAAAGCGACGGGAAACCGGTAACTACCCTTTGCTCCCTTTCCTTTCTCTCAGCCTCCACTTGCCCCCAACCAAGCGCTTGTGCGCAAGTAACTATAGGTCAAAAACCAAATTGCTTTTGCATGACATGATAAGGACACCCATGAGTGGTATGGTTTTCCAGTCCTCCCCACCAAATTTGGAAGATAGTGCGCCTCCACAAGTGGTAGACTCACATGAGTCCTCCACTACCAAAAATCCCAATCATAGTTCAGAACTGATAACACAAGTGGTAGACCCTCATGGGTCCTCCACCCCTACTAGTTCGGAGACCACAACAGGCACGGAAATGGTAGACTCACACGAGTCGTCCATCAGTCCAAGTTCATCAAGTGAGGATACTAGGCACGTCGTAGGCTCCGAGGAGCCGTCCACAAAAGGTACATATGCTCTGCCGGTAGTAGACTCACTGGAGTCCTCTGCCACTCCAAACTTGGACACCACATCTGAAATTGAGGTGGTCGACTCCACTGAGTCCTCCACCATTTTCAATGTGCAAAATAGGTTTGAAATACAGCTGGTAGACTCTCACGAGTCCTCCATCATTCGTACCTTTGAGGCGGTACACAGCCAAGAGTCTTCTGACATTTCTCCCCGGAATGCCACGGGTAGTCCTGGAGGACCTCTTGTGGTACAACCCCGGAATGTGCCTCTGAATTGGCTACTTGGCTTGAGGAGGCACTATGGACCGCCACAACAACCAACGAAAAAGCCAAAGGCACACTCTTTAGTAGTAGTTTCGAATGTGGATGACGCACCACGAACCCCACCTCCACGCAAGCCATACGCTGTTTACATCCCGTACAGAGAGTATGAGGTGTATCCATACAATTTGAATGTGGGGATGGTGCCCACAGGGGAAAGGTCAGGGGAATTCCCGAACGAGGATCCCCGGGCATAGGAAGGTCGTGGATATAGTCCACAACCCTACCAAGCAGGCCTTGAGGTCTCTCCATTGCGGATGGGTGGCATACACGACGATATTTCACCCATACAACGCCCTCAGCCATTGGTTGATTCCATTGACGGGTATAGCCCTGCATCCAATGCAGACAGCCAGGCGACTATCCCACGGGACCTTTCACCACCCTATGCATCCCCACCACCAGGTATGTGGATTGTGCACATGGTTCATCCTCATGAATCATCACCATTGCCACCGCCTCCACATATTGACATGGAATCGTTACCACGTGTGATGATAGCTAGCATGGATGTGGGTGATGATGATTCATCGTAAGCAAGGGAACCCCAACCATAGATCGCAAGCATCGACATGTCAATGTCACCGCCACGCCATATTCCAAGGGCCAGCATGGATGACGGTGATGGTCTAGCACAAGGACTGAATGTGCACCGTCATCATGCAAATGCGCCAGAGCCGCAGCCCTTCATAGGGAGTATTGACATTAGCTGAATTGACATGAGTGTGTCACAATCTGTCACATTGGGATAGCCAGCATGGATGAAGGTGAGAGTGCAACACATGGTCGGTACCACCACCATCCTAGCGCCGCTGCAGATCCGCAGCCGTTAATTGCGAGTATTGACATGAGCGGCATTGATATGAATGTGTCACAACCCCGGCACATTTTCATAGCCAGCATGGATGAAGGTGACACGTTGGCACTAGGTTGAAATGTGCACCATCATCAATCCGGTGCTTCAGATCTGCAGCCTTTCGTTGCGAGTATTGATATGAGTGTGTCGCAATCGCGACACATCCCCATAGCAAGCATGGATGAAAGTGATGGCATGCATGGCATGGGAGAACCAGGTGTGCCGAGCACATCTCATCCACAGCCCATGATTGAAAGCATTGACATGAGTACATCCCATCCGCAACGTGCTCTTGCTACTAGCATGGATGTTGACAGTAGAGACCTGTGTTGGTCACAAGAGAGTGAGACCCCACATCCATACGTTGACAACTGTGAGGCTGCGTGCTATCGGTCACAAGTACTCATAGCACACATGAATGACGACACGAACAATATCATCCGTTCTCAACACCAGCCATACGTCGCTAGTTTAGATGGTGTTGATGCACCTAACATGGCCAATCCACAGGTGCACATTGCTAGCATGGATACGGATGGCGAACCGGCTCTTGCTGTCTCCTGGGACCAACCAGGGGGGTCACCTGGATACACAGGAGTGTGTCAAGATCATGATGGTTTTGCACGTGGGAGAAGCACCGATGTGCAAGACGAGCAGCCACCATGCCTAAGTAGGTGGGACGGGGTACTTAACCCCAATATCCCCATTGCTAGCCCCTAGACTACCGTTTTAAGGTTACCATGGTTGATTTCATTTAAACTCAGATGAATCTGTCAATTTAACCCAATTGAACACAATTGAACAGGGACAGAAATGCACGCGCTCAGAGCGCTGCCGCATTCACGCGCGCGCACTCAGTCGTTTGAAAAGGGAACAGAAAAAAGGCGTCACAGAGCAGAAAAAGAACGTGCGTGGCTGCAAAATATTGGGGAAAATAATGTAGTACCACTAGCACAACTTTACCCACTTCCTTTGAAATTTTGGGGAGTGGTGCGTAAGTCTGTCCGTGAAAGTTGAATAGTGGTAGTACAAACAATATGTTCTATTCATTACTGTAGATCATGGTGACTTGTCAACGCTTGTTTGACCCATGTGGGCTACGGGAGTTCCTATTGGATAGCACTAACACAACCAATCTCTTTGGTGAAGAGGTCATAAACGTATTGGCTAACTTCTTTTGTCAAACACCACGGCACCAGAACTTGTTGAATGAGGTTCACAACAAAATAGTCAATGGAGACCAACGCCAAATGTGTGCACAACAACTCATCAAGGGTGTTCCAAGTGTGGTATGCACACCAAAATATGCGGTGCAACTACTGGTGGACCTACGTGTGCCACGCAATCGGTATGCAATACTCCAAAACGTTATGACCCAAGTTGGTACCACCTTCTCCGCAAAAACTAGAATTGATTGGCAACCAAGACTTCCAAGTAGACAACATATGGAACAAGGTTGGACCCAACTAGTTGGGGCAATGCAATTGGATTATTCCAAAATTGATAAAGAAGCCCAAGCCGTTGGAATATCATGGCCCCTACCCAAAGTCTTCCAATTCATTGAGCAACACCCCATCTTTCATCAACATTGGGAGTCAAGCACGCCGGTGATGCTCATTATCCGCGGTGATGCCTTCCCAATTTCCGGGACCCAATGGTCTCAAATCTCCCTAACCTTCGGAAATTGGGGGGCATTGGCGCGGAATCTTTCACATACGTTTATAATTGGGGTGGCCTATACCGATGATAAAGACGCAAGTGTGCTAGCAGGCCTTTGGGACAAAAATGTTAAAGTATGTTGTTCAATTTAACGTTAATTTGTCAATTTTGCGTGTTGAACGTTAAATTGAACGATGAGACGTTGACGTAGGAGCTAGTACTTGTTGCGTAGCAAGCATATGAGGCCGATTATTGTTTTTCTAGATACTCCAAGAGATTGTGGATAGTGGCACCATTACATGGTTTGGGTCTCGCACGAGTGCCAAAGTGTGGTGTGGCAGAGATGAACCCTGGCTACGCCCATGGCTAGGAATTAGTGAATTTTGGGACCTTGGTTCAATTTATACAAATGCCACATGGAGCCGTGAACTACAAAAATTCATGGATGTCTTACGTTAGAGAACACCAAGTCAAGATGCTACCTACGGCACATCGAGCCTTCGTTGTGTCCAAAAAAAGGGGTGTATGACGGAGCCTTTACTTGCTTTGGAAGATCGTTGTAGATGGGTGCAATGCATTTTACATTGTTCAATGGCAATAGGCCGTTTAATTTGTACTTTCATAGATGAGCGTATTGACGATCTCTCAACTCCATGTGCCCAAGCCATCCAAAACATTTTGAGAGTTTGTAGAGTCAGATGGCGGCGGCGGCGGTGGTGCTTGTTTTTCATTTTGCAATGTGTGTGATAATGGGCATCCTCATATGATGATGGACATCCTCATCTCAATGCCTATGTGGCATCATCACATTTCATCGCATTGCCATTGCACAAAGTGTGTTACATTGTCGTGCTTGTGTGGTTATTTTATGTTTCTCTCTTTTTCGTCAGAAATTGTTCAAGGTGAAAGCAATACCAGAGGATGAGGAAGCCCTAGTGGATGAGAGTGCGGAAGGCGCAAAGATGGATGCGATGGTGAATGAACCCCAAGAGGAGATTGAAATGATTGAAGAGGGAACTAACGGGCCCCAAACAAAGGAGTCTTCCGTAGGGGAAGGGGATGACGATGGTGAACAAGGGGATGACCATGGTGAACAAGGGGATGACGATGGTGAACGGCCACTACGGCTAGGCGACTTTGAAAAGGTTTGGGTGCCCATGAGAATGGATGGAGCAAATGAATTTGTAGCATGGTGTGGTTACGAAGCAAGTAGACTCAAAGGCACTAGCCTTGACGACGCCACTCCGGAACTATGGCGTACATCACGAAAACCCGGCCGGAGAATGTTGCTAATGCCTCCACAATTCCCGTGTGAAGATGACCTCTCCCTAGTAGCGGTGTGGCGGGCCGATGGTGAAAAAGATGAGTCGGAGGCATTGGCAAGGTGTAGGGACTATGAGGCTAAAGAGGCAAGGAAGAAGAAAGAGACATAGTGCTTTACAAATGTATATGAGTTTTTTGATTCTATGTGGTGTATGAGGGTGCTCATGTGGTCATGTGTTCCTCAATACATGAGACAAATCGAGCCCATGGTGCCACACCTCATCGTGCCCCATTCGGCATCGTGGTTCAATTTAACGTTCATTTTCCTCAATCCGTTCCATCGGTGTGCCTATGTGCATTTGTCTTTGTGGAAAGGTAGCAAGGTGGTTTGCCATTGGTGGAAAACTCATTTTTGCATGAGGTAGTATATGTTTGGGTTTTCTTTTGGCCTCCAAAATGTGATACTCTGAGCAAAACACACTTGTGGGATTGAAGCATTCAATATCACACAACCGAGTACAATTGAAACAATTGCATTGAGATGGAATGAACAACCATAACCTTAGAATGGTATTCTAGGGCATGGACGCCACGCTCATGGAAGTCAATACTTCCATGGAGGAGCTTGACGCATCTCGTCACAATACCCCACAGGTTGTACACACACCACGAACCCCACAATCTGGGCATGTAACTTTAGATTTGAGGACACCTTGTATTGCTGTCGTTCCTGCACACGTCGTGCAGGCGCCCGAAGAAACAAACATCACGGTAGGAACACCACTCCCCGACGTCATTCCTGTTAGACGTTTTCCGCAGCGCCCTCCGTCTCAGCCACAAAGGCAAAGGGAGGTACAGCAGCATGAAGCTTCAGTTTGGATGGAGGAAGCCACCCCCGCAGCTTCGTTTTTCCCCCTCCCGTCTGGAGCATGCCACGCCCGTAGAGATTCGAGGGCTTGGTGTAGATCGTGACAATGCTGGGCATCGACCACAAAATGTGGTGAGCGTGCATTCTTCAGCCATGACACAAGAGCCTCAACCCGCAGGGGAACTACCACTGTCAGCACAGGTAGGAAACTTGCATCAGGACAGTCGTCCGCAGCCCCAAAACGTGCAGCACGAACAGGTGCACCATCACGGACACCTGCAGGAACACAACCAATACACACAGCACCAACACATGCACCAGCAACGACAAGCACAACATCAACAACCACCGCAACAGCACCACCAACACAGCCATCAAGCTGGCCAAAAGGAAAACCACCACCATCATCAACACCACCACCACCACAACCGCCACCATCACCAACACCCAACACAACAAAAACACACACACCAACATCAACGGCAAAGCCACGCAGGCTATGTCCATACAAACCACAAAGACCCGCAGCACCATCGCCCAAACCAACACAAAACATCATAGCCGGCACACTCACAGTTGCCAAGCACACAACCACATGCTGCATTGCACGAGCACGACCGTGTGGAAGTGGTGTCGCATGCACAGACAACACATGAGTTGTCAAGGACACACACCAAGCAAGAGATGGTGGCTCAACCACAATCACAGCTAGGTCGAGCTGTGAGGCAACCACAACTTCCCGGCGTTCAGTTTGATGCCTCGGTTTTGACTGTAGCCTGACGTCAGCCGTCGGTCCATTTTGACTCAGATATATCTTTTCGAGATGCCCCTCCTGCACCAGCTCCTTCTATGGGCAGACCCACATGTCCGCCACAAAGAGCAGTGCCTCTCTGGCACATGCATACACAGGTTGTAAACCAGGAACGTCAAATGACAATATCAAAGCATGGCACACACAAAATGTGTCCCAAGGAAAACTCCAGGCATGAGGCTCTCATGTACCACTCTTCTGGTCGTAATTTCCATTGTGCAGATGATTGTTCTTGCAGAAATGTGGCGGAGGTCGAATCACTACAGCACAAATTCTAGGATCTTCAACACAAGCAGGAGAAGTTGGAGCGTGCCTTAGCGACGGCACGACCACTCACAGAGGAGTTTCGGACACCTACAAAAGAATCAAGGCATCGTAAAGTCCCAACGGTGCAGTTCAAAACCCCTTCATTGGATTTTGAATTCGACACAGATGAAGATGAGGATTTCCCACAACAACCGGGAAATGGTGGCGTGAGGCTAAAAAGCCGATTGACTGGAAATGTTTTGGAAGTTACGCCCCCAAAAACCACTCCTTTTTCTCCTTACGCTGCTTTTCCATACATGATGCCCAGCAAGTGTGCTACCGATGGTCCGTTTGCGCAAGTAAACGCTATCGGATCCTCCACGGCAGCTATCTCAACCCCGCAGTTTTTCGCTCATCCGGCCTCTTTTAAAACGCTGGAACAGGATGTGATGCCCATTTATGATGGGACAGACAGGAAACTATGGCCCCTGTTCGCTGAGGCATGGCCCTCTTGGTGGGACCGCCAGCAAATGCCGGAGAGCAAGAAAGCCAATCAATTAATGGCTGCATTTGAGGGACAGCTACACAATCACATGGAGGGCAAGATGAAAGAGCGCCAGGGTAGCTTAACATATGAAGAAATGATGGAGTACGTGGCCCACAATCTCGGTCGCGTAAAGTCGACTACCCTCCGTGACGATTTTTGCGATACCCCAAGTTCATCAGTTTGGAATCCCTCTGGGCTGTTGTTTTTCCAAGGAGAACACGACAAACGTAAGGATAGATATTTGGCCGCTTCCGGGAGCATCTCCCTTACAGAGGAGCGGAGCATTATTGAGAAAAAATTGCCTGTTTGGCTGCTGAAGCAACTCACCGATGCTGAAACAGACAAACAACTTCGTGAATGTTGGATCACCATTGAGGGTTTGCCCACAGGCCAAAGCACAGGTGACATGGCACGCCTGCTAGAGGCAGCAATGCCTGTGGATATTCGTGAATCCTTTGAGGAGCAACGCCAATATAGGGTGTGATTTGGCCAACAATAGGCACGCAATGATATTTTGGCCTGGTTCACTCAGAAGCAGCGTCGGGCAAATGGGGTGCCCCTTTTTGCCTCCGAATGGACATTCGAGTTTCATGTTGATTGCTTGTTTACCGAGTTGTCTCGTATTTTGGCTACACGGGAAGCTCGGGGTGAAAACCGGCAGGCCGCTGGCCTCCGTTTGGATCACACCACAGTCCAAGAGGGGAGTGATCGTCCAGCCATTCTTGTGGCTTCACACATGCTTGCAGGCGCTGAACCACTGCGTAGTCAGCCTGAAGCGCCCACGGTACCGCCAACCCAGCCAGCGGCTCAAGCACCTACCCAAAAGCTCCTTGTTTTGCGACCACCCATTTCCGAGCCACTCAGTCCTCAAGTAGGTGATGAGCATGTAGGCAATTTTCAGGCTCCTTTTTATGATCAGCATAACCGCCCTAACCCGCGGAGCGGATTTCAATATGGCTATCAATCCAATAATTCACATAACTATTGGAGTCCATTGGCGTCCTCTGGGGCGCAAGGAATGGATCGGTGGCGCGAGTCCTGGGATCCTGGCCCTAGTAGTGGTAAGGGCATGGATTCTACAAAGGGAAAAGGCCACGACAAGGGCTTGCCTTATGGCAAGGGTTCTGCCATGAACACGGCCCACAACCAAGGCAAGGGTCCTGGCTATGGCAAAGGACGACATTCTGAAAAGGGAAAGGGCCCCGGAAAAGGAAAAGGTTCAGAGACGGGCTGTGGCTATGGCTCAGCTCCTTACTCGGGGCAAGGTTATGGAGAAGCCCATGGTGTTGGAAAAGGCCACATGGGTTAAGGAGGTAAGAATAAAGGTAATGTTGGTAAAGGCAAAGGCGCAGAGAAAGGTAAAGGCAAAGGCAAGGGCAAAGGTACAGAGAAAGGAAATGTTCGTGTGGTACAGGCAGCACACGAAAGTGAGTACAAGGATCACGGTTGGCAAGAAGATTGGACTGGTTGGCACAATTATGAAGAGTGGGGTAACAAGTGGACACAGTCCGAGTATCCCGCGGATGCCAATATACAAGCCGTGGACGCATACCCCTATGGGTACGAATATGACACTGATGTGTGGGAGTATGATGTTTGGGAGGCAAACATGGTAGACAATACTCCCGAGGCACCGCAGCCCGCCTCAACTGAGGGCATCATACAGGCACATGATGCCTCGCCTGTGGGGGAGTAGGGTCGCCATACATTGCATCGAGGTGGTAGTGTGCGGCAAGATCCAGCCCCGGAGCCCACCTGTCGCGGTGAGCCCGAGGGTGGACCGCGTCTGGATTCATCCCTCCTTTCATCCGAGTTTGCACTTAAACCACCGAGTGTGTCCATTAGTGAGTGTGTTGCATCTAAGCCAGTAGGTGCCCCTCCCCTTGACAATAAGGTGAGTACTTACCACCACGATGCAAGTGATCAGCACGCTCCCATTCAGTTGCATGGGCCACCAAATACCAGTTTAGTTGCATGCTCTACGCAAACATCTTTCCCAGATGTCTTTTCGGCATCTATCGCTTGTTTTCAAAGCTTTGAGGCCATGCTACACAAAATGACAGACCGTTTGCTGAAAGGTAGTGGATATCATAGGTCACCAAAACAGACCCCCCCAAAGAACATCCCCAAGGACACACACAAGAACTTAGGCAGCCGCAAAGAAAAAGTCATGGCCACAGCTACGTCGACCTCAACGACTCAGTGCAAACACCCACAGGCTAGGCTGAATCCAACTGAATGGGATCCTGCGTGGCACAAGCAAACGTTTGAGCGTCACATGCAGGCCACTCAGTTGTAAGTGCGGCTAGCCCCATCTGCTCAGATTTTCAGACATTCTGCCCAGATTGGCTACATTTTGGTCATTTTCTTTGCTTCGGCGGAATTGCCGCCTCGCAGCTCAGTCACAGGATATTTCCTATATATTTCTGATTTGCCGGATTTGATTCCGCGGTCCATTTCCCGTAAATCCGCCGCGTTCCGCTATTTTAGCTGGAATCGCCATTTGCCGCTGACGCGCGCTCGCGGGCCAGATCGGCCAAACATTTTTACATAAATGGATTATTTAAATCTTTTCAGACAGTTTTGGACACTCAGATGTATTTAGAATAATTCCCCTCAATTTTCTTCATAGACTGGGATTTTCTGCCGGATAACAATCAGCATGGATCTTGCTTCTGTTGTCGCTGCTCTCGCCTCTGTTGGTGTCCGAGTATCCGGTTCTACCCCCAATAACAACATCCAGGGAGACTCCTCGCGTGCCTGCCCCACTGGTCTTGCCGGCCCCGAGCCCTCCGGCACCCACAACGACCCAGGGCAGCACTTTCATGGTAGCAGAGGCTACCTGAATGTTGTTCCTTTGGTGTCCCAACCACAGCTAGCTCCCCAGTACGGCCCCGTAGACTCCGCCACCTCCGGAGACGTAACGATTACGCTGCCGTGGTGCTGTGCGAACGAGGCCTTGAGAGGACTGCCTTGCGCAAGCCCAAATTGCCCAAGAAGGGTACAAATCAGCAGCTGTGGAGGCCCAGATTACAATCAAGATCCCAGTCGAAATTGGCCATCAAGTAGCTGGAATCTCCCAGCCTACGCTAAGGGCAACGCTCCGGTGGAGCTTACGGACCTGGCAGGTACTAATACTCCTTACCAATGTCCACATTTTGAGACCATCGACGCCGACATTGACGACATTGAGATGGGTGGTCCAGGTGAGGTACCTACCTATAATCGACCAGACAATTGGGCACAATGGGACAACCATTTGTCTTCAGAAGTGACCCGTAACCTTCAGAGTCTTGAGGCCCTTTGTCTATTAGCCACGTCTAAGCTGATAGGTCAAGAAAGAATCGCCTCTGATTTTTTATTCGAATATTTTTTCCTCCTTCAAGAAGAAATTAAGACCAGGATGTGGTGGTGTTCTCAAGAAGATGAATCTTTTGCCATTTTCTTGCAGATCTGGGAGGCAAGTCCCTTCCCGAAGGAGAAGACCGAGGCACCTGTTGCCGGGCCCTCCGCCCCTCATCCCTCTGTTTCCATCCGCGACGATCTAGCCGCCGCGGTTGAGGAAGGAATTTTAGAGGCAGCTAGGCAGGCAAGCCTGGAAATTAGGACTGAAGGAGCTCCCCAAGTGGACTCCTGGCTGCGAACCACTGAGATTAGCGGTCCGACAGCCTGCTCAGGCCCTTCAGGACACGGTATGTACTGTCCTGCCGACTGCTCTTGCAGATTACAGCGAGATACTGAGCTCCAATTGCTCAAAGATCAAATGCAACTCATCATTCAGACGCTGGGAATTAAAGATCTTTTCAAGACCCACATGAGGTCTGAGGGCGCATCATCGGTGGAACAAACAACAGAACCGTCGGAGGAGGCGACAGAAATTTTTTCGATTGCTCCTTCGGTGGACTCTAAGACCACCGACGCAAGGATCAGCAGGACTAAGCTAAAGGAAAGGGTTACAATCTCTCGATCTCAGAGTAGATCGGCGAAGGCTAGGAATGAGGTTCAGAATGCCAAGCGAACTGCCTCCCGTACTGCCCTTCCTGCTGTTGATTCCAATGCAATAGCCCAGATGTTGCTCGCCCAGACCCTCGCCGGAGCTGGTGTGGCTAATGATGCCGCCAAGGTGTCTGCCATTACGGCCGGTGTTGGGCTGGATTCACTTCTAAATCCCACTTCATTGCGACTTCGTCAGGTTGCCAAGCAACCGAAGTATAATGGGAACCCCAGACGTTGGCCTCAGTTCCAACGGGAATTTAAATTGTGGGTGAAGACTCAAAAGCTCCAGGATGATCAGTTCCTGATGGCCCTCTTGGACTGCCTTGAGGGAGCGCCGGCCAACACTTGGCTCAGGACCTGGAGTGATCGTGAAGATTCAAGTTCCCCCCTTACCTTTGATGAGGTGTGGGAACAGTTGGAGGTACGTGGATCCCGGCTGCCAGAGGACCATTACCACCAGATGTTGAAGAATTTTCCTTCGTTCTCGCGATTAATCTTGCACGAAGTGCAAGACAAGAGACAGCGCTTCTGGAATCTCGTAGAAGAATCTGAACATTCAGGCGAAAAATTTTCTAGTGCCGAGCTGAAAAATCTGATTTTTGACAAGATCCCCTCCAAAACTGCCGCCACCCTTCGGAATAAACAATCCGAAGAAAAGGTTAAGACCTGGTGGGCGGAAGTCGATGGCTTCGACGCCTCGGCCAACCGGTTTACAGTCAGGGAGGCACTTCAAAAGTGCTCCCCCACGTCGTTTACCAAGGTGAAATTCACTGAAAACACGTGGAAAATCAAGTTTAATGAACACGAGGATCGGGACTTGTTTGTCCAAGTCCTCAATAGGGGAGTAAGTTTCCACGGCCATCGCCTGAAGGCCAGGAACTGGGTGTTTTCGCGCACCCCGAAGGAACTCTGGGAAGAGGTTGAGCGGCTCGCCGACGCCGCCAATCAGAATTTCCATGAGGGTCTTGGGGGAAACAAGAATACCCAGCAAAACACCCAAAATGGGGCCCAAAAGGGCAACAAAAAGGTGAATGACACCCGGAATGTTCAGGATCATTGTAGCATCTGCCTTCTTCTAGGTTCTACGAACCGAGCTAAGACGCATTCTACTGGTAATCACCGATGGTCTGCTTACGATCACAAGGTGATTGGTGAAAATGTCAGTAATTCGCAGAATTCAGACAGGAATGACAGGCAGGTGCATGGTGGAAAGGGGGGAAAGGGTAATCCGACCCCCTCCGGTGGAAACAAAAATACTGGAGGCCCTGGCGGGTCCCAAGGCAAAGGGAATCGGACTCCATCCGGTTCCGGTGGGCAGCCAAACGGTCAGACAAGTCCCAATGGCAACGCCGGAGGCGGAAATCGATATCCAGGCCAAACCCCTCAATCCGGTACAAATAAAGGAAATGCTCCAGGATCACAGGGTAAGGGTAAGGGAAATCCTTCAGGAACCCCCTTCTCTGGTAAGGGCAGAGGGCGTGGCGACGGTGGTGGCCCATCATCTGGCGGCCGTGGCCGTTGACGTGGAAAGGGAAACCATCGTGTGGATCAGGTTTCAGGTGCAGACCAGGTGTCTGATGCGGATCGAGATTATGTCGAAAATGCCCTGAATCCAGCGGATGATCCGTTCCAAGATGAGTGGATCGACGAATCAGGCTGTGTTCACAATGTTAACGCAGCCGCTGGAGGTCAGAACGCCTAGGGGAGCCACGAAAATCGCCCCTCCCCAGGCGATTTCAGGCATGATCCCAAAATTCCTGATCGACCATTACTTGATGTAGGGTCGCTTGTCTCCTCTCCCCTGGATCCGGCAGCGGATCCTTCTGTTGCAGTGGACGAGGTTGGTGTACAGTCCAAGCACAGGGCTCGTCAGTTTGTCACAAAGCTGTGGGTCTCTGATTGCAAGGGAAATTTCCACCTCGCCACTTGTTTGTGTGACAATGGATCAGAGGTAAATCTCCAATCCAACTCATTCTTACCCGACGACTGCGTGTTTGAATCGCCTCATCCTGTTACCCTCGAGGGAGTTTCTGGACATTCTCTCGCAGGTGGGCAACGCGGTTGTTATATATCAACTCATTTGGTCGCTCAAGACCTTTGGGAAGAAGGTAATGTGGAGGAAGTTGTCCTTAAGGATGACTACTTCTATCGTGCTGACATAAAGTATGACCTTTATTTGGGCCATCCTTGGCTTCGTAAGAACAGGGTAGCGCCCGTAGGTCATCGTCGTTGTTTTTCGCTGGAGTCAGGTCCCTTGGAGCGTCCTGAATTTCGTTTTTTGCACGCAGGGTTTAAAAGTGCAGAAGAATTTTTGAAGCAAAAAGTGACACCAAAATTTGGTGAAGATGTCACCATTGCAGAGGTGAATGGGAGTGCCGATTACTCCCAAGAGTTAGAATGTCTTCGTAGGGACTCCCAGCCACGACGCCCTTCGCGCTGGCACTCTTCATCCTACAGAGTTGTCGACAAATGGCGCGATGCAATTTGTGAATATTTTCATGAACACCATTCCTTTTGGCCACAGTATGATGCTTTTGCTAACTGTATGAACAAGCGCTTTGACAAGCACTTCAGCGACGCTTGCACCCATAAATGGGACAAGAAGTTGTGGATTAATCCTCCGTTCCACTTAATCCAGCAGGTCATCCACAAAATCAAGCAAGATAAAACCCAGGCAATTTTAGTTGTGCCCTTGTGGGACGACAAGCCTTGGTTTCAGGAATTACAAGACATTTGTGTAGATTACATCGAACTTCCCAGGAAGATTAAGCTGTACGCCAGGGACGACACAGGTCCCCTGCCACAGCGGTCCTGGAGTTCGCTTGCATTCCTGGTGGATGGAAAGCTTTCTGACTCTAATTCTGCTGATTCTAGTACAGATTCCTGTGTTGGGTCTGAATCTGAGGTTGAGCGTGGTACTGATGATGAATCTATTTTTTCTGATTTTTGTCCGTCAGATACCCAAGGTGATTCAACGTCCAATGGATCCGCCTCGTCTCCCTCTTCCCCAATACGGTCGACATCGAAAAGAATCTTCAGTGCACGGGCGAGGAAAAATCTCCAATCGCGCCGCAAATTCAGAGTTTTTTATGAAAAACCCCCTGTGGAAGCTTTCATGGATCCTTTCGAGGAGCTGGATCACGAGGAGAATCTCTGGGATTTCGACACACGACCCACCTATCTTCAAGAGGCAGTTGATACGGACCTGTTTAGGGACATCCGTAAGAAGATTCTTCCTGCCAAAGCCGAAGAAGTCGCCAAAGTTTTTTCGACAGTAATTCCTGGCGACCAGGTGGACACTGAATTGTGTTCTAAGTCAAGAGAAAAGATTTTCGAGGAACGGAAGGACACAACCCTTTCAGGAAAGTTGATCAAGGACCCCCCTGTCCGTGGACAGTTCGGTGAAGCCTTCATCGAGCTTCGTGAAGGGTACAAGGCAAAAAAACAGCGCCCTTATGAAAATCATGGACACAAACATGAGATCCTCAGAAAAATCATTGAGAGAAATCTCCGGGAATTTGGTTGGCTTGAGGGTTGTATGACCAGCGAATGGTGCTGTTCACCCTTCACAGTCCCGAAGCCACCGCCTGCAGACCAGAACACCATTGATGGTTGGCGAATGGTTGTTGATTTTCGCAATCTCAACGCCGAAACTAAGGCGGATTCACACCCCCCGCCCCTCATTGAGGAGGAAATCGCCAAGAGGGCAAGAGGTCGTTTGTTCTCTGTGCTGGATCTCCGTCACGGCTTTCACCAAATGCCGTTGAGGAAGGACAGCAGACCTCTCACCTGTATGTGCACGCCATGTGGCCCAGTCCAATGGACCGTCATGCCCATGGGGCTGAAGAACGCCCCCTCATTTTTTCAAAGAATGATGGAGGATGTGCTGTTCACAACCCATCCTGAGCTTCGTGCCTTCGTGAGTGTGTACATAGATGACATAATCATCGCGACGGAGGGGGAGGGACTGACCGAAGCCGAGCTGGTGGCCCTACATGAGAAGCAGCTGAACCAAGTTTTGGACATTCTTGACGCCAATCAGCTGATTTGTGGGCCAAAGAAGGGAAAATTATTTTTAAAATCAGTCGAATTTTGTGGTTCTCTCCTAGAGAATGGCACCCGACGACCCAGTCCAGGGAAGCTCGTCGCTATTCAGAAGTGGAAGCGCCCTGAGACGATCACGGAGTTGAGAGGATTCCTGGGTTGTTGCAATTTTTACCACACTTTTGTGCCGAATTATGCCAAATTTGCTGCCCCCCTGACTGAATTATTGAAGGTAGGGAGAGATGCGGGCAAGGCAGGTTCAAAGGTTCGTGTCAAGTGGACTGACGAGTGCGAGGGGGCCTTCCATCACTT
This sequence comes from Eutreptiella sp. 'Long Island Sound 2002', assembly GCA_964036045.1. Taxonomy (NCBI): domain Eukaryota; phylum Euglenozoa; class Euglenophyceae; order Eutreptiales; family Eutreptiaceae; genus Eutreptiella; species Eutreptiella sp. 'Long Island Sound 2002'. Next base: position 20,897,067 of record OZ038385.1, read on the forward strand.
GAAGGCGGCCCTCTGCGAAGTCGCCACGTTGCATGTGCCCCAATTTGACCGACCCTTCTACATTAGAACCGACGCATCTAGGTACGCGATCGGAGCTGTCCTTGAACAGGTTGATGAGGCCACCGGCGATCATTACCCTCTTGCATTTTGGTCTCGGAAGCTAGCCCCACGCCAAATGCAATGGTCGCCGCGTGAGCAAGAGACTTACGCCATAATTTGCGCTCTAAAAAAGTACCAATCGTGGGTTGGCACCAATCGAGTTGAGGTCCTGACGGATCATCGATCTCTGGAGTATTGGGCCACCGAACACATTGATACTGTCGCGAGCCCAGCTGGTCGACGGGCCAGATGGCACGAATTTCTCTCTCTGTTTGACCTCCATGTGTCGTATTTGCCTGGAAAACACAACACGGTAGCGGATGCTCTGAGCCGATGGGCTTACCCCGCCTCAGAGGGGCTGCAAAGTACCAACATCCATGGTACGGAGCAGGACCGCCATGTCATCATCGAATGGGATCAGGAAGAAAAGAAACTCATTCGACGTGCATGCATGCAGTGCGCTGTTAAACAGCACGCATTGCCGTGTCACGACATCACGGCCATCTCAGATCCGGCGCATGCCCATGAGATCTGCACCAAAACACTGAAAGTCGTGGAAAAAGTCACCGATCCCTCCTCAGGGAGTGTGAAACGGTTTGACTGCACCCGACGAGTAAGTCGATTTCGGTTGATCCAAGGCATTAAGCGTCGAGATCCGGCCAAAACTCCACCCCTGCCGAAGGATTCCCTGATCATCCGTGACTGGACGTCCGATTACCTGCAGGATCCCATGTTTAAAGAGGTCTTTGGAAATCTCAAATCCAAAGATGCTCACAGGGATGGGACTTTTGCAGAGTACTCGTTGGATGGGGGGAAGCTGTGGATGGAGGGTAAATTGTGTGTGCCAGACGCCCTAGCCCCCCGACTGTTAAACTGGTGGCACAAATGGGAGTCCCCCCACGCACATGGCCGTCGACTGTGGTCGATGATTAAGCATAGGTTGTTTGGATCGAGGCTCTACACTCACTGCATGAAAGTAGCTGCTGGATGTGCCCAATGTGCTGTCTCGACGCCCCCCAGCGCGAAGAAGCACGGCCATCTGAGGCCTCATCCTATTCCGGAGCGCCTCTTTAACAGAGTCACGAGTGATTTTTTCTATCTCGGTGAGCTTGATGACGAAGAGTGCCATTGGACTAATAAAAAAGTCAATGGTGTGCTCCTCATTCAGTGCCGTCATTCCGGCTACATTCAAGTGTTGCCTTGCAACATTGAGTCGATGACTGGCAAGGCTGCCGCCAAATGGTGCGCGCAGACCTGGATGGGAGGTTGGGACGTCCCATCCGAGGTGGTGACGGATTCAGGCAAAGAGTACACCTCCGAATGGTGGAGAGAATTGTGTGCTCGCCTTGGAATCCACCACCTCCGATGTGAAATTCACTCGCATCGAGCGCTGCCTGGCGAAAGAGCCGGCCGCTCAATAATTAATATGCTTCGTAAGGAGCTCGCGAGTGAAAAGGATTTCCATTGGATGGAAGTTCTCTTCGCATTGCTTCGCCGTTACCACAACACGCCTTTGTATCATGGCCTTTCTCCAAATGAAATTGTCTTTGGACGAAAGAAGTGTTGGTGGAACATGCCGTTGAATAATCCTCGCCCCTGTAAAGATGCTTCGCTGTTTTTGGACGAAGTCCAACGAGCAGATAAATCTGTGTCGAAATTAATCGAGAAGCATCAGGCTGACTGGCTTTGGGTTCAAAATCAAGGTCGAAAAAACCCCCACAATTTTGAAGTCGATGATCGAGTTTGGCTTCGAAAATCCGAAACCACCCTGGACGGAGATGACAAGCTTCTTCCCTTGTGGGAGGGGCCATTCGCTGTTACAGCGCGTCTTGGTGAGAACAGGTGGAGGATTCGTGTGGATGTCAGCAGGGAAATTGACGTTTCGGGCGATCGTCTCAAGAGAGAGATCCCCTCCCCCAAGGATCGGGTTAAACCCCTTTTTTGGACTGCAAAACACTTGTCCGATCGGGTCATCGAAGGGGGGGGGTACGAACTCAAGAGGATTGTTGAAGCAAGACGTGACGCCAAGGGCGAATGGGAATTTCTGTGTGAGTGGAGGGGCTTTGATTCCAGTCACAACAACTGGGAACCAGCCCAATCTTTTGTCCATGGATACACCAAGGGGTTCATTGACTTCCTGAAGAAGCACCCCGAAATTGGCGTACTCCTGACAGATTGTTTGTCGAAACCAGACAGACAAGTGGAGAGCGACGGAAAACGACCTGTGGTGAATCGAGATCCAGCCTTTTACGGCCCTCAGCAGCCACATTCCAGGGCTGATCCGTCGATCCCCCCTCCTGCGGTCAGGCCAGCCCAGGAGCCAAATGAGGACCAAGCTTCAAGTTCGGCCGCTGATTTGCAGCGCCCAAGCCGTACGAGGACCAGGCCAGACAGGTTGGTGGTCACATGTATTCGTGCTTGGCCGAATTGAGGAAGCCATCCTACCACATTCTGCTCAATCCACTGTTCATTCTTTCTGTTTATGTCATGATGTGGAGAACTGCGAATGTTTGATAATTTGACGTCAATCAACTTTTCTTTGGTCTCCGTTCGGCAGACAAGGCGTAGATACGCTGACGGAGTGTGCTGCCGTGTTCAGAAAAAACCAAACTCAGGCTTAATTCAGGCAGATTCGGGGTAATCTTGTCTCTGTTGGTCTGTGCATCTTTGGAGTTTGGCTACTCGTGCAGATGGAAGCAAATGTACATAGTGTCAACGCCGGCCGGCGACATTCACCCCTACAGGCACCCCCTGTAGTACTGGCTGCACCAGATGCGATGCCAGGGACTCAGATCTCACCTTCATTTGCCGTGATGCTGACGCCAAAGTCCAGATTCAGATCCAGGATCCTCAAATTTACCTTGAATTTCTCAGGTTTGTCCATCATTCTGCCACTGTTGTACGAAACCCAGACGTCAATTGTTCAGACAACCTTCAGATAGGAGCTCTAGGGACTCTAAAAGCAACCTCTGAAGTCCGTAAGCTTCGTTGTATTTTTGGCACACGCCAATGTGAGCTCAATCCGACTTGAAACTGTCGAAATTGGTGAATCCAAGTGTCTTGTGGGACTCATTCGAAGGATTGGCCTTGTCCAAGTTGATTGACACCGCCGCCACTGTAAATTCGGTGTCTCTCAGTTATATACTGTCAGTAAAGCGCCTTCAGTGAACCTTCGGCGCGTTACATGCCAAGGATCCAGGGCCAGCATGTCCCATCATGATGCATCATCACATGATCCACATTTTGATAGAATCTGTTAGATGCTCGCGCACCAACGTGCCGGAAAGCACAATTGAGCTGAATAAACGACAATATATATTAACTTTAGTCTAAACGAAAGTGTTAGTAGTTTCAGTTTCAGACATTCCGCTGCATTTCACCTTCATCTTAAGGAATTTGCTGATGTTAGGACAATTTAGACTGATTTCCTTGTCATCTCCTCTCATTCCTCGAAGATCTGTTTAGATCTAGGTGCACAGAAACACATCTCTACCTTCGGTGGTTCACTTAGGGTCTGTAGACTACATGTGTATTTGTTTAACCTCTCTGTGAGTGCTTAATCCCCTCAACCTCTGCCCAAATTCATTCTCATTTTTGCTGAATCTTGTGATCATCCACCAGATGCGTCTAATCTGAAGCACATGCTGTACTTTTCAGAACGAGAAAAGCGGGAATAACACGATGTAGAGTTCGGCGAGGACACCGTAGCGTGCTCGCGACAGCGAAACTGTGCCAGAGCGCTGAGATGTCACTCCAATTCTTGATCCCCCCACTCAATCCACCAATACTCTACCTCATTCTCAACCAATGCATGGTTTGGTATCGATTCTCGATACGTTTACATGCTTTCTAGCCCTTGACCTAATGTTTTACTGCACGGAGGACTGTTCGTCACTTCTCATTCTGTCTCATTTCAGGTTCATCCAGCCTGATTCAGTGCCAATTCAGCCCAAATCAGGTCAGATCAAGCAGATTTCGCCCCATCAAGGCTACATTTCTATGTTTTTCTGGGACTTACCCGGACTACGTTCTTCGTTGACGTAGCGACACACCCCAGTGTGTTTTTGGAGGGGGAGTGTAAGTGCGGCTAGCCCCATCTGCTCAGATTTTCAGACATTCTGCCCAGATTGGCTACATTTTGGTCATTTTCTTTGCTTCGGCGGAATTGCCGCCTCGCAGCTCAGTCACAGGATATTTCCTATATATTTCTGATTTGCCGGATTTGATTCCGCGGTCCATTTCCCGTAAATCCGCCGCGTTCCGCTATTTTAGCTGGAATCGCCATTTGCCGCTGACGCGCGCTCGCGGGCCAGATCGGCCAAACATTTTTACATAAATGGATTATTTAAATCTTTTCAGACAGTTTTGGACACTCAGATGTATTTAGAATAATTCCCCTCAATTTTCTTCATAGACTGGGATCTTCTGCCCGATAACAATCAGCATGGATCTTGCTTCTGTTGTCGCTGCTCTCGCCTCTGTTGGTGTCCGAGTGTCCGGTTCTACCCCCAATAACAACATCCAGGGAGACTCCTCGCGTGCCTGCCCCACTGGTCTTGCCGGCCCCGAGCCCTCCGGCACCCACAACGACCCAGGGCAGCACTTTCATCAGTCCACTCCGGATGTTCAGGCTGTACATCATATTTCTGTGGCAGCAACGCAGACCCCGCAAGAGGCTTTTGTATCCTACATTGGGGTCAACCGAGCACGGTTCTCAATGAAAGTGCCGGTTGAGAAAATGGAACATGTGTTGGTGGACACAGGTGCAGAAATAAATCTCATACGTTCAGGGCTTCTGCCAAGCTCAAAGCTTTTTGAAACTCCACATCACAAAATCAACCTTATGGTTGCCAACAAGCAATCCATGAAAGGAGGTGAACAGGCATGTAGTGTAGACCTTCAATTCTACAGGGAATATATCAATCGTAAGAGCCACCATAACAGTACTCACACAACTATACCCATATACACATATGAAGGAGATATACAGTATGATCTTTTCAGAGGAAACCCATGGTTGTTCGACAGCCATGTTGGTCCTTTTGCTCATCGGGGTTGCCTCTTTATGGGGGATCCTGATGAACACGAAGAGTCTGCTAGTTGGTTGTACCCGCAGTTCAAAACCATACCTGAACAGTGGGATAAGCATGTTAAAGAGTATTTCCCTCCATGCGTCCAAGAGGTGGCGCGAAATAAGAACATCAACTCTAGTAACATGCTGACTCACCACGGTGATTTGGAGCCTTTCGACTTGCAATCTAATGATCCTTCTACATCCTACAAAACGTTTTTGAAGTTGATTCAACGTAAAAAGGCAATGCTCCCCCCCAAAGCATGATCCATTTGACTACGTGGTGGAGAGAGACTTCTATGCTACTGTATGCAAGAAGTTTTCTTCGACGATGCCTAAAGTGGATGTTTTCGGCGGCAGTGGAGATTCCAATGCTCAAAAGGGTTTTACTGACCCGTACTGCAGTGTTTGGAGTGCATATTATTGCTTCATAAACACAAAGTATGAAGACATGCACCGGGTCATAGACAAAATAGTCCATGAAAAGGTACGGGCTATTCTCATCGTTCCTGCCTGGCATCATAGGCATTGGTTTCCCACACTCACTAGGATTACCACAGCCGCCTACCGTCTGCCATTGTAGGTGCTACAAATGCGTAATGGTGCTAGCAGCCCCCTCCCTCGTATTTTTTCCCATCTTGCTTGCTTGGTGGATGGCTCATTGATCCCCGTTGCACACTTGGATGGTGAACCAAAGGACACTTTGAACAAGGATACAACGGCCAAATTGTGTAATATTGTCAATGACATTACGGGCTGTTCCCTGTTTGGCAGTAACAAAGCATGTGCAGCAACCATTGTTGCCACAACATCCCAAAGTCATGTGCGATTCGTCACATCTGTGATGTTACTCATTCCACACCTCCTGTAGTGCATCATTCTCTTGATCGTGATTACCTCACGGATATTGAGTACTCCTCAAGTGAGGGTGACAACACTTCAGATTGGGGATCCAACAGTAGTAGCAATAACACTTGCCTATCAGACTTTTCAGATCAAGCACTGCCACAAGTGAGTGTCAAAAAGTTGTCTAAATCAGCGGTTTTACCAACCAGGGGAACCATCGGCTCGGCCGGGATGGACCTTTGCGCGGCCACCTCTATAAATATACCTGCAGGCGGACAAGTGCTTGTCCCCATTGATCTTGCTTTCACGCTTCCTGATGGTCTTTACATGCAATTGGCTTCCCGATCAGGGTAGGCTGCACACCAGCGTGTACAAGTAATAGGTGGTGTCATTGACAAGGACTACAGAGAAAATGTAAAGATCATTTTAGCACATTTGGGCAGTAGTGATTTCCCTGTCAAATGCGGTGACCGCATTGCACAGATGTTAGTACTTGCCACACCGGACTTTAGTTTGGTGGAAGTGGATACTTTACCATCCACACAAAGGTCCACATTGGGTTTTGGGAGTACAGGTGTGGCTTCAGCAAAGGCTACTATAAACAATGTCACAGGGGAACATCCCGGTTGTGAGCAGATCCCCACGATCAACGTTTGGGTCTATTGGTGGTCCCACAGAGGATGTCACACAATACATATCTAGTGACATTTGTTTTTGTCGTTGTAATCGTTGCCGTTCTCATCTTGGATGTAATGCATGGTCAGTCTTCAAACGCTTGCTTTCTAACGATATTCAACCAAAAGACACATGCTTGCCATTTCAATCACGCCAACACTCTCCACATGTGTCCAGGGTCCACCAAATTTTAGGTTCCGGCAAGGTTCATCAAATCCCGTTAACACATAATGGCGACGAGGCCACACACAGCGCAAACATCTTCAAAGTAGTTGACAATGGGCCTAAGATTGAGGATCCTAAGTACTCCGAGTACTTGCAGTTTTACTTGGATGAGTATTCCAAGGATGTGCTTAGCGGAAATGTCCCAAGGACAGCTGAAGACATTGTGCGTGGACCTTTCGGCTATGCGCGTATATTCAAAAACCCTGAAGCAGTTCCAAAACGCCAAAGCCCTTTTCCTCATTTAGGTGAACGAGGTGAAGCCTGAAGGTGAAGTTGAAAATTTTTTGTAATAAAACGAAATTTGCATGTAAGAGGATGGTTGGAAGAGGTATCTGGTGGCAGCGATTGGAGCTCCCCACCCTTTACTGTTCCCAAGCCCGTGCCTGCGGACTCCCCCCTTTTGGATAAGTGGAGGTTGGTCATTGACTTCCGATAGCTGAATTCGCAGACACGTGAAGATCAGGCTCCATTACCCCTCATTGAGGATATGCTTGAAAAACCTGAGTCTCACCGAATTTTTTCGGTCCTTGATTTGAAGCACGGTTTTCACCAGATGCCGTTGCATCCAGATGATAGGTACCTCACAGCTCTGTCCACACCTTTTGGTACGTTGCAATGGAAGGTTTTGCCAATGGGCGTCAAAAATGGACTTGCACAGTTCCCAAGCCTCATGGATTGAATTTTGCAACATAGGGGGTTGGACGAAAAAGACGGAGATGGTAACTGGAAATTTGTGTACGACCCCCTGAAAAAGGCTTCCATCTACATTGATGACCTCATCCTTGGGTCACCAGACATCCACACCCATTTTGAGGACCTCCGCCAACTTTTGGAAGGGTTGAGAAATTGGTTCATTGTTTGCGAGGGTCAAGCAAAGGACAAGAATCAATTGTTTGTTACACAAGTGGAGTTTTGTGGACAGATCCTCAGCAACGGAATTCGGAGGCCTTCTCCTGGTGCCTTCATGGCCATTGAAAAGTGGCCTCGACCCCAAACCGTCACTCAGCTCCGTAGTTTTCTTGGCGTCTGTAGTTATTACCATGTGTATATCCGCAACTATGCTCATTTGGTCGGCCTCCTTCAAGATCTTTTGAAGGTCGGCAAGCAAGCTGGCCGCAAGGGCAGTAAAGTGAAGGTAAACTGGTGTACAGAGCATGATGCCTCATTTCAGGCGCTAAAAGATGCCGTTTGTGGTATCCGCAACTTGCGCTTGTATAAACCCGACCATCCTTTTTACCTTCGTTGTGATGCCAGTGATGTAGCCGTAGGAGCAGCACTAGAGCAATACGATCCTGTAGCGGGAAAAATTGTTCCCATTTGTTTTTGGTCCCGGAAACTCACTGAGGGTCAACGAAAATGGACTTCCCGGAGCAGTGGGAACAGGCCACCGCGCCCAACCGCGACACCGCCCTCCGCGCCGCCGGCCTCCGCACCCCGGACGACGACCTCCCCCCCCCACCTACAGACAGTGACCACCCCCCGCCGGAGGTCTGGGTTACAGTCCTCGAGCGCGGCCACTACTACGTGATAGCCGCTATGGCTACGTCCCACGGCCCGCAATGGATCATCCAGGGGACAGACACCATGTTCGCCCCGAAGACCGCCCCACCAGGGGCAGTGGGGGACCCCACCACCCAGCACAGGATCCTCAGGGGTCTCCTCCAGCCAAGGGACACGCCCCCAGCCCGCGCCCTGGCCCAAATCACCTCAGGGAAGGCGGGCTACCACCTGGGATTGTCCATGCTCTGCCTAACCCACTGGATCCAGCGCCACTGGCCACCCACGGGGACCGTGCCCTGGGTTTGAGCCATCCCCACCGCCCACACACAAGTCGAAGCAGGCCCGGACACACGACCAAACCCCCCCCCCAGGCCGCAGCAGTCCCTCACCTGCGGGTACCACGCCATCCACAGGGTCCTCAACCGCGCGGGTCTTAGCCCAAAGCTAGCATGCCCCCTTCCCACCACTGACCAAGAGGTCCACCAGATACGAACGCTCGTCTGCGAAATCCTTGCCGCGGCAGCAGAAGACGGCAAGCTTCTCCTCCAAACCGCCCGGCCTACAACTGCCCACGCAAGCGCGCAGCAAGCGGACACATACACCGGCGCAGCACAACCCCCCGCACAATCCCCGCCCATGCCCCCCCCCTCTCGCTGCTCAACCGGAGACCCACACACGCCCACTATCGCGCGCACCCCCGGGCCCCGCGACACGGGCCTCCCCCACCCGCCCGAACACCAGCACACGCCCGCCACACACCCACCCACCGGCCACCCTTCACCGCCCCCCACACTCGACAACCCACACACACCCGCCAAGGGGAGCCCCACGCCCCGCCGCACGCCCACCCCACCCAGTGGCCCGCCCACGCCCCCCACACACACCCCAGAGGACCCAGGCCCACGCCCCCCGGCCCCTGAATGCAGCCCACGCGAACTGTTCCCCCCCGCTGACACAAACCCACACGACCTCGCACATTGCAGGACCCGGGCCCAGCCGAGCCCAGAAAGAGAAGGCCGCAGCCCCGCGCCTCCCTCCCCCGCCGCAGCCGACCAGATCGGCCCGCCGGGCCGCCAGGTCACGACCGGGCCCCCCCAGCCGCCCGCCCCCAACCTACAACCCGGGGACATGCCCTCCATCCTCCCCGCCGTGGCCGCGGCAGAAGCCGCCGCCCGCAAGCCCGCCCGCATCACAGCCCAACCCGCGTCCACCACCTCCTCCTCGTCCTCAGCCTCGTCCACCTCCTCCACCTCATCCTCCGACCCCCCCCTCCCCGCCAAACTCATCCTCAAGGCCACGGCGAAAGCCAAAGCCGCGGCCGCACGCACCAACCCCCCAACCCCCACACAGGCGACTCAGGCACCCCGGCAACCCACCGGGACGACCCCCGACCCGGCATCGACGCCCTCACACCTCCGGACAGAGGTACTCCTCAACCTGGAACCGGACCCCAACCCCAAACCCGACCCCAAACCCAAACCGGACCCCAACCCCAAACCCAACCCCAAACCCAAGCCGGCGCCCACGCGACCACACACAACACCGCATACGCAACGACACAAAACCACCCGATACCACCCCCACCCAGGCCCTCGCCCAAGCCAGGACCCCCCACCCACCACGACCCGCGCCCCCCTCCCGCCGGCACCCACCACCACCGCGGAGACGGCCACCCAGCACGACCCCCTCCAAACCCTCGTCAAAATCCCCGTCATCAAACGCCCCGTCATCCATCCCCCACAAACCACCACCACCGCCGGCCAAACCGACCCAGGGACGTGGGACCCCTCAACCATCGTCACCGTCAAGCCCGCCCCCCAACCCTTCCTCCATGCCCACCACATAGTGCAGCCCCGGGGACTGCCCACGATGCCCAACCCCCCACCCCCACAAGGGGGACCGGAAAACCCACAAGGACTCCATGGGCCATACCCGCAACACCAACCCCACCACTACACACACCACCACCACCAGCGGCCCCACCACCACCACTACCAACACCACCCCCACCTCTACCACTGCCCACCGCCCTACCCCACCGGGCCACAACCCCCCGTACACCAACAGCACCAGCGGACGGGATGGCAGCCGCCGAACGCCCCGCTTGCATACCCACCCCCCCCGTACCAGCCACCACCCCCGTACCAGCCGTACCCCCGCGGCCACCATCCGATGGCCGAGGGGGCCCCATGGACGACGGGGGATCTCCCCCCCCAACCAGCACCGCGTGACGCCCCGTACCCCCCCGGCCACCATCCGATGGCCGAAGGGGCCCCAAGGACGACGGGGGACCCCCCCCCCCAGGCGGCGCCGCGCGAGCCCCCCCAGAGGCCGCCGACGCTTCCGGACTGGCCCGACTCGAGCGACGAGGGCCGGTCCCGCAAGCGGCGGCGCTCCCGCTCCCCCCCCGCACGGCACACTCGCCCACGGCGCCCACACTCCCACCGCGCCTCAACCACCCACTCGCGCCGCTCCCGCTCCCCCAGGTACCACCACGACCCCCAGGGACCCCGCTCCCGTCGCTCCCGCTCCCCCGGGCACCGCCACGAGCGCCACCGCCGCCCCATGTCCCCCTCCCCCTCCCCCCACCGGCCACCCAGCCCCCGCCACCACCACTCCCGCTCCCCCCGCCGCCACCCCACGTCCACCTCCCCCTCCCCCCACACGCCCCGCCGGGCTCCCCGTTCCCCCCGCCACCCGTACCCATCCACCACCCCCAGCCCCCGCCACCACCACTCCCGCTCCCCCGGACGCCACCGAGCGCGCCACCGCCGCCCCATGTCCACCTCCCCCTCCCGCTCCCCCCTCCGCCCGTACCCGTCCTCCACCCCCAGCCCCCGCCGCCGCCGCTCCCGCTCCCCCAGCCACCGCCACCCCCGCCACCACCTCAGGTCCACATCTTCCCCCCGCCGCTCCAGGACCCCAGGCACGGACCCCTCCCCCCCCCGGGCCCCCGCCCACCTCGCCTGGTGGTCTCCCTCCGCTCTGCAGGAGCTCCGCCGCTGGGTGAAATGGGCCGGGGGAGCGGGAAGACACAGAGGGGTGCACACGGTGCATACCTTCGAGGAGGTGCGCACCCGCACCCCCGCAAACCCCAATGAGGCCGCCCCGGAGACCATCATGCCGCAAGCGGCATGGGAGGCCCTCCTCCGCGATGCGGTCCAGGGCCTCCGCCCCCCCTACACCCCCCAAGCCCTCCGCCGGTGGCTCCAGGCCACCCACCCCCAAGCCTGGGCCACCGGCGCCCCCTCCCCACCCCGCCCCTCCCACCACCACCACACCAGGAAGGGGCAGGACAAGGGCAAGGGAAGGGCAAGGGACACCAAGGACCACACAGGCAAGAGGGCACGGAAGGGCCCCAAGTGAGGGCAGGCACACGCAGGGACAGGGCGCCGGAAGCGACACCACAGGGGGTCAGGACACCACCCAAGAACCAGGAAGGAACGGGAACGGGGACCAAGACACGGAGGAAAAGGGCACCACGACACCCCCAGAGGACACGAGACCAAGGCACAGGCCCCCAGGGAGGGCAACCCCACGGACCGTCACGCGACCACACCATGGGCTATAAGGGCCGGGCTGCGCTACCGTCGCGGTTTGACGCAGAGTATTGCTACGGGGGCTTGATCTCGGCTGGTCTCACGTCTGTGAGGGCGTCCGTCACCAACCTGTTGCGTCCAGTGGAGGAATGGCACTGCGGCGGCGCACCGATCCCGTCCATGATGAATATCGAGCATCGCAAGGGGAAACGAAACGCTGTGATCCATCGCGAAGGCTTTGGTGCTGCTGGACGGTGCCCCCCTTCAACGCCATCTCCGAGCGCCGTGAAGACTGGAAGTACCAAGAATACTACCGATGCCCCGGACCCCAGCAGTCCAGCACCGGAGATATGGACATCCCCCTGACCCTACAGTGTGAGCTCATCCCTGCCGGCGGCACCGACCCGGACCCTGCCAGCGCAGCCGAGCTGCAGTGAAAGCCATTCGCCACTCAAACAGCGTTCGGAAGCCACCTCCACCGTCCGACTCCTGATGTCTGTTTGTCTGCCTTGGAGAAGGAACGCTTTTCCTACACCCCGAGTACACCTGCCTGTCTGCGAGGCCCGGTGAAGATTGAGTCCGTGGGTGAGAGTCAGTGTGCACGCCCCAAGGACACCGTGATCATTCAGCAGAATTTCCCGAAGACCTAACCGACCCACACAGGCCAGGCTGACCTCCACTGACCCACCGCGGCACCACGCGAGACCACGGCACACCACACCACAGCGCGCCACAGAGCAACGCACCACAGCACGACGCGACGCGACGCGGCACAGAGCGGCACAACACGACACAACTGACCCTAACCTGAGGGACTAACCGAAGCCAGCCACCGCACACCCGGGAAGGCGCCGCGCCACCACGCCACACACCGGCACCACAGGCCACACACGGGACCACAGAGCGCCAGGCGACAACGGTGACGGACCACCCAGAAGATTACAGCCGGCACCGCGGAGGGGTAAGGACACGAGCAACCCCAGCCCCCTAACCCAAAACCACAAGCAGCCGCCTGGCGCAGCCGCCCAGCCGGCAGAGCCAGGACCTAACCCAGCAAGAAGGGGCGCCGAGCCCACAGTGTACAGAGCCCACCCGACCCATGGGGCCGGAACATGGCCACACAGAACCCAACTGAAAACAGCAGCCCGGAAGACAACACTGAATACAGGCCAGTGCGTGCGCCAGCCCAGGGAAGGCAGAGGGAGGAACAGGCAAGCCCCCCCCCAAAAAAAAAAAAAAAAAGGAGGGGGGAAGGGGAAAAGGCACGAAAACAGCCCACAGCCGCCCAACCACCCGCCAACACCACCACAGGCGGCCAGGCCCCCCCCCCCAGAAAAAAAAAAAAAAAAAAAAAGGGGGACCCCCGCAGAGGCACAGGCGAACCACCCACCCAAAACCGGCAACACCAAGCCAGTAACAGCGGACCACGGGGAAAAGGGACAGAAAAAAAAAAAAAAAGAGAGCCACCAGCCCAGCCCGAAAGAAAGGGGATGGAGGGACAGGGACCACAAAGCCCAAAAAAAAAAAAAAAAAAAGAAAAGAAAAAACCAAAGCAAAAAAAAAAAAAAACACACCCCGACAACCCAACCAAGACGGACTGGGCACAGGCGAGACCCGGGCCCGGCACACACGCCCACACCGCGCGCCGGAACCGGAAACGGCGGGGGGCAAGCGGGGCGCCCACGAAACCACACACGTCCCAAAAGCAGACCGAAACCGAAGCCAAACCACGAACACCACAAATAGCCGACACTAGGGGGACAACACCACAAATTGAGCCCAAAAACACCCACCCTAAACCCCAGCCAGGACAGACGGGGTTGACAAAACCCGCACCCAACCGCCAACCGGACCCAAACACAAACACCACACAACAGTAGGAAACCCAGTGCCCACAGCCCGGGCACTGAGGCAGCCCGTGCCATGCAGGTGACCCGGCCAAACGAGATCCGGAGCCCGGGGGTAAGGCTGCATCCTAAGGCCTGCGCTGCTTTGGGACTCGAGGCGGACCGTGCGACACCCAAGCGCCTCGGAACCCTAGTACCAGGAACGTGCATGCACGCCTTGGGAACGGGATACGCCAGGAAGTCCGGTGAACCCCTAGGGTTCCGCCCAAAGGAGGGGACGTGCGCAAGCACGGGGGCACACCCTCCCGGCGAGACAAGCATGTCACGCTGGCGGCGATCAGCCCTCCCGGCGTGGCCCGGGGCCGCTTTGTTGGGGGCCAACAGTCAGGTCTAGCGGGAAGTAAGCCGCCTCCCCTCTTCACGCGCGAAGCCTCTTCCTGTTCGTCACAGGGGCGACGCCAGGGGGAACCATGGGGCGCCTCTCCACGACCGAGTGCACCTACCTACCTACCTACCCTGGATACTTTACCATCCACACAAAGGTCCACATTGGGTTTTGGGAGTACAGGTGTGGCTTCAGCAAAGGCTACTATAAACAATGTCACAGGGGAACATCCCGGTTGTGAGCAGATCCCCACGATCAACGTTTGGGTCTATTGGTGGTCCCACAGAGGATGTCACACAATACATATCTAGTGACATTTGTTTTTGTCGTTGTAATCGTTGCCGTTCTCATCTTGGATGTAATGCATGGTCAGTCTTCAAACGCTTGCTTTCTAACGATATTCAACCAAAAGACACATGCTTGCCATTTCAATCACGCCAACACTCTCCACATGTGTCCAGGGTCCACCAAATTTTAGGTTCCGGCAAGGTTCATCAAATCCCGTTAACACATAATGGCGACGAGGCCACACACAGCGCAAACATCTTCAAAGTAGTTGACAATGGGCCTAAGATTGAGGATCCTAAGTACTCCGAGTACTTGCAGTTTTACTTGGATGAGTATTCCAAGGATGTGCTTAGCGGAAATGTCCCAAGGACAGCTGAAGACATTGTGCGTGGACCTTTCGGCTATGCGCGTATATTCAAAAACCCTGAAGCAGTTCCAAAACGCCAAAGCCCTTTTCCTCATTTAGGTGAACGAGGTGAAGCCTGAAGGTGAAGTTGAAAATTTTTTGTAATAAAACGAAATTTGCATGTAAGAGGATGGTTGGAAGAGGTATCTGGTGGCAGCGATTGGAGCTCCCCACCCTTTACTGTTCCCAAGCCCGTGCCTGCGGACTCCCCCCTTTTGGATAAGTGGAGGTTGGTCATTGACTTCCGATAGCTGAATTCGCAGACACGTGAAGATCAGGCTCCATTACCCCTCATTGAGGATATGCTTGAAAAACCTGAGTCTCACCGAATTTTTTCGGTCCTTGATTTGAAGCACGGTTTTCACCAGATGCCGTTGCATCCAGATGATAGGTACCTCACAGCTCTGTCCACACCTTTTGGTACGTTGCAATGGAAGGTTTTGCCAATGGGCGTCAAAAATGGACTTGCACAGTTCCCAAGCCTCATGGATTGAATTTTGCAACATAGGGGGTTGGACGAAAAAGACGGAGATGGTAACTGGAAATTTGTGTACGACCCCCTGAAAAAGGCTTCCATCTACATTGATGACCTCATCCTTGGGTCACCAGACATCCACACCCATTTTGAGGACCTCCGCCAACTTTTGGAAGGGTTGAGAAATTGGTTCATTGTTTGCGAGGGTCAAGCAAAGGACAAGAATCAATTGTTTGTTACACAAGTGGAGTTTTGTGGACAGATCCTCAGCAACGGAATTCGGAGGCCTTCTCCTGGTGCCTTCATGGCCATTGAAAAGTGGCCTCGACCCCAAACCGTCACTCAGCTGCGTAGTTTTCTTGGCGTCTGTAGTTATTACCATGTGTATATCCGCAACTATGCTCATTTGGTCGGCCTCCTTCAAGATCTTTTGAAGGTCGGCAAGCAAGCTGGCCGCAAGGGCAGTAAAGTGAAGGTAAACTGGTGTACAGAGCATGATGCCTCATTTCAGGCGCTAAAAGATGCCGTTTGTGGTATCCGCGACTTGCGCTTGTATAAACCCGACCATCCTTTTTACCTTCGTTGTGATGCCAGTGATGTAGCCGTAGGAGCAGCACTAGAGCAATACGATCCTGTAGCGGGAAAAATTGTTCCCATTTGTTTTTGGTCCCGGAAACTCACTGAGGGTCAACGAAAATGGACTTCCCGGGAAAAAGAGGCATATGCGATTGTATCCGCTCTTAGCAAATTTGAGACATGGATTTGAAACAATCCTATTTCTGTCATCATGGACCACAAGCCCCTGGATGGGTGGGTCTCGGAGCACCTCGACACACCCAGTGGCCCACGTGGACGACGTGGTTGGTGGCACGAAACCTTTTCAAAGTTCAACTTGTCTGTTTTGTATGTTCCCGGGAAGGACAATGAAGTAGCTGATGCCTTGTCGCGTTGGGCCTATCCGGCATGTCATGCATGGCAGGATGTTAGTAGTCATGGTTCACTTCAAGACAAGTTGGAACACAAGGCTATAGTGGCGGAAGAAAAACAAGCGGAAGCCACATGCGTATACACCATATCGGGTACTGAACCACACCCGGTATATGGGTGCCCCACCCTATCACAAGTGTTGGAATCATTGCCTCCCCCAAACATGGTTCGTGAGGAACATTGCGACCAGTGCAGTGCATCGAATGATGTCGTGTTGCAATGTAATTCATGTTTCATCAACACTCTTATCACAAGACGCCAAAAACGGATGTATACCAACACAGTGGCCTCAGCTGCGGGTGTAGCTTTGATTGCAGGGCAAATGGCAGCACTGTCCAAAGCAACATCCCCCCCCTCAAATAATCATCTTTCAACAGAAGTGCATTCCCCCTCTATGTCCCAGTCCCACAGCGACCTCGGATCATCACGTAAAATTCCCAATATTGGGTCGGGGAAGGCTAATCTGCATACCCAGGGTGTGGATATTGCTGCAGCTAGCTTGGCCACCGCAGTTGCTCTTGCACTTAGCTCCGCCGCAAGCTTGAAAGCACCTAGGCCCCCTATTCATATTCGGGAACCTCTTCCTGTTCCTGCATATCCCAGTTTTCTGCAAAGATCCTATGGGATCCTTGGGATGAATATTATGAGCCGGATACCCTCATTTCGGGGCATTTATCGGGCACTCAAATATAACACGCCTCTAAAACCGACGCCTTCCGGACTTACGCCTGAAAGATGGTCGGCTATTCTACAAATCATACTGTGATGTTCCGGAAAAACTACACATCCCAGTAATTCAGGCATGGCACGGTGAAAGTGTCCACGCTGGCGCTGCATCCCCTTATGCCGACCTGCGGCGACGTTTTTGGATAGAGGGACTATCAGAAAAATGCAAACAAGTCAGCCGTCACTGCCCGATATGTCAAGCGGTCCAACCCCCAAACCAAGCAAAAGAGGGTTTCCTTTTACCGCATCCGGTTCCCGACCGGATTATGACCAGCATGGCATTGGATACCTTTCACATAGGACCCGCCAAGGATGACCTTGGACGTCTTTTTGATGGTGTTCTCCTGTGTGTCTGCCGATTATCTGGAGCTGTTATATGTGAGCTTATTCTTTCCAATGGGTTCACTGGAGAAAAGGCAGGAAAAATGTTAGTGAAGCAATGGCTTTCCGTGTATGATGTCCCAACAGAAATCACAACGGACCATGATCCCGAATTCACCGGTGCATGGTTCAACACACTTTGCGCAGGTTTAGGGATTTCCACAGCATACACGAAAGTTTTTAGATCCCAGACAAATGGCAGAGCTGAGGTTGCTGGTCATCAAATTTTAGAAATCCTCCGGAAAATCCATGCAGGTTCAACCCTGCAGGGCAATAACCCTAGCTGGGTTATGCATCTACCCTCAGTCGTCCGGGGTTACTTCCAGAAGCCGGGTCATCTAGGGCTTAGCCCTCATCAAATTTTGTTTCGCCGAGACAAAATAGGACCGGCGCCTTGCCTGCCTCCAACCAGCGAAGCAGCATGCGCCACACAATGGTTGCAAGAAATGAGGGATATGGACCGCCTTGTTAAGAGGCTCCAAGAACAACAACTAAAGGCTTATGAGGTCCGTTACAACAAACATCGTCAACCATCCAGTGAATATTTTCCCGGCGACCTTGTTTGGGTACGTATGCAGCGTCCCCCAGTGACGGGTGCCCTTGACCCTTTTTGGATAGGTCCATGTGATGTCATCTCCCGAAAGGGTCGTGACACATACATCATTGGGTCGGATGATCATACAACACACGAAAAGCATGTTTCAGAATTAAAGATTTACATGGAACCATTGTTGGGACCCTCCGTTCCACTATATTGGAGCAAGACACTGTGTAAAGCCAAACAACCTGATCCAAGTATGCCATACTTGGTCCACAAAATCAGGGATCACAAGGTGGTGCGCAAGAACGGTGTCGACAAACTCTATTTTCTTGTCAACTGGCAAGATTATAGTGAAAAAAATGACACATGGGAACCCGCTGAGAATTTTTTGCCAGGATAAAGCCTACCATGGGTACGATATTGCATAGACAAAAAGATAGCATTGGATGTAGAACAACTTCTACCCGTCACCAAATGAAGCATGATATCTGAAAAGGGTTGTCGGTTCATAAGGCTCTTGTGTCGCACATCCACTGCCCCCCCCCCCCCCCTCCTCCACCACTTCTTTGTTGTGCTCTACAGCGTGATTTTGTGCCAGCCCTCACTCTCTCCCCCACCCTCTCCACACCGCTTCTTTGCATTGCCCTACAGTCCGTTCTCTCAACAACCAGAATGTCATCTCAGATGCGCAACCGATATGTCATCAAAAGTGCGCGGGCGCGCAAACTCAGTGCGTAATCCCGCTACGCACCGCACTCCTACACCTACCCTCATGACAACCGTCTGACAAAAAAGGGCATCAAACGCCACCGAGATGACTTGGACTTGTTTGTTGAACGGGACGCAGAATGTCGCGACGAGCTCCGATTTGCAGGCTATCAAGAGCTTGTCGTTGATTACGGCCAGTTCGAAGGCTGCGAGCTCCTGGCGGGGCGGGCACCGCCTTACCTGAAATTGGGGTTCGCCAAGAACATGTGCTTGGTGTTTTCGCCGAACGTGTGGCATGCCGCTCAAAGCCTCCAGAACTAGGTGGGCACGCGCGGCAGCTCCAACATCCGAGGCCTCGCTGATCCCGCGTTTTGGCAAGCCTGGAGGAGTATGCCGGACACACAACGTACGTGCCGCTCCAAGAGGGCAAAGGCCTCAACATGACTGCCGAGGACCTTGACACGGGTGGTGTCTTCCTGTTCAGCAGGCCGAATGGCATGCTGTTGGTGGTGCCCCCAAGCAAACACCACCAGTCGGAGGCAGATCTGCGCCATAGGTTTGCTTTGGCGATGCGGGTTTTGCCCATGTCTGAGGATACCCCCGGACCGTGCTTTGCATGGCAAGGCGGGCCTTGCTTCTCGTACGCCAAACGAGAGGTCTCGGGGCACAATGACATCCCTCAGGAGCTTTGGGCCTTCCTCCTCAAGCGGGTCAAGTGGTTGAAGGTACCATTCCATGTGACGCAGGTCATCTACAACCTGTATCCGGGGACGGACCATCCACAGGGCCCCAATTGTCGGCCCACGTTGCCTCCGGCGCCCGTGGAATCAACGTCCCAGGCCACCAAGCTCCGCAAGCGCGAGAAGGGTCTGGATTCTACGGCGGCCGTCAATAGCAAGGAGGTACAACACTAAGGGACACCCGCGCCTCCGACGGAGTACGTTGAAGTCTCGGATAACGAAGGGTCGGTCGGCCGCCCAATTCAGGTTCCTCACTACGATGATATCGGCCCTTTCTTCGCAGTGGAGCTCCAGGCCAGCGCCTGGCCCGAGGTCCAGCCGCGGTCTCGTCCGGCGGCTACGGCGCCGCGGCCCCAGCGACGGCCTCACTCGACGGCTACGCGGCCGCCCACCCATGCCTCCTGGCCGCCGTCCGCGGAATATGCCGAGGCAGCCATTGGCATGGGCCACGGTCGGGGGCAACAACCTGGGCAGCGCCAACACGTGACCCAATTCTATGGGCGAGGTGCCGGAGCCTCACTTGGGACCATTGTCCGCAAGTAGGCCTAGTAGAATAATGTGGTATGAAATCTCCTCCCCTATGTCTGGACACATGGTGTAGATCAATGCCCCCCCCCCCCCTTACGCTCACCACTTCCACTTTATGAACAAATTTGACACACTTTGCAGATTGGTAGGCTGATTTTTCGGGGCTTGCCGTGCGCTTCACGTGTACACAGTGCGAGCAACATTGTGTTTTTAACATCATGGAGGTCTCAAAGAAGCCCCAGAAATTTACAGCGTCAATTTTGGAGCCGTATACACAATTTTATACAATTCCTGGTCGCTATCACGCGTCCAACCAGCCAGCCCCAGCCCCCCCCCCCCCCTGTGGTGGTTGCACAACGTCACCCCAGACCTCAAGAGGGTCCTGGTTGACATCACAATCGTCCACAACGTACAAATTGCATGGCTAGACTCCGAGTGAAGTCTTGCTTTGATTCATAGTTGCTTTCGGTGCTTTAGACCTAACCATGGTGCTGAGCATGTGTTAGTGACATTTGAGTGCTAGGGAACCCGGAAGAGCCCTAAACAAAAAAAAAAAGGGAGCACGCACACACACAAACACACCGCACATTATCTCCTTCCCTTCCCTCCCCTCCCCTTCCCTTCTCCTCATGTGCTTTGCAATTTGTGTTCGTGTTCCAAGGAAAAGGTTAACGCTAAGCCAAGCTAGGTCTTGCAAAACAATCATGATTCTCTAGGCGTTCACATGGCCTTGAACAATCCCCCCCCTCCTTCCCCCTCATCACACGGCTAAAGCTAGGCCAAGTGCCTTGCTAAGCAATGTGTTGAGAATCTAGGCCTTGATGGCCTTGACACAACTTCTTTCCTCCTTCCCCTCATGGGTTGGGTTCAAGGGTCTACCTCTAGGCTCCAATTATAGCCTTGAGACAAAACACTACACCTAGGTCCTTTCGAGTGACCTTGGTTGTTCTCCTTTCCCTCCCCCTCCTTACTCCCCTCCAAATTCAGCCCTCCCACTCTTCTTAGTCCTCCAATAGGTCCGTCTTATGTTGCTTCCCTTCCCTTAGGTGAAGCTGATCGCCAAGATCGATTTGGCTTCATCATCCCGCGGCGACACCATCGGCGACATCGACATCGTCGGCAACGACGACATCAGCGGAGCGGCCACCAGTCGGGACCTGCGTACTCGACATCACCATCGAAGTCTTCGTTGGAGTCCTCACGGTCAGCCATCGCCGCGGCTATTACATCCGACAACGGGATAGCTAAAAAACCCCCCCTATCAGTGCCCTGCCATCAGTGGCACACATGCATTTTTTTTATCCTTGCCGGCGTTCTCAGCCCTCCTCTCTTTTTTTTTTCAAGCATGGGCCTCGACTACCAAAGTCCTGGCCATAATTCATAGTTTGTCTCGGCCTACATGGCCCTGACGAAGCATTTTTTTATCACAACTTCAGGTTAGGTGCCGCTCCAGAGTTTCAGGTCAATCCTGGTTTATGTATACACAGGTTTCAATCGTTTCACATTGCAGTGCTATGCGTTTACCGTCTTCACCGCCAAGGCGAAGTTTGGCGTGCGTGCACGGCTTCCATGAGTTCGATAAGATTTCATTACCGCTTGAGCTTGATCACCAACGCCATGGGAGTGCACGTGCGTTCGCGGTGGCAGTTAGGGATGACAGAATTGGACAGAAGATAGCTCTGCCCCCCCCCCCCCCCCGCCCCAGGGGTCAATTCAGCACTGCCCCCCCCCCCCCCCCGAAAAGTGCCAAAAAATGGCTTTTTGCCTAAAAGTGGCTCAATGGAGCCTTTTTTTAAGTGCACCCCCATATTTCAAGGTCACCTAACTCAATGGCGACCCCGGTTAACAGCCATATGACAGTCATATGCCACTGTAGGCTGAAAAAGGTATCCAGATTGCGAAAATTCTGAAATTCTGTCATGTTTACGCTAATTTTTGGCTGAAAATGGCCTTTTTGAGAAAATTGGCCAAAACGGGCGCAAAACACCTTTAGCCCCCCCATTTTTGGGGATGCCAAATTCGAATACAGTGTCCATTTTGCGTCATTTGATGCCAAGTTCACCCTGCAGGCTCAACAAGAGGTCCAGATTGACAGTTTTTCACTTGATCAGTGCAGACACCAAATTTTGATGTCCAAAATGGGATTTTTGCATTTTCTGCTCAATTTTGACTATTCAAGTGTCTACCCCCCCCAATTTGAGGGTGGGGAACTCAGTGGACAGGGCTGTTTCCGTCGGCAGGACCCCTCTTCACCAAAACCTGCACTTCTTGAGTTGCAGAGCCTGCCCAGAGTGCTAATTTTCACCGTTTTTAGGGCGTTTTGGGCGAAAAATGGCCAAATATGCATCCGGGACCCTCCCCCCTTAATTCGAGCGTGCCGGATTCACCAGCGATACTCCCTTCAGCTGGTTTGACAGCATTGTCAGTCAATTCTGCACTGCAGTGCAGAAATTTTTGGAGATTGAAAAAAAAAGAAAAAAAAAGAAAAGAAAAAAATTTCTCTACCGCCCCATAATTTGAGGATGCCGGATAAAGTGGCAATGTCCGTTTTCCATCATATGTCACCCATCTGGACTGTTTTTGCCCAACAACGTGGCATGACTCTAGGCCCTAAAGTGGCTTTGACTTCAATTCTGGGTCACTCCAAGTATCATTCTAGCCCCCAGATGGCCCTGATTGATGACATGACACATGCATGAGCTCAAGTACACCAAGGCATCAATCTAGGCCCCTTGTGGCGTTGATTAATCAAATGCCAATGGCTGAGCTCCAATATGCCAGGTTATCAGTCTAGGCCCAAAAACAGCATTGATTCATATGGAAATACACTCGACAATCACTCTAGGTCTTATAGCGACCTTGATTGATAGTACAACATGAATTTGAGTTCTTGCATGACAGTTTTGCCCGTGTCTAGGCCTCGATCGCCCTGACAGAGTGGGTCACATTGCTACATTTTGTGCCGTTGTTTCCTCTCCCACCATTTCCTGTTTCAGGTTTACACGCCTTCATACAAGTCCAATACCAGTTTTTGTGTTGGATGCGGATGAGGATGTTTTTTTGGCAATGCTCTCTCCTACTTGCACACATTTTTCGCTATCTATTCCGGCTCGTCTGCGAAACAAGGGATTGTGCACACACTGAAAAGGAAAAAGAAGAAAAAAATGTCCTCCTGCGGAAACCATTTTTTTACCCAGAGGAAGGGGGTGTACCAGATTTGAGCACAGAAGCATACAAGCTGCAGAAATTTGCAGAAACTTCTGCTGATGATCGAGCATTGGTCTCGGCGCAACCAGGGCAATCGTCGCCCGTGCCAGAAATTCACGATCTATGGACGTCGACATTTTCAGACTTTTGGGATGTGAAATTACCATTTTCAGCTCGATCCACATCCAATGAATCCAAAATGAGCCAATTTGGAGCAGTTTTCAGCTCAGCCCAAAATGGGATGGTAAAAGCATATTCCATCATTTTGGATATGCAAATGATTGATGTTTTGCCATGCTTGTGCTCTCGTCTCCCCGATCTTCCTCAAATCTGTCCGATTCTTGAGAGATTGGTATGTATTACCTCATTCATGGGCAACATTCATGGTTATAGGTAATGATCATGGGTAAAGGTTTGAAGAGATGTCACCATGAACTTTCGAGAGTGAGATGTAATCAGAATTTGATGAAGGTTCAGGGTAAGAGACATCTTCGCAACAAGGTCCTAACCAAATCCTCAAGAGAGCACTCTCCCATGTTTGGTTCACAGACTTGAGCCGGCCCAAAAGTGTGTATTTGTGCAATTGTTTTGTGCTTGTGTTCGTACGTGTTGTCTTGTGCCTTGTGCATTGTGGAGTGCTAGTGTTCACCTTGGGTAGGTCCTAGCAAAGCAAAACAAGGTAAACAATATTTTCCACAAGCAACGGAAATGGATTTTATAACTTTAGGTCAAAATAGCTTTATAAATGAAATGCATGAGAGGCTTTCCTTAGATAAATATCATGCGCCGAGCGTTAGCCATGCGAAGTCGGTACAGCGGTACCCCCAGGCAGTTGGAGGAGGCAATTTTTTTCTTCAACTCCTGGAAACACTCCTTCTCTCTGGCGGTCCACCTCCAGGGAGTAGTTTTCTTGATTAGGTCAGTGAGAGGGGCAGAGGAGTAGGTAAAAGTGTGGATGTGGCGCCTATAGAAGTTACAGGCGCCCACAAAACTCCTCACGTCATGTAGACCCTTCTTAGGGTCATCGCAAATCTGCATGTCCTGTAGGGGCTGCATCTTAGACGCGGCTGGTTTCAACCAGCCATACCCCACGTCGAAACCCAAATACTCCATCTCCTCTTTCATGAACTCGCATTTTTCGAGTTTGATTCGCAGATGGTTTTCTTCACAAACAATGAAAAATTCACGAAGGAGAAGGACATGGTCCTCTTGGGTATTGGTACCCAAACTCACGTCATCGATGTGGGCCTCCATTTCTGCACCTCGAGAAATCAACTCCTGTACTAGAGGTCCGCGCCTCAGTACGTACAAAATTTTGTTCACTAGTTCCTGGAAGAGTGCTGGGGCATTAGCCAGCCCGAAAGGCATGACCTTCCACTTAAACACGCGACCCTTAGGGGTTATAAAAGCCAGCAGTTCCTGAGCTGCGGCGGTTAGGTCTACCTGCCAGGAACCACTGCAAAAAAGATGTCCTTGTTTAGTGCCCTAGATATTTTGGTGAAATCCTGCAGGTTTTGATGTTGAAAATCCAAACCAAGGCAGTAAGTAGAGCAAGAACAGGATGTGGATCGAATCAATGAATAGTTTGAAATCCAGTGTAACACAGAAGGGCTGCAGATAGACAAATCAGGTATGAATACATAGATTCAATCACAAATGGATAAAACAAAAAATTATATGTGAAAACTGGCATGACTCTTGCTTCCGAATTAGCCTCAAGCACTTCATGTGCACTCTTTTGGATGAAATGGAGTTGGTTAGGAATATGGGCCAAAGGAGTTAGGCCAGACACAGATTATGACTTGGCCAAGCAACTGAATTCAGAAACAGTTAAAAAGTAGAGCCACAATAAGGGGTAGAAACAATTGAGTATAGGGGTCTTGGGGTGGGAGACCACTAGGCTTAACCTCCAAGGCCTTAGGCATGAAATGCCTATTTTATTTCGGTATAACCTCCATGAAAGAAGATACCTCCGCTCAGTTGAGTGGTAGGGGTGAACTTCATGGGGGGCTACGGTTATAACCCTAGTTACTTGACAAAGTGTACTTAAAGCTTCAAAAGAGAGATAAAAATACTTAAGTAAGTCTTAGCATCAACGAAAAGGGTTTTAAGGGGGGCTTGGCCTGGATCAAGCCTTCCAAGAAAGACATGGCAGTGACTTTTTCTTACTCCCCCCTGGAGTACTAGTTGATCACGCTAGTAGGACCAAGGAGGAAGGCTCAAATATTCCCAAAAATACCTCAGAAAATGCATGAAACCTACCAAAAACATTCTCATCAGTTCATAGAAGCCTATCACACTGTAGGTACCCTTGAAAAAAAGTGTAATGTCCCTTAGATGGGGCATTCCTCAAAAGTCGCCAGCGTGCGGTGAAAACGTTTGGTAAAAATGTGGGGGTAGTGGGTTTTGAACCCAGGACTCCCTCCTTAACGCACACATGCTTGCCCACTAGGGTACAGTCAAACGCTCTAATGCGGACGGCTATCGCTGCATAAACAGCAATTTAGTATACGTCCTGACCAAGGGCCAGGGCGGAGCAATACTCCCCATGGAGGACACTAATCTCCAGGAGCTAGGAAAATTAGAAAACGAAGGGAGTGAATGCTGCGGTTTAGCGAAAGGTGTAGCGATTTAAGAAGTCAAATCGCTAAAAATTGACGAAACAGCGCGAGAAATCGTCATTTTTACACTAAAACGTAGACGCAGACAGGCGCAACAGAAGCGGACTCCAGAAAAGGGGTTGCGCAAGCGTAAACGGCTCTGAAAAAAGAAGGTATGAGCCATAGTTTTTAAAGTTCTAAAAGAAATTTTTGCACAGTTGCTTCAAAATTTTTATCAACTTTAGGAAAAAGTATCGAAAATGAACCCACACCACAGAGCAGGTGGACAACCCACCTCTCAGGTATGTCAGTGTCATTTCACACGCATGCATTGCATCCGTGTCGGTTGCTTCGTTAAAAGGTTAGGGTTGTCACCGCTGTGTTCGTTGGGGGTTCGGGTGCTCCTCTCCTTTGCTCTGCACAGGTCAAAACAGAACTGAAAGGTATGCAAAGCGAATGGAGCACGCAGCGCGCACGTAGGGTTAGAATATGCGCTGTGCTCGCGATGCATGTGTCTAATTTAGGCATTAACACGCTGTGTCGCTTTTCCTGTCCTCGAATTCACCCTTCTTCTCTCCTCACGGGTAAGAAAAGAAAGTGCTTGCTCGTGTTCGTGTTGCCGTAGCGCTAAAATAGGGTTGCTTAAAATGCGTAGGCTTGTTTTGCGCTGTGCAGCGCGCCACTCTCTCTCCTCCTTCTGCAGGAAACAAGACAAGGAAAGCATGCATGACACACAGTGCATTAATCTCTTAGGGTGGTTTATAGTTCGCCGTAGGTTTGTTTAAGCGCGTAGGCTTGTTTTGCGCTCGTGTCTTCCTCGGCATTCACATGATGCGTGGTGAGTAAGGTAGGTAAGCCCAGGAGGAGCTCACCTCCTGGTTGAGTCACGCTGTGGTTGGTTGTGATGGGTTAAATTGGGAGAAATTATGAGGAATCGCAAAACCAGTGCATACCTGTGCATGGCTATGACGCATTAAAGGGTAGGCCACGCAAAATGCGCACGGTACAACTCTTGTTTAGGCTACCCAGGGACTCCACCCCACGTTCTATAAGACAACGGGTGGAGTTCCTTAAGCTTGCTTGCTTGCACCTGGGTTTGAGGACAGTGCACTATAGGGCTACCTGAGAAGCGTATAATACGTGGAGGTAGTCTTGGTTCCTCAGCCGCAAACCCAGGCCATCTGCCTTTGCTTTACAAGTGGGAAGGTAAGGGCGATTGGTGCAGTCTCTTTGAGCAGCGCTAAAATGTGCTGGGCAGATCACACAAACAGAAAACTGCAACTCAGCCAGGACTGGTGAGTGCAGTCTGACTTCACCGCCATTCTCGCTGTGCACGCACACTGAGCACTCCTTCCCTCCAAGCCCTGACAGGGAAACACGTAGTGGCGTCCCTGTTAGGCCACAGTCGCTTAGTAGCGCTGTGTTCTCTTGCTTTCTCACAGGAGGGTCATTAGGACCCGAGACATCTTTGACAGCAGCTCCAAGTAGCGTGTGTAGGTGTTAGGGTCAACAGGCCTGGCAGGAGTTGAGTGCAAGTGATGAGTGCTCACCCTGCCTTCGAAGGCCGGTGCTGGCGTTAGTGAGTGTAGTGTAGTGGAGTCTCCTGTCCCGCGTGCTTTTCCACGTGGGTAGGGGAGTGTGTTAGCTTTTGGCCTTTAGCAAAAATGGGCGTTTTGTATGCCCTTAGCACACTTGGCCACCCCTCCCCTCTAGTAGTTAGGGCTTTTGCCGTCTTCCCCAAGGATAGGCGCCAGCACAGAAATTGGGCGCCATAGGAGTGGTAATAGTTCCTGATTAGGACCTTTGGTCTGACGTCAGCGAAGCCCGGTCTCCGGGAGCCACGCCGGGGAGTGAAGTGAGACACACACAGACATACGTAACATACTTAGGGGTATGGTAAACCCTGTAAGGAAGGGTAGAACCCCATGGGTCTGGACCAGTTAGGGGTCCTAGCTGTGGGTTCGCTTGTCCCCAAGGAGGGAAGACACACCTTGCTTCATAACACCTTGCTTGTCATTCCCCCCTCGAGTAGTAAGCCACCGTTCTTCGTTGGCTCCCCAAGGTCATTACATCAGGGCAGTCCCCATGCAACACATGTTCAACAAGGCATACACTCGCTGGGTGGCTGCAAACCTGATGAGCGGCCACCTGGTCCACGCTGGAAACCATAGGCATGGGACTGCAGGGCACAGACAGGGTCAGTGCAGTGCTCAGTAAGCAGTGGTCTGTGAAAAACCAATGGCCTTCGGGCCAGGGAGTGGTTGTCACGGGGGGCTAACGGTCCTGTCCTGCGATGCAATGCGGGGCAACTGTGACAACTGCTCTTACACACATACACAGGCACATCTGCACAAGAGTGCTCACTGCACCTGTAAGGTTAGAAGACAGCCAGTAGACTGACACAGGGAAATTAGTTTTTTTTTTACGCTGGGACACAGTCGCAGCACGGGTTAGTAGCTGCCCTTCGTTGTTCCCAACGAGGTAGGAGCGGAAGATGGGGTTGATACTCCCATCTGGTTATATGAAGGCTGACATAGGTTCCCAGGTCGCCTCAGATAACCCATAGCCATCCCACAGGGTTAGGAATTTCCAGCCCTGTTTATACTCGTGGCGAGCAATACCTGCAACCACGTAGTAACCATCGACTGCCATCTCATCGGCAGTCGTCTCTTCGAGTTCGTCTGCCTCCTCTGGGCTGGCAGAGTTCTCTAGGTCAATACGCTCGACCTCACTGTCGCTCAGGCGCCACTCATCCCAGGACAAATCGTCAGGGGAATGATAGTGCCTCAACTGTTTAGGTGCACACAGCAGTTCACCACCTAGACGTGGACTACACCTGACATGGATCGTGGATCCATCTATCCTGATGATACGATACCCATGGTGATAGAAGTGACCGCATCTGACATAGCCCCCTGGTGATGCGGTAGCGGGAGCGTCTCCCCAGCGCGACCGCAGAAGTCTCCGCAGGCGCAAAAATGACCTCAGCAGAGGCGTAATCCCAGATTGGGAAATAGCGATTTTTATAGTTAATTTTATAGATTTTCGCAATAATTTAATCAATTTTCCTTCTGCGCCTCTCCAGAGACCATGTAGCCAGGACTAATCCTGCCATGCGGCAAAAATCCTGCAAAGATTTGTATAAAAAGTGGTCAAATGGACTCCCAAAGCGATCGAAATCGAGAAGATAACACCGCTGACCGGAGTCATGGTTGAAGCCTGATTTTTGTGCTCTGTTGCATTTTCAGGGTCTTCAAGGGCCAACGCGGCGGGCCCCCACCCTACCGCTTCAAAATCTTTCCATGAAGGGGCAGGGTGGGGGCCCGCCGCGTTGGCCCTTGAAGACCCTGAAAATGCAACAGAGCACAAAAATCAGTCTTCAACCATGACTCCGGTCAGCGGTGTTATCTTCTCGATTTCGATCGCTTTGGGAGTCCATTTGACCACTTTTTATACAAATCTTTCGGCAGGATTAGTCCTGGCTACATGGTCTCTGGAGAGGCGCAGAAGGAAAATTGATTCAATTGTTGCGAAAATCTAGAAAATTAACTCTAAAAATCGCTATTTCCCAATCTGGGATTACGCCTCTGCTGAGGTCATTTTTGCGCCTGCGGAGACTTCTGCGGTCGCGCTGGGGAGACGCTCCCGCTACCGCATCACCCCTCTCCTTAAAAGAGTTGCAACCCTCTAGGAGGCTTGCAACTCCGCACTGGAGTGCCCTGGAGGAAGTCTCCGCTAGCTGACCCTCCTTTATGGGACACAAAAAGGTTTGTTTATCCCCCAGGGGGAAAAACAAGTCCCAGGGGTGGCCCTGCCCTAGGTGTCCGGTGGGGAGCACCAATACTACCCTCAGGCAGAAATCTGCCTACTTTGACACCTTAGGAAAGCCTTGGGTGGCCTGCCCCGTTTGTTTTGAAAACCTGGCAAAAGCTTTCAGTTTCCTGAAAACCTCCATGCTTTCAAAAACCAAACAACAGGACAGACACGCACACAGCACTGTAACTCAGCATCAAATCCATGGTGCTGTGTCAGTTCGTGCCTTACCCAGGCACCGTGCACTGTACTGTACAAGTGCGGGTGCGTGTGCCAGGGGCTGAGCTGCCCCATATATACATGGGTTTTAAGTCCCACATGTATACCCGGTTGGTGGAGCCTGCCAAGACTGCGCCCAGCTAGTTGTGCTCCACCAAAGAAGGAAAACTGCGAGCACTCAAATAAAATATAATAATTACGCAGGTTCGTCCTGCTCTTCCGATACCCCCTTTAATAGGTGTCATCACGGCTTAACGCCGCCATCGGCGACTGCTCGGACTAGGCGTTTGACTGCTCATGGTCATCTGCTGCTTGGATGCCCATGTCGTTGGTCCTCCCGTTTGTTCCGTTTGAAGCTTGAGGACGCCCTTCAGGCGTTCGACCTCCGCCTCCAGTGTGGGCACTCGAAGGAGGACCATCTCCTCTAGCCTCTTGATTCGCTCTTCCATTGGCTGCGCTGCCTGTTCATTCGGTGCCGCTCGTGCTGTCACAGGATCATGCTGCTGGTTCCAGTGACTCCTCCACGACGCACTCCTGGTACCATCTTGGCGCCCGTCACCATGGTGAGGTCGGTAGCCTCGTTGCTGCCCGGCTGCTGATCCCATTGCGGTCCTTTGCTCGAGTTGCGGTTGGTGTGCCGCTCTTCGCTGACCCTGGTGTCTGGCGCTCTCAAAGGCCAGTTGCCGCCTTGGTGAGTCTGCAGGCACTTGCTGCCGCGGACCCATGGCTGCATGTCTCTCCTTCTCCCGCAGATTCGCTTGCCTTGTTCGGGGCTCCTGCATTCCTCTGGTTGCACGCGGTTCTTCTTTTTGCTGCTGCCACGGGTCACTTTGACTTGGATACGCCGGTTGGTACCACCGATCTTGCCCTCTGGCTGGCATCGTTGGGGTCTTGGCTTTTGTCCATCGTTCACTCGTGACAGGGGTTGAGGACTTGCTTGAGCTCCATTTCGTGCCGTCGGGAAACTTGATGTCATGATGACCTTCAGGCTCGCTGCTGCCCGAAATCCACGGCGAGTTTGCTTTTTGACTGGTAGGTCCCCAGTCCGATGAGCTGCTCATTGTAGCCTCTCTTCTTTTAACAAACGGCTGTTGACCGTCCTCTCACTCCTTCACTGCGGGCGGCTGACGGCCGTCCTTTGACTCCTCCACCGCAAACGGTTGATGGCCGTCCTCCTCGGCGCAGACGGCTTGACGCTGTCTTGCCTTGAGCGGCGGACGGCCGTCTCCTTCTCAACGGCTTGCGGCCGTCTCCACTTGAGCAGCTGGCGGCTGTCTCCTTCTCAACAGCTGGCGGGCGTCAACTCCTCAACGGCTGGTGGCCGTCTCCTCTTGAGCGGCTGTTGGCCGTCTCCTTTTGAACGGCTGGCGTCCGTCTCCTCTTGAGCGGCTGGCGGCCGTTCTCCTCGTGAGCGGCTGGCGGCCGTTCTCCTCGTGAGCGGCTGGCGGGCGTTCTCTGCTGCGCGGCGTGCGGCAGTATTGTTGAAAGATTTTGATTCGGTAGGGTGGGGGCCTGTAAGGTTTTCGTGCAACCTATATTTTCGCTTTTTTCAGTGTATTTTCCTGATATATGTGTACAAACTGAAGTCGGCTATCTCAGCACTGTTTTGGACAGTGTTGGTATCAGCCAATCAGGAATTTCTGTAGTTTTACACTGGTGGTGTTTTCACCATTTTCTGTACAATAAAACTGAGTTTGGGTCGGCGACGGCCAGTCCTGAGATCGCGCGCGCCGATCCAGTAATTGTCGATTTCTGACGATTTTTAAGAGAATTCAATCAGTTTTATTGATAAGATTAATTCTATATCAGTTTTAGACATAAGCGGATGTTACGGCACTATCGCGACGCTGTTCCGTGCCAGTTTTTTTGGCGCAAGTATGCCATGTTCACGATTTTTTATAAAATCGTAGGTAGCTCAGATCCTGAAGTTACATGCACTAAATCACAGCCCATTAGTAGGGCTTTGCATGCATATGCTGATTTGGTTTCCAAACGCGTCGGTGCACCGGCACCACGCGTTGGGGGGAGACCCGTGTTCATGTTGTAAATATGCATTGTTTTGCTTATATTTCATTGTTATATGTCCCCCTTTGTTCATAT
Source organism: Eutreptiella sp. 'Long Island Sound 2002' (assembly GCA_964036045.1). Taxonomy (NCBI): domain Eukaryota; phylum Euglenozoa; class Euglenophyceae; order Eutreptiales; family Eutreptiaceae; genus Eutreptiella; species Eutreptiella sp. 'Long Island Sound 2002'. The sequence continues at coordinate 20,928,973 of OZ038385.1, forward strand.
CTTCTTAGGACATGAAAGGGACCGTTTCGAAATCACTCCCGTGATTTCGTCGAACACGTAGTATGTTTCCGTCGCCTTTTGTGGTTGCATTTGGGGTGCATTTTTGGGTTATTTGAAGGAAAACTTGGATAAGTTTCAAGGAAAACAAGTTCAAAGTCATTCATTTCCAAAAATGAAAAGAATTTCGAAACGCCCTCAACGACGACGACGACGACAACGACGACGTTGAAGACGACGACCACGACGACGCAAACATCGTCGACGAGATCTATGGACCAATTGGTAAACCCCAAAATCATGTTCAAGAAGGTCCTTGGTGCCTACACCATTTGAGGACCATTGGACTATTTTGAGCCCTATTACAACGACATTGACGACCAAGGAGACCTTCACCATCGCGCTGGGAGTGCGTAGCGCTGAAGAACAAGCTGCAGCGCGATTATCCCAATGGTGTTTGCGACTTGATAGTTTTCAATTGATTACTCCAGTTGGGTGCCATGGACAAAGTGCCATGGACCTTTGGATGGTTCTCAAGATTGATTACTCCAGTTGGGTGCCATGGACAAAGTGCCATGGACCTTTGGATGGTTCTCAAGATTCTATCATGACCATGGTGAGTTCTCAACCTCCAGCAAGGACGACAGCGCTGCCCACATCCTGCAAATTACGAAGTGGTCAAGTTGGAAGTCAAAAATATGCAGATTTCAGAAAAAATAATTCATGGTATGGGCCAAGAAGATTGGTGACCAGAATTGTAATCATAATAACTATGGGCCATGAGAAATGGTCTTATTGGTTATTTCTGTATTATATTATATGATCAGTGGATGATTTTACAAACTGTGAATTTTTCTGATTTGCTTTATGTTGTCTTTGGTTTTAGGGTCAGGACATCTCAGAAGTGCATTTTCTTCCATTGTTGACTATTTTTTATTTTAAATTCTGTGCAGAGGTCATTTTTTTATGATTAATTTCTGTCCAGGATTGCAGAAATTTTACTGTGATTGAGCCTGGGGGTCAGAGGACCCTATGTGTGAGGCACTTGTGAGTGCCATGAGTGGTGTGTGTGTAGACATGTACATTACATGCGGGTACCGGAACCCAGCGGTGCCTCCTAAAATCCCAGGTCCGGGATCAAAGTAAAAATCTGTTTTTTTTTTATTGCTCCTCGGCTTATCTTCATAGATTCAGCCACAGAAGCACCCATTTTCTGTGGGTGTTTCTGAGCTTGGGAGGGGAGTTTTGACCCGTGGAGCAATTCAGTTGCGTGGTTAACACCCGACCCAAATGCTTTGCATTTTTCCCGACCAATTTTGTTGTTGCACTGCACCTTCTTTGTGCTTTTCAGCCTGAGATGTGTCTCAGGACTTGGGAGGGGAGTGTAAGGTTTTCGTGCAACCTATATTTTCGCTCTTTTCAGTGTATTTTCCTGATATATGTGTACAAACTGAAGTCGGCTATCTCAGCACTGTTTTGGACAGTGTTGGTATCAGCCAATCAGGAATTTCTGTAGTTTTACACTAATGGTGTTTTCACCATTTTCTGTACAATAAAACTGAGTTTGGGTCGGCGACGGCCAGTCCTGAGATCGCGCGCGCCGATCCAGAAATTGTCGATTTCTGACGATTTTTAAGAGAATTCAATCAGTTTTATTGATAAGATTAATTCTATATCATTTTTAGACATAAGCGGATGTTACGGCACTATCGCGACGCCGTTCCGTGCCAGTTTTTTTGGCGCAAGTATGCCATGTTCACGATTTTTTATAAAATCGTAGGTAGCTCAGATCCTGAAGTTACATGCACCAAATCACAGCCCATTAGTAGGGCTTTGCATGCATATGCTGATTTGGTTTCCAAACGCGTCGGTGCACCGGCACCACGCGTTGGGGGGAGACCCGTGTTCATGTTGTAAATATGCATTGTTTTGCTTATATTTCATTGTTATATGTCCCCCTTTGTTCATATCTTCTTAGGACATGAAAGGGACCGTTTCGAAATCACAGCCGTGATTTCGTCGAACACGTAGTATGTTTCCGTCGCCTTTTGTGGTTGCATTTGGGGTGCATTTTTGGGTTATTTGAAAGAAAACTTGGATAAGTTTCAAGGAAAACAAGTTCAAAGTCATTCATTTCCAAAAATGTTAAAGTTAACCCGTGGAGCAATTCAGTTGCGTGGTTAACAGGGCCCGCCGCGTTGGCCCTTGAAGACCCTGAAAATGCAACAGAGCACAAAAATCAGGCTTCAACCATGACTCCGGTCAGCGGTGTTATCTTCTCGATTTCGATCGCTTTGGGAGTCCATTTGACCACTTTTTATACAAATCTTTCCAGGATTTTTGCCGCATGGCAGGATTAGTCCTGGCTACATGGTCTCTGGAGAGGCGCAGAAGAAAAATTGATTAAATTATTGCGAAAATCTATAAAATTAACTATAAAAATCGCTATTTCCCAATCTGGGATTACGCCTCTGCTGAGGTCATTTTTGCGCCTGCGGAGACTTCTGCGGTCGCGCTGGGGAGACGCTCCCGCTACCGCATCACTGGTTCAAACTGACTCAAATGAGATTCAAAGGCGCTGTTTAACATCGACTTGAACTACTTTTGAATCATGTTTGAATCAGGAGCCCGGTGGTATGGACAAAGGCATGATTTTTGTTCCTCTTGTGGGCCAGTCTGCTGCCGTTGTGGCTTGTTGGACTCTCCGTTTGTTTTTTTCATCAAAAACAATGCCTTTCAAAACCAACCTGCATGGCTTTCAACAAAAAAGTAACAGTTTCGGTGTGCCGTCGCCGCCGGCGCTGATTCAAGTTGTGATTCAAACACCCCTGTGTGGCGAAGTGTCCTTTCGTAACATCGTGCAGCCCGTAGGTGTCTAACAAAACTGCCGACCCATTGTGCAACCTGCATACTAGCTACTGTTTACCCTTGTTGTGGTGTAGCACCGAGGAACCCCCCCCTTTGTGCTCATTGGTATAGCGGGCGGAGCCTCCGTGATTCAAACCTCAATTCAAGTGTGCAAATACCGTATTTCAATCACTTGAATCGACCTGGTCCCCGTGTTACTACTACAGTGCTGTTTTCTACTTGATTTGGCCCTCTCCACGCTTCCTCCCCGCAACAGCAAAGCATCGGCACAGCGCATAAAGGGTGCAATGACGTGCCGAGGTGCATTGTGCTTTCAGTCCCGTGCATGTGGAACAAGACCGTGCGGTCAGACGGGCGGCACAGCACTACCGTACAACACCATAACGCCACACTGACGCCACCAGCGCTCCAACAAAGGACACAGCCGGCACAAACCGTTGCCGCCCAGCACCACCCACCGAAAGGGGCAGTGTGCCACACCGAACGGAAACAGGAACCAATTTCGTTGCAAGCGCCTCGTCCCAGGAACTTCTCGGCACCACCACGCACACCACACGTACTACTCAGCCGCTTCCCGGAACGTTCCCAGAACTTACAATATGACCGCTGGGGGGCCTGGAGATTGGGTTGCAGTATCTCGGATAGGGTCAGAGAGCGTGTAAACAGCTGGAACGCCCTAAATCTCACAAACACCCGACACGCTTCATACACAATTCAAACGCCCACCCGGTGATTCAAATGCCCCGTTTGAATTGCCCACTCCCCGTTTGAATCAATTCAAGTGCTGAAATGTATCCACACCCGTTTTTTCACGGAAAGAGATGTAAAACACGGAAACCACAGACTATTTTGCTGTTGCCAGTCGTTTTCCCCGGGTGGGGGGTCTGTTAAGAACGCTTGGTCGGCCCAACGCTCATTGCATGAGTGGTATGGATCAGGTTAAATGGAAAATTGCCTGACTCCCACCCCCTTACTCTTGTTGACGCACTCAAGCTCACTCATGTGGGTCATCTGGAAATTTGGTTAGCGTGGGAATGCGGTTGCCTCCAGCTGGCGGGCAACCTCTCGGGTGGTGTTGGTCCACCCCACCATCGAAAAAAAGACGACCACGCAGCGCTCGCCCGTCCAGCACATCGGGCAGTGCGGCCTGTATGCATTGGAGGCGACCCCTTCGCGCGGTGAGATGGTGCCTCCATACAGCCGGTCCCCGTCCCACTGCACCCATGACGGCCGCAAACGGGCGCCATAGCCGTCCAACAAACCGCTGGTCCAGAGTTCGCCACCGACGTGTGCGCCAAGCGAAACCTCGCACGAGAGAGGCACATCGTCACGTGGGTGCACGTGCAGCAGCATGGGTTGGCCTTCTTCGAGGAAACGGAATACTCCAATCGCCGTCCAGCAGAACGTGGGAAACAGGACACGTCCAAACTGGTTCCGGCGGGTGGACAGGCTGCGGTTTGCTTGCATCGCCGCAGTCACCGTTACGACGGAGCACCTGCGCATGGCACCCAAGTACAGCGAACGCATTCGGGCATTGTGCTTCACCTCGAGTCGCCAACCGGACGCAGTCTGCAGCTCTCGCAGAAGGGGCACACCTTTTGTTCCTGCGAGTCATCGGCGGACCTCAGCAGTAAGAAAAAGTGCTTTTCCAATGCTTTAGGGTATACTTTAGTTGTATTAGAGATGCTCTAAGCACACAGGCATTTCTATCTTAGTATTGGCCCAACCAAAAGTGGTGATAACACGTTTTGACCTATGGAACCAAACACTAAATCAGGATATGGAGTGGACCCCTTAATCCCCTATCAATGTGAGGCTATTCATCTTTTCCTGAGTTGACTGAGAACTGACATATCCAGGGCAGAGCCTATGAATTTATCTATGTTTTCTCATGAATTCTTAGCCATCCTAGTGGTATGCACCCTAGGGGGCTGGGCACCTCTTTTTGAGAGGTCCTGGGTTCAATTCCCGGTCAGCCTAGCTAAGTAGGAAGATCCCATGTGACATGGCAGTGACCTCATCGCCACATGCCCTGCCACCTCAGCACATATGGGACCCACAACAAAGAGTGCACATCTCCTGAGATGGCACTATGGAGATTGAATGACCATGGCGCAGTTTTCCAACTCTTTTTCCAAAACATTTCAGCTATCTTTGTGAATATGCAATCCGATTTGCCCTGAGTTGCAGTTTCTGTGAATATTCTAACATCTTTCACTGTTTACACTGCAGCCCTTCATGCTTTGATCCTGATTCTCTTCTACTTGCTTATCTCTGGCTTGGGCTATCCTGGACTGGTTGTATTTCAGCAAATAAAACATTTTCCTCATCAAAAACAAGCAGCAGGAAACCCTACACCAGCAGCAAGCAGCAGGAGAGGCACAACAAACACACAGTGTTGAAATCACTATAAAACTTTCTTCAGCCGCATCCTGGTCCGCCACACTCTGCCACAGCACCTGCGTGTCCTGCGTCACCGCACTGGCAGCAGGCACTGCACTGCCCTGTGCCGCCGCACTGTCCTGTGCCACAGGGCTGTCCTCCGGCACCACCTTCATCTTGATGTCCCCAAGGTTGTCCTCTGGCTCCAGTTTCACCACCACATCGCGCGCTCCCGCCACACCTTCCGCACTCTCCACACCCTCCGCACCCTGCACGCCATCACCACCGCCCACCTGCACAATATCATCACCATCCTCGTGTGTCACAGCCGCCGGTGCCACAGCTGATGTGTCCGGTGCTGCAGCCTGCGCCTCCGGTTCGCCAGTCGTTGTGTCTGGTGCCGATGCAGCCTGCGCCTCCGGTGCGGGCGCCACAGCTCTGTCCTCAGCGCTCGCGGTCTCCGGCTGCCGCGCTGCAAGGTCCGTGTGCAGAGCTGCCGCCGCCTCTTCGGCCCTCCCCTTGCTGGTGAAACTCGCTGTTTTTTTGTCCACCTTCACCATGCAGTGACTTTTGGCTCTGCCTCCCCGTTTGATCTCCTGGACCTGGACGTGACAAGCAGCAGGAAACCCTACACCAGCAGTAAGCAGCAGGAGAGGCACAACAAACACACAGTGTTGAAATCACTATAAAACTTTCTGTTAGCAAGAGGCAGACTGTCTCTGCGTACCGGCAGCAACCCCGTGCCGTAAAACCAGTGCGCCGAGATCAGTCATATATAAGCAGAAGGGCGAACGAAGATGGACACAAAGAAAGAGGACACCGACGTGAAGACAGCGCCTCAGGCACCAGCAATGCCAGCACCTGATGAACCTGGACCTGGACTCGGCGCTGTACCTTGGGAGCCCTTACATGGGCCAGTGGACGTGGCGGAGGATTCGTTGGAAGGACTCCAGTCGGCCTTCCGGGCCCTCTCAGTCGAGGAGGTGGACAACCATCCTATGAGGAGAAAGAGAGAGAGAGAGAAGGATGCTGGAGACGAAGCAGACAAAGGAGCAGACCAAGGGCACGACCCAACGAAGGATCCTACCTTCGAAGGCGCACCAAGCGCTTCTGGCCTCCACGCATCACCCTCTCCTATAACCACCACACTCCCAACTCCAGACCCAGCCGCTGCAACATCCACACCCATAACCAACCCGCCTATGGCTGAGGGCACAGGCTTTACTGGTATGCCTACCTACCCTGCCTATGGTGAGAACCCACCTACCACTGCGTTTCCTGGGGCAACTACTACCAGTGAGCCGATGACCCCCAGTTCTGTGCCGCGATGGTATGCAGCTGACTATCACCATCCTCTACCCGCTACGGGAGCCTATGTGGATATTCCTGGGTATGCAACCCTGAGTGGGTTGAGAAGAGACCTGAGTCTCTTGGAGGCAGGAGTAGAGGATCGGGGAGATCCTGCAACAGGTCCCTGACGCGGTCGGAGAACAACGAGGTGCTCCGAGGAGCCACCTCTAAAATTGTTGGCGACCTCACTCAAGAGATTCGAGAGAAACTGGAGCCCCTGATGATACCGCCCCAAGCGTCACCTACCACTGTGGGAGTGTCACCCCATCGAGTACAGGCCAACCACCTGGTGGCAGGGCTGACAAACACCCTGGGGAGCCTGAGGACCCGACCGATGCCGACCCCTGCAGCGATACTGAGAAGCCCTTTCGTACCGAGAACGGCCCAGCCGCCCTACAGCCACGTGACGAATTCTACGAGAGCCGAGCCTGACCGGCTGGGGCTGAAAGCCTTGAGGGCAATGATTGACGTGGAGCCCTATGGCTCTAGTGATCTAGGCAGAGACCCCTCCGATGATGAGCCGCCGTTGATGACTTCTGCTTCGCCCTCGGAGGACGACCTACCCGGAGGACCCCAAGAACCCAAGTGGGAAGAAGAAGAAGAAGAAGAGGAAGACCCGACGCCCTGAGGGAGGCAGGTCTCAGGAGGCTAAGGCTATTGCCACCTGCAAGATCGTGGTGCACCTGCCTGAGTTCACAGGCAAGGACCTCAGCGAGTTCGCTGAGAATTTTGGCCGGTTTCTCCGACTGACCGGCCAAACCCACGCTAGTGGACGGGTCAAGTGCGATCTGCTCCTGCAGTGCTGCAAGACCAAGTACCTGGAGAAGCAGGTGAGACAGATTGTGACTAATTCCGCCACCTTTGCCGATGTGTTGGTTGCCTTGGAGAGGCAGTACCCGACCTATGAAACGGACTTCTCCATCAGGGCCGAGATCCAGAACTCGGCCGTACTGCCCAACAACCCCAAACCTGGCAGGGTCTCGGAGCTGTTGGCTGACCTGGATTACTGGGCTGGGCGATTGACACCCGGTTCCTACAGCAGCGACGACCTGCTTTTCTGGTTGGTGGCTGAGCTCCCTCGAGAGCTGTCGGACGAGTGCCGTTCAACGGCAGATCGCAAGGCTAGATCCCTCCGCTACGAGGATCTATGTGTACTACTCCTGAAGCTGGCGCTGGAGAAAAAAAGCGACCAGCACCTGAACAACTACCGTCCACGAGGAGGAGGCTCTGGAAGCCATGGCAAAGGGTACCAAGAATCCAGGCCTGGGCAGGAGACTACCCCAAACACGCCCACGCCCGTATCATGGAAAACGTCAAGGAGCTATTCTGGTGTGATGCCAGAGACGAGCAGGGCCACCTTCAGCACGCCCCTGACTGCGAGCAGCGAGACTGCTTCGTAGTCCAAGGGAAGCAGCAGGAGAAGAACAGCGGCGCCAAGGCGAAGCTGCCAGATCACTACAGGTGTACAATCACCTGTGCCTTTTGCGGGAAGAGGAAGCACTACGAGGACGAGTGCTACCACAAGCAGCGCCTTTCGGCGAAGCTAAAAGGTGAGGATCCTGGCAAAGGCTCTGGAAAAGGTGGAGGCAAAGGCAAAGGCAACGACTCCGGCAAGGGCAAGTCGCTAGGACGTGGACAAGGGCAAGACAAGAGTCAAGGTGGAGGAGGAGGAGGCGCTAACCGCCAGCCAGACAAGGACAACAAGACCACGGACAAGAACGGAGGCAACCCCAACCCTAATCCAGGGGGGAACTCCGAGCCCTCTGCAGGGCAGTCTGGTCCTACCACACGCTCAGAGACGCAGGCCCAGAAAGAACAAGGGGCCAAGCGGGAGCACGAAGGTGGTGATGACGGCAACGCTAAGAAGAGAAGCCGTTTCATGAGGATGGCCCGCAAGCTGCGGAACAAGGGGTTCGAGATGACCTGTCCTGCGGAGTTCTGACGGGGACGCTCCGGTGGCACCCAGGACCTGGTGTTTTGGGTACGTATCCGACTAGGGGGACCCGAATACCTGGGGGTATTGGATACTGGCGCCACCATATCTATAGTGGCCAAGAAAACTTTACCTTGTGGGAGCCTGAAGAACACCATGACCACCGCGGCTATACGAATGGGGGATGGACATGTGGTGCACAGCTGCGGGGACTGTGAAGTGGAGGTACCTATGGGCTCCCGGACTATCGCCCATCCGTTCTATGTGATGGACACTGAGGCCTTCGACTTTGTATTGGGGACTGACTTCTTCGCGCAGCACTCCCAGATACAATCCCTGACGCTGCAAGCGCCCTACCTCCTCTACGTGGACCACGGCAGTGGCAGAGAGTCTGTGCCACTGGAGCAGTCGGAACATACCTCCAGCTACCTGAGGCTATCGAAGGAGGAGCCTTCGAACATGATGGCGGCCTCCAAAACTGAGGACTATCAACTATTGGGGGAAGTCCTAGACCAAGGTCTGAAGGAGTCGGGTTACTCTAGAGAAGACCTGAATGTGGAGTTGTTTGCCAGCGACAAGCAGCATGTACTGGACCTTTACTGCAGCAAGGGGAAGAACTGCAGCTACAAATTTTACTGGCCCTCTTTCGGGATGGCCTACGGGAACCCCAGGTTCAGTGAACTGGGGAAGGTCCTGACCAAGGTGGCCTTGGAACGTTCACGTATGGTCCTTTGTTCCCCCGATTGGGGAGCCAATGGGGGCAACGAGTAGTGGCGAAACCTCCTGGACAGGCTGACTATCAGCTCTGTTCGGTTACCTGATGAGGCCATCTACGTGCCTCTGGGGCGTAAGAGGCCTATTCGGAAACCCGGATGGGGGAGTATTCTCAGCGTGGTGGACGGAGGTCTTACCTCCATCCCCTGGGAGGATCTGGACCCGACTCTGGTCCAGGCTATACAACGAGAAAACGATGGACTCGCCTTGGGTGACTTGAAGGATCGACTACGACCTCAAGATGCTATTGAGACTATACCCGGAGGAGATGAGTACGTCGCGACTGACACCAACGCCCCCAACTCTCCCTGCCATGTACCTGTTCCTGATGGAGTCTCTGAGTGTGGACTATCCGAGCTAATTAGCTCTATCCACTCAGATGACGAAACTGAGCACGACGCCTTTTTCGTGCAGACCTGTGTGGAGGAAGTGGAGAACGCCGAGTACGTCGCCCCACTGAAACCCCTACTCTCCATGAGGGTGGAAGACCCCGTGGACGAAGAGCTGGACCCTCGATCCAGGCTAAGGGAGTATGTGGACTCCAAGAGGAAGTTGGTGGCGAAAAAGCTATGCTACGCTAAGCCTACCCGCAGCTCGTGGCCACTGAACCAAGGACGTATGGGAGATCTATCCCAATTGAAGGAGGACCTCGAACAGAAGATCACCACCTGGCAAAGGGAGGTAGATGTTAAGCTCATGAAGAGCGTGTGGGGCGCCCATGTGAGGACCCCAGAGGAGGACGACCTCTCGGAGGAATGTGTATGTGAACCCCCTCGAGCGTGCCTACGTTGCCATCGTCCATCGGAGACGGTTGAACAAGACCTCCTATATGCCTACCAAGGGTTGATGGACACTACCAAGGGCGAAGAGTCGGTGGAGGATCACCTCCCGACGTCTATTACTCAGGAGGCAAGCAACTTACACTCTGACGAGGACATGGAGGACAAAATCAAGCTATTGGACCCGCGGGTGCAGAAGCTTATAAGGACCTATCTGGAGGTTTTCGGAGAACTACCCCCTCCAGCTTCATGTTACAAGCTGCTACAGATGGACCTCAAGCTGAAACCCGGGTTCGTGGGTCACAAGATCCGGAGGAGACCCTATCCAGCTCCTAAAGAGCAGGCCGACGAGATTGAGCGACAGATACAAGAATGTATCGACGCTGGCCTAGTCCTGGAGTACAAGGACGGGGACTACCCCCTACACTGCAGCCCTTGTTTCCTGGTGGCTAAACCTGGGTCTACAGCCAAACGGCTGGTAGTGGACTACGGAGAGCTGAACAAGAAAACGTTGAACCACTCAGGGTCCATTCCCAAAATGGAGTCTACCCTGGAGAAGATAGCCTCCTGTCGCTACAAGACCACGATGGACAAGAGGAGCGGATTCTGGCAAGTGGACCTGACGCCCAACGCTCAGGAGCTGCTGGCCTTCATCACCCCTCAGGGGAGGGTGTTCAAGTGGAAGGTCATGCCATTTGGCGTGGCCAACGCACCCGCTCTATTCCAAGAACTGATAAACAAGATCTTGTCCATCCTACGAAGGAGACCTAAGGTGCAGGAGCTTATATCCCGTGGGGCCCAGATGGAGGCTCACATCGACGATGTATGTCTCGGGACCAATACCCAGGAGGATCACCTAATCCTCTTGGGTGAGTTCTTTGCGGTCTGCCAGGAGAGCCACACACGACTCAAGCTGGAGAAGTGTGAGTTCATGCAGGAGACCATGCAGTACCTGGGGTTTGACGTTGGCTATGGGTGGTGAACCCCAGCGGCCTCTAAGGCCAAACCCCTGATGGATGCTAAGGTACGACACGAAGACCCCAAGAAAGGACTTCATGATGTACGCAGTTTCATTCGGGCGTGCAACTTCTATCGCTGCCATACCAAAAATTTCACCTACACCAGCGCCATTCTGACGGACTTGATCAAGAAGATTACTACTTGGCGCTGGGGCCCACAAGAGCAACAAGCGTTTGACGAGCTCAAAGACAAGGTGGCCAACGCTAAGTGCTTGGGCGTGCCTAGGGCACAGGGGGAGATAATCCTGGTGACCGACGCCAGCAATGTGGGCGGTGGTGGAACGGTGTTCCAATGGCAAGCACTAGAGAAGGAGGAGTTCAACTGGGCCACTTCCCAATGGGGGATGGAAGGTCTCAACCGAGATTGAACCCTCAAGCACAGCTACCCTGACGACAATCGGCCTGGCCGGCCACAAAAGGTGCCGTTCAGTGCAAAAAAGGTACCCTGACGACAAGTGGGTCCTAGTACCTCTGGGCCACTGGAACTAGAAACGGAACCAGGCCAGGGGGAACTACTCCACTTATGAGCAGGAATTGCTCGCAGGTATGCTAGTGCTATCCTCACAAGCATGACTGTTGGGGAGTAACCCTGTGGTCTGGCTGTGCGACCAAGAACCAGTCCGCAGTTTCCAGAAGGGCCCCCCACCTGAGAAGGCCAAGCTACGGCGCTGGTGGACCTACCTCAGTCCACAACGGCTGACGGTACACCATATCCAGGGAGTGAAGAACGAGTGTGCAGACTACATCAGCCGCAACAACTTCGACGCCCTGATTGGTGCCCGGTCTGAAGCGCTGGCTGAGGAGGCGTTCAGCCGTATGGACGTCCACTTGGACCTCAACATAACGATGATACACCCCCTGGATGGACTCCAACAATCAGAGTACCTGAAGGAGTTTGGGGATATCTACAAGCGCCTAGAGAAACGCCTTGAACTCCTCCTGGTCAACCAAGATCAGTGGAAGAGGGACAAGACCTACCTCTGGTACGAGGACTGCATCGTGGTGCCTAGTGACAGAGTCCTAGCGCTGCTGAAGTGGACCCATGAGTCCAGCGGTCATGTGGGTGCTGACCGTACCCTGAGGCTGTTCAAGCAGTGGTTCCACACTACGTGGACTGACGACCAACTGCGGAAAGCCCTCCAGCCTATCGTGGACAAGTGCCCGTGCAGGTCCTGCAAACCAGGGGATATCAGGGACAGAGGTCTCTACTTGACCCTGCCCATCCCTCACTGTGCTAACAGTGTTCTATACGTGGACTACACGGAGATGCCGAAGTTCGGGGGCTATGACTTCGCCCTCGTGGTAACCTGTGGATTGACCAGGTTTACCAGGGTGTTCCCATGTACCAAGCACATTACCGGGGAGGAGACTATCAAGATACTCCTGGAGGAGTGGTTTTGTGTCTATGGGGCGCCCAAGGAGATCAACTCCGATGAGGACGTACGAGTACGCTCAGATACCGTTTGGTACAAGAGGGTCCTGAGATCCCTCAATGTCCAGGTGTCTACGGGGATCCCCTACTCGCACACGAGCAACCCCTTATGTGAGTGACAGATCCGTGTCCTCAAGGAGAATGTAAGGATATGGTGCAAAACTGAACGCACCAGAGACTGGGTGAGACTCCTCCCCGTCATATCCTTGATGATGAACTCCCAAGAGAGTTCAGCTACTGGCTACTCGCCCCATGAGCTATTCCTAGGGCGCCCGGCGTGGTTCTTACATGCCCCCTATCCAGAGGACACCCATTCTTCTGTGGGTGAATGGGTCCAAGAGCAACAAGCGAAGGTGGACAAGGCCAAGGCTATGCTCCAGAGAGTGAGGGAGCGTCAGTGGAACAAGAAGAACAAGCACCGAGTACCGGCCACCTACCAAGAGGGGGACTGGGTGCTGGTGCACCACAGTCGACTACCCGCCTGGCCACGCTCCACCAGCGATGACCCATAACTCGGGCCGTACAAGATTCTATCAGTGGATGGACACCGTATCACCGTGCGGTGTTCTCCCCGTCTAGGGGGGACCCTGGTGTGCGCTGCTCAACACCTGAAGCGCTACTATGATCCTGAAGACCTTTGTGGGGAGGAGTGGGAGCTGAACGACGAGGAAATCGCCGCCGTAGACCTACAACGGGCTGCCAGCCTTATGGAAGTTGAAGGGGAACTCCCCGGCATGAACGCCGAGGAGATGGCTAAGGAGGGCTTCTACCTGGTGAAGTCTGTCCTACGCCATTGCTATCGCCACGGTTGGCGCTTCCTCACCCTCTGGGAAGGGTTTGGAGTCGGAGAGGCCACCTGGGAGCCCTTCTCTGCGTTTGTACGACCTGAGGGACGCCTAAACTCAGTTCTGGTTGACTACTTGTCCCAGAACAACCTTGGTGAGTTGCTGAGGCTCGCTGAGACGCTTGCCTCCAAGACTAAAGCTAGGGACTGAACCTTACCCCTAAGTGTTCTACGTATGTCTGTGTGTGTCTCACTTCTCTCCTGGGCGTGGCTCCCGAATCAACGGGCTTCGCTGATGTCGGACCGAAGGTTCTAGTCAGGTACTGGTACCACTCCTATGGCGCCCAATTTCTGTGCTGGCGCCTATCCTTGGGGGAAGACGGCAAAAGCCCTACCTACTAGAGGGGAGGGGTGGCCGAGTGTGCTAAGGGCATACAAAACGCCCATTTTTGCTAAAGGCCAAAAGCTAACGCACTCCCCTGCCCACGAGGAAAAGAACGCGGGACAGGAGACACCACTACTCTACACACCCTACCTACAATGGCACCATCTGTAATAGAACACCGAGTAAAGATCGCTAGTGCGATCGCGTGTGTCGCGCATGCGTAGCATAGGCCAGATCAGAATAAAGTAGGCATATCAGAAAGCATAAATTAGGTATGTATTTTACACTCAAAAATGTTTGTACAGATTGACGGGATGATATTAAGTTTTGGTTATTGTTCTTGAGCGCTTCGCAGACGTTGGAAGGAGATACCAAGACCAAGGACAAAGACCATTACAATCCCGTCAATCGAAAAAGAGGTCTTGCTTATGCTGTCCCAATGATCGAAGAGGTAGTTTGTTGCTGTGCGATGAGGGTCAGTAACAACGAGTGGGCAGAGAAGAGCAGCGTGCTGAATGCTGCCATCAACGAGTGGGAGGACAGCAGCGTCGTGAACGCTGCCAAGGAGATGTTCGGGAATCACAGCAGCGTCGTGGCCGCTGCCACAGGACGTGCTTGGGGATCAGCAGCGTCGTGGACGCTGCCGGAACCAGAGTTTGGCTGATCACAGCAGCGTCGTGGACGCTGCAAAGAACAGCGTGGGTGATCATGGCAGCTTGGTTACGCAGCCAACAGAGCTTTGGTCACCGTCGTCAACAGTGGGGCATCTGACAGCCCCTTGTCTTCGCAGCAGTGTGGAGCACGTTGTGAGCAGCGCGTTGGGTTATCAAGGCAGCGTGGTGGATGCTGCGAACAACTGCGCTGGAGCATCACAGCAGCGTGCTGGACGCTGCCGAGCACAGTGAGGATGAATAACGCAGCGTGGTGTACGCTGCTTGCCCTCAATGCAGCGTGGTGAACGCTACGAACAACGCGTGAGTGGTCAACGCAGCCTAGTGGACGCTGCATCAAACGCGTTGGCCGAGCAGCAGTGTGGTGGACGCTGCGAAGACCGCGTTGGGATATCAATGCAGCGTTGTGGACGCTGCTTGCAAACGCGCTCGCTAAGCGCAGCAGTGTGGTGGACACTGCCCACACTTTGTGAGGCAGCAAAGACTTGAGCGGGCGCAGAGATTTTTGAAGGAGTGGCGCCCAGGCCTTGCAAGCGCTGCCCTGAGGAGTAGGTAATTTTCAGCGTTGGACGCTTTTAGCTTTTGCCTCGTGTCGTATTGTCTTTTTCGTCGCCTGCTTCGTTCGCTTACTCGTTCGTTGGTAAGGCCTTATTCTTTGGTTTTGCCTTTGAGTGTGTGTGTGTGTGTGTGTGCAGGTGCAGCAGCGCAGCACCAGCCAACGCAGCGAGACGTGACACGAAGGGTGAGCACACGTGGACACATCCTGTTTACAGGTGTGTTATGTGTTGCATGATATGTGTTCGCTTCGTTTTGTTTTTTTTGTCTTGTCTTTTTTCCGTGGTTCTGGCGTTCCTGCTCCTGCTTTTGCAGGTGGAGCAGCCAGGAATCCAGGATGCAAATGAGTGAATGTGAAAATTGAGTATGTGCTGCGTGCTCAGTTTGTGTGTTTTTGAGTGTGCAGTGTGTTTGTATGTGTGTATGTATATACAGATTTGTCTTCTTTTTCCTCCTTTTGTATTTTTTTCAGGTTTTCTCATTTTGGTGTTTTTCTGTCTTTTTGGGCATCTTTGAGTTGTTTGTTGGGTTGCAGTTGTGTCTCTTTGCCCTTGGCAAACACGCACGACCCAGTTTGGGTGCTTCTGCTTCCTCTTTATTCCTTTCAGTTTCTGTTTGTGTTGTTTTGTGGTCTTTAGTTCTACGTTTCACTCTTAGCCTTTTTTTTGTAGTTTGCTTAAGAGTTTGTTTGAGTGCTTGGCGAGCACTTGCTTAGGTAAGACAGTAACCCCCACTGTAGGCAGGGATAGTCCTCCCGCCAAGGCGCCTTTAAAGCCTTGAGGTCTCGGGTGCCTTCTAAAGCCCTTCTCTTTTAGTCCTGGCCTTGGGTTTGTAAGGCAGGACACCCCACCTTGAGTGGAAGGGCGATTCTTTTTCCGGGGGTGGCGCCTACTCGGGTCGGGCGGGTGATTCGCCACGACGCCTGATTGTCTGCGGGGGCGTAGGCGGTCAGAAGTGTTACCGCTACTTCAGGCAGCTGATTTGCAGCTGTTTGGTAGGCCATTCCATTATATTATAAACAATGACCCGTGTGTGTATGTGTTCATTTTAACTTATGCAGTTGTTTTGTTTTGCTGTGTTGCCCAGTCTGTTACTTTCAGTATTTTTAATTTCAGTCTTTTATTTCTATCCTTGTCCAGGTAAATTTTATCTTGTGTGTTTTCAGTTTTTTTTTCTTGTTTCGAGTTCGAGAGTGCATTTTTGCGTGCGCAATATGTGTGAATGCGTTTGCGTAGGTTTGTTTAGTCCATCTTGCTCAGTTTTTGTTATAGATTGCACAACTACAGTTACGCGTTTGACAACAGAAAATAATAATAAAAAGTTTGCATGCTGCGTTTAGGTACATTTTCGTTTGCGTTTTCACACGTCATGTGCATTGGCATAGTTGTCGTTTGCGTGTTGTGTGTATTTTCTAACCTCTGTGTGTGCTCTGCAGGCTGTTCAGGAATCAGAGGTGGGAATCAGGAGTTTCAGTATGGAATTTTCATCAGGTATGACTGACGATCTGACATGTCGTTTTTTTTTATATGACATGTGTGTTTTCTTTCTATTCTTTTGCTTTGCACAGGTGCAAAGAAGTTCAAGACAACGAGCGACACAGAACGCGGGAGCAGAGCACTTCAGGTGTGTTTCTGCTGCTCTGCAGTGTTCCGTGGTTTGTGCGCGAGCGGTTGCTTTGCATCGCTTTTCTGCGCTTTCGGTGTTTTCGTTTTTTTTTCATTCTCTCCTTGTTTCTTTGCCTTGCTTGCTCTGCAGACTACAGCGCCCATGAAGACGGAAAACAAGTGAAGACAGAACTGCGAAGTCAGGTTAATCAGGTTAATGGGTTTTTGTACTTTACTTCAGGTTTGAAAAAATTCTGAGAAGTTTTAAGAAGAGAAAAAACTTTTATGTGGTGCTGTTACTGTCTGCAGGGTTGCAGGTGCAGGGATACAAATTTTTATTTGTAAAATATTCTAACCTTTTCAGGCAGGCAGAAAATCGTTACAGATTTTCTGACAGCCCCCCCCCCCCCCCGCCTCCTCTGCACAAGGTCTAGGGCAGTGCGATGCCTGCTTAGCCATTGCTGCAGGCAGTTAGCTGTTTGTAGGCAGGTTAGTATTGTAGGGTTGCTGTGCAACTTAGGCCACCCACATTTCTACCCCCACACCCACTCTAACCAGCATGTAGGGCTGCAGGGCACTCTTGCACTGCAGCACACCACAGTAAATTTTTTTTAGGGTGTGTGTTTGACAGTTTTTTTTGTTTGACACCCTGCTCTGGGCTGTCTACAGCAGCTCAGCCCCCCCCCCCCCCCCCCACATCAGTGTAAGGATCTGAGTGTCTATTTTCCTTAGTCAGCCATTTGCTGAGGTAAACTCCAGCAAATAGCTTGGGAAGGGAGTGTAATAGGACACAGAGTAAAGATCGCTAGTGCGATCGCGTGTGTCGCGCATGCGTAGCATAGGCCAGATCAGAATAAAGTAGGCATATCAGAAAGCATAGATTAGGTATGTATTTTACACTCAAAAATGTTTGTACAGATTGACCGGATGATATTAAGTTTTGGTTATTGTTCTTGAGTGCCTCGCAGACGTTAGAAGGAGATACCAAGACCAAGGACAAAGACCATTACACATCCTGGTGGGCGAGCACTTCTGCAACTGGCTCCAGCCCCCACTCAGGATTACCATTCCTACACTCACGCTCTACTGGGTGTTGTTGGAGATCAAGTCGTGAGTCCTAATGACCCTCCTGTGAAGAAGACAAGGGAACACAGCGCTGCTAAGCAACTGTGGCCTAACAGGGACGCCACAACGCGTTTCCCTGCTAGGGCTTGGAGGGAAGGGGTGCTCTTGTTGCGTGCACAGCGTGGATGTCGATGGAGTCGAACTGCCCTCGCCACTCCTGGCTGAGGTGCAGTCAATTGTTTGTGTGATCAACGCCCTTGTTCAGCAGGGCAAAAAAAAAATGGGACGCTGCTGCACCAATCACCCTACCTGCCCACCTGTAAAGCAAAGGCCAATGAAGGGGTGGTTGTGGCTGAGGAACCAAGCCACACTCCACGTATTATACGCTTCTCAGTGTGACCTATAATACGCTGTCCTCAAACATGCCCTTTCAAGCAAGCAAGCGTTAAGAGACTCCTCAGGCTCTCTTAAAGAACGTACCGAGGAGCCCCTGGGTAACCTAATCAAGGTTTACCGTGCGCATTTCGGGTGGCCTACCCTTGAATGCGTGTGTGAATGCACTAGCATGCACGAGTGGACGATCTGCCTTTGGCACACCTACCAATCTGACCCACAATCAAGAACTCTACCAGGGGGTGGTCCCACCTGGGCTTACCTACCTTACCTACCGCTGGAGAGTGAAGCAAGGTGAGGAGAAAAACGAAGCGCAAGCAAAATCGTCGCTATGCATCGGTGTGTGTGTTCTAATCAGTGCAACAAAAAGGGCGGTTGGGCTGTAAGAGCAGTTGCCACGGTTGCCCC
Source organism: Eutreptiella sp. 'Long Island Sound 2002' (assembly GCA_964036045.1). Taxonomy (NCBI): domain Eukaryota; phylum Euglenozoa; class Euglenophyceae; order Eutreptiales; family Eutreptiaceae; genus Eutreptiella; species Eutreptiella sp. 'Long Island Sound 2002'. Next base: position 20,947,372 of record OZ038385.1, read on the forward strand.
GCATTGCAACGTAGTGCAGGACCGGTAGCCCCCCGTGACAACCACTCCCTGGCCGAAGGCCATCTGTTTTTTCCCTAATCTCACCTCTAATCATCTGCAATCCTTCTAATCTAACCCTCTATCGTTTGTTGGCGCCGCTACAAGACTTGTTGACGGGGACACGAGACGAGCAATGTGCATGCTGCATACGAGACGAGCACACCTGAGGTTTATACCTGATTCATTGAAGTCTTTTCGCTGATTTTGGAATTCTTGGATTTTTAACTCTTACTGTCAGTGTGGGTGGGATCTGTATGTTTATTTGTTAATGTGTGTCTCGTCATTTTCCTGTCTACGTGAGACATACGTTTATGATCTCATTATTTCTGAATTTTCCGGTGCTTCGCTAGGAGCCGCTCCTGCGCGCCGCTTTTTTCTGCGTAGGAATTTCTTGATTTAAAAAATCGAGAGATGACTACAATTTTTCTAAAAATGTGCATCTGATGTACAATTGGATTCTGCTCAGGTGTGTTGTCTTAGAAAAATTCTAGGCCATCATTTGACGGACTTAGGTGTTGTCGCTTCGCGTTTGCGTGGATTCGTCCATAATTTATTCATTCCTGCCTCTGCAGATATCCTCATGAAAGCGTCGCTGAGTAGGACGCTTTCTGGGCAGAAAAGCAGCAGCCAGGAGACTGAGCAGAACCCAAGACCCCACCAAGGGGCAATTCAATTTCCTGACGACTCCCTTCACTCTAAGATCAGGACAGCAGGTCGCCAGCAGGTTTTAACAACCAGAGCGGATGTCCATACAGAGTCTGGCGTTGAGTTAGTGTCGCGCTGCGTCTTGGAGGGAGGGATGCACATGCATATGTTTTTGGCATGCTCCCAAACTAACCCAACCAAGCCACAGGAACCCCGGCAGCGCGATGAGCGCTGAGCTTTCTGTAAAAAATGTCACGACCAAAGCAGCAAAAAGGCGCCAGCCATGGTGAGCGCCCATTTTTCTATGTGAGGGAAGCTATAGGTATTTGAAGGTGGTGTGGAAACCAAGGAAAGGCCAAGAAAAAAATCCCTTTTTCCTGAAAGTGCGACAGTGGTGGCCACCACAGCACAAGGGGGGAGTAAGAAAAAGTACTTTTCCAATGCTTTAGGGTATACTTTAGTTGTATCAGAGATGCTCTAAGCACACAGGCATTTCTATCTTAGTATTGGCCCAACCAAAAGTGGTGATAACACATTTTGACCTATGGAACCAAACACTAAATCAGGATATGGAGTGGACCCCTTAATCCCCTATCCATGTGAGGCTTTTTATCTTTTCCTGAGTTGACTGAGAACTGACATATCCAGGGCAGAGACTATGAATTTATCTATGTTTTCTCATGAAATCTTGGCTATCCTAGTGGTATGCACCCTAGGGGGCTGGGCACCTCTTTTTGAGAGGTCCTGGGTTCAATTCCTGGTCAGCCTAGCTAAGTAGGAAGATCCCATGTGACTTGGCAGTGACCTCATCGCCACATGCCCTGCCACCTCAGCACATATGGGACCCACAACAAAGAGTGCACACCTCCTGAGACGGCACTATGGAGATTGTGTGACCATGGGGCAGTTTTCCAACTCTTTTTCCAAAACATTTCAGCTATCTTTGTGAATATGCAATCCGATTTGCCCTGAGTTGCAGTCTCTGTGAATATTCTAACATCTTTCACTGTTTACACTGCAGCCCTTCATGCTTTGATCCTGATTCTCTTCTACTTGCTTATCTCTGGCTTGGGCTATCCTGGACTGGTTGTATTTCAGCAAATAAAACATTTTCCTCATCAAAAACAAGCAGCAGAAAACCCTACACCAGCAGCAAGCAGCAGGAGAGGCACAACAAACACACAGTGTTGAAATCACTATAAAACTTTTTTCAGCCGCATCCTGGTCCGCCACACTCTGCCACAGCACCTGCGTGTCCTGCGTCACCGCACTGTCAGCAGGCACCGCACTGCCCTGTGCCGCGGCACTGTCCTGTGCCACAGGGCTGTCCTCCGGCACCACCTTCATCTTGATGTCCCCAAGGTTGTCCTCTGGCTCCAGTTTCACCACCACATCGCGCGCTCCCGCCACACCCTCCGCACTCTCCACACCCTCCACATCCTGCACGCCATCACCACCGCCCACCTGCACAATCTCATCACCATCCTCGTGTGTCACAGCCACCGGTGCCACAGCTGATGTGTCCGGTGCTGCAGCCTGCGCCTCCGGTTCGCCAGTCGTTGTGTCTGGTGCCGATGCAGCCTGCGCCTCCGGTGCGGGCGCCACAGCTCTGTCCTCAGCGTTCGCGGTCTCCGGCTGCCGCGCTGCAAGGTCCGTGCGCAGAGCTGCCGCCGCCTCTTCGGCCTTCCCCTTGCTGGTGAAGCTCGCTGTTTTTTTGTCCACCTTCACCATGCAGTGACTTTTGGCTCTGCCTCCCCGTTTGATCTCCTGGACCTGGACGTGGTCCGTTTCCTTCGTCGAGGACTTGGCTCGGATTCCCGTCATGACGCGGATCTCGCCGTGGTCCCCCGACAACCGGTCGCAGAGCACCTTTCGGTGGGAGTCCATACTCTTCCCTGGCCCGTTCATTGGCGTCGTCAGAGTCCTCTTCCTGCAGTACGAAAAGGGCAAATGTGCTGGGGGTGGGACTGGGTTCAAACGGAGTTCAAACGCCATTCAAGTGGTTCAAGTTTGATGTTTGAAGTGGTTGAATTAGGTCCACCGTACTTCAAATGCAATTCAAATGGGCGCACCTGCGCAGGCTCCTCAGGCTGCTCTTTGGGCTTGTCCTCGTTGGCCTCCCGCTGTTTGGCGGCCTCAATCTTGGCAGCGACCCAATCAGCAACGAACCCCGCTGTCGGATTCGGTTTATTGCCACCCTGGACTGTGGCGGCCTGAGGCTTGGGGGCTTGCCCCTTGGCGGTCTGCCCCTTGTCGACCTGATCCTTGGCCGCTTGCTCCGGGACGGCCTGCGCCTTGGCGGATGCGTCCTTCAAGTCCCTCACCACTCTCTTGGCCTCCGCCACCGCCGAAGCCTTCACCTTCTTGGTCTGTGCGTGTGCCTTCACAGCCTCGCTGAGCTGCTGCTTGACACTCACCCGGCGGCCACTCGGCTTGGCCCGCAGGCGGGGTTTGTGAGCCAGTGATGGCTCAAATTTGCTGCTTGAAGTTGTGGTCAAGGAATCGGCTGCCGCGCGCGCCTGTGCCGCTGCCTCCCGCACTCGATCCCGCATCCGGACGTTTGCCAAGGCAGCGGCCACCGTGGCTCGCTTGAGGCTGCCCCTTGGCGCGGACTTCGCCAGTCTCTCTTCTGCTTGGTGGATCAGCTGTTCTTCTTCTTCTTCTTCTTGGCGCATCTCTGTGGGGGGCCTTCGTGGCTGCAACCGTCGTAGAAATTTCGCCAGTCGAGGATGTGCCACGATGCCCTTGGGTGCAGCTGTCTTATCAGACGGGACGGCAGGTGCCGCGATGCCCTTGGGTGCAGCTGTCTTATCAGACGGGACGGCAGTCGGGACGGCAGTCGGGACGGCAGTCCGGAGGGCAGTCGGGACGGCATTCGTTCGCGTCTTACCGGACGGGGGCAGCGGTGGCTGGGGCATTGTTGCCCTGGGCCGGAGAAACTCTCCCAGCTTGGGCTGGCCTGCGGGCGAGTGGCGTCAGCGAAGTCCGTCCGGGCTTGGTTCATGGAACTCGTCCATCGTCGGACCTGCCTCTCCAGCGCCTCCGGATCCTTGCTGCGGTGCATGTAGTTGCTGATGCTGATGACCATGCTGCCGCCGGCAAGAAGAACGCCTGGGCCCCGCTCATCCAGCACCAAGACGTCGTGGTGGAACACGGCGCCAAACACCTGTGAAAGACTGCGACCAAAAACTCAACCGTGATTCAAACGTCACACCGCTAGTTCAAACGCAGTTCAAATGCCGGGCTTGAATCACGCTTGAACCACACAGGACGCATTTGAATTGCGTTTGAAGCACGCAAGACAAGTTTGAACCTACAGAGCATCACACACCGGGACAGCGGGCGGTGCGGCAGTGGGGACCATCATCTCATCCAGCGACTCCTGCTTCACCCCCCACTCATCGACCACGGCCTCCATGCCCATGGACTCGGCTGCGAGTGCTGCGGGTGCGGCAGGCAGGGCAACGGCGGCGGATGCTGCTGCGGATGCTGATGCCATCGTACACCGCTGCTTTTTCTCCGGCTGCTCGCTCTCGTCTACCTCGAGCTCACCAATCACGCCCTGCAGCTGCTTCTTGTTCCCGCCAGTCGAAATGCAACCTCCCACCTTGCGCACCGAGGCCGGTGCGAGCTGCGCTCCCTCCACTGGATGCCAGTCAGGGCCGATCTCATCTTGGTTTTTAAACCAGAACTTGGGCCCATATGATTGGCCGTGGGTGTTGATCCCGCCAGAAGCCACGGTTCCCAGTCCGTGGTGACTCCACATCTCAAAGAGACGCTGAAGTTGGTGTGCATCAAACGTCATTTTTCCATCGGTGCCCTATCCGATGCTGGCAACTTTCCAACCCTGCCAGTCGGAAGATGACGGTGGAGTCGTCTCCCACGGAAACACGGTCTGACCGGTCGACGTGGCACCGGCCCGCTTCCGTTTCCAGATGTAGAGCGATGGTTTGAAAAGGTATCTCGCGGTAATGTCGGTCAGCCACCCAAACCCGGGTTCGGCCCGTGCAAGCGCGGAGTCCGGGTGGGGGAAGCGCCCGTCTGACATATCTGGCAACATGGGAAAGACGGGTGGAAAGAGAATCTTGGTGTCGTGAACGGCGACATCAACGGCTGCTGAAGCGGACGTCGAGCCAGTTGCCGGAACTGCTTGCAGTTTGGATTGCGCTGCCGCCACGATCGCCTGCAGCTGACCCGAGGCCAGGCCCGACAGCGCCTGGTCCAGGCCCGCCATGACAACGGGCCCTTCAATGGACACCGGAGTCCGCCATGACAACAGGCCCTTTAATGTACACCCGAATATTGACGGAGGAAGCACAACGAGAACACAACGATGCCGCGAACAGGTCAAAACACGTAAAATACACGACGTTTGAATCACACTTGAACAGCCCTACGTGATTCAAATGTCCTACTTGAATCACTTGAATTGATTCAAAGGGATTCAAACCGACCAAAATAGTATGCGCAGTGACAAACTATTCCCCCCCCATGGTCCCATGGGGATACAACACCGATTCTCCAACATTTCCCCCAAATACTCCCTAGCAACGTCCGCACAATGTTGGATTTGCAGAGCACCCAGGCCCTCCACCTCCCTCCAACATAGCATTTCCTTGTACAAGAAACCACGGCTCATTGCTTGGAAGAGCAACTCAATGAGTTGCTCCTCCGGTGTGCCCTTCCCCCCTCCCCGAGACGTGGCAGTCAAAAAAATGTCCTTCAAAAATGCATTCAGAGACTCCACAACATCCCCCGAAAACATCGCACATCCCCAAGGGCGAATGGCTTCCCATACCCTGCGTGCATCACGGCGAAGCCATAACAGATAAGGCGAGCGAAGACGCGGGCAAATTTCCTCCTGAAACCTACGCGCTACTTTGGCACACTTAAGTGTGGAGGGCTTATGATATGTAGAGTACGAAGCTGCGCACAGCTTGCCCATCGCAATCACGGCCTTTTGTGCACGACGGGGCACATGCAACAAATGAGCGATCGCCGGCCACACAATCAACAGACGCCATGTTTCGTCACCCTTTGGGCTGGCCTTCCCTTGGACCGAGAATTTCGTATTTGCCTCGGTCAAAATTCTTTGGACCTCAGCACGCACGGCCGGTGCCACCTTCTTAGCATAGCGGCGCACGTAAATCGTTGTTTGCTTGGCCACAGAAATTAAACAGTGCAAAATGCACATACCAATTGAAAAATACCGGTCGTGCACCTTCAAAAGAGAAAGGCGGATGCACCAATAAACATCGGACACAGTAGCCTTTGGCCGACTCCGGTGAAAAATTTTCAGAAATTTCCTATGCCCCTTCCAGGAACGGACCGTGGTAGTGTGTTCTCATTGGTTGCTGGCCGCATTCCACATCGCATATGTGTAAAGAGACCCAACCCCCCACCATACACTCAACCCGATGACATGGCAAAGCCAAGGTGAATCACCCCCGACAACGCATCCACAATCAACCCTATAACCACACAACACAATGTAACCATTGTCTAGAACATGTTGGATGCATTCCAGGTTGTGTGCCATTAAATCCCGAAGAGCCTCTACATTGTGCTCGGAGCAAAGTGACAAATCCAAGGTCCAGGTGTAGTTAATGCTCCGAGCACGCTCCCCGTGGTTGGCAAACGACACGGTGAGTTGACACCATGGGCGGGCACCGCATGGAAACTCATCCCCTCGGACGATGAGCACATAGCGGTAGTCCAGCTCGTGAAATTCCATACAAGCCGGATCAATTAGATCCGGTTGGGAGGAGAAATACTCCAAAAAGTCCTCAAAAGGCCAAAATACACTGACAAACTTTTCTGCCGCCGGATCTTGACCTGCCGAAGGGTCATGAATCTTGGCCTCCAGCTGTTGAACGGACGCAAGGCGTTCCCACGTAGCGTCCATCCTTTCATACCATGGAAAGCATTTGCACCACGTTTTGAGCGGGGGCACTTTGGCCGCCACTGCCTTTTCGTGGACCCAAATAAGGAAATCTTTGTACCTGAGGTGCGACATCCGTGTTTGAATCACTTGAAGTGTTCAAACAAGTTCAAAGTACACGTTTGAAGCACTTGCAACCATTCAAACACGGATTCAAACGCACACCTCGATTTGGGCATTTGCAATTTTAAAATCAACCAAACGGCCTCCGTTGGGGTCAACACCTCCTCCATTTTTTGTTTGATGCTGCTCTTCATCCGACGGGAAACACCGACTTTCCTTGACATCCGGCGTAACAAAGCACGGCCAGACGGGTGTTTAAAAAATGTCACCGAATCGGCCTCCAGGTTCTCGTTCCGGTATGGGCGGCGCCCGTAGAGCGGTTCTAACGCGTCCCTTAGCGTTTGGGACATGCCAAAAGGCGCCGCATTTGTAACAAGGGAAGTGGCCAACGAGAAATGGTGAAGAGGAACGTGGAAACCAAAAACATGAGAATCTGAGAAGAACTGGTGCTAAAGCGGTCATGATTGCATGTCAAAATCGCGTGCAAATCGTCTACGGTCGCCTAAAGAATTGCAAAACGTGCAAAAAGTGCGAAAATTGCGACAGAATGCGACAGGCCCCTGGCGGCGCGCGGCGGCGGCGGCGGCGGCGCTTGGCGTTTGAATCAATTCAAATAAATTCAACTGCCCCATTTGAATTTTTTTGGTGGTTCAAACCATTCAAATGCAGTTCAAACAGGGTCCCGTCAGATGCGGTCAAGTCTGTCATGATGGGTAGGGTCCAAAATAAGGGTGCTGTAGGCAGTTACGTGGCCAGGAGGGTAGGCGTGAATGGTGAACCAAAACAAGGTCACCAAACTTGAAGCTGGCAGGTCGCCGTAGGCGGTTCCGCCGGCTCAGTCCACGGTCACGAATGTGTTTCAGGTTAGTCCTAGCCTGGTTAGCCATAGACTGCTTGTGTTCCAGCCAATCTCCCACAGGGCTCTTGAAGTCCTCAGGAAAGGGGGTTTTGAAGAACCAAGCAGGTCGTCCTCCATGGAACAGTTCGTGAGGGGTGAAACCCGTAGAAGAGCTCCGCTGTGAGTTCATGGTCAGCACTGCCCAGGGCACTAGGCGTACCCAGTCTTTGGTACGCTCCTGTTTCATCAGGATTCTCAGGTTTTGCTGCACCACACGGTTCTGTCTCTCGCAAAGAGGGTTAGACGTGTGGGTATAGGGCACACCTGTGGTTACCTGCACGTTGAGGGCATTTAGCACTCGTTTGTACAACCCAGTGTCACTGCGGATGCGTACATCCTCATCAGAGTGCACCTGCTTAGGTGCCCCATAGGGTTCGAACCATTGTTCGACCAACATTTTCACAGTCTGCTCGCCTGTGATTTTCTTATTGCAAGGGAACACACGGGTTAAGCGAGATAGGCCACGGGTGACCACTAGGCAACTATCATAGCCGCCGAAGCGAGGTAGGCCGTGGATGAAATCCACATACAGAAGAGAGTTAGCACAATAGGGTATGGGTAAGCTGGAAATCACTCCCCTATCCCTACTGTTGCTCTGCTTGCTGGCATGACAGCCACAAGCATCCACACTGGTCTGCATACATGACCTCAGTTCAGTCAGGGTTAGACTGGAGTAGAAACACTCGCGGAAGAAGTCCACTGAGCGGTTAGCGCCAGTGTGACCAGAGATGAGATGGGACCACTGTAGGCAACCACTAAGTCGGGCCTCAGGTACAACGATACGGTCCTCGTAGAAGAGGTACGGGTTGTTTTTATACCACTGGTGCCCGTCAATGACACGAGGTTCGAGACCAGTGCTGAGCGTCTGGAGAATTTCTTTATACTCTGACTGATAGTCGGTTAGGCTCCAACCCTCCAGGATTCCAGCAGTCCGCATGGAAAGGGCAAGCTGGACATCCATACGCTGGAAAGCCTCTTTGGCGAGCGCCTCAGAGCTCTCACCTATAAGCGCATCGAAGTTATTGCGCGATATATAGTCAGACAGTTCGTTTTTTATACCGGGGATATGATGAACTGTCAGCCTGAACTGGCTCAGGTAAGTCCACCACCGCTTTAGCTTTGCTTTCTCTGGTGGTTAGCCCTTCTGAAAAGACTTCACAGGTTCCTGGTCACAGAGCCAGACAATAGGGTTAGATCCCAGGAGTCGGGATTGTGAGGAAAGCACCAACATACCGGCCAGGAGTACCTGGTCATAGGTGCTGTAATTGGAACGCGCTTGGTTCCATTTCCAATTCCAGTGTCCCAGTGGCACAAGCCGCCACTCACTGGTAGGATAGTCATGTTTCAAGGAGCCATCACGGTTCAGTCCACTAGTACGATAATGGCAGTGGGTTAGTTCAGCTGGGTTAAGCTCGTGCCATTGGTAGATTGTACCACCCCCCCCTACATCACTGGCACCAGTGATCAGGACTATCTCGCCCTTAGGGTGAGGTACTCCCAGGCAGTTGGAGGAGGCAATTTTCTTCTTCAACTCCTGGAAACACTCCTCCTCTCTGGCGGTCCACCTCCAGGGAGTAGTTTTCTTGATTAGGTCAGTGAGGGGGGCAGAGGAGTAGGTAAAATTGTGGATATGACGCCTATAGAAGTTACACGCGCCCACAAAACTCCTCACATCGTGTAGACCCCCTCTGAGGGTCATCGCGAATCTGCATGTCCTGTAGGGGCTGCATCCTAGACGCGGCTGGTTTCCACCAACCATACCCCACGTCGAAACCCAAATATTCCATCTCCTCTTTCATAAACTCAGATTTCTCGAGTTTGATTCGGAGATGGTTTTCTTCACAAACAATGAAAAATTCACGGAGGAGAAGGACATGGTCCTCTTGGGTATTGGTACCCAAACTCACGTCGTCGATGTGGGCCTCCATTTCTGCACCCCAAGAAATCAACTCCTGTACTAGAGGTCTGCGCCTCAGTATGTACAAAACTTTGTTCATTAGCTCCTGGAAGAGTGCTGGGGCATTAGCCAGCCCGAAAGGCATGACCTTCCACTTAAACACACGACCCTTAGGGGTTATAAAAGCCAGCAGTTCCTGAGCTGCGGCGGTTAGGTCCACCTGCCAGAAACCACTGCGTTTGTCCATTTTGGTCTTGTACCTGCATTTGACAATACGCTCCAGGGTAGTTTCCATGTTAGGAATACTCCCTGAGTGGTTCTGGGGTTTCTTGTTGACCTCACCATAATCAACAACCGTCGTAGAGCAGTTGACCCTGGTTTAGCAACCAGGAAACAGGGACTGCAGTGATGGGGGTATTCCCCCTTCTTATATTCCTCCACGAGGCCAGCATCAATGCATTCCTTGATCTGGCGCTCGATTTCTTCAACCTGTTCCTGTGGAGCGGCATAGGGACGACGCCTCACTCGCGTCTTTTCAAATTCGGGTTTCAGTTTCAGGTCCATCTGGACCAGTTTTTTAGAAGAGAAGGGGGGCGGCAATGCGCCGAACCCCTCCTCATAGGTTAGCAGCAGTTTCCTCAGTCGGGGCTCAAGGTTAAGACTCTCGATTTTCTGCAGGAAATCCTCCTCAGCATGGAGGTTGCTCTTTCCATGTTCTTTCTTTTTCTGCCGATCAGCAGTTTCGGCAGGTACAGAACCATCGTCCCACTCAGGGGGACATTGCTGCCCATAGTGCAAAGAATACACTAGGGGTATCTCAGGGTCAGGCAGCTCCGGAATCATCGTCCTCCTCAGACCAGATGGGGGATTTCCAGGTCTGTCTGAGGTATTGCAGCCGCTCTTGGCGCTCAAAACTTTCGGCCTTCAGGTACAACAGCCGTCGGAGTTCCTGAGTGTCATGCTCAGACAGTGGCATGTTATTAGAAGCAGGCCTCGCTAGAGCATCAGGACTCCGGGCCACGGGTTCACCTGTGTGCATAGGCTGCATGTGTAGCACCGGTTTCCCAATGAGGGGAGTGGGTTCTGAGGTTGACTCTAGATCTACCTCCTCCAGCAACAGCTGGGCTAGGAAGGCACTGTGTTTTAGATCAACACAGCTGGGATCAACAGGAGGGATAGTGCTGGCGATCTCAGACAGTTGGTCGTCAGCATCCTCCTTAAGAACTGCAGGTTCCAGATAGCCATCGGGAGATTCACACCCTGTAAGTGTGGCAGATAGGTGCTCAGGAGATTGGTTTTTGAGATCAGAAAGAGTCAGGCCACGATTTTCGGCCATGACCTCTTTCAGTAGCACCTGATGCAGGTCACACAGGGGTACAGGATTGAAAGATCCATCGACAGTGGATAAGAAACTGGCCCACTCAGGGGCCTGCATAGCTGTGTCTGAGTCCTCAGGCACATAGATGGGACTGTCGGGGAGTTGCACTCTTCCCACAGTCATTCGATCCAGCATACGGCGCCAGTAAGCGTGTTCACCAGAGCAGCCCCAGTCAGGGGTGCGCATGACAACGCTTCCCCCCTCATAAGCGATTTTGGTTAGAACCTTCGCGAGCAGGGAGAAGGGGGGGGTTAGCATACGCTAGGCCCATTGCTTTCCAGAAGAAACGGAAATCGTTGTTCAAATGTTTCGAGCAGTACAACTGCATGATGTGCTGTTTTCGGCTCGCAAACAATTCCACCTGGATCTCATCCAGGTTTACCTGAAGGGCCGCCAGTCCATTCTCAAGAACGTGACGGGCCGATTGGTAGTTTTCAGTACGATAGTTAGTCTTGGATGCGTAGTGATGCATATGTGGCTATGGGCTCATATGCAGGTTCAATTTTATAGGTAAAAGTATCTCCATGGAGGCCAGGAAAACTGCAGGAGTACGCTGACACTCCAGGGCAGATGTCAGTCTGTCTGTAGTATCAGGAAATAGCTCCAGCTTGGCCTGGAAATAGCCATTTTAGTCATTTTTTTAAGGTTTTTGAAGTTTCTAAAACATTTGAAGGTTCATTGAACCTTCAAAGTAATTAGAACCAACGGCGCGGCAGCGGGCGCCAGTCGTCGCCGTCATTTTTACGACATTATTTTCTTGACGGAAAATGTCGTAAATGTTCGTAAAAGCTCCAGAAAAGCTGTTTTCTTATCAATTTTTAATGAATTATGATGGATTTTTAGTGTCTTCTATGGCATGTTTCATGAAAATACACTATCTTGCCAATTTTCTACTGACGGCCTGCTGCGACGGCCGTTCCCTCCCCTATGGGGGATATTAAGTATAAGTCCATACGTTTTCAGAAAAAAAATCATATGGCGCCAGAATGCCCTAAGGCCTCTAGGCTGGCGCTTGGGAGGACACCCATGTTTCAAGTTTTAACCATGTTTTCAACGTGTTCATGACATTGTTTGACTTGTTTGACCTTGGTTTGACCCAGACCTGACTTAGACATGTTGACCACAGCACAGTTCCTGTCGACGACCGTTGTTGACGACCTGAATCTCAGGTGACAGGGCCTGTGGTGCCCTGATTTACTGTGATGTTTCCTAAACAATTAACCTTAGCACCTGGTTTGGTACTTAGGTATGTTTACATGTGTATTAACCTAAGTTATTGCCTTGTTTGCCCTCTCTTCCTTCTTCAGGACACCAGATTGTGTCATGGGGCGAGCAAAGGTCCTAGAACAATTTGTATTTGCGTGGTATTACGGAATCTCTTGTGCCTACTTGCTCTTTCAATGTGTCTTGAAGAGTGCTCACATAGCCTCTAAATTGAGTGCTCAATATGCCTCAAAAAAGACTAAAAAAATTGGTTTGAAAGACCTCAAGCTCTTCCCCATGGAGCAGATTTCAGTACCCAAGATCCAGGGGCGTACCAATGGGCGTCAAAATTGTTCTAGAGTCGATGCAGCTCTGAAGGAGAACTTGGAGTTCTTTGTGTTCTTCAAGGTTTGTGGACCCTTGGCACAAGCAACAAGAAGGAGCCAATCAAAGGAGCCCAAGTTCTTCACCAAGGCCAAGATTGGACTGCAGCTCAACCAGTCGACGCCCTGGACTGGCCTGGGAAGGCCTGGAGCGACAATACATCCAGGTATGTCCTCCACAACCTCCACTTCCTCCTCAACTACTTGGACTGAGGAGCATCATCATGAACATCAAGAAAATCAAGAAATTGATCATGACCAAGACAAGGAGCCTTGGTGGACTACTTACTCTGGCTCAGAAGCGGCGGAGATCACCGAATATTTTACGACAAATTCGTCAGCGACGTCCGGCGACGACAATGGGCCAGAAACCAGCCCAATAAAATGGTATGACCATGCTCCACATGAGTTTCAACAAGCCATTGATTTGTATGAATCCCAACAACAAGAACACCAAGAATGTGACATGTGGGACAGCTCCAGCGAAGGTAGTGAAGCGGTACCCAGAACCTATGGCCCATGGCAAGGAGGCCTGTGAGCCGTCACACCCGTTATGGCCCATGGCCCAGAGGCCTGCGAGCCGTCACACCCGTGCGGAAGCCGTTGACACCGGCTGTCTCTGTTCTCTAACCCGTGAAATCTGGAATCCGATTTCTAACCAATAAATCGATGTAGAATTACCGTGATTTTATTGTCTTGATCGATTTTCGGGCAGAAATCGGTGAAATACCCGATTTCTACCGCGATTTCTAATTGTCGTGTAATCGCCGCCTGATGTCGCCTGTTCTCGCGCCTTCGTCGCTTCTCCGTGGCGAGTTTTGTGATTGACTTTTCTCGAGTACCTGTGAGGTTCTAAGAGAACTTAAGGGCTGAATCTAGAGGGTATTTAATGTACTTTCATCTGGTGTGTTCACCAGAATTTTTCGCCGTTGCGTTTTCGAGAAAATCAGCGCGCAAGGCTTTCCGTCGATCGTGCGAACTCATGCTTCTAGTAAGAAAAAATGCTTTTCCATTGCTTTGGGACATACTCTAGTTGTGTTAGAGATGCACTGAGCATCCATGCATTTTTATCTTAGTATTGGTCCAGCCAAAAGTGGTGAGAACACATTTTGACCTATGGAACCAAACACCCAATCAGGATATGGAGTGGACCCCTTAATCCCCTTTCAATCAGAAGTAAAACATCTTTTCCTGAGTTGACTGAGCACTGACATACCTAAGGTAGAGCCTATGAATTTATCTATGTTTTTCCATGAATACTTATCTGCCCTAGTGGTATGCACCATAGGGGGTTAGGCACCTCTTTTTGAGAGGTCCTGGGTTCAATTCCTGGTCAGCCTAACTAAGTAGGAAGATCCCAACTAAGTAGGAAGATCCCATGTGACATGGCAGTGACCTCATCGCCACATACCATGCCACCTCAGCACATATGGGACCCAAAACAAAGAGTGCACATCTCCTAAGATGGCACTATGGAGAGAGAGTGATCCTGAGGCAGTTTTCTAACTCTTTTCCCAAAACATTTCAGCTATCTTTGTGAATATGCATTCATTTGTATCCTGAGTTGCAGTTTCTGTGAATACCTAATCATCTTACACTGTTTACACTGCAGCCCTTCATGCTTTGATCCTGAATCACCTTCTCCTTGCATACTATTGGCTTGGGCTATCCTGGATTGAGTTGGCTTTACTGTATTTCAACAAACAAAAGCTTTTCATCATCCAAAACCAGCAGCAGGACACCCTACAGCAACAACAAGCAGCAGGAGAAGCAAAAACACAGTGCTGAAAACACTATAAACTTTTCTGGTAGCAAGAGGCAGCCTGTCTCTGTGCACCGGCAGCGACCCCGCGCCGTACAACCAGTGCTCCGAGCAGGCAAACATAAGCAGAAGGGTGGATTAAGATGGATCCAGGAAGAGTGGACGCCGAGGTGAACACAGCGCCAGCGCCAGAGACACCGGCAAGGCCGGCGCCTGACGCTGTACCTTCGGTGGAGCCCTTACATGGGCCAATGGATACGGCGGAGGACTCCTTGGATGGCCTCCAGACGGCCTTTGGGGCCCTGTCGGTGAAGGAAATGGTCTCTCAGCCTCAGCCTGTGAAGAGGAAGAGAGGAAACGAGAGCGAGAAGGATGCTGGAGAAGGAGCAGACGAAGGAGAGGAGCAAGGGCAAGACCCGACGGATGTCCCTACCTTCGAAGGCGCACCAAGCGCTTCTGGCCTCCAAGCATCACCCTCTCCCATAACCACCACACACCCAGCCGCCGCTACATCCACTTCCACAACCAACCAGCCTATGGCAGAGGGCACAGGCTTTACTGGCATGCCTCACTACCCCGCCTATGGCATGGGCCCACCTACCACTGCGCTCCTTGAGGCAACTACTGCCAGTGAGCCGGTGGCTTCCAGCTCTGCGCCGCGTTGGTATGCGGCTGACCATCCCCATCCACTCCACGCCACGGGAACCTACATGGAAGTTCCTGGGTATGCTCCTGGGTGTACACCTGGGTATGCACCCCTGAGTGGGTGGAGGAGAGGACCAGAGTCTCTGGGAGGCAGGAGTAGAGGATCGGGAAGATCCTCCAACAGGTCCCTGACGCGGTCAGAGATCAACGAGGTGCTCCAAGGAGCCACTTCGAAAATCGTGAGCGACCTCACGCAAGAGATCAGGGAGAAACTGCAGCCCCTGATGATCCCGTCCCATGCGTCACCTACGACAGTGGGTATGTCACCCCACCGAGTACAGGCTAACCACCTGGCGGCAGGGTTGACGAATACCCTGGGGAGCCTGAGGAGCCGACCGATGCCGACTCCTGCAGCAGTACCAAGAAGCCCATTCGTCCCGAGGACAGCCCAGCCGCCCTACAGTCACGTGACGAACTCGACGAGGGCCGAGCTGGACCAGCTGGGGCTGACAGCCCTAAGGGCTATGGTGGACGTGGAGCCTTATGGCTCCAGTGATCTAGGCGGAGACCCCTCCGATGATGGGCCGCCTTCGATGACTTCTTCTTCGCCATCGGATGACGAAGACCCTGAGGACCCCGAGGACTCCAAGGGCAAGAAGAAGAAGAAGAAGAAGAAGAAGACCCGACGCCCTGAAGGACGCCGAGCTCAGGAGGCTAAGGCTATTGCCACCTCCAAGATAGTGGTGAACCTGCCTGAATTCACAGGCAAGGACCTCAGCGAGTTCGCTGAGAACTTTGGCCGGTTCCTACGACTGACCGGCCAAACCCACGCGAGTGGGCGAGTGAAGTGCGACCTGCTCCTGCAGTGCTGCAAGACCAAGTACCTGGAGAAGCAGGTCAGGCAGATCGTCACCAACTCCGCCACCTTTGCCGACGTGTTGGTTGCCCTGGAGAGGCAGTACCCAACCTACGAGACCGACCTCTCCATCAGGGCCGAGATCCAGAACCTGCCCGTGCTGCCGAACAACCCCAAACCCGGCAGGGTCTCCGAGCTGTTGGCGGACCTGGACCACTGGGCTGGGCGACTGACGCCCGGTTCCTACAGCAGCGACGACCTGCTGTTTTGGTTGTGCTCCAAGCTCCCCCGTGAGCTATGGGACGAGTGCCGTCTGACGGCTGAGCGCAAGGCTAGATCCCTCCGCTACGAGGATCTATGCGTGCTGCTCCTGGAGATGGCGCTGGAGAAGGAGAGCGACCAACACCTGAACCACTACCGTCCTGGTGGTGGAGGTTCTGGAGGCAAAGGGTACCAAGGGTCCCGACCTGGGCAGGGGACTACCCCCAAACACCCCCACGCCCGCCTAATGGAGAACGTGAAGGAGCTATTCTGGTGTGATGCCAGAGATGAACAGGGCCACCTGCAGCATGCCTCCGACTGCGAGCAGCGAGACTGCTTTGTTGTCCAGGGGAAGCAGCAGGAAAAGATCACCGGCGCCAAGGTGAAGATGCCGGATCATTACCGCTGCACCATCACGTGTGCATTCTGCGGTAAGCGGAAGCACTATGAGGACGAGTGCTACCATAAGCAACGCCTATCGGCGAAGCTTAAGGGGGAAGATCCTGGCAAAAGCTCAGGCAAAGGTGGAGGCAAGGCCAAAGGCAACGACTCCGGCAAGGGCAAGTCGAAAGGACGTGGTCAAGGTGGTCAAGACAAGGGTCAAGGCGGACGAGGAGGAGGCGCTAATCGCCAGAACGACAACAAGAACAAGGACAAGAACGGAGGTAACCCCAACCCTAATCCAGGGGGGAACTCCGAGCCCTCCGGGGGGCAGTCTGGACCTACCACACGCTCACAGACGCAGGCCCAGCAAGAACAAGGAGCCAAGCGTGAGCATGAAGGTGGTGACGACGGCAACGCCAAGAAGAGAAGCCGTTTCATGAGGATGGCCCGCAAATTGCGGAACAAGGGGTTCGAGGTGACCTGTCCCGCGGAGTTCTGACGGGGACGCTCTGGTGGCACCCAAGACCTGGTGTTTTGGGTACGTATCCGACTAGGGGGACGTGAATACCCCGGGGTACTGGATACTGGAGCCACAATATCGATAGTGGCCAAGAAAATTTTACCTTGTGGGAGCCTGAAGAACACCATGACCACCGCCGCTATACGGATGGGGGATGGACATGTGGTGCACAGCTGCGGGGACTGCGAAGTGGAGGTACCTATGGGCTCCAAGACTATCGCCCATCGGTTCTATGTGATGGACACTGATGCCTTCGACTTTGTACTGGGTACTGACTTCTTCGTGCAGCACTCCCAGATACAATCCCTGACGCTGCAAGCGCCCTACCTCCTGTACGTGGACCACGGCAGTGGCCGAGAGTCTGTGCCACTGGAGCAGTCGGAACATACCTCGAGTTACCTGAGACTATCGAAGGAGGAGCCCTCGAACATGATGGCGGCCTCCAAAACTGAGGACTATCAACTATTGGGGGAAGTCCTAGACCAAGGTCTGAAGGAGTTGGGTTACTCTCGAGAAGACCTAAGTGTGGAACTGTTCGCCAGCGACAAGCAGCATGTACTGGACCTATACTGCAGCAAGGGGAAGAACTGCAGCTACAAATTTTACTGGCCCTCTTTCGGGATGGCCTACGGGAACCCCAGATTCAGTGAACTGGGGAAGATGCTGACCAAGGTGGCCTTGGAACGTTCCCGTATGGTCCTGTGTTCCCCCGATTGGGGAGCCCATGGGGGCAACGAGTACTGGCGAACCCTCCTTGACAAGCTGACTATCAGCTATGTGCGGTTACCTGATGAGGCCATCTACGTGCCTCTGGGACGCAAGACGCCCATTGGGAAGCCCGGATGGGGGAGTATGCTCAGCGTGGTGGACAGAGGTCTTACCACCATCCCCTGGGAAGACCTGGACCCTACCCTGGTCCAGGCTATACAACGAGAAAGCGATGGACTCGCCTTGGGTGACTTGAAGGATCGCCTACGACCTCAAGATGCTATTGAAACTACACCCGGAGGAGATGAGTACGTCGTGACTGACACTAACGCCCCCAACTCTCCCTGTCATGTACCTGTTCCTGATGGAGTCTCTGAGTGTGGACTATCTGAGCTACCTAGCTCTATCCACTCAGACGACGAAACTGAGCACGACGCCTTCTTCGTGCAGACTGCGGTGGAAGAAGTGGAGAACGCCGAGTACGTCGCCCCACTAAAACCCCTACTCTCCATGAGGGTGGAAGACCCCGTGGATGAAGAGCTGGACCCTAGATCCAGGCTCAGGGAGTATGTGGATTCCAAGAGGAAGTTGGTGGCGAAAAAGCTATGCTACGCGAAGCCTACCCGCAGCTCGTGGCCACTGAAGCAAGGACGTATGGGAGACCTATCCCAACTGAAGGAGGACCTCGAACAGAAGATCACCACCTGGCAAAGGGAGGTAGATCTCAAGCTCATGAAGAGCGTATGGGGTGCCCATGTGAGGACCCCGGATGAGGACGACCTCTCGGAGGAATGTGTATGTGAACCCCCTAAAGCGTGCCTATGTTGCCATCGTCCACCGGAGATGGTTGAGCAAGACCTTCTGTATGCCTACCAAGGGCTGAAGGATGCTACCGCGGGCGAAGAGTCGGTGGAGGACCACCTCCCGACGTCTATTCAAGGGGCAAGCAACTTACACTCCGACGAGGACATGGAGGACAAGATCAAGGTACTGGACCCGCGGGTACAAAAGCTGATAAGGACCTATCTGGAGGTGTTCGGAGAACTACCCCCTCCAGCCTCATGCGACAAGCTGGTACAGATGGACCTCAAGCTGAAACCCGAGTTCGTGGGTCACAAGATCCGGAGGAGACCCTATCCAGCTCCTAAAGAGCAGGCCGACGAGATTGAGCGACAGATACAAGAATGTATCGACGCTGGCCTAGTCCTGGAGTACAAGGATGGGGACTACCCCCTACACTGCAGCCTCTGTTTCCTGGTGGCTAAACCTGGGTCTACAGCCAAACGGCTGGTAGTGGACTATGGAGAGCTGAACAAGAAGACGCTGAACCACTCAGGGTCCATTCCCAATATGGAGTCTACCCTGGAGAAGATAGCCTCCTGTCGCTACAAGACCAAGATGGACAAGCGAAGTGGATTCTGGCAAGTGGACCTGACGCCCAACGCGCAGGAACTACTGGCCTTCATCACCCCTCAGGGGAGGGTATTCAAGTGGAAGGTTATGCCATTCGGCGTGGCTAACGCCCCCGCTCTGTTCCAAGAGCTGATGAACAAGATCTTGTCCATCCTACGAAGGAGACCTAAGGTGCAGGAGCTCATATCCCGTGGGGCCCAGATGGAGGCTCACATCGACGATGTATGCCTCGGGACCAATACCCAGGAGGACCACCTAATCCTCTTGGGTGAGTTCTTTGCGGTCTGCCAGGAGAACCACACACGACTCAAGCTGGAGAAGTGTGAGTTCATGCAGGAGACCATGCAGTACCTGGGGTTTGACGTTGGCTATGGGTGGTGGACCCCAGCGGCCTCTAAGGCCAAACCCCTGATGGATGCCAAGGTACGACACGAAGACCCCAAGAAAGGATTTCATGATGTACGCAGTTTCATTGGGGCGTGCAACTTCTATCGCCGCCACATCAAAAACTTCACCTACACCAGCGCGGTACTGACTGACTTGATCAAGAAGAGTACTACTTGGCGCTGGGGCCCACAAGAGCAACAAGCGTTTGACGAGCTCAAAGACAAAGTAGCCAACGCTAAGTGCTTGGGCGTGCCTAGGGCACAAGGGGAGATTATCCTGGTGACCGACGCCAGCAATGTGGGCGGTGGTGGAACGGTGTTCCAATGGCAAGCACTAGAGAAGGAGGAGTTCGACTCGGCCATTTCCCAATGGGGGACGGAAGGTCTCAACCGAGATGGAACCCTCAAGCACAGCTACCCTGACGACAAGTGGGTCCTAGTACCTCTGGGCCACTGGAACTGGAAGTGGAACCAGGCCAGAGGGAACTACTCCACCTATGAGCAGGAACTGCTCGCGGGTATGCTGGTGCTATCCTCACAAGCACGACTGTTGGGGAGTAACCCTGTGGTCTGGCTATGCGACCAAGAACCGGTCCGCAGTTTCCAGAAGGGCCCCCCACCTGAGAAGCCCAAGCTACGTCGCTGGTGGACTTACCTCAGTCAACTACGGCTGACGGTACACCATATCCAGGGAGTGAAGAACGAGTGTGCCGACTACATCAGCCGCAACAACTTCGACGCCCTGATTGGTGCCCGGTCTGAAGCGCTGGCTAAGGAAGCGTTCAGCCGTATGGACGTACACCTGGACCTGAACATGACCATGATACGCCCCCTGGATGGACTCCAACAATCGGAGTACCTACAGGAGTTTGGGGATATCTACCGGCGCCTGGAGAAACGCCTTGAACCCCTCCTGGTCAACCAAGACCAGTGGAAGCGGGACAAGAGCTACCTCTGGCACGAGGACCGCATAGTGGTGCCTAGTGACCGAGTCCCAGCGCTGCTGAAGTGGACCCATGAGTCCAGTGGTCATGTGGGTGCTGACCGTACCCTGAGGCTGTTCAAGCAGTGGTTCCACACTACGTGGACTGACGACCAGCTGCGGAAGACGCTCCTGCCTATCGTGGACAAGTGCCCGTGCAGGTCCTGTAAACCAGGGGATATCAGGGACAGAGGTCTCTACTCGACCCTGCCCATCCCTCACTGTGCTAACAGCGTTCTATACGTGGACTACACGGAGATGCCGAAGTTCGGGGGCTATGACTTCGCCCTCGTGGTAACCTGTGGGTCGACCAGGTGTACCAGGGTGTTCCCATGTACCAAGCACATTACCGGAGAGGAGACTATCAAGATACTCCTGGAGGAGTGGTTTTGTGTCTATGGGGCGCCCAAGGAGATCAACTCCGATGAGGACGTACGAGTACGCTCAGATACTGGCTGGTACAAGAGGGTCCTGAGGTCCCTCAATGTCCAGGTGTCTACGGGGATTCCCTACTCTCACACGAGCAACCCCCTATGTGAGCGACAGATTCGTGTCCTGAAGGAGAATGTCAGGATATGGTGCAAAACTGAACGCACCAGAGACTGGGTGAGACTACTCCCCGTCATATCCTTGATGATGAACTCCCAAGAGAGTTCAGCTACTGGCTACTCGCCACATGAGCTATTCATGGGGCGCCCGGCATGGTTCCTACATGCCCCCTATCCAGAGGACACCCATTCTTCTGTGGGTGAATGGGTCCAAGAGCAACAAGCGAAGGTGGACAAGGCCAAGGCTATGCTCCAGAGAGTGAGGGAGCGTCAGTGGAACAAGAAGAACAAGCACCGTGTACCGGCCACCTACCAAGAAGGGGACTGGGTGCTGGTGCACCACAGTCGACTACCCGCCTGGCCACGCTCTACCAGCGATGACCCATACTTCGGGCCGTACAAGATCCTATCTGTGGATGGGCACCGTATCACCGTGCGGTGTTCTCCCCGGCTAGGGGGGACCCTGGTGTGCGCCGCTCAACACCTGAAGCGCTACCATGATCCTGAAGACCTCTGTGGGGAGGAGTGGGAGCTGAACGACGAGGAAATCGCCGCTCTGGACCTACAAGGGGCTGCCAGCCCTATGGAGGTTGAAGGTGAACTCCCCGACATGAACGCCGAGGAGATGGCTAAGGAGGGCTTCTACCTGGTGAAGTCTGTCCTACGCCATTGCTATCGCCAGGGTTGGCGCTTCCTCACCCTCTGGGAAGGGTTTGGAGTCGAAGAGGCCACCTGGGAGCCCTTCTCTGCATTTGTTCTACCTGAGGGACGCCTAAACTCAGTTCTGGTTGACTACTTGTCCCAGAACAACCTTGGTGAGTTGTTGAGGCTCGCCGAGACGCTTGCCTCCAAGAATAAAGCTAGGGACTGAACCTTACCCTTACCTGCCAAAGCGTATGTGTGAGTGTGCTAGTCCTAAGGTCCTGAGAGCAAGCCGCAGAAGTGGTGTCCTAATTATACCCAAGTCTGCGCCCTTGCTGAACCTGGAGGGTTGGCTTATTGATGCCACGGGGTACGCCCCGGGTCTCCCCTCCCCTATGCGCCCAATTTCTGTGCTGGCGCAAAACCTTGGGGGAATACCCAGAGTGTTAATCCAGGTATTGTTTTCCCTACCTACCTGTCTACTACAGGGAGGGGTGGCCAAAAGCTATGAAGGCATGCAAAACGCCTGTTTGCTATGTGGCCAAAAACACTAACCTAACACACTGTCACAGCCCACCAACCCAGCTAAAATTGCAGGAAAAGGGTGGGACAGTGACACGCCCCCTACAGGTCCTACACACCCTACAGTGGCACCATCCTGGTGGGCGAGCGCTGGGCAACTGGCTCTAGCCCCCACGCAGGACTACCACTCCTACACGCACACTCTACTTGGCGTTGCGAAAAGAAAGTTCTCGAGGGTCCTAGCGACCCACCTGTGAAATGACAAGAGAACACAGCGCTGCTAAGCAACTGTGGCCTCACAGGGGACGCCACAACGCGTTTCCCCTGCAAGGGCTTGGAGGGAAGGAGTGCTCTCGTGTGCAAGGCGCAGATGTCGATGAAGTCGGACTCCTTGCTCTGCCACAGGCGGAGCGGAGTTACTTGTTTGTGTGATCTGCGCCCCTGTTTAGCAGGGCATAAAAAAATGCTGCTGCACCACTCACCCTACCTGCCCACCTGTAAAACAAAGGCAAATGAAAGGGCGTTTGCGGCGGAGGAACCAAGGCACACTCCAGGTATTATACCCTTCTCAGTGTGCCCTATAATACGCTGTCCGCAAACACGCTGCATGGAGCAGCTACCCTTATCAAGCAAGCAAGCGTTAAGGGACTCCTCAGGTTCTCTTAAAGAACGTACCGAGGAGCCCCTGGGTAGCCTAAACAAGGTTTACCGTGCGCACTTCGCGTGGCCTACCCTTTAATGCGTGTGTGCATGCACGACTATGCACAATCACGTGGGCAAACCTGCCCATCTCCACAACAATCTTGACTCCACCAGGGGGTGGCCCCGCCTGGGCGTACCTACCTTACCTACCGCTGGGAAGTGAAGCAAGGAGAGAAAACACAAGGGGCGCACGCGAAGAACGTTGCTATGCACTTGTGTGTATGACTAATCACCCTGATCTGACCGCTAATCATCTGCAATCTTTCTAATCAATCCCTCTACCGCGTCCTATCGTGGTTATCGTTGTTAACGCTGCTACACGACTCGGTCACGGAGACTCGAGACGAGCAATGTGTATGCGGCATGCAAGACGAGCATACCTGTAGTTTATACCTGATTCATTGAAGTCTTTTCAATTGATTTTCGAATTCTTGAATTTTTGAAGCTTCTATTAGTGTGGGTGGAATCTGTATGTTTGTTTATTAATGTGTGTCTCGTCATTTTCAAGACTACGTGATACATACGTTTATAATTCCATTATTTTTCCATTTTCCGACGCTTCGCTAGGAGCCGCTCCTGCGCGCCGCCATTTTATGCGTATGAATTTCTGGACTAAAAAAATCCAGAGATGACTATAATTTCTATAAAAATGTGCTGAAGATGCACAATTGGATTCTGCTCAGGTGTGTCGTTTCAGAAAAATTCTGCGCCGTCATTTGACGGATTTTGGTGTCGTCGCTTCGTTTTTGCGTGGATTCGTCCATAATTCTCCCATTCCTGCCTCTGCAGATACCCACGCGCAGCCTCGCTGAGTAGGCCGTGTTCGGGCCGAAACGCAGGTGCCTGGAGAGACTGAGCAGAACCAAGACCCCACCAAGGGGCAAATTAATTTCTTTTCGACTCCCTACGCCCTAAGACAGGTCACAGGTCGCCAGCAGGTTTACGAGAACCCATGCTAGTGTGTATAATGTGTCTTGCGTTTGGGTTGTGTCGACGCTGCGTCTTGGAGGAAGGGATGCATATGCACATGTTTGGCATGCTTCCAATCTAACCCAACCAAGCCACAGGAGCCCCGGCAGCGCCAAGAGCGCTGAGTCTTCTGTAGGAAACTGTACAATCAGAGCAGCAAAAGGACGCCAGCCATGGTGAGCGCCCATTTTTCAGTGTGAGGGAGACTGTAGGTATTTTAAAGTAGATGTGGAAACCAAGGAAAGGCCAAGAAAAATTCCCTTTTTCCTAAAATGCGACAGTGGTGGCCACCACAGCACAAGGGGGGAGTAAGAAAAAGTGCTTTTCCATTGCTTTGGGACATACTCTAGTTGTGTTAGAGATGCACTGAGCATCCATGCATTTTTATCTTAGTATTGGTCCAGCCAAAAGTGGTGAGAACACATTTTGACCTATGGAACCAAACACCCAATCAGGATATGGAGTGGACCCCTTAATCCCCTTTCAATCAGAAGTAAAACATCTTTTCCTGAGTTGACTGAGCACTGACATACCTAAGGTAGAGCCTATGAATTTATCTATGTTTTTCCATGAATACTTATCTGCCCTAGTGGTATGCACCATAGGGGGTTAGGCACCTCTTTTTGAGAGGTCCTGGGTTCAATTCCTGGTCAGCCTAACTAAGTAGGAAGATCCCAACTAAGTAGGAAGATCCCATGTGACATGGCAGTGACCTCATCGCCACATACCATGCCACCTCAGCACATATGGGACCCAAAACAAAGAGTGCACATCTCCTAAGATGGCACTATGGAGAGAGAGTGATCCTGAGGCAGTTTTCTAACTCTTTTCCCAAAACATTTCAGCTATCTTTGTGAATATGCATTCATTTGTATCCTGAGTTGCAGTTTCTGTGAATACCTAATCATCTTACACTGTTTACACTGCAGCCCTTCATGCTTTGATCCTGAATCACCTTCTCCTTGCATACTATTGGCTTGGGCTATCCTGGATTGAGTTGGCTTTACTGTATTTCAACAAACAAAAGCTTTTCATCATCCAAAACCAGCAGCAGGACACCCTACAGCAACAACAAGCAGCAGGAGAAGCAAAAACACAGTGCTGAAAACACTATAAACTTTTCTCTTCTCAAGGACCAAGAGTTCGCACGGAACCCTACGTCTCCCCCCTATGTCTTTCATCCATGCCCCTTTCACGCGGGCATATCATCTTGCTTAGGGAAGCGAGCAATGGCGGTGTTTTAGGCAGCCTATGGGTCTCGCAAACCCAAGTCGTTTGCGTGCGCAAACGCTAACTTTGTGGCCTTGTGAGCATGAACGTTAATGACCGAACACAATGCTCACGAGACCAAACGCCCGAGGCCATTTTCGTTTTACGAGCCAACTCAACGATGGCTCCACGCAATTCAATGCGTACCAAAACTCTATTTTCAAAAGAGGGCAAGTTTTGGTCGAAAATTAGGCCAAAATGGCCAAACCCCCGAGGCTCGTATTCGAAGCCTATGGGGAGTTGCGCCTCGAACCAAGGCAATATGTAAAGTAGAGACCACGAAGGACATCGTGGATGGCTTCGTTGATTTTTACAACCTTGTCTTCTATTTTATATTATTTCGCCTTGTGAGCACGCGTGCCACATTGCCTCTTTGCACACGCGCTCATATGCAAGCACTAATGACACGAGTGGGCGGAGACAATCTAACCATAGTGTGCACGTTTGAAAGCACCTACTATGGGCCTACTCCAAAAGTGTTTACTCATATTTTTGCTCCTCAAGGTCCCAAGGATATGTTCATGCCAACATCGCCGATATATGCACTTTTTCCCATAAATAGTGTGCTTCAAGGATTGAGGTGTTAAAAATGCTTTCATTGTGCTTTGAACCTCAACCCTTGTTGCAAAAGGGAAGCAAAGCTTCGGTTTGCATCCATGCAAAAGCCCGAGGCTCCTTTCTTTTGCGATACGGAGATACGATATTTGGAGGGACCATTTTTTGGGTGAATTTTGGCCGTTTTGCCCAAAATGGCCACAAACTCCTTCTCCCCCTGATTTCACCCCCGAGGTTGCGTGCGCCACTTGACCAAGGGTAAGGGCAATTCGGAGAGGGCACATAAACCCGCATCGAATGGGGTGTTTCCCCATGTGGCCTCTCCTCTCGATGGGAGAGTTGTGAGTCACCCAATTTGGGGTATGTTGCCAATCTGCCCCATTTGTGTGTCATTTTCCTTCCAAGGGGGAAAATAGCTAGAGGCGACCATGAGGGTTGGCAAGTGGCATATATTGGAACCTAAGTCCCATGTGTCCATAGCATCTTTGGTTGAAAGGATCCTCGACGTGGCCATGGAGATATGGAATCACGAGTGCGGGCCATTTTGGCCACATTTCGCTGTTTTTGTCATTGTATGCCATATTGGAACTACCATATCTCCATGGGGCACGGGATCTAGCCTGGAGGGAGTGGCGCATATTGTAGCACATGACCAAGGGTTGAACGCCCTTGAGTTTTGTATTTGCTCCACCGGCTCATCCGGAGTTATTCAACTTTTGGGGCGATCCACGATCCCCCCCTTTGCACCGCATGTTGCTTTCTGCCCCGTCCGTGTGGTCATCCCCTCGGTGAACAGCAAGCAGCCAGCGTGACAGCAAGCGATAACCCAGGGCATGGGACCAAAGGGGATATTAAGGGTTGTGAATCAAGGCTTGGCGCGTCAATATCGCCAAGACTTCCTACCCTGGACGGTCGCCCGAGACGGCCGATTTTGCCATTTTGGCAATCATGACCCCACTTGACGAGCCCGTGGTGCCCTGATGCCGGGACCTCAGAGGGAACCAGGTTGGGTGAGGGCTCCAGGGAGTTCGTATGCGAAGGGCATAGGGTCAGTTGCCTCGTCCCTACCTCTGGCGGGTCCGGACGAGGGGTCAATTTTGGAGTTTTTCAAGCTAATATCAGTTTGGGCTGAAACAGCCCATTTTCAGCTACCAACTCCTGAGGGATAATGGCGGGGCCATATCTCTGGCTCAGAGTGGAGTTAGGACCTGCTGTTAAGGGAGCATAGGGAGCCACTGTCGGTTGGCCTTGGAGCCTCTTGGTTCCCAGGAACTCGCCTTCGGCTGGGCGGGACACCCCCCCTATTGGCAGGGTTTCAGGGTCCGGACTGAGCAGGGCATGGGTCGTGTTTGAGCCCCCGCCCCCATCAGCCACTGAGAGGGTCGGACCTGGGATTGGGATATGAGTTGGGACTGAGTGTCTATGGTCCTGTGATGCCCTTACCCCAGTCCAGTCTTAACCCCATGTGTACATATCCTGATGTGTTGTTGTACATACTTTTGTTCCCTCTTTGCAGAGTGGCAAGGATTCTGAAACGCTTTGTCACATGACACGAGCGTATTGATGCCCTTGTGAGCGTAGTGCCTTGCCTGCCTGCTCACCTGTGCGTGTCACCGCAGCGTCCCGTGGCCGGCCCCCCACGGGAACGCGTCAAAAGCGTTTCACCGCCGCGGGGTTACCCAACCCTCGCGTGCCACTCGGGGCCACCAACCCCGAGCAGCGCGGCGCAGCTCGCAGCCCGCAGCGCAGCGCAGCGGCTCGCAGCGCAGCGCAGCGGCTCGCAGCGCCACCCAGCGACAGCGCCGAGTTCGTCACGGAGCCAGCAGCGCCGTCCAGAGCATCGCCCTGACCGCGCCACGACCGTGAAGGAAGTGGACAGACCAGACCCATCGGCCGACCAGCAAGGCCGCGTCAACCACTTCCACAACCACCGGCTGACCAGCACCAGCCGCACACCCAGTCCAGTGCTGCAGCACCCGCCTCAACAACCACCACCAGTTCGTTGAGTAGAACGAGTGCACACCAAGGAGCTCAAGACCAACTACGCCCCCGCTGCCATGGTGAATTGGCAAGAAGCGGGTAGGACGTGGCCGCGGCCCCACCCCCATGCAGTGCGCCTACTGCGTGGGTTGGTTTGGGATCAGCACTACCGCCACAGCCACCCCCAGTGCGAAGGCGGCATGCCCAGGAGCTTTGAGCTCCGCACGGACATCGCCCCCGACCGCCTGCAGGCCGTGGAGGACTGGCTGCGGGCGGAAGGGTTCGCCTTCCGCTTCCAGCAGAGGCGCTGGAGGACGTGGGCCCGGCCGGACAGGCCCGGCGAAGGGCTGCGCCCTGACGGAATTGAGGAGGACGAGGACCCCAACGCCTACCCGTCGGGCGCCCCGATCAATGTCTCCATGTGGGACATGATCGAGAAGAACTTCCCGGAACCGGGGAGCGAGCGCAGGCTGCAGGGCAGCAGCAGCGCGTCTCCGGGGAAGGAGAAGCGGTCCGCCGGGGACAGGAAGCGGGACCGGAGGTGGCGGGAGTACCAGGAGTCCCTGGCCGCCGAAGCCGCCCAAGGCGCCAATGGCGGAACCCCAGCCCCCAGTCCCCAACGGGCCAATGGTGGTCATCACCCCGGCCACGCCACCCTCGGCGACTTCATCCAAGTCGCCAGGCAGACCAAGGCCAAGCCCCGTCCGCTGCTCCTGAAGCCCCAGCAGGCCTCAGCAGGCCCCAGCAGCGACGTGGAGTCGGCCCACTGCGGGAGGATGCCGGCCGACCAGGCCAGCTGCAGCAGCAGCGTTGCTCCCGACAGGGACGTGGCGCGCGCCTGTGAGCGCGTCTGTGGGGTGCCCTGCAACCTTCGGGTTGCCGGGCAACGGTCCAGGCAGCACAGCGCTGCCGTGGAGGGCGCCGTCGGCATCGCCCAGGAGGAGGCTGCGGAGTGGGCGCATGGCATGGCCATCCACGCCCAGACCGTTGCGGCCATTGCGGCCGGACTCACGGCCGTGGCCGCCCATGGGGCAGCGACTGGCCAGGTCAACGGTGAGTTGGCGGCAGCCGACGAGGAAGCCCGCCTGACGCAGGAGGCCATTGCCTGCAGGGAGGCCGAGGTGAGGGCGCTGGAGGAGGCGCTTGCCCAAGAGAGGGCAAAGAAGGAGGCAGAGGAAAGGGCCCACGCCGATGCGACGGCAAAGGCCCAGGCGGACGCCGCCAAGAAGGACGCCATCGAGGCCGCGCGACGGAAGGTCGCTGAGGAGAAGGCCAAGACGGAGGCGGAGCTGGCGGCGTTGGAGGCGCAGAAGGCGCGGCTGCAGCAGGCCCGGGAAGCCGAGGCGGCTCGTGCTCGGGAGGAAGCCGAAGTGCGGGCTGCCGCAGCCACCGCCGCCGCAATGGAGGAGGCAGAGGCCAAACTCCGCCGCGAGACTCCCCCGGGAGGATCACGAGTGGAGACCCTTCGAAAGCTTTTCGAAGGGGACGCCTCCTCCAGAATGACGCTGGATGAGGCGGACACGGGCAGCAGTGGGAGCAGTGGCCCCACCGCCCATCGACGGAGAAAGGGCAAGGGGAAGACCCCCGAGAGGCCGCGGAGGCAAGCGGGTGGACACCCCCACGACAGTGACCCCTTCTTCACCGCCAGTGACGGGGATGAACGAGGCCGCCGACATCGCCAAGTGGTGGCTTGGACGGGCGGAGGAGGCGGAGACGTCCCCATGGAGCCGGAAGGTGAGGATGAGGATCTCCCTCCTCCCTACCGGAGCTCGGAGTCTTCCGAGACCGAGACGCCCAGGTGGAGCGACATGGACGAGGATGACGACATGGACTTCTGCATCACGAAGAAGCGTCCATCCTCGGACCCACCGAGGCGACCCGGCGGAGACCCACCGGGACCCCCTGGCGGAGGACCATCAGGACCCCCTGGAGGACGCCCACCAAGTGGACCCCCTGGAGGCGGACCACCGGGCGGGGGAGGACCCCCTGGACCGGGCGGACCCGGCGGAGGCCCTCCTGGAGGACCCCTTGGGGACCCCGACGACCCACCAGGGAACGGCGACCCGGATACCACCTGGCGGTGGATTGTCTACCTCCGCAGGAGAGTCCAGTTGCTCCAGCTGGAGGTAGACACGGGCAAGGGCGAGATGGCTCGCATCTCCAGGGTCGCCGCGCGCGCGCAGAAGGAGCTGGACATCGCCAGGGCCGAGACCAAGTCGCTGACCAACGTCGTCAGCGGCCTGCAGCAGAGGCTGGACGCGCTGGAAGCCCGTGGGAGCATCGGCAGCGACCACCCACCCCTGGAGTCTGGCTCGTCGGACGACGGCTGGGGACCCGGACCAGGTCCAGGCAGACCCCACGCCCCCGGCGGAGCCCCCAGGAGGCGCCCCAGCGCCAGTGCCCCCTCTCTCACCGCCCCCTCTCACCACAGCGCGGGCCGCCGCAACGAGCGCGTGCCGCCCGGCAGTGGCAGTGAGGATTGGCGTGATGAGTGGCTCAGCGCGGAGCACCGCAACCGCCGTGCTCCACCGCGGGCACCGGTACGCCCCCGACGCCCCGCACCAGCCCCGGAGCCAATCCCCATCGCTGGTGGACGTTATGGTGGACTCAGGGATGAGGTCCCCAGAGGAGACGTGGAATGGGATGTCGGTGAAGGTGAGGACCTGGATCTGGACCTGGAGGAGTTCGACATCAGCCCGCCGCGTGGTGTACGACGGGAGGCCGCTGAACGCAGCCGCCGGCGCCGTGATGAGGATGCGTACATGGAAGGAGTACGGCGCGAACTTCTAGGTTCAGCATACATGGAGGAACCGCGGCGTAGCCACAGGGATTCCATGGAGGAGATGGACGTGGCGGCCGTGGGAGTCCGTGGGCGAGGCCGATGGGAACCTCGGTCGACCTCGCGGCCGGCGTTCATGGTCTCTAAGGCCGCGGACGCCGCCGTGTGGGAAGACTTGAGGGACATCAAGCCCCCCATGTACGACGGCAACCCCCTCAACCTCGACCGCTTCTTGGAGAAGCTGGACGATTGGGGGCTGACCGTCACTGAAGACATGCCTCACGCGGATGCGGAGAGATATGTCTTCAGACGGTTCAGGTACCGCCTGCCGGAAGTGCTCGGAGAGCTATACTTCATGGCGACCAAGGAGGGGAAGATCAAGACCCTCAAGGAAGCCAAGAAGTGGCTCAACGAGCAGGAGCGGGTGGACGCTCCGCAGGTGGCTGCCAAGCGGTGGAAGTCCATCAAGCTTGAGCATGATGGACGGGAGATCCGCCTGCGGGATTGGCGGGACTTCTGAGGGAAATACACCCTCCACCGCCGCAACGTGGAGGATTGGAACGAGGGTGACGAGCAGGCTCGCCTGCTCTCCATGCTGCCGGAAGCATGGATCAAGAGGGTCACCAAGGAGGAATCCAAGCGGGCCAAGTCCAACCACACGGTCAAGATGATGCTCCCCAAGGAGTATCATACGAACGTGGTATCTTGGGCGAAGAAGAACGTGGCCCGGGATGTCAAACGGCACTCCCTGCGGAACGCTCTCCTCATCACAGTCTCGGGCGATCGCGAGAAGACCGCGATGTGGCGCCTTGACGAGTGTGAGTTGAGCGGCCAGACCATCCGTCTGCAGGCCATCCCGGCGCGGATGAGCTGCGACGAGATCCTGGAGTGGGTTGGCGAGGAAGTACTCAAGGAGTACCGAAACCTCCACCACACCCGCGGGTTGAGGCCCGGCGACCGCGACGTCAACTACGTTGGCGAGGGACCTGGCGGGGAAGCTGCCATGGACCCAGCGGGAGCCGGCGGCGATGAGACTCTCGTCGACGATGACGACGACGATGAGCCCGCCGAAGTGGCCGTATGTGCCTTCGTGGCCAAGAACCTGAGCGCGGGGAGCAAGCCGGGAAACTGGAAGCCCCTGCAGCAGGGTTGGAGGAAGCAGGAGAAGAGGGACCCTCGCCGCATTGGCGACCCCCCGCTGTCCTTTGGGGAGTTCATACGAGCTCACCCTCAGGGCTGTTTCGTGTGTTATGGGAGGAAGCGAGGCTTCAACCATGACCACCGAACATGCCCCGTCCACAAGGCCGACACGGAGGCTTACAAGAAGGCGCACGGGTTGAAGAAGCGTGCGCCCGCGGGTATCCGGGAAGCCAAGGTGGAGGTGGACAGGGACGAGCTCTCCAAGCTGGTGTCGCAGGGGACCGAGTTGGCCAAGGAGATCCAGGAGATCAAGCGGAACTGGGTCCCCAGGCCGGACAACAAGAACAAGGAGAACAACCAGAATGACCAGAACAAGGACAAGGACAAGAACAAGGGTAAGAAAGGGGGAAGGAAGAAGGGCGTCAACGAGGTTGATGCGGAGGAGAACACCCCTTCCTCCACAACCAACGCCCCCTAGCGGAGCCCCTGCAGCCAAGGGCCCCAGCTAGGGCGGTCGCAGGATGGTGACGTGGGAAGCGCCGAACCATCCCAGTCGGGAGTCGATAAGCACAAGGGGACTGCCGCGGGCGGAAGGCCCGGTCCGGCGCCCAGTCGCGGAGGCGAGGTGAGGGCAAGTGAGGGCACGAACCCTTGCACCCGTCCGTCCTTCGCGACCAAGAATTTGTTTGATGTACTACAGGATCTATCCGAGAGTATCGGAGGACCACCCGGACCGCAGCTGGATGCTGCAGATGGGCAGCCTGAGCCCATTGTCCACGACCTGCACCAGTCGCTTGTTGAGCTTCTGGAACGGCCGGAGATCCTGAGTTTGCATGCCGTGCGCCCTGTCGGTCGCGAGCGGCAGTTGCATCTTAAGGTCCGTGCCTTATGCGGGGAAGTGGAAAAGGTTTTCGACGTGTTGGTCGACACGGGAGCTCAAGTCAGCTTGGTCAAGGCTGGCCTACTTCCACCAGAGTGTCTGACCGACAGTCGGAAACCTGTCAGGCTGAAGGTGGCGAACGGCCAGTACATGGTGGGAGGCACGAAGGAAGCGGCCATTGGGCTGCAGTTCGTGAACCATCGTGAGCTGAGCCGCCCAGACCTCGGCAAGGAAATCCTCCTGCACGGTCGTTTCTACGAGGCCGAGATGGACTGGGACATGATCGTTGGATACGACTTCATGATGGAGACGGACTCCGGCGTTCTCCCGGCCCAGGCCTCCATGACCCTGTACCAGGACGACCAACTCTCGTGGCTTTCGTCACCTGAGCACCATGTGGAATGCCAATGGATCCACCCCGAACGCAATCAGCTCGAAGTGGCCGCGCTGGACACTGAGCCAACTGGTCCTGCAAACCAGGAGTACGGCGTAAGGCCGGAAGTGGCGAGCCGAGTTGTCGCGGACTTGGGAGCTTCGGATCTGGCCCTGGATGCGTTCTCTTCAGGAACCTCCGCCCATCTTCGGGTGTGTGAGAAGTACTGGAGCGCACAGGACTCCGCGTGGAAGAAGCACTGGGGTCCGCATCAGGGATTGATGTGGATCCATTGCCCCCGTTGGGACATTCCAAGAGCGATAGCGAAGATTCGCAAGGACCGCTCCAAGGCAGTGCTGGTTGTTCCTATGGGATGCACCGAGGAGGAAAGTACCCGACATTGGGTAGCCTCATTGACCAACATGACCTTAAACAAGGTCGTCCTACCGGCTGGAGAGAGTGTCTATCAGGACGCTAAGGGACAGCCCATGCCACCCCAGAGATGGCCAACAGAGTTCCACTATGTGGATGGGGGCCTTGATCAGGCCGACGCCACGGACTTCGTGTGTGTCAACCGCATCATAGCAGAGCCCTGGCGGCAATGCTTTGCGGTTCCCCCTGTTGACATCGAAGAATCGGATTCGGAAGACCCCCTCACTGAAGAGGAGTGGGATCTGGTTCAGCGTGAGGGCAAAGGCCAGGACAAAGCCTGGTGGGAAGTGGACTCGATCGTCTCTGGTTCCTATGACGGGAACACCTTCGTGCAGAGGGTGCTGGACCACCTGTCCAGCCAGGACGAGCCAATCGGGGGTAACCCACCCACCTACGGCGATCTGTTCCGAGGCAAGACCAGAGATGGCCCTTTGGGCCACCTGGGAAGACCACCTGAGCCGAAAGCGAGCGGAGTAGCTACCCCTCAAGTAAGCTCCGTGGTTCAAGTGCCCGGAAAAGCCAAGGCGGAGCCCGATGACTGCCCCAAGATCCAGGCATTGAGGGCCAGGCTGAAGCAGAAGTATGGTGATACCTTCTTCAGCGGTAAGCCTGTGTTTCCCCCCCCGGTGCGTGGACCGTATGGCGAGGCCAAGATACGACTGAAGCAGGACCCCCGTGTGTATCGGCACCAGGATTTTGCCCTGAGGGGCGAGAGGAAAGAGGCCATGGAGAAGATCCTCCGTGACTTCATCCAGAGAGGCTGGCTCGAGCCGTGCCACTCCGAATGGGCCTCTCCATGCTTCGTCGTCCCCAAGAAGGTTGCCGGTGAGTGGCGGCTCGTGGTCGACTAGCGCGGCCTGAACGCCCAAACGCAGCACGACAGCTATACGCTGCCCCTCATTGAGGACATGCTGCAAAAGCAACACCGGCGGAGGATCTTCACGGTGATTGACCTGAAACATGGTTATCATCAGATGCCTCTCGCCGAGGAGTCCCGTGCCTGCACAGCCATGAGCACCCCACTTGGACCTCTCCAGTGGAAGGTGATGCCCATCGGCGTTACCAACGGCAATGCGGCTTTTCAGCGGATACTGGAGAACCTGCTTGAGCCGGTGCGCGACTGTGCGGACCCCTTCGTGGACGACGTGATCATCGCGTCCGGGGACCCCAGTATGAGCTACGAGGAGCTCCTGGAGGCACATGAAAGGGACGTCACTCGAGTGCTCGACCTTCTGGTTCGGCACAAACTCACGGGCAGCAGTGACAAGGCCACCATTGCGGTAAGCGAGGTGGTCTTCGCTGGCCACGTAGTCGGGAACGGGCAGCGAAAGCCCATACCTGGCAAGGTGGCTGCGATTGAGCACTGGGAAAAGCCCAAAACGGTCTCTGAGCTACGGGCGTATCTGGGGTTCTGCAATTACTACTCGGGGTATATCAAGATGTATGCCGAGTATGCAGCCCCCATGACGACCATGCTCCAGGGCAACCGAGAGGAGACCAAAAAGGGGTCCAAGAAGGCGCTGGTCTGGACAGCTGAGTCCGACCGTGCCTTTGAGGGGATGAAGCAGGCGCTGCTATCCGCAGTGGGTCTGCACCTCGTGGATCCCGACCGAGGGTTCGTCCTTCGCACCGACGCTTTCGACTACGCCATTGGCGCTGTGTTGGAGCAAGTGCTTGACGACGGGAGGCACGTGCCCGTGGCCTTCTGGAGCCGAGTCCTGGCGGAAGGCCAGAGACGGACATGGACGCCCCGCGAAAAGGAGGCGTATGCCATCGTCATGGCTCTCAGGAAATGGGCTGGGTACATAGCCCTCCATCCCGTCACCGTCTGCACCGACCATCAGAGTCTGCAGTCGTGGCACAAGGAGCACGTGGACACCCCCTCAGGTCCCGCCTCCCGACGGGCAAGATGGCATGAGACCTTGGCCAAGTTCGACCTTACGGTTGTTTATATTCCTGGAAAGGATAACACCGTGGCGGACTGTCTCAGTAGGTGGGCCTATCCCGCCAGCAAGGGCATGCAGGATATCTCTGCCCATGGCGATGAGGCTGAGACCGCTGAAGCCAAGAGGATCATTGAAATGGAGCGCCTGATGGAGGAGGAGGGTGCAAAATGCTTCGTCGTCATGGCTGCGGATGCCCCCCTCGCGTCGAGGGTGAGCAGAGCGGTCAGAGTACTCGCCCCTGATGGAGCTGAGTCCGACAAGCACCTCTTCCCGGAGTCTTGCCTCCAGGACGACTGGACCAACGATTACGCCAAGTCTGAGGCCTTTGCGGCCGAGTATAGGGCTGTGACCGACCCTGACGACGGGCAGAAGTGGCCAAAGGGGCTGACCGAGGAAGATGGCAAGCTCTACCGGATCGGTAAGCTGCTAGTACCGGAGTCCCGGGTGCTCGAGCTTTGTGAAGCTTGGCACCACCACATGCTGCACCCAGGGGTCAAGAAGCAAGCTCTTGACATGCAGCGTCGGTTCGAGATCGACCATATCGGTCTCTACACCGCCATCAAGAAGGTCAGGAAGGGTTGCTCGGTCTGTCAGGCCTGCAATCCCGACAACCGGAACGTCAAGGGGGAAGCCCAATGGACCCCGGTTCCTGACCAGCCCATGGAGAGCGTGGCCATGGACGTCTTCTCCATGCCCGAAGTGCACATTGGCAAGGAGACCTTTGACTGTGTGGTTCTCTGTGTGGACCGCCACAGCGGCTACGTTGTAGCCTTTCTGGCACGCAAAAAGGGGTTGCTTGCCAAGGAAGTGGCAGTCATGATGATTCGTCATTGGCTGACCGTCTTTGACATCCCCCGCACCATTTGCAGTGACCGAGGGCCCCAGTTTACTGGTGGCTGGTTCAAGGCTATGTGTTCCCTGATGGGGATACGTCATGCCAAGAGTGTCGCCTATCTCAGCCGGTCTAACGGCCGTGCTGAAGTTGCTGGACGGCAGCTGTTCGAGAAGCTGCGCAAGATCCACATCACCAATCCACGTCGGAACTGGTTTGAGGAGATGTGGCCTGCTCTGAAGGCCCATCATGACACCCCCACTCCGGGCGGTTTGTCCCCTCACCAGATTCTGTTCGGCAGGGACCCCCTGGGTAGGGGACTTCCCTTATCTGGTGATGGCATGGCTATGGATGCCAAGGAATTCTTCGCGCGGCAAGAGCAAACGGCGCGGGACATCCGCCAGCAACTCGAGAAGGAGCATGCTGAGCGTCAGAAGTCCGCCCCGAGCTCGAAAGCGCAGAAGTTCTGGGTGGGAGACCCGGTGTGGGTGATCAGACCCCGCCCTATGGGCACCCACCGCACCAAGACCTGGTTCACACCCGGCGAGGTGGTCCGCAGGATTGGTGAGGACACCTACCGCATCAAGGTGGGTCACGGACAGTTCCGGGAGCGCCACGAGAGTCAACTCCATGTGCGGGAACCCGACCTCCGTGGCCAACATGTGTCCCTGAGCTATGCCGCACATGAGGCCGATTCGGACGACGACTACGCTGAGCAGGACGACTATACAGTCGAGAAGATCCTTGCTCAGCGTCCGAAGGCCTCGGCACCTTCAGGTCTGGAGTTCAAGGTTCGTTGGCGAGGCTATGGGCCGTCCCACGATACCTGGGAACCCGTCTCCTCGTTCGTGCCGCGGGTCAATACTCCCTTCATGGAGTACATCCGCAAGCACAAGACCAAGATCCACGTTTCGGACTTGGCAGCACTCACCCGGGCGATTGCAGCCAGGGGTGCCTGATCAGCGCCCCGAGCTCTCCCCTGATGTGCTTTGAGACGCTTGTGAGGCCGACGGATCGTCCCTCACTTGCTTGCTCTCTCTCATCTTCCGGTGACCTGCCATCAGAGTGGCCATATACCCCCCCCTGCTGAATCCAGAGGAGGATGGCCCCTCTCTTCTTCTATTCGTCACTTACCCCCCCTGCTGAATCCTTGGGAAACCAGGTAGGGCGACTGACCTTCATATTTCTGAGCTCTTGGGGCCTTGAAGCCCATACGACGTTGCGCAACGGATGCCGCTGTCATCGGCATTGCGATTTTTGGTGTGTGGTCTGGTTCCATGGCACTTGCGGAATCCAGACCAGTCGACGTGTGTCTCGAGACTATATATGGCCTGGACTCAGGCGTTTTCTTCCCTACCCTCCTGCATATGCCTTATCCTGACCGTGGCGTGGTTTGGCGCTCTGTCCAGAGTGTGTTTACGCGCCTTTTAACCTGTTTGTTGCTTATTTTTCTACTCCCCAGGATATGTGCATTTGTATGTTGAATCTTGTCGGCCCATCACTGAGATGTGGGCTGTTTTTCCCCCGAGGGGATGCGAATCGTATACAAAGGCGCCTTGAGTCGCCGTGTACATGATCTTACAACCTGGTCCAGCCTGGACCAGTACCTGAGTACAGATACTACTGTTTGAGTGCTCGTGATACCGTGTTGCCCTATTCGCTGTGATGTGGAGATCCTGATGGCGCCAGGCGGGAAGCCCAGTTGCCTGACTACACTCCCAGCGGTCCGCCACTGTCAGTCCCAGTGTGAGCCTACCGATTCGCAGACGCACTTGCAGTCGGATGGCGGCCTCCGGTGCTCCTGACCTCGGTCAGTCTGCCTGGGAAACTGGTGGTTTGAGGAGTCGACGCCTCCGCCCACACTGCATGAGGACTCCCTCATGTATGGCCTTCGTGGTAATAGGGCGAGGGAAAAGACGGCCTTGATGCCCGATCCCTTCAGGAGGAGCTCCCTTAAGATCCCTTAAGGAGTTCGGCTGTACAACTCTGGACTCGCGTCGTATGGATATGGACATGGTGCGCCCGAGGAAGGACCCGTGGGGACTCTCCCCAGTCGGCGGGCCTTGGGAAGCTTGGGGTAGCCTGATGGATCTTTGTGGTCGCTCTCGACCTGTGGGACCACCTCGGTCGTCGTGTGTCGCCTATGTTGGCCGTGTATGCCACTACCAATGTGGTGGTGACCGTAGCAGCCGGCACCCGGTGCGCCTGGTATGGGTTAACGGGTCCTTTGGATGCCGAACAATCGCCGCCAGGACCCGGGACTTGATACTTGATACTATACTTGCAGTTACTAACAGTTACAGCATCATACCTGTTTTACCGTGGGATCGCGATGGGCAACCTAACCCGCGAACCGGCCTGAAGTGAGGATGTGACACCCCCCCCCCCCTTCAGGGGATGGTCCTGGGTACCCGCTGCCATGCTTGGGTGTTATCGAGCCCCCCCCAGGGTTTGCTCTAAGGAGGGGGGTGAAGCGGTACCCAGAACCTATGGCCCATGGCCCGGAGGCCTGTGAGCCGTCACACCCGTTATGGCCCATGGCCCAGAGGCCTGCGAGCCGTCACACCCGTGCGGAAGCCGTTGACACCGGCTATCTCTGTTCTCTAACCCGTGAAATCTGGAATCCGATTTCTAACCAATAAATCGATGTGGAATTACCGTGATTTTATTGTCTTGATCGATTTTCGGGCAGAAATCGGTGAAATACCCGATTTCTACCGCGATTTCTAATTGTCGTGAAATCGCCGCCTGATGTCGCCTGTTCTCGCGCCTTCGTCGCTTCTCCGAGGCGAGTTTTGTGATTGACTTTTCCCGAGTACCTGTGAGGTTCTAAGAGAACTTAAGTGCTGAATCTAGAGGGTATTTAATGTACTTTCATCTGGTGTGTTCACCAGAATTTTTCGCCGTTGCGTTTTCGAGAAAATCGGCGCGCAAGGCTTTCCGTCGATCGTGCGAACTCATGCTTCTCAAGGACCAAGAGTTCGCACGGAACCCTACGTCTCCCCCCTATGTCTTTCATCCATGCCCCTTTCACGCGGGCATATCATCTTGCTTAGGGAAGCGAGCAATGGCGGTGTTTTAGGCAGCCTATGGGTCTCGCAAACCCAAGTCGTTTGCGTGCGCAAACGCTAACTTTGTGGCCTTGTGAGCATGAACGTTAATGACCCAACACAATGCTCACAAGACCAAACGCCCGAGGCCATTTTCGTTTTACGAGCCAACTCAACGATGGCTCCTCGCAATTC
This sequence comes from Eutreptiella sp. 'Long Island Sound 2002', assembly GCA_964036045.1. Taxonomy (NCBI): domain Eukaryota; phylum Euglenozoa; class Euglenophyceae; order Eutreptiales; family Eutreptiaceae; genus Eutreptiella; species Eutreptiella sp. 'Long Island Sound 2002'. The sequence continues at coordinate 20,986,550 of OZ038385.1, forward strand.
AATGCGTACCAAAACTCTATTTTCAAAAGAGGGCAAGTTTTGGTCGAAAATTAGGCCAAAATGGCCAAACCCCCGAGGCTCGTATTCGAAGCCTATGGGGAGTTGCGCCTCGAACCAAGGCAATATGTAAAGTAGAGACCACGAAGGACATCGTGGATGGCTTCGTTGATTTTTACAACCTTGTCTTCTATTTTATATTATTTCGCCTTGTGAGCACGCGTGCCACATTGCCTCTTTGCACACGCGCTCATATGCAAGCACTAATGACACGAGTGGGCGGAGACAATCTAACCATAGTGTGCACGTTTGAAAGCACCTACTATGGGCCTACTCCAAAAGTGTTTACTCATATTTTTGCTCCTCAAGGTCCCAAGGATATGTTCATGCCAACATCGCCGATATATGCACTTTTTCCCATAAATAGTGTGCTTCAAGGATTGAGGTGTTAAAAATGCTTTCATTGTGCTTTGAACCTCAACCCTTGTTGCAAAAGGGAAGCAAAGCTTCGGTTTGCATCCATGCAAAAGCCCGAGGCTCCTTTCTTTTGCGATACGGAGATACGATATTTGGAGGGACCACTTTTTGGGTGAATTTTGGCCGTTTTGCCCAAAATGGCCACAAACTCCTTCTCCCCCTGATTTCACCCCCGAGGTTGCGTGCGCCACTTGACCAAGGGTAAGGGCAATTCGGAGAGGGCACATAAACCCGCATCGAATGGGGTGTTTCCCCATGTGGCCTCTCCTCTCGATGGGAGAGTTGTGAGTCACCCAATTTGGGGTATGTTGCCAATCTGCCCCATTTGTGTGTCATTTTCCTTCCAAGGGGGAAAATAGCTAGAGGCGACCATGAGGGTTGGCAAGTGGCATATATTGGAACCTAAGTCCCATGTGTCCATAGCATCTTTGGTTGAAAGGATCCTCGACGTGGCCATGGAGATATGGAATCACGAGTGCGGGCCATTTTGGCCAAATTTCGCTGTTTTTGTCATTGTATGCCATATTGGAACTACCATATCTCCATGGGGCACGGGATCTAGCCTGGAAGGAAGGACGCATATTGTAGCACATGACCAAGGGTTGAACGCCCTTGAGCTTCGTATTTGCTCCTCCGGCTCATCCGGAGTTATTCAACTTTTGGGGCGATCCACGATCCCCCCCTTTGCACCGCATGTTGCTTTCTGCCCCGTCCGTGTGGTCATCCCCTCGGTGAACAGCAAGCAGCCAGCGTGACAGCAAGCGATAACCCAGGGCATGCGACCAAAGGGGATATCAAGGGTTGTGAATCAAGGCTTGGCGCGTCAATATCGCCAAGATTTCCTACCCTGGACGGTCGCCCGAGACGGCCGATTTTGCCATTTTGGCAATCATGACCCCACTCGACGAACCCGTGGTGCCCTGATGCCGGGACCTCAGAGGGAACCAGGTTGGGTGAGGGCTCCAGGGAGTTCGTATGCGAAGGGCATAGGGTCAGTTGCCTCGTCCCTACCTCTGGCGGGTCCGGACGAGGGGTCAATTTTGGAGTTTTTCAAGCTAATATCAGTTTGGGCTGAAACAGCCCATTTTCAGCTACAAACTCCTGAGGGATAATGGCGGGGCCATATCTCTCGCTCAGAGTGGAGTTAGGACCTGCTGTTAAGGGAGCATAGGGAGCCACTGTCGGTTGGCCTTGGAGCCTCTTGGTTCCCTGGAACTCGCCTGTGGCTGGGCGGGACACCCCCCCTATTGGCAGGGTTTCAGGGTCCGGACTGAGCAGGGCATGGGTCGTGTTTGAGCCCCCGCCCCCATCAGCCACTGAGAGGGTCGGACCTGGGATTGGGATATGAGTTGGGACTGAGTGTCTATGGTCCTGTGATGCCCTTACCCCAGTCCAGTCTTAACCCCATGTGTACATATCCTGATGTGTTGTTGTACATACTTTTGTTCCCTCTTTGCAGAGTGGCAAGGATTCTGAAACGCTTTGTCACATGACACGAGCGTATTGATGCCCTTGTGAGCGTAGTGCCTTGCCTGCCTGCTCACCTGTGCGTGTCACCGCAGCGTCCCGTGGCCGGCCCCCCACGGGAACGCGTCAGTAGCTGTCGCCAGACGACGACGTCAAGAAGAAAAGAGCGTCGTCCCCTCACAGCCAAGGAGCTGGAGATCTTTGACAAGGAGATGGAGAAGTTCTTCACGAATTTTGGGAGGCCCATTGGCTCTGAGAGTGGCTAACCCGCTCTAATCATATTTGTCTGATTTTTCCAAGCCCTTTGTCATTTCCTGCCACTCCTGCCAGAGTCCCAGTGATATATATTCAGGAGTATATGTTGTAAATACTTCTGTTTTCTGGTGATTCTTGCCATTGTTTGGTTGTACTATACTTTTTTTTAAGGTTGTTTGAACCATACATTTTACTTGCACCACAGTTTTTTATACTTGTTTCTTTTGCTTATGTCTTCTTGCCCAAGGACTCTGTTTTTTCAGGTTGGGTGTTTTTCGAAACACTGAAGCAGGAAAAACATATAGGGCAAAGCATGAGTTACTTATACCCTTTTGAGGTTTCTCTAAACAAAGCTCATGAAAACCTTTTGAGGTGGGGGGTGATGCATATGTGGCTATGGGCTCATATGCAGGTTCATTTTTATAGGTAAAAGTATCTCCATGGAGGCCAGGAAAACTCCAGGAGTATGCTCACACTCCAGGGCAGATGTCAGCTTGTCTGTAGCAGCAGGAAATAGCTCCAGCTTGGCCTGGAAATAGCTATTTCAGTCATTTTTTTAAGGTTTTTGAAGTTTCTAAAACATTTGAAGGTTCATTGAACCTTCAAAGTAATTAGAACCAACGGCGCGGCAGCGGGCGCAGGTCGTCGCCGTCATTTTTACGACATTATTTTCTTGACGGAAAATGTCGTAAATGTTCGTAAAAGCTCCAGAAAAGCTGTTTTTATATCAACTTTGAATGAATTATGATGGATTTTTAGTGTATCTAATGGCATTTTTCATGAAAATGCACTATGTTGCCAATTTTCTACTGACGGCCTGCTGCGACGGCCGTTCCCTCCCCTATGGGGGATATTAAGTATAAGTCCATACGTTTTCAGAAAAAAAATCATATGGCGCCAGAATGCCCTAAGGCCTCTAGGCTGGCGCTTGGGAGGACACCCATGTTTCAAGTTTTAACCATGTTTTCAACATAGTCATGACATTGTTTGACTTGTTTGACCTTGGTTTGACCCAGAACTGACTTAGACATGTTGACCACAGCACAGTTCCTGTCGACGACCGTCGTTGACGACCTGAATCTCAGGTCACAGGGCCTGTGGTGCCCTGATTTACTGTGATTTTTCCTAAACAATTAACCTTAGCACATGGTTTGGTACTTAGGTATGTTTACATGTGTATTAACCTAAGTTATTGCCTTGTTTGCCCTCTCTTCCTTCTTCAGGACACCAGATTGTGTCATGGGGCGAGCAAAGGTCCTAGAACAATTTGTATTTGCGTGGTATTACGGAATCTCTTGTGCCTACTTGCTCTTTCAATGTGTCTTGAAGAGTGCTCACATAGCCTCTAAATTGAGTGCTCAATATGCCTCCAAAAAGACTAAAAAAATTGGTTTGAAAGACCTCAAGCTCTTCCCCATGGAGCAGATTTCAGTACCCAAGATCCAAGGGCGTACCAGTACGCGTCAAAATTGTTCTAGAGTCGATGCAGCTCTGAAGGAGAACTTGGAGTTCTTTGTGTTCTTCAAGGTTTGTGGACCCTTGGCACAAGCAACAAGAAGGAGCCAATCCAGGGAGCCCAAGTTCTTCACCAAGGCCAAGATTGGACTGCAGCTCAACCAGTCGACGCCCTGGACTGGCCTGGGAAGGCCTCGAGCGACAATACATCCAGGTATGTCCTCCACAACCTCCACTTCCTCCTCAACTACTTGGACTGAGGAGCATCATCATGAACATCAAGAAAATCAAGAAATTGATCATGACCAAGACAAGGAGCCTTGGTGGACTACTTACTCTGGCTCAGAAGCGGCGGAGATCACCGAATATTTTACGACAAATTCGTCAGCGACGTCCGGCGACGACAATGGGCCAGAAACCAGCCCAATAAAATGGTATGACCATGCTCCACATGAGTTTCAACAAGCCATTGATTTGTATGAATCCCAACAACAAGAACACCAAGAATGTGACATGTGGGACAGCTCCAGCGAAGGTAGCTGTCGCCAGACGACGACGTCAAGAAGAAAAGAGCGTCGTCCCCTCACAGCCAAGGAGCTGGAGATCTTTGACAAGGAGATGGAGAAGTTCTTCACGAATTTTGGGAGGCCCATTGGCTCTGAGAGTGGCTAACCCGCTCTAATCATATTTGTTTGATTTTTCCAAGCCCTTTGTCATTTCCTGCCACTCCTGCCAGAGTCCCAGTGATATATATTCAGGAGTATATGCTGTAAATACTTCTGTTTTCTGGTGATTCTTGCCATTGTTTGGTTGTACTATACTTTTTTTTAAGGTTGTTTGAACCATACATTTTACTTGCACCACAGTTTTTTATACTTGTTTCTTTTGCTTATGTCTTCTTGCCCAAGGACTCTGTTTTTTCAGGTTGGGTGTTTTTCGAAACACTGAAGCAGGAAAAACATATAGGGCAAAGCATGAGTTACTTATACCCTTTTGAGGTTTCTCTAAACAAAGCTCATAAAAACCTTTTGAGGTGGGGGGTGATGCATATGTGGCTATGGGCTCATATGCAGGTTCATTTTTATAGGTAAAAGTATCTCCATGGAGGCGAGGAAAACTCCAGGAGTATGCTGACACTCCAGGGCAGATGTCAGCCTGTCTGTAGCAGCAGGAAATAGCTCCAGCTTGGCCTGGGAATAGCTATTTCAGTCATTTTTTTAAGGTTTTTGAAGTTCCTAAAACATTTGAAGGTTCATTGAACCTTCAAAGTAATTAGAACCAACGGCGCGGCAGCGGGCGCCAGTCGGCGCCGTCATTTTTACGACATTATTTTCTTGACGGAAAATGTCGTAAATGTTCGTAAAAGCTCCAGAAAAGCTGTTTTTATATCAACTTTGAATGAATTATGATGGATTTTTAGTGTATCTAATGGCATTTTTCATGAAAATGCACTATGTTGCCAATTTTCTACTGACGGCCTGCTGCGACGGCCGTTCCCTCCCCTATGGGGGATATTAAGTATAAGTCCATACGTTTTCAGAAAAAAAATCATATGGCGCCAGAATGCCCTAAGGCCTCTAGGCTGGCGCTTGGGAGGACACCCATGTTTCAAGTTTTAACCATGTTTTCAACATAGTCATGACATTGTTTGACTTGTTTGACCTTGGTTTGACCCAGAACTGACTTAGACATGTTGACCACAGCACAGTTCCTGTCGACGACCGTCGTTGACGACCTGAATCTCAGGTCACAGGGCCTGTGGTGCCCTGATTTACTGTGATTTTTCCTAAACAATTAACCTTAGCACATGGTTTGGTACTTAGGTATGTTTACATGTGTATTAACCTAAGTTATTGCCTTGTTTGCCCTCTCTTCCTTCTTCAGGACACCAGATTGTGTCATGGGGCGAGCAAAGGTCCTAGAACAATTTGTATTTGCGTGGTATTACGGAATCTCTTGTGCCTACTTGCTCTTTCAATGTGTCTTGAAGAGTGCTCACATAGCCTCTAAATTGAGTGCTCAATATGCCTCCAAAAAGACTAAAAAAATTGGTTTGAAAGACCTCAAGCTCTTCCCCATGCAGCAGATTTCAGTACCCAAGATCCAAGGGCGTACCAGTACGCGTCAAAATTGTTCTAGAGTCGATGCAGCTCTGAAGGAGAACTTGGAGTTCTTTGTGTTCTTCAAGGTTTGTGGACCCTTGGCACAAGCAACAAGAAGGAGCCAATCCAGGGAGCCCAAGTTCTTCACCAAGGCCAAGATTGGACTGCAGCTCAACCAGTCGACGCCCTGGACTGGCCTGGGAAGGCCTCGAGCGACAATACATCCAGGTATGTCCTCCACAACCTCCACTTCCTCCTCAACTACTTGGACTGAGGAGTATCATCATGAACATCAAGAAAATCAAGAAATTGATCATGACCAAGACAAGGAGCCTTGGTGGACTACTTACTCTGGCTCAGAAGCGGCGGAGATCACCGAATATTTTACGACAAATTCGTCAGCGACGTCCGGCGACGACAATGGGCCAGAAACCAGCCCAATAAAATGGTATGACCATGCTCCACATGAGTTTCAACAAGCCATTGATTTGTATGAATCCCAACAACAAGAACACCAAGAATGTGACATGTGGGACAGCTCCAGCGAAGGTAGCTGTCGCCAGACGACGACGTCAAGAAGAAAAGAGCGTCGTCCCCTCACAGCCAAGGAGCTGGAGATCTTTGACAAGGAGATGGAGAAGTTCTTCACGAATTTTGGGAGGCCCATTGGCTCTGAGAGTGGCTAACCCGCTCTAATCATATTTGTTTGATTTTTCCAAGCCCTTTGTCATTTCCTGCCACTCCTGCCAGAGTCCCAGTGATATATATTCAGGAGTATATGCTGTAAATACTTCTGTTTTCTGGTGATTCTTGCCATTGTTTGGTTGTACTATACTTTTTTTTAAGGTTGTTTGAACCATACATTTTACTTGCACCACAGTTTTTTATACTTGTTTCTTTTGCTTATGTCTTCTTGCCCAAGGACTCTGTTTTTTCAGGTTGGGTGTTTTTCGAAACACTGAAGCAGGAAAAACATATAGGGCAAAGCATGAGTTACTTATACCCTTTTGAGGTTTCTCTAAACAAAGCTCATAAAAACCTTTTGAGGTGGGGGGTGATGCATATGTGGCTATGGGCTCATATGCAGGTTCATTTTTATAGGTAAAAGTATCTCCATGGAGGCGAGGAAAACTCCAGGAGTATGCTGACACTCCAGGGCAGATGTCAGCTTGTCTGTAGCAGCAGGAAATAGCTCCAGCTTGGCCTGGGAATAGCTATTTCAGTCATTCTTTTAAGGTTTTTGAAGTTCCTAAAACATTTGAAGGTTCATTGAACCTTCAAAGTAATTAGAACCAACGGCGCGGCAGCGGGCGCCAGTCGTCGCCGTCATTTTTACGACATTATTTTCTTGACAGAAAATGTCGTAAATGTTCGTAAAAGCTCCAGAAAAGCTGTTTTTATATCAACTTTGAATGAATTATGATGGATTTTTAGTGTATTTAATGGCATGTTTCATGAAAATGCACTATCTTGCCAATTTTCTACTGACGGCCTGCTGCGACGGCCGTTCCCTCCCCTATGGGGGATATTAAGTATAAATCCATACGTTTTCAGAAAAAAAATCATATGGCGCCAGAATGCCCTAAGGCCACTAGGCTGGCGCTTGGGAGGACACCCATGTTTCAAGTTTTAACCATGTTTTCAACATAGTCATGACATTTTTTGACTTGTTTGACCTTGGTTTGACCCAGAACTGACTTAGACATGTTGACCACAGCACAGTTCCTGCCGACGACCGTCGTTGACGACCTGAATCTCAGGTCACAGGGCCTGTGGTGCCCTGATTTACTGTGATTTTTCCTAAACAATTAACCTTAGCACATGGTTTGGTACTTAGGTATGTTTACATGTGTATTAACCTAAGTTATTGCCTTGTTTGCCCTCTCTTCCTTCTTCAGGACACCAGATTGTGTCATGGGGCGAGCAAAGGTCCTAGAACAATTTGTATTTGCGTGGTATTACGGAATCTCTTGTGCCTACTTGCTCTTTCAATGTGTCTTGAAGAGTGCTCACATAGCCTCTAAATTGAGTGCTCAATATGCCTCAAAAAAGACTAAAAAAATTGGTTTGAAAGACCTCAAGCTCTTCCACATGGAGCAGATTTCAGTACCCAAGATCCAAGGGCGTACCAATACGCGTCAAAACTGTTCTAGAGTCGATGCAGCTCTGAAGAAGAACTTGGAGTTCTTTGTGTTCTTCAAGGTTTGTGGACCCTTGGCACAAGCAACAAGAAGGAGCCAATCCAAGGAGCCCAAGTTCTTCACCAAGGCCAAGATTGGACTGCAGCTCAACCAGTCGACGCCCTGGACTGGCCTGGGAAGGCCTGGAGCGACAGTACATCCAGGTATGTCCTCCACAACCTCCACTTCCTCCTCAACTACTTGGACTGAGGAGCATCATCATGAACATCAAGAAAATCAAGAAATTGATCATGACCAAGACAAGGAGCCTTGGTGGACTACTTACTCTGGCTCAGAAGCGGCGGAGATCGCCGAATATTTTACGACAAATTCGTCAGCGACGTCCTGCGACGACAATGGGCCAGAAACCAGCCCAATAAAATGGTATGACCATGCTCCACATGAGTTTCAACAAGCCATTGATTTTTATGAGTAAGTAAGTAACTAAGTAAGGGCGGCCACGTCGGCAGCCTAATCTGACTCCTCTCTGTTTGTTTTACATGGTGGCCGCCTCTGGCAGGAAGGAGTGCTCTCCACCATCAGTTCCCCTGGCGACCCCTGTCTCACCTCACGGCCGAGAACTTCAACCAGGTTCCCTTGGGGCATGACCGGTGGTAGGCTCCCTTCAGTCGCTGCCCTCACGGTATCAGCTCCTTCTGGTCACCCTTTGAAGGATCCCCCGGCCTTCCCCCCCTAGCACAGCCTATTGGGCGCCTGCAGGCGGGTTTCCTGTGGATAGCCCTCGCCGACAGCGTAGCATTTCTCTCTGTGAACCACATTACACCACTCCCCATCCCTCACGGGCTGGAGTACCCACTCGGCTCCCGGATGCACTTGGTTTTCGTCCATCCACGGCTGGAGGCCAGGGGGCGACCCTTTCCACGTTCCCCCTGGTCCCGCTCACGCGTGAACCTACGTGTACTCAGGCCATTGACCCGGGGATCTCAAGGTCAACCCTCAGCCCTGCGGACACCTCACGGCCGTCCCGGAGTTCAGGGCATTTTCCCGACTTCCCGTGGCAAGGTTCCCCATGGTTGGCCCATGGTTCACCAATCCATGGCGACTGGTTTCCCAATCCCATGGGGCTGTTGCTTGGCGCTTTCGGTCTCCCTGCCCTTCCCATGTCCCATTCCCCGTTGCCTCTTCCCGGCACCGGCCCGTTCCCAGCGTCCCATGGACTCCCTACCCCTTCGGGCCGTTGTGCAGCCCTAGCCACACGCCCTTCCCCGCTCCGTCCCCTTGTCCCTGCATCCCGTGTTTATACCCCACCAGGTCGCCTGCTACCCTGTGGCGCTGGCCCACTGGGGCCTCTTCCTTCCAGGGACCATTTCGTGCGCCTAGCACGGGTCGCTCCCTTCCCGCCCCCGTCCCTTTCCCCTGTGCCGCGGCCCTGGCCTTATCCCCCGGGCTGTCTCGCGGCCCCATCCCATCCCCCATCCCGTGTTTATACCCCACCGGGCCGCCAGCAACCCTGTGGCGCCGGCCCACTGGATCCTCATCCATCCGGGGTCCGTTTGGTGCGCCTAGCACGGGTCGCTCCCCTCCCTCCCCCGCCCCTCTCTCCTGTGCCGTCTCCCTAGCTGTCCCAGTCACCTGGGACCGTCGCGTGGCCCTAGCCACTCGTCCTTTTCTGTCCCGCCTCCTTGTGGTGTTGTCCGCATTTGTTTTCCCCCTTTTTTTTTTCTTTTGTTTTTTTTTTCCCCGCTTGGTTCCCTCCTCCCTGCATGCACGCACAACATTACTGCATCGCCATCTCGTTTCTGTTTGGTGCTCACGTCCAGTCCCTCCGCCATCCTGTGGCGTTGCCCCTGGCGGTCCCCTGGCCATGCCGGGCGACCCAGCCATTCAGCCCGCGTTGCTGTACAAGTATCCGCTCTCTCCCCTCTCTACCCTCCCCTCCCCTCTGTCTCCTGCCCGCCCTCTTAGTGTTGTTCCCCTGCTCCGTGTGCTCGCCGCTGGTCGTCCCCGCGCCAAGGCTGTATCTCACGCGCCTCACGTGCCTCAGGGCCTCCGCCCTGTCTTCTGACCTGTAGGCCGACCTGGGCAGCCTCCCCAGACACCCCTTCGGGGAGACTCCCCCGTCGTCCTCTCCCGCCGGCCGCCCCTCCATCAGTTCCCTGATGGTCGGGCGGGGCGGCCGGTACGGCTCTATGCGGGTCAACGGCATGGTGCTTCTCTGAGAGAGACATCGTGTTCCTTTGCGCCCTCGTTGGCCTCCTGTGCCCCCAACCTCCCGCGCCCTGCCTCCTCTTTGCGCCCTTCCTGTGTGTCCGCCCGTCCTGCCGTTGTTTTTTTTTTTTGCTCGCGCTCGTTGCTGCTCCCGCGCGCCCTGCGTGTGACCTCTGCTCTTCTTCGTGTTACCCTGGTCCCGCTGCCCTGCGCCCCCTCTCTCGCCTGTCTCCCCTCCTGTTCTCCTTCTCGCAGTCGACCCTGCCTGCACGTCTGCCCTCCCTGCCCGTGCATCGCTGTCACTCGTGTGTGCCACTCGTGTGCCTTACCCCTGCCCCTCCCTCTCGCCCCTACCCTTTCCCCTGGGTGCTCCCTCGGTCCCCGCCTCTCACCCCTTCCTGGCTGCCTGGCGCCCTGTGTGGGGGGGGGGGCCTCAATTGGTCAGGTGTGTGCCCGCCACTGTGCTCCAGCCGCGCCTGCCTCACGACCCTCATCGCCTACTCAGTTCCATGATTGTCCGTGTCACGCAGACAGTGCTTCGCAGTTCGTCCCTTCCCTCGTCCCTGGATGGGGTAAGAGTCGGGCTGCTTCTACAGGGTTCAGGGCATTGTCGCCTTCCGACAGAGGTTGGGGCGTAGCGATTGATGTGTCCCACTTTGGCTTCCTCCTTCGCACTGGCATGCTCGCTTGCGCTGGCCACACACCTGAAGCGGCAGAGATCGCCGAATATTTTACGACAAATTCGTCAGCGACGTCCGGCGACGACAATGGGCCAGAAAGCAGCCCAATAAAATGGTATGACCATGCTCCACATGAGTTCCAACAAGCTATTGATTTTTATGAATCCCAACAACAAGAACACCAAGATCTGACATGTGGGACAGCTCCAGCGAAGGTAGCTGTCGCCAGAGGACGACGTCAAGAAGAAAAGACCGTCGTCCCCTCACATGAAAGTGCTGCCCTAGGTCGTTGATGGTGCCGGAGGGCTCAGGGCCGGCAAGACCGGGGGGGCAGGCACGCGAGGAGTCGACCTGAACGCTGCTGTTGGGGGCAGAACCGGATACACGGACACCAACGGAGGCAAGAGCGGCGACAACGGAGGCAAGATCCATGCTGATTGTTATCCGGCAAAAAATCCCAGTCTATGAAGAAAATTGATGCGGATGATCCTAAGTACATCTGAGTGTCCATATCTATCTGAAAAGATTTTTATAAATCCGATTGTGAAAAAATATTTGGCCGATCTGGCTCGCGCACGCGCGTCAGCGGCAAATGGCGATTCCGGGTAAATGATCGGAACGCGGCGGATTTACGATGAATGGACCGCGGAATCAGATCCGGCACATCAGAAATATATAGGTCTGATCCTGAGACTGAGCTGCGGGGCGGCGATTCCGCCGAAGCAGAGAAAATGACCAAAATGTAGCCAATCTGGGGCAGATCTGTGAAAATCTGAGCAGATGGGGGTTAGCCGCACTTACACTCCCCCTCCAAAAACACACTGGGGTGTGTCGCTACGTCAACGAAGAACGTAGTGCGGGTAAGTCCCAGAAAAAAATAGAAATGTAGCCTCGATGGGGCGAAATCTGCTTGATCTGACCTGATTTGGGCTGAAATGGCACTGAATCAGGATGGATGAACCTGAAATGAGACAGAATGAGGAGTGCCGAACAGTCCTCCGTGCAGTAAAACATTAGGTTAAGGGCTAAAAAGCATGTAAACGTATCGAGAATCGATACCAAACCATGCCCTGGTTGAGAATGAAGTAGATTATTGGTGGATTGAGTGGGAGAATCAAGAAATGGAGTGACATCTCGACGCTCTGGCACAGTTTAGCTGTCGCTGGCACGCTACGGTGTCCTCCACGTACTCTACATCGTGTTACTCCCGCTTTTCTCGTTCTGAAAAGTACAGCATGTGCTTCAGATTTGGCGCATCTGGTGGATGATCACAAGATTCAGCAAGATTGAGAATCAATTTGAGCAGAGATGAAGGAGATGAAACAATCACAGAGAGGGAAAACAAATACAAATGTAGTCTGCAGGCCCTAAGTGAACAGAAAAACATCAGCGTCAACGAACTAACTTCGCCTAACTTGCCTAACTTCGTTGAATGAGAGGAGATGACAAGGAAATCAACCTAAATTGTCCTAAAATGAGGAAATTCCCTAAGATGAAGGTGAAATGAAGCGGAATGTCTAGAACTGAAACTACTAACACCTTCGTTTAGACTAGAGTTAATATATATTGTCGTTTATTCAGCTGAATTGTACTTTCCGGCACGTTGGTTCGCGAGCATCCAACAGATTCCATGAAAATGTGGATCATGTGATGATGCATCATGATGGGACATGCAGGCCCTGGATCCTTGGCATGTAACGCGCCGAAGGTTCGCTGAAGGCGCTTTACTGACAGTATATAACTGAGAGACACCGAAGAGTCCTTTATTTACAGTGGCGGCGGTGTCAATCGACTTGGACAAGGCCAATCTTTCGATTGAGTCCCACAAGACACTTGGATTCACCATTTTCGACAGTTTCAGGTCGGATTGAGCTCACATTGGTGTGTGCCAAAAATACATTCGGTGTAGCTTCGGTGTATTTTGGTTGTCTGAACAATTGACGTCGGGGTTTTGCTGCAACAGTGCTAGAATGATGGACAAACCTGAGGAATTCAAGGTAAATTCAAGGAATCTGGATCTGAATCTGGACTTTGGCTTCAGCATCAAAGCAAATGAAGGTAAGATCTGAGTTCCTGGCGTCGCATCTAGTGCCGCCAGTACTAGAGGGGGTGCCTGTAGGGGTGAATGTCGCTGTAGGGGCGACTGTCGCTGGCCAGCGATTTTACTATGTACATTTGCTTCCATCTGCACGAGTAGCCAAATTCCAAAGATGCACAGACCAACAGAGACAAGATTACCCCGAATGTGCCTGAATTAAGCCTGAGTTTGGTTTTTTCTGGACACGGCAGCACACTCCGTGGCTTTCGGCAGCGTATCTACGCCTTGTCTGCCGAACGGAGACCAAAGGAAAGTTGATTGACGTCAAATTATCAAACATTCGCAATTCTCCACATCATGTCGTAATCAGGAAGAATGAACAGTGGATTGAGCAGAATGTGGTTTTTTCAAGTCGTCAGAACACTCACATTGGAATAAGTGGTCGACGGGGCGAGGCTGGAGCTTTTGTAGGAGCTGGACATGCAAGGGTTTCGAACCTACACCCTTGAGCCCTAGCGACGAGTGCCATGACGCCCTGGACTAGACGACTGTTACCCAGAATATGGCGTCGGCGACTCAAGTCACGACGGGTCTCCCTCAATTCGGCCAAGCACGAATACATGTGACCACCAACCTGTCTGGTGGGGCCCTCGTACGGCTTGGGCGCTGCAAATCAGCGGCCGAACTCGAAGCTTGGTCCTCATTTGGCTCCTGGGCTGGCCTGACCGCAGGAGGGGGGATCGACGGATCAGCCCTGGAATGTGGCTGCTGAGGGCCGTAAAAGGCTGGATCTCGACTCACCACAGGTCTTTTTCCGTCGCTCTCCACCTGTCTGTCGGGTTTCGACAGACAGTCTGTCAGGAGTACGCCAATTTCGGGGTGCTTCTTGAGGAAGTCGATGAACCCCTTGGTGTACCCATGGACAAAAGAATGGGCTGGTTCCCAGTTGTTGTGACTGGAATCAAAGCCCCTCCACTCACATAGAAATTCCCATTCGCCCTTTTCGTCACGTCTTGCTTCTAAAATCCTCTTGAGTTCGTACTTCCCCCCTTCGATGACCCGATCGGACAAAAATTTCGAAGTCCAAAAAAGGGGTTTAACCCGATCCTTGGGGGAGGGGATCTCTCTCTTGAGGCGATCGCCCGAAACTTCAATTTCCCTGCTGACATCCACACGAATCCTCCACCTGTTCTCACCTAGACGCGCTGTAACAGCGAATGGCCCCTCCCACAAGGAAAGAAGCTTATCATCTCCGTCCAGGGTGGTTTCGGATTTTCGAAGCCAAACTCGATCATCGACTTCAAAATTGTGCGGGTTTTTTCGGCCTTGATTCTGGACCCAAAGCCAGTCAGCTTGATGCTTATCGATTAATTTCGAGACAGTTTTTTCTGCTCGTTGGACTTCGTCCAAAAACAGCGAAGCATCTTTACAAGGGCGAGGATTATTCAACGGCATGTTCCACCAACACTTCTTTCGTCCAAAGACAATTTCATTTGGAGAAAGGCCATGATACAAAGGCGTGTTGCGGTAACGGCGAAGCATGGCGAAAAGAATCTCAAGCCAATGGAAGTCCTTCTCACTGGCGAGTTCCTTACGGAGCATATTTATAAGTGAGCGGCCGGCTCTTTCGCCTGGCAGCGCTCGATGTGAGTGGATTTCACATCTGAGGTGATGCATTCCAAGGCGAGCACATAATTCCTTCCACCATTCGGAGGTGTACTCTTTGCCTGAGTCCGTAACCACCTCGGATGGGACGTCCCAACCTCCCATCCAGGTCTGCGCGCACCATTTGGCGGCAGCCTTGCCAGTCATGGATTCGATGTTGCAAGGCAACACCTGAATGTAGCCAGAATGACGGCATTGTATAAGGAGCACTCCATTGACCTTTTTGTTGGTCCAATGGCACTCTTCATCGTCGAGTTCACCAAGATGGAAAAAATCACTGGTGACTCTGTTAAAGAGGCGCTCCGGAATAGGGTGTGGCCTCAGATGGCCGTGCTTCTTCGCGCTGGGTGGCGTCGCGACAGCACATTGAGCACATCCGGCGGCTACTTTCATGCAATGAGTATATAGCCTTGAGCCGAACAACCTATGTTTAATCATCGACCATAATCTACGGCCATGTGCGTGGGGGGACTCCCATTTGTGCCACCAGTTTAACACTCGGGGGGCCAGGGCGTCTGGTACGCACAGTTTACCCTCCATCCACAGCTTCCCCCCATCCAACGAATATTCAGAAAAAATTCCATCCTTGTGAGCATCTTTGGATTTGAGATTCTCAAAGACCTCTTTAAACATGGAATCATGCAGATAATCATTCGTCCAGTCACGGATGATAAGGGAATCTTTCGGTAGGGGTGGAGTTTTGGCCGGATCTCGACGCTTAATGCCCTGAATCAACCGAAATCCACTTACTGGTCGGGTATACTCAAACCGTTTCACACTCCCTGAGGAGGGATCGGTGACTTTCTCCACGACTTTCAGTGATTTGGTTATAATCTCATGAGCATGCGCCGGATCTGAAAAGGCCGTGATGTCATGACACGGGCATGCGTGCTGTTTAACAGTGCATTGCATGCATTCACGTCGAATGAGCTTTTTTTCTTCTTGATCCCACTCGATTACGACGTGGCCTTCCTGCTCCGTACCATGGATGTTGGTACTTTCCAGCCCCTCTGAAGCGGGGTAAGCCCATCGGCTCAGAGCATCCGCTACCGTGTTGTGTTTTCCAGGCAAATACGACACATGGAGGTCAAACAAACTGAGAAATTCATGCCATCTGGCCCGTCGACAAGCTGGGCTCGCGACAGTATCAATGTGTTCGGTGGCCCAATACTCCAGAGATCGATGATCCGTTAGGACCTCGACTCGATTGGTGCCAACCCACAATTGGTACTTCTTCAGCGCGCAGATTATGGCATAAGTCTCTTGCTCACGCGGTGACCATTGCATCTGGCGTGGAGCTAGCTTCCGCGACCAAAATGCAAGAGGGTAATGATCACCAGTGGCTTCATCAACCTGTTCAAGGACAGCTCCGATCGCGTACCTAGAAGCGTCGGTTCTTATGTAGAAGGGTCGATCGAATTTCGGCACATGCAACGTGGCGACTTCGCAGAGGGCCGCCTTCAAGTGATGGAAGGCCTCCTCGCACTCGTCAGTCCACTTGACACGAACCTTTGAACCTGCCTTGCCCGCATCTCTCCCTACCTTCAATAATTCAGTGAGGGGGGCAGCAAATTTGGCATAATTCGGCACAAATGTGTGGTAAAAATTGCAACAACCCAGGAATCCTCTCAATTCCGTGATCGTCTCAGGGCGCTTCCACTTCTGAATAGCGACGAGCTTCCCTGGACTGGGTCGTCGGGTGCCATTCTCAAGGAGAGAACCACAAAATTCGACTGATTTTAAAAATAGTTTTCCCTTCTTTGGCCCACAAATCAGCTGATTGGCATCAAGAATGTCCAAAACCTGGTTCAGCTGCTTTTCATGTAGGGCCACCAGCTCGGCTTCGGTCAGTCCCTCCCCCTCTGTCGCGATGATTATGTCATCTATGTACACACTCACGAAGGCACGAAGCTCAGGATGAGCTGTAAAAAGCACATCCTCGATCATTCTTTGAAAAAACGAAGGGGCGTTCTTCAGGCCCATGGGCATGACCGTCCACTGGACTGGGCCACATGGCGTGCACATACAGGTGAGAGGTCGGCTGTCCTTCCTCAACGGCATTTGGTGAAAGCCGTGACGGAGATCCAGCACAGAAAACAAACGACCTCTTGCCCTCTTGGCGATTTCCTCCTCAATGAGGGGCAGGGGGTGTGAATCCGCCTTGGTTTCGGCGTTGAGGTTGCGAAAATCAACAACCATTCGCCAACCATCAATAGTGTTCTGGTCTGCAGGCGGCGGCTTCGGGACTGTGAAAAGTGCACAGCACCACTCGCTGGTCATACAACCCTCAAGCCAACCAAATTCCCTGAGATTTCTCTCGATTATTTTTCTGAGTATCTCATGTTTCTGTCCATGGTTCTCATAAGGACGCTGTTTCTTCGCCTTGTACCCTTCACGAAGCTCGATGAAGGCTTCACCGAACTGCCCACGGACAGGGGGGTCTTTGATCAACTTCCCCGAAAGGGTTGTGTCCTTCCGTTCCTCAAAAATCTTGTCTCTTTTCTTGGAACACAACTCAGTGTCCACCTGATCGCCAGGAATTACTGTCGAAAACACTTTGGCGATTTCTTCGGCCTTGGCAGGAAGAATCTTCTTACGGATGTCCCTAAAAAGGTCCGTATCAACTGCCTCTTGAAGATAGGTGGGTCGAGTGTCGACATTCCAGAGATTCTCTTCGTGATCCAGCTCCTCGAAAGGATCTATGAAAGCTTCCACACGGGGTTTTTCATAAAAAACTCTGAATTTGCGGCGCGAAGAAAATTTTTTTGTCGTCCGTGCGCCGTAGATTCTTTTGGATGTAGATCGTATTGGGGAAGAGGGAGACGAGGCGGATCCATTTGACGTTGGATCACCTTGGGCATCTGACGGACAAAAATCAGAAAAAATAGATTCATCATCAGTACCACGCTCAACCTCAGATTCAGACCCAACACAGGAATCAGTACTAGAATCAGCAGAATCAGAGTCAGAAAGCTTTCCATCCACCAGGAATGCAAGCGAACTCCAGGGCCGCTGTGGCAGGGGACCTGTGTCGTCCCTGGCATACAGCTTAATCTTCCTGGGAAGTTCGATGTAATCTACACAGATGTCTTGCAATTCCTGAAACCAAGGCTTGTCGTCCCACAAGGGCACAACTAAAATCGCCTGGGTTTTTTCTTGCTTGATTTTGTGGATGACCTGCTGGATTAAGTGAAACGGAGGATTAATCCATAACTTCTTGTCCCATTTATGGGTCCAAGCGTCGCGAAAGTGCTTGTCAAAGCGCTTGTTCTCGCGGTTAGCAAAGGCATCATACTGTGGCCAAAAGGAATGGTGTTCATAAAAGTATTCACAAACTGTATCGCGCCGTTTGTCGACAACTCTGTAGGATGAAGAGTGCCAGCGCGAAGGGCGTCGTGGCTGGGAGTCCCTACGAAGACATTCTAACTCTCGGGAGTAATCGGCACTCCCATTCACCTCTGCAATGGTGACATCTTCGCCAAACTTTGGTGTAACCTTTTGCTTCAAAAATTCTTCTGCACTTTTAAACCCTGCGTGCAAAAAACAAAATTCAGGACGCTCCAAGGGACCTGACTCCAGCAAAAAACAACGCCGATGACCTACGGGCGCCACCCTGTTCTTGCGAAGCCAAGGATGGCCCAAGTAAAGGTCATACTTTATGTCGGCACGATAGAAGTAGTCATCCTTAAGGATAACTTCCTGCACATTGCCATCTTCCCAAAGGTCTTGAGCGACCAAATGAGTTGATATATAACAACCGCGTTGCCCACCTGCGAGAGAATGTCCAGAAACTCCCTCGAGGGTAACAGGATGAGGCGAATCAAACACGCAGTCGTCAGGCAAAAAGGAATTGGATTGGAGATTTACCTCCGATCCATTGTCACACAAACAAGTGGCGAGGTGGAAATTGCCCTTGCAATCAGAGACCCACAGCTTTGCGACAAACTGACGGGCCCTGTGCTTGGACTGTACACCAACCTCGTCCACTACAACAGAAGGATCCGCTGCCGGATCCAGGGGAGAGGAGACAAGCGACCCTACATCAAGTAGTGGTCGATCAGGAATCTGGGGATCATGCCTGAAATCGCCTGGGGAATGGCGATTTTCGTGGCTCCCCTAGGCGTTCTGACCTCCAGTGGCTGCGTTAACATTATGAACACACCCTGATTCGTCGACCCACTCATCTTGGAGCGGATCATCTGCTGGATTCAAGGCATTTAATTCATAATCTCGATCCGCATCGGACACCTGATCTGCACCTGAGACCTGATCCACACGATGGTTGCCCTTTCCACGTCCACGGCCACGGCCGCCGGATGATGGACCTCCACCGTCGCCACGCCCTCTGCCCTTACCAGAGGAAGGGGTTCCCGAAGGATTTCCCTTACCTTTACCCTGGAATCCTGGAGCATTTCCCTTGTTTGTACCGGATTGAGGGGTTTGGCCTGGATTTCGATTTCCGCTTCCGGCGTTGCTATTGGGATTTTTCTGGCCGTTCGGCTGCCCACCGGAGCCGGATGGAGTCGAATTTCCTGTGCCTTGGGACCCGCCAGGGCCTCCAGAATTTTTGTTTCCACCGGAGAGGGTCGGATTCCCTTTTCCAGCCTTCCCACCGTGCACCTGTCTGTCATTCCTGTCTGAATTCTGCGAATTACTGATATTTTCACCAATCACCTTGTGATCGTAAGGAGACCATCGGTGATTATCAGTAGAATGCGTCTTAGCTCGGTTCGTAGAACCTAAAAGAAGGCAGATGCGACAGTGCTGTTGAACATTCCGGGTGTCATTCACCTTTTTGTTGCCCTTTTGGGCCCCATTTTGGGTGTTTTGCTGGGTATTCTTGTTTCCCCCAAGACCCTCATGGAAATTCTGGTTGGCGGCGTCGGCGAGCCGCTCAACCTCCTCCCAGAGTTCCTTCGGGGTGTACGAAAACACCCAGTTTTTGGCCTTCAGGCGATGGCCATGGAAGCTGACTCCCCTGTTGAGGACTTGGACAAACAAGTCCCGATCCTCGTGTTCATGAAACTTGATTTTCCACGTCTCCTCAGTGAATTTCACCTTGGAGAAAGACGTGGGGGAGCACTTTTGAAGTGCCTCCCTGACGGAAAACTTATTGGCAGAGGCATCGAAGCCTTCCACCTCCGCCCACCAGGTCTTGACCTTTTCTTCGGACTGTTTGTTCCGAAGGGTGGCGGCAGTTTCTGAGGGGATCTTGTCAAAAATCAGACTTTTCAGCTCGGCACTAGAAAATTTTTCGCCTGAATGTTCAGCTTCTTCCACTAAATTCCAGAAGCGCTGTTTTTTGTCTTGCACTTCGTGCAAGATTAATCGCGAGAATGAAGGAAAATTCTTCAACATTTGGTGGTAGTGGTCCTCTGGCAGCCGGGATCCACGTACCTCCAACTGTTCCCACACCTCATCAAAGGTAAGGGGGGAACTTGTATCCTCGCGATCACTCCAAGTCCTGAGCCAAGTGTTGGCCGGCGCTCCCTCAAGGCAATCCAAGAGGGCCATCAGGAACTGATCATCTTGGAGTTTTTGAGTCTTAACCCACAGCTTAAATTCCCGTTGGAACTGAGGCCAACGTCGGGGGTTCCCATTATACTTCGGTTGCTTGGCAACCTGACGAAGTCGCAAGGAAGTAGGATTAAGAAGCGAATCCAGCCCAACACCGGCCGTAATGGCAGATACCTTGGCGGCATCATTCGCCACACCAGCTCCGGCGAGGGTCTGGGCGAGCAACAGCTGGGCTAAGGTATTGGAATCAGCAGCAGGAGGGGAGGTACGGGAGGCAGTTCGCTTGGCATTCTGAGCCTCAGTCCTAGCCTTCGCCGTCCTACTCTCAGAACGAGAGATTTTAACCCTTTCCTTCAACTTGGTCCTGCTGATCCTTGCATCGGTGGTCCTGGAGTCCACCGAAGGAGCAATTGAAAAAATTTCTGTCGCCTCCTCCGATGACTCTGTTGCTTGTCCCATCGATGAGGCGCCCTCAGACCGCATGTGCGTCTTGAAAAGATCTTTTATTCCCAGCGTTTGAATGATGAGATGCATTTGATCTTTGAGCAATTGGAGCTCAGTATCTCGCTGGAATCTGCAGGAGCAGTCGGCAGGACAGTACATGCCGTGTCCTGAAGGGCCTGAGCAGGCTGTCGGACCGCTGATCTCGGTGGTCCGCAGCCAGGAGTCCACTTGGGGAGCTCCTTCAGCCCTGATTTCCAGGCTTGCCTGCCTGGCCGCCTCTAAAATTCCTTCCTCAACCGCGGCGGCTAGATCGTTGCGGATGGAAACAGGGGGATGAGGGGCGGAGGGCCCGGGAACAGGTGCCTTTGCCTTCTCCTTCGGGAAGGGGCTTGCCTCCCAGATCTGCAAAAAAATGGCAAAAGAGTCATCTTCTTGAGAACGCCACCACATCCTGGTATTAATTTCGTCCTGAAGGAGGAAAAAATATTCCGTTAAAAAATCAGAGGCGATTCTTTCTTGTTCGATCAGCTTAGATGTGGCTAAGTAACAAAGGGCCTCAAGGGCCTCAAGGTTACGGGTCACTTCTGGGGACAAATGGTCGCCCCAGTGTGCCCAAGAGGCTGGTCGATTATAGCTAGGTACCTCACCTGGACCGCCCATCTCAATGTCGTTCAGATCGGCGTCCGTGGTCTCAAATGTTGGACATGCGTAAGGAATGTTGGTACCTGTCAGCTCCGTAAGCTCCACCGAAGCATTGCCATCGTCGTAGGCCGGCGGATTCCAGCTGCTCGATGGCCAGTTTCGACTGGGATTATGGTAATCTGGGTCCCCACAGCTGCTGATGTGCGCCCTTCTTGGGCAGCTTGGACTTGCGCAAGGCATTCCTCTCAAGGCCTCGTTCGCACAGCACCAAGGCAGTGTAGTCGTTACTTCTCCAGAAGCGGCGGGGTCTACGGGGCCGTACTGGGGAGCGGGCTGTGTATGGGATGCCACAGGAACAGCATTCAGGTAGCCTCTGCTACCATGAAAGTGCTGCCCTAGGTCGTTGATGGTGCCGGAGGGCTCAGGGCCGGCAAGACCGGGGGGGCAGGCACGCGAGGAGTCGACCTGAACGCTGCTGTTGGGGGCAGAACCGGATACACGGACACCAACGGAGGCAAGAGCGGCGACAACGGAGGCAAGATCCATGCTGATTGTTATCCGGCAAAAAATCCCAGTCTATGAAGAAAATTGATGCGGATGATCCTAAGTACATCTGAGTGTCCATATCTATCTGAAAAGATTTATATAAATCCGATTGTGAAAAAATATTTGGCCGATCTGGCTCGCGCATGCGCGTCAGCGGCAAATGGCGATTCCGGGTAAATGATCGGAACGCGGCGGATTTACGATGAATGGACCGCGGAATCAGATCCGGCACATCAGAAATATATAGGTCTGATCCTGAGACTGAGCTGCGGGGCGGCGATTCCGCCGAAGCAGAGAAAATGACCAAAATGTAGCCAATCTGGGGCAGATCTGTGAAAATCTGAGCAGATGGGGGTTAGCCGCACTTACACCCCTCACAGCCAAGGAGCTGGAGATCTTTGACAAGGAGATGGAGAAGTTCTTCAAGAATTATGGGAGGCCCATTGGCTCTGAGAGTGGCTAACCCTCTCTAATCATATTTGTTTGATTTTTCCAAGCCCTTTGTCATTTCCTGCCACTCCTGCCAGAGTCCCAGTGATATATATTCAGGAGTATATGTTGTAAATACTTCTGTTTTCTGGTGATTCTTGCCATTGTTTGGTTGTACTATACTTTTTTTTAAGGTTGTTTGAACCATACATTTTACTTGCACCACAGTTTTTAATACTTGTTTCTTTTGCTTATGTCTTCTTGCCCAAGGACTCAGGTTTTTCAGGTTGGGTGTTTTTCGAAACACTGAAGCAGGAAAAACACATAGGGCAAAGCATGAGTTACTTATACCCTTTTGAGGTTTCTCTAAACAAAGCTCATAGAAACCTTTTGAGGAGGGGGTTGATGCATATGTGGCTATGGGCTCATACGCAGGTTCAATTTTATAGGTAAAAGTATCTCCATGGAGGCCAGGAAAACTCCAGGAGTACGCTGACACTCCAGGGCAGATGTCAGCTTGTCTGTAGTATCAGGAAATAGCTCCAGCCTGGCCTGGAAATAGCTATTTCAGTCATTTTTTTAAGGTTTTTGAAGTTTCTAAAACATTTGAAGGTTCATTGAACCTTGAAAGTAATTAGTCGCTGTCATTTTTACGACATTATTTTCTTGACGGAAAATGTTGTAAATGTTCGTAAAAGCTCCAGAAAAGCTGTTTTCATATCAACTGTTAATGAATTATGATGGATTTTTAGTGTATTTTATGGCATTTTTCATGAAAATGCACTATCTTGCCAATTTTCTACTGACGGCCTGCTGCGACGGCCGTTCCCTCCCCTATGGGGGATATTAAGTATAAGTCCATACGTTTTCAGAAAAAAAATCATATGGCGCCAGAATGCCCTAAGGCCTCTAGGCTGGCGCTTGGGAGGACACCCATGTTTCAAGTTTAGTAAGAAAAAGTGCTTTTCCATTGCTTTGAGGCATACTCTAGTTGTATTAGAGATGCACTGAGCATCCATGCATTTTAATCTTAGTATTGGTCCAACCAAAACTGGTGATAACACATTTTGACCTATGGAACCAAACACCCAATCAGGATATGGAGTGGACCCCTTAATCCCCTTTCAATGTGAAGTAAAACATCTTTTCCTGAGTTGACTGAGCACTGACATACCTAAAGTAGATCCTATGAATTTATCTATGTTTTTCCATGAATTCTTAGCTATCCTACTGGTATGCACCCTAGGGGGCTGGGCACCTCTTTTTGAGAGGTCCTGGGTTCAATTCCTGGTCAGCCTAGCTAAGTAGGAAGATCCCATGTGACATGGCAGTGACCTCATCGCCACATACCATGCCACCTCAGCACATATGGGACCCAAAACAAAGAGTGCACATCTCCTAAGATGGCACTATGGAGAGAGAGTGATCCTGAGGCAGTTTTCTAACTCTTTTCCTAAAACATTTCAGCTATCTTTGTGAATATGCATTCATTTGTGACCTGAGCTGTAGTTTCTGTGAATATCCAATCATCTTTCACTGTTTACACTGCAGCCCTTCATGCTTTGATCCTGAATTACCTTCTCCTTGCATACTATTGGCTTGGGCTATCTTGGATTGACTTGGCTTTACTGTATTTCAATAAACAAAAGCTTTTCATCATCCAAAACAAGCAGCAGGACACCCTACAGCAACAACAAGCAGCAGGAGAAGCAAAAACACAGTGCTGAAAACACTATAAACTTTTCTGGTAGCAAGAGGCAGCCTGTCTCTGTGCACCGGCAGCGACCCCGCGCCGTACAACCAGTGCTCCGAGCAGGCAAACATAAGCAGAAGGGCGGATTAAGATGGACCCAGGAAGAGTGGACGCCGACGTGCAGACAGCGCCAGCGCCTGAGGCACCGGCAAGGCCGGCGCCTGGCACTGTACCTTCGGTGGAGCCCTTACATAGGCCAGTGGATACGGCGGAGGACTCCCTGGATGGCCTCCAGACGGCCTTCGGGGCCCTGACGGTCGAGGAAGTGGTCTCTCAGCCTCAGCCTGTGAAGAGGAAGAGAGAGAACGAGAGCGAGAAGGATGCTGGAGAAGGAGCAGACGAAGGAGAGGAGCAAGGGCAAGACCCGACGGATGTCCCTACCTTCGAAGGCGCACCAAGCGCTTCTGGCCTCCAAGCATCACCCTCTCCCATAACCACCACACTCCCAGCCGCCGCAACATCCACCTCCACAACCAACCCGCCTATGGCAGAGGGCACAGGCTTTACTGGCATGCCTCACTACCCCGCCTATGGCATGGGCCCACCTACCACTGCGCTCCTTGAGGCAACTACTGCCAGTGAGCCGGTGGCTTCAAGCTCTGCGCCGCGATGGTATGCGGCTGACCATCCCCATCCACTCCATGCCACTGGAACCTACATGGAAGTTCCTGGGTATGCTCCTGGGTGTGCACCTGGGTATGCACCCCTGAGTGGGTTGGGGAGAGGACCAGAGTCTCTGGGAGGCAGGAGTAGAGGATCGGGAAGATCCTCCAACAGGTCCCTGACGCGGTCGGAGATCAATGAGGTGCTCCGAGGAGCCACTTCGCAAATCGTGAGCGACCTCACGCAAGAGATCAGGGAGAAACTGGAGCCCCTGATGATCCCGTCCCATGCGTCACCTACAACGGTGGGAATGTCACCCCACCGAGTACAGGCTAACCACCTGGCGGCAGGGTTGACAAATACCCTGGGGAGCCTGAGGAGCCGACCGATGCCGACTCCTGCAGCAGTACCGAGAAGTCCATTCGTCCCGAGGACGGCCCAGCCGCCCTACAGCCACGTGACGAACTCGACGAGGGCCGAGCTGGACCGGCTTGGGCTGACAGCCCTAAGGGCAATGGTGGACGTGGAGCCTTATGGCTCCAGTGATCTTGGCGGAGACCCCTCCGACGACGAGCCGCCGTCGATGGACTCTTCTTCGCCCTCAGACGACGAGGACCCTGAGGACCCTGAGGACCCCAAGGGTAAGAAGAAGAAGAAGAAGAAGAAGAAGACCCGACGCCCTGAAGGACGCCGAGCTCAGGAGGCGAAGGCTATTGCCACCTCCAAGATAGTGGTGAACCTGCCTGAGTTCACAGGCAAGGACCTCAGCGAGTTCGCTGAGAACTTTGGCCGGTTCCTATGACTGACCGGCCAAACCCACGCGAGTGGGCGAGTGAAGTGCGATCTGCTCCTGCAGTGCTGCAAGACCAAGTACCTGGAGAAGCAGGTCCGGCAGATCGTCACTAACTCCGCCACCTTTGCCGACGTGTTGGTTGCCCTGGAGGGGCAGTACCCGACCTACGAGACCGACCTCTCCATCAGGGCCGAGATCCAGAACCTGCCCGTGCTGCCCAACAACCCCAAACCTGGCAGGGTCTCCGAGCTGTTGGCGGACTTGGATCACTGGGCTGGACGACTGACGCCCGGTTCCTACAGCAGCGACGACCTGCTGTTCTGGTTGTGCGCCAAGCTCCCCCGAGAGCTATGGGACGAGTGCCGTCTGACGGCTGAGCGCAAGGCTAGATCCCTCCGCTACGAGGATCTATGCGTGCTGCTCCTGGAGATGGCTCTGGAGAAGGAGAGCGACCAGCACCTGAACAACTACCGTCCTAGTGGAGGTTCTGGAGGCAAAGGGTACCAAGGGTCCCGACCTGGGCAGGGGACTACCCCCAAACACGCCCACGCCCGCCTAATGGAGAACGTGAAGGAGCTATTCTGGTGTGATGCCAGAGATGAGCAGGGCCACCTGCAGCACGCCTCTGACTGCGAGCAGCGAGACTGCTTCGTCGTCCAGGGGAAGCAGCAGGAGAAGATCACCGGCGCCAAAGTGAAGCTGCCGGATCATTACCGCTGCACCATCACATGTGCATTCTGCGGTAAGCGGAAGCACTACGAGGATGAGTGCTACCATAAGCAACGCCTATCGGCGAAGCTTAAGGGGGAAGATCCTGGCAAAAGCTCAGGCAAAGGTGGGGGCAAGGCCAAAGGCAACGACTCCGGCAAGGGCAAGTCGAAAGGACGTGGTCAAGGTGGTCAAGACAAGGGTCAAGGTGGACGAGGAGGAGGCGCTAACCGCCAGAACGACAACAAGAACAAGGACAAGAACGGAGGTAACCCCAACCCTAATCCAGGGGGGAACTCCGAGCCCTCTGGAGGGCAGTCTGGACCTACCACACGCTCACAGACGCAGGCCCAGCAAGAACAAGGAGCCAAGCGTGAGCATGAAGGTGGTGAGGACGGCAACGCCAAGAAGAGAAGCCGTTTCATGAGGATGGCCCGCAAATTGCGGAACAAGGGGTTCGAGGTGACCTGTCCCGCGGAATTCTGACGGGGACGCTCTGGTGGCACCCAAGACCTGGTGTTTTGGGTACGTATCCGACTAGGGGGACGTGAATACCTTGGGGTACTGGATACTGGCGCCACAATATCTATAGTGGCCAAGAAAATTTTACCTTGTGGGAGCCTGAAGAACACCATGACCACCGCCGCTATACGCATGGGGGATGGACATGTGGTGCACAGCTGCGGGGACTGTGAAGTGGAGGTACCTATGGGCTCTCAAACTATCGCCCATCGGTTCTATGTGATGGACACTGAGGCCTTCGACTTTGTACTGGGTACTGACTTCTTCGTGCAGCACTCCCAGATACAATCCCTGACGCTGCAAGCGCCCTACCTCCTGTACGTGGACCACGGCAGTGGCAGAGAGTCTGTGCCACTGGAGCAGTCGGAACATACCTCGAGTTACCTGAGACTATCGAAGGAGGAGCCCTCGAACATGATGGCGGCCTCCAAAACTGAGGACTATCAACTATTGGGGGAAGTCCTAGACCAAGGTCTAAAGGAGTTGGGTTACTCTCGAGAAGACCTAAGTGTGGAGCTGTTCGCCAGCGACAAGCAGCATGTACTGGACCTATACTGCAGCAAGGGGAAGAACTGCAGCTACAAATTTTACTGGCCCTCTTTCGGGATGGCCTACGGGAACCCCAGATTCAGTGAACTGGGGAAGGTGCTGACCAAGGTGGCCTTGGAACGTTCCCGTATGGTCCTGTGTTCCACCGATTGGGGAGCCCATGGGGGCAACGAGTACTGGCGAACCCTCCTTGACAAGCTGACTATCAGCTCGGTACGATTACCTGATGAGGCCATCTACGTGCCTCTGGGACGCAAGACGCCCATTGGGAAGCCCGGATGGGGGAGTATGCTCAGCGTGGTGGACGGAAGTCTTACCACCATCCCCTGGGAAGACCTGGACCCTACTCTGGTCCAGGCTATACAACGAGAAAGCGATGGACTCGCCTTGGGTGACTTGAAGGATCGCCTACGACCTCAAGATGCTGTTGAAACTACACCCGGAGGAGATGAGTACGTCGTGACTGACACCCACGCCCCCAACTCTCCCTGTCATGTACCTGTTCCTGATGGAGTCTCTGAGTGTGGACTATCTGAGCTACCTAGCTCTATCCACTCAGACGACGAAACTGAGCACGACGCCTTCTTCGTGCAGACCGCGGTGGAGGAAGTGGAGAACGCCGAGTACGTCACCCCACTGAAACCCCTACTCTCCATGAGGGTGGAAGACCCCGTGGATGAAGAGCTGGACCCTCGATCCAGGCTCAGGGAGTATGTGGATTCCAAGAGGAAGTTGGTGGCAAAAAAGCTATGCTACGCGAAGCCTACCCGCAGCTCGTGGCCACTGAAGCAAGGACGTATGGGAGACCTATCCCAATTGAAGGAGGACCTCGAACAGAAGATCACCACCTGGCAAAGGGAGGTAGATCTCAAGCTCATGAAGAGCGTGTGGGGCGCCCGTGTGAGGACCCCAGAGGAGGACAACCTCTCGGAGGAATGTGTATGTGAACCCCCTCGAGCGTGCCTATGTTGCCATCGTCCACCGGAGATGGTCGAACAAGACCTTCTATATGCCTACCAAGGGCTGAAGGATGCTAACGCGGGCGAAGAGTCGGTGGAGGACCACCTCCCGACGTCTATTCAAGGGGCAAGCAACTTACACTCCGACGAGGACATGGAGGACAAGATCAAGGTATTGGACCCGCGGGTACAGAAGCTGATAAGGACCTATCTGGAGGTGTTCGGAGAACTACCCCCTCCAGCCTCATGCGACAAGCTGGTACAGATGGACCTCAAGCTGAAACCCGAGTTCGTGGGTCATAAGATTCGGAGGAGACCCTATCCAGCTCCTAAAGAGCAGGCCGACGAGATCGAGCGACAGATACAAGAATGTATCGACGCTGGCCTAGTCCTCCAGTACAAGGACGGGGACTACCCCCTACACTGCAGTCCGTGTTTCCTGGTGGCTCAACCTGGGTCTACAGCCAAACGGCTGGTAGTGGACTATGGAGAGCTGAACAAGAAGACGCTGAACCACTCAGGGTCCATTCCCAATATGGAGTCTACCCTGGAGAAGATAGCCTCCTGTCGCTACAAGACCAAGATGGACAAGCGAAGTGGATTCTGGCAAGTGGACCTGACGCCCAACGTGCAGGAACTACTGGCCTTCATCACCCCTCAGGGGAGGGTATTCAAGTGGAAGGTCATGCCATTCGGCGTGGCTAACGCACCCGCTCTGTTCCAAGAGCTGATGAACAAGATCTTGTCCATCCTACGAAGGAGACCTAAGGTGCAGGAGCTCATATCCCGTGGGGCCCAGATGGAGGCTCACATCGACGATGTATGCCTCGGGACCAATACCCAGGAGGATCACCTAATCCTCTTGGGTGAGTTCTTTGCGGTCTGCCAGGAG
The DNA here is from genome assembly GCA_964036045.1 of Eutreptiella sp. 'Long Island Sound 2002'. Classification (NCBI taxonomy): domain Eukaryota; phylum Euglenozoa; class Euglenophyceae; order Eutreptiales; family Eutreptiaceae; genus Eutreptiella; species Eutreptiella sp. 'Long Island Sound 2002'. Next base: position 21,015,392 of record OZ038385.1, read on the forward strand.
AACCACACACGACTCAAGCTGGAGAAGTGTGAGTTCATGCAGGAGACCATGCAGTACCTGGGGTTTGACGTTGGCTATGGGTGGTGGACCCCAGCGGCCTCTAAGGCCAAACCCCTGATGGATGCCAAGGTACGACACGAAGACCCCAAGAAAGGACTTCATGATGTACGCAGTTTCATTGGGGCGTGCAACTTCTATCGCCGCCACATCAAGAACTTCACCTGTACCAGCGCCGTTCTGACGGACTTGATCAAGAAGAGTACTACTTGGCGCTGGGGCCCACAAGAGCAACAAGCGTTTGACGAGCTCAAAGACAAGGTAGCCAACGCTAAGTGCTTGGGCGTGCCTAGAGCACAAGGGGAGATTATCCTGGTGACCGACGCCAGCAATGTGGGCGGTGGTGGAACGTTGTTCCAATGGCAAGCACTAGAGAAGGAGGAGTTCGACTCGGCCATTTCCCAATGGGGGACAGAAGGTCTCAACCGAGACGGAACCCTCAAGCACAGCTACCCTGACGACAAGTGGGTCCTAGTACCTCTGGGCCCCTGGAACTGGAAGTGGAACCAGGCCAGGGGGAACTACTCCACCTATGAGCAGGAATTGCTCGCGGGTATGCTGGTGCTATCCTCACAAGCACGACTGTTGGGGAGTAACCCTGTGGTCTGGCTATGCGACCAAGAACCGGTCCGCAGTTTCCAGAAGGGTCCCCCACCTGAGAAGGCCAAGCTACGTCGCTGGTGGACCTACCTCAGTCAACTACGGCTGACGGTACACCATATCCAGGGAGTGAAGAACGAGTGTGCCGACTACATCAGCCGCAACAACTTCGACGCCCTGATTGGTGCCCGGTCTGAAGCGCTGGCTAAGGAGGCGTTCAGCCGTATGGACGTACACCTGGACCTGAACATGACCATGATACGCCCCCTGGATGGACTCCAGCAATCGGAGTACCTACAGGAGTTTGGGGATATCTACCGGCGCCTGGAGAAACGCCTTGAACCCCTCCTGGTGAACCAAGACCAGTGGAAGCGGGACAAGAGCTACCTCTGGCACGAGGACCGCATTGTGGTGCCTAGTGACCGAGTCCCAGCGCTGCTGAAGTGGACCCACGAGTCCAGTGGTCATGTGGGTGCTGACCGTACCCTGAGGCTGTTCAAGCAGTGGTTCCACACTACGTGGACTGACGACCAACTACGGAAGACACTCCAGCCCATCGTGGACAAGTGCCCGTGCAGGTCCTGTAAACCAGGGGATATCAGGGACAGAGGTCTCTACTCGACCCTGCCCATCCCTCACTGTGCTAACAGTGTTCTATACGTGGACTACACGGAGATGCCGAAGTTCGGGGGCTATGACTTCGCCCTCGTGGTAACCTGTGGGTTGACCAGGTTTACCAGGGTGTTCCCCTGTACCAAGCACATTACCGGGGAGGAGACTATCAAGATACTCCTGAAGGAATGGTTTTGTGTCTATGGGGCGCCCAAAAAAGAGATCAACTCCGATGAGGACGTACGAGTACGCTCCGATACTGGCTGGTACAAGAGGGTCCTGAGATCCCTCAATGTCGAGGTGTCTACGGGGATTCCCTACTCTCACACGAGCAACCCCCTATGTGAGCGACAGATCCGTGTCCTGAAGGAGAGCGTCAGGATATGGTGCAAAACTGAACGCACCAGAGACTGGGTGAGACTACTCCCCGTCATATCCTTGATGATGAACTCCCAAGAGAGTTCAGCTACGGGCTACTCGCCACATGAGCTATTCATGGGGCGCCCGGCATGGTTCCTACATACCCCCTATCCAGAGGACACCCATTCTTCTGTGGGTGAATGGGTCCAAGAGCAACAAGCGAAGGTGGACAAGGCCAAGGCTATGCTCCAGAGAGTGAGGGAGCGTCAGTGGAACAAGAAGAACAAGCACCGTGTACCGGCCACCTACCAAGAGGGGGACTGGGTGCTGGTGCACCACAGTCGACTACCCGCCTGGCCACGCTCTACCAGCGATGACCCCTACTTCGGGCCGTACAAGATCCTCTCTGTGGATGGACACCGTATCACCGTGCGGTGTTCTCCCCGTCTAGGGGGGACCCTGGTGTGCGCTGCTCAACACCTGAAGCGCTACCATGATCCTGAAGACCTCTGTGGGGAGGAGTGGGAGCTGAACGACGAGGAAATCGCCGCTCTGGACCTACAAGGGGCTGCCAGCCCTATGGAAGTTGAAGGTGAACTCCCCGACATGAACGCCGAGGAGATGGCTAAGGAGGGCTTCTACCTGGTGAAGTCTGTCCTACGCCACCGCTATCGCCAGGGTTGGCGCTTCCTCACCCTCTGGGAAGGGTTTGGAGTCGAAGAGGCCACCTGGGAACCCTTCTCTGCATTTGTTCTACCGGAGGGACGCCTAAACTCAGTTCTGGTTGACTACTTGTCCCAGAACAACCTTGGTGAGTTGCTGAGGCTCGCTGAGACGCTTGCCTCCAAGAATAAAGCTAGGGACTGAACCTTACCTTTACCTGCCAAAGCGGGTGTGTGAGTGTGCTAGTCCTAAGTTCCTGAGAGCAAGCCGCAGAAGTGGTGTCCTAATTATACCCAAGTCTGCGCCCTTGCTAAACCTGGAGGGTTGGCTTATTGATGCCACGGGGTACGCCCCGGGTCTCCCCTCCCCTATGCGCCCAATTTCTGTGCTGGCGCAAAACCTTGGGGGAATACCCAGCGTGCTAATCCAGGTATTGTTTTCCCTACCTATCTGTCTACTACAGGGAGGGGTGGCCAAAAGCTATGAAGGCATGCAAAACGCCTGTTTGCTATGTGGCCAAAACACTGACCTAACCACTGTCACAGCCCACCAACCCCGCTAAAATTGCAGGAAAAGGGTGGGACAGTGACACACCCCCTACAGGTCCTACACACCCTACAGTGGCACCATCCTGGTGGGCGAGCACTGGGCAACTGGCTCTAGCCCCCACTCAGGACTACCACTCCTACACGCACACTCTACTGGGCGTTGCGAAGATGAAGGTCTCTTGGGTCCTAGCGACCCTCCTGTGAAATTGCAAGAGAACACAGCGCTACTAAGCAACTGTGGCCTGACAGGGGACGCCACAACGCGTTTCCCCTGTTAGGGCTTGGAGGGAAGGAGTGCTCTCGCGTGCAAGGCGCAGTTGTCGATGAAGTCGGACTCCCTGCTCTGCCACAGGCGGAGCGGAGTTACTTGTTTGTGTGATCTGCGCCCTTGTTTAGCAGGGCATAAAAAAATGCTGCTGCACCAATCACCCTACCTGCCCACCTGTAAAACAAAGGCAAATGAAAGGGCGTTTGCGGCGGAGGAACCAAGGCACACTCCAGGTATTATACCCTTCTCAGTGTGCCCTATAATACACTGTCCGCAAACACGCTGCAGGAGCAGCTACCCTTATCAAGCAAGCAAGCGTTAAGGGACTCCTCAGGTTCTCTTAAAGAACGTACCGAGGAGCCCCTGGGTAGCCTAAACAAGGTTTACCGTGCGCACTTGGCGTGGCCTACCCTTTAATGCGTGTGTGCATGCACGGGTATGCGACAATATCGTGGGCAAACCTGCCCATCTGCGCGCCAATCTTGACTCCACCAGGGGGTGGCCCCGCCTGGGCGTACCTACCTTACCTACCGCTGGGAAGTGAAGCAAGGTGAGAGTACAAAAGGGGCGCACGCGAAGAACGTTGCTATGCACTTGTGTGTATGTCTAATCACCCTGATCTGACCGCTAATCATCTGCAATCTTTCTAATCAATCCCTCTATCGCGTCCTACCGTTGTTATCGTTGTTAGCGCTGCTACAAGGCTCGTTCACGGAGACACGAAGCGAGCAATGTGTATGCGGCATACGAAACAAGCATACCTGTAGTTTATACCTGATTCATTGAAGTCTTTTCAATTGATATTCGAATTCTTGAATTTTTGAAGCTTCTATTAGTGTGGGTGGAATCTGTATGTTTATTTATTCATGTGTGTCTCGTCATTTTCAAGACTACGTGAGACATACGTTTATAATTCCATTATTTTTCCATTTTCCGGCGCTTCGCTAGGAGCCGCTCCTGCGCGCCGCCATTTTATGCGTATGAATTTCTGGATTTAAAAAATCCAGAGATGACTATAATTTCTATAAAAATGTGCTTCTGATGCACAATTGGATTCTGCTCAGGTGTGTCGTTTCAGAAAAATTCTACGCCGTCATTTGACGGATTTTGGTGTCGTCGCTTCGTTTTTGCGTGGATTCGTCCATAATTCTCGCATTCCTGCCTCTGCAGATACCCACGCGCAGCCTCGCTGAGTAGGCCGTGTTCGGGCCGAAACGCAGGTGCCTGGAGAGACTGAGCAGAACCAAGACCCCACCAAGGGGCAATTTTAATTTTCTTTCGACTCCCTTCGCCCTAAGACAGGTCACAGGTCGCCAGCAGGTTTACGAGAACCCATGCGAGTGTGTATAATGTGTCTTGCGTTTGGGTTGTGTCGACGCTGCGTCTTGGAGGGAGGGATGCATATGCACATGTTTGGCATGCTCCCATACTAACCCAACCAAGCCACAGGAGCCCCGGCAGCGCCATGAGCGCTGAGTCTTCTGTAGGAAACTGTACAATCAGAGCAGCAAAAGAACGCCAGCCATGGTGAGCGCCCATTTTTCAGTGTGAGGGAGACTGTAGGTATTTTAAAGTAGATGTGGAAACCAAGGAAAGGCCAAGAAAAATTCCCTTTTTCCTAAAATGCGACAGTGGTGGCCACCACAGCACAAGGGGGGAGTAAGAAAAAGTGCTTTTCCATTGCTTTGAGGCATACTCTAGTGGTATTAGAGATGCACTGAGCATCCATGCATTTTAATCTTAGTATTGGTCCAACCAAAACTGGTGATAACACATTTTGACCTATGGAACCAAACACCCAATCAGGATATGGAGTGGACCCCTTAATCCCCTTTCAATGTGAAGTAAAACATCTTTTCCTGAGTTGACTGAGCACTGACATACCTAAAGTAGAGCCTATGAATTTATCTATGTTTTTCCATGAATTCTTAGCTATCCTAGTGGTATGCACCCTAGGGGGCTGGGCACCTCTTTTTGAGAGGTCCTGGGTTCAATTCCTGGTCAGCCTAGCTAAGTAGGAAGATCCCATGTGACATGGCAGTGACCTCATCGCCACATACCATGCCACCTCAGCACATATGGGACCCAAAACAAAGAGTGCACATCTCCTAAGATGGCACTATGGAGAGAGAGTGATCCTGAGGCAGTTTTCTAACTCTTTTCCTAAAACATTTCAGCTATCTTTGTGAATATGCATTCATTTGTGACCTGAGCTGTAGTTTCTGTGAATATCCAATCATCTTTCACTGTTTACACTGCAGCCCTTCATGCTTTGATCCTGAATTACCTTCTCCTTGCATACTATTGGCTTGGGCTATCCTGGATTGACTTGGCTTTACTGTATTTCAATAAACAAAAGCTTTTCATCATCCAAAACAAGCAGCAGGACACCCTACAGCAACAACAAGCAGCAGGAGAAGCAAAAACACAGTGCTGAAAACACTATAAACGTTTCTAGTTTTAACCATGTTTTCAACATAGTCATGACATTGTTTGACTTGTTTGACCTTGGTTTGACCCAGAACTGACTTAGACATGTTGACCACAGCACAGTTCCTGTCGACGACCGTCGTTGACGACCTGAATCTCAGGTCACAGGGCCTGTGGTGCCCTGATTTACTGTGATTTTTCCTAAACAATTAACGTTAGCACATGGTTTGGTACTTAGGTAGGTTTACATGTGTATTAACCTAAGTCATTGCCTTGTTTGCCCTCTCTTCCTTCTTCAGGACACCAGATTGTGTCATGGGGCGAGCAAAGCTCCTAGAACAATTTGTATTTGCGTGGTATTACGGAATCTCTTGTGCCTACTTGCTCTTTTAATGTGTCTTGAAGAGTGCTCACATAGCCTCTAAAATGAGTGCTCCAGATGCCTCAAAAAAGACTAAAAAAATGGGTTTGGAAGACCTCAAGCTCTTCCCCATGGAGCAGATTTCAGTACCCAGATCCAAGGGCATACCAATACGCGTCAGTAGCGCAGCCCAGACTCTTTTCGTCCTGACAGATCCAAAGGTACGTAGAAGAGCCCACTGCCAAGGTCGCAGTGCAGAGAATAGGGGCGCTGGAGAGACAGCATTTTTACCTGGGGGTTTCTTCGTGGGAAGTCGGTACCAATGACGATGTCAAAGGCGTCGGTGTCCAACACTCTGCAGTGTTGGGTCACAGTTTCGTCGCCCAGGCATATAGTCACATCGACCCCCCCAAAAGAATGGATGGTACGCCCATCCCCTACTCTTATGGCCAGGGTCTTAGTTTTCTTGAAAGTCTTTACCAGGCGCCGGGCCACTATGGAAAGTGTTGCGCTGGCGTCAAGCACTGCTCGAAAAACTTGATCCCCGATTGTTACGAGGATCCAGAAAACCAAGTCCTCCTCTTCGGAGCCGCCCCCCTACTCCTCAGCAGGGAATTTGACATTCACCCCTGCAGCCATGAGGGACTTGGCCATCCAGGCCAGTGGCCTCTTCTTGGAGTTGTTCCCCTCAGGGGAGGCATTATCTCCCTGTGGGCGCTTCTTGGGGTCACCTTCGGCAGGAGGGGAAGTAGCAGCGGGCGCTGATGAGCGCCTCTGGGGGTTTGGGGGTCCACCCTTGCCACCTTCCTTGCCACCTCCTTTACCGCCCTTATCCCCATTCTGAGGGGCTCTGGTGGGTGTTTGGTTCTTCTGGCTTTCAGCGTCCTGACGCGAGAGTTTACCACTCTCGTGTTTCTTTATGTGACGTTCGTCCTCGTAGTGACGACGTTTGCCACAAACGCCACAGGTGATGGTACACCTGAAATGATCCTGATGGGTCACAGTTTTACCATCTTTGGAGTGCTGCTGTCGTTTGATCTGCAGCATACAACTACTGCGGTGGTCGCAGTCAGGGGCATGACAAGGTCCCCCCTTGTCATTGACAGGTTTACGGTAGAACAGAGGGGGTGTACCTGCATCAGGTTCAACCTCATTCATGGCACGTAGGTTACCCCTTCCTTTATGACCTCCCTGGTTGGTGTTAGTGGGATTTTCAGGCCCTTTCCCTTCGCCACGTTCGGGGGTAGGGGTACCACCTCGACCCAAGTGCTTCTTGAGGAATTTCTAGCTAGCCCGATCAGCAGGTCCACCGGGTCATCCTACGAGTGAGTCCGGCTTTTCCTCTCAGAGGTAGCGCGGCAGTCACCCCACGTACGGGCAGGGATCTTACTGATGAGCCACAGGTGGGGCTCTGTGGCTCCAAAGGAACCCGCATTCATGTGTGAAAACAGATACTCTAGGTCGCACACGTATTCACTCGTGCAGCGGAAGGAAGCTCAGGGAGCATAGGTAGCTCCTCTATCTGTGTGCGCAGACTGAGGACAGTCTCATAGACCGGGAACGTTTTCTCCAGTCTTTGGAGCACCTCGGCCCATGTTCAACAGGTGTTCACAATCTGCTTCACCTGTTTTTGCAAAAATTTCTTTTTGCATGAGAGTTTCAGCAGTGAGCATTTGGTGGCCACATCCACATGGGATTGGCCAGTTAGCAAAAGAAACTCAGCAAATTCTTTTGCCCATTCGGGCAGATTTTTCGGGTCGAACTCCGCCAATTCTAGCTGGATGTTCGCCTGGGCAATCGGTCTCCCACTCTTCCCATCCCTTGGGGTTAGGCCTGAAGGGGGAGGGAATACGCCGGCAAGGGGTGCCAAGGCTGACAGCCCTCTTCTCTCAGTCTCAGGCACAAGCACGTCCTGTAATTCAGCAATTGGGACTGTCCTAGCGCGAGGATGAAAAGGGCTGGGGCAAGTGACCTTGGGTAGCAACCTGGCCACCCTTGATCTTTTGAGATCATCAGCCAACGTGCTCAATCCGGGTGAAGGTGAGAGTAGTGCTGGCTTGGGTAAGGGTTCGGTGATGCCCAATTTTGCCTTGACAGCCTCTGACAGAGCTGTCACATCCGGGTCTTCAGATCCGGATAGAAGTTTGGCCAAAAGTTCGGCCGTGCGATCCAGAGCCCCATAGGTGGGCTCTGGGTGAAGAGGATGCAGACTCTTTTCAGCAGCCCTTGAAGTTGTCGCCAGGTCTGGATGCCATGCTCTCAGGTGCTCGTGTACTCTTGGTCGTCTCGGTAATGATACTGTGTCCGCCATGTCTGTAGATGGCCCCGAATAAAGGAAGGAAACCATCTCAGTTTGAGGCGGACACCAGAGGGCATCAAGAGGTACTTCTCCGTCGTCCCCTACGATGGACTTGTGGTACTCCTCGTGGAGCATAAACTCGTCCATCCTCCTTCGTAGGTCCTCTTGTTCTCCAGGACCACCTCCAAGAACAGTAGAAGAAGAGGCCGGACAGGCCGACCGGGCGATAGAGGCTTCGACTCGCCTGCAGAGCCTTTGCAGGCTGTCCTCACCATGGGCCGCTAAGGTCTCCATGGTTAAAGGGGTTGTTCTGGGCGGATTTTGATTCGCCCTTCTGTGCTCTGGATCTTCCTGAGACCCAGATGCTGCTCTGAGTGGCAGTTTACTCTTTGGGTGGGCTACACTGCCAAGTTGGACTTGTACACTTCTGATCGGCCAGGTTCCGGAGGACAGTTGAGTGGACATGTTCAATGTGCTTTTCAGTGTGCTTTTCTTGTGCTTCTGCTCAGAGTCGTTTCGAAAGGTACTCAGGGTTTGCCTCCCCAACCAGAAAGATGTCCTTGTTTAGTGCCCTAGATATTTTGGTGAAATCCTGCAGGTTTTGATGTTGAAAACCCAAACCAAGGCAGTAAGTAGAGTAAGAACAGGATGTGGATCGAATCAATGAATAGTTTGAAATCCAGTGTAACACAGAAGGGCTGCAGATAGACAAAGCAGGTATAAATACATAGATTCAATCACAAATGGATGAAACAGAAGATTTTATGTGAAAACTTGCATGACTCTTGCTTCCGAATTAGCCTCAAGCACTTCATGTGCACTCTTTTGGATGAAATGGAGTTGGTTGGGAATATGGGGCAAAGGAGTTAGGCCAGGCACAGATTATGACTTGGCCAAGCAACTGAATTCAGAAACAGTTAAAACGTAGAACCACAATAAGTGGTAGAAACAATTGAGGATAGGGGTCTTGGGCTGGGAGACCACTAGGCTTCACCTCCAAGGCCTGAGGCATGAAATGCCTATTTTATTTCGGTATAACCTCCATGAAGGAAGGTACCTCCGCTCAGTTGAGTGGTAGGGGTGAACTTCATGGGGGGCTAGGGTTATAACCCTAGTTACTTTGAGAAAGTGTACTTAAAGCTTCAAAAGAGACATAAAAATACTTAAGTAAGTCTTAGCATCAACAAAAGGGTTTTAACGGGGGCTTGGCCGGGATCAAGCCCTCCAAGAAAGACGTGGCAGTGACTTTTTCTTACTCTGTGTTTGTCCATTTTGGTCTTGTACCGGCATTTGACAATACGCTCCAGGGTATTTCACCATGTTGGGAATACTCCCTGAGTGGTTTTGGGATGTCTTGTTGACCTCACCATAGTCAACAACCAATTGTAGGGCAGTCGATCCTGGTTTAGCAACCAGGAAACAGGGACTGCAGTGATGGGGGTAGTCAGCTTTCTTATATTCTTCCATGAGGCCAGCATCAATGCATTCCTGGATCTGGCGCTCAATTTCTTCAACCTGTTCCTGAGGAGCGGGGTAGGGGAAACGCCTCACTCGTGTCTTCTCAAATTCAGGTTTTCAGTTTCAGGTCCATCTGGACCAGTTTTTTAAAGGAAAGGGGAGGCGGCAGGGCGCCGAACCCCTCCTCATAGGTTACGAGCAGTTTCTTCAGTCGGGGGTCAAGGTTAAGACTCTCGATTTTCTGCAGGAAATCCTCCTCAGCATGGAGGTTGCTCTTTCCATGCTCTTTCTTTTTCTGCCGATCAGCACTTTCGGCAGGCACAGAACCATCGTCCCACTCAGGGGGACATTGCTACCCATAGTGCAGAGAATACACTAGGGGTATCTCAGGGTCAGGCAGCGTGTAGGAATCATCGTCTTCCTCAGACCAGATGGAGGATTTCCAGGTCTGTTTGAGATATTGTAGCCGCTCGTGGCGCTCAAAACCTTCGGCCTTCAGATACAACAGCCGTCGGAGTTCCTGGGTGTCATGATCAGACAGTGGCATGTTATTAGAAGCAGACCGCGCCAGAGCATCAGGACTCTGGGCCACGGGTTCACCTGAGTGCATATGCTGCATGTGCAACACCGGTTTCCCAACAGGGGAAGTTGGTTCTGAGGTTGACTCTAGATCTACCTCCTCCAGCAACAGCTGGGCCAGGAAGGCACTGTGTTTTAGTTCAACACAGCTGGGATCAACAGGGCCAATAGTGCTGGCGATCTCAGACAGTTGGTCGTCAGCATCCTCCTCTACAGATGCAGGTTCCAAATAGCCACCGGGAGATTCACACCCTGTAAGTGTGGCAGATAGGTGCTCAGGAGAGCGTTTTTTGAGATCAGAAAGGGTCAGGCCACGATTTGCGGCCATGACCTCTTTCAGTAGCACCTGGTCCGGATCACACAGGGGTACAGGATTGAGAGATCCATCGACAATGGAGACGAAACTGGCCCACTCAGGGGCCTGCATAGCTGTTTCTGAGTCCTCAGGCACGTAAATGGGACCGTCGGGGAGTTGCACTCTTCCCACGGTCATTCGGTCTAGCATACGGCGCCAATAAGTGTGTTCACCTGAGCAACCCCAGTCAGGGGTGCACATGACAACCCTTCCTCCCTCATAAGCGTTTTGGGTTAGAACCTTCGCGAGCATGGAGAAGGGAGGGTTAGCATACGCTAGGCCCATTGCTTTCCAGAAGAAACGGAAAGCGTTGTTCAAATGTTTCGACAATACAACTGCATGATGTGCTGTTGTTCGCTCGCAAACAATTCCACCTGGATCTCATCCAGGGTTAACTGTAGGGCCGCCAGTCCATTTTGAAGTACGTGATGGGCCAATTGGTAGTTTTCAGTACGATAGTTAGTCTCGGCTGCGTAGCGCAGCCCAGACAGCTCCTCCTGACAGCTCCAAAGGTACGGAGAAGAGCCCACTGCCAAAGTCGCAGTGCAGAAAATAGGGGCGCTGGAGAGACAGCATTTTTACCTGGGGGTTTCTTCGTAGGAAGTTGGTACCAATGACGATGTCAAAGAAGTCAGTGTCGGTCACCCTGCAGTGTTGGGTCACAGTTTCGTCGCCAAGACAAATAGTCTCATCGACCGCCCCCAAGGAAACGGATGGTATGCCCATCCCCTGCTCTTATGGCCAGGGTCTTAGTTTTCTTGAAAGTCTTTACCAGGCGCCGGGCCACTATAGAAAGTGTCGCGCCGGTGTCAAGCACTGCTCGAAAAAGCTGATCCCCGATTTTCACGAGGATCCACAAAACCAAGTCCTCCTCTTCGGAGCCGCCCCCCCTACAGAAAGATGTCCTTGATTTATGCCCTAGATATTTTGATGAAATCCTGCAGGTTTTGTAGTTGAAAACCCAAACCAAAGCAGCAAGTAGAGCAAGAACAGGATGTGGATCGAATCAATGATTGGTTTTGGAATCCAGTGTAACACAGAAGGGCTGCAGATAGACAATGCAGATTTATACACAAAGATTCAATCACAAATGGATAATACAAAAGATTTTATATGAGAATTGGACTGACTCCGGCCTCCAGGATAGCATTAGGCACTTCATGTGCACTCTTTTGGGTGAAATGGTGCTGGTTAGGAATGTGGGGCATAAATGTCAGGCCAACACAGAAAATGACTTGGCCAAGCAACTGAATTCAGAAACAGTTGAAAAGTAGGACCACAATAAGTGGTAGAAACAATTGAGTATAGGGGTCCTGGGTAGGGAGACCACTAGGCTTAACCTCCAAGGCCTAAAGCATGAAATGCCTCTTTTATTTCGGTACATCCTCCATGAAGGAAGGTACCTCCGCTCAGTTGAGTGGCAGGGGTGAACTTCATGGGGGGCTAGGGTTACAACCCTAATAACTTTGAGAAAGTGTACTTTAGGCATGCAAAGAGAGATAAAAACACTTAGGTTTGTCTTAGCATCAACCAAAGGGTTTGGAGGGGGGCTTGGCCTGGATCAAGCCCTCCAAGAAAGACATGGCAGTGACTGTTTCTTACTACCCCCTGGAGTACTAGTTAGCTAAGCTAGTAGGACCAAGGAAAAAGGCTCAAATATTCCCAAAATTACCTCAGAAAATGCATTAAACTTACCAAAAACAGCCTCATCAGTTCATAGAAGCCTATCACACTGTAGGTACCCTCGAAAAACAGTGTAATGTACCGTGAATGATGTCCCTTTGATGGGGCATTCCTCAAAAGTCACCGGCGTGCGACGAAACCTTTTGGAAAAAGTTTGGGGGTAGTGGGGTTTGAACCCAGGACTCCCTCTCTAGAGCACATATGCTTGCCCACTAGGGTACAGTCGAACGCTCTAATGCGGGCGGCTATCGCTGCATAAACAGCGTTTCAGTAAACGTCCTGACCAAGGGCCAGGGCGGAGCAATACTCCCAATGGAGGACACAAATCTCCAGGAGCTGGAAAAAATAGAAAATGTAACCAACAGGGAGTAATTCCTGCGGTTTAGCGGAAGGGGTTGCGATTTAGCAAGTGAAATCGTTAAAAATCGACGAAACCACGCTGGAAATCGTCATTTTTACACATAACTCAAAGTCGCAGACAAGCGCAAAGGAAGCAGACTTCAAAAACAAGGTTGCGCAAGCGTAAACGGCTTTTGAAAAAGAAGGTATGAGACATAGTTTTTAAAGTTCTAAAGGAAATTTTTGCACAGTTGCATCAAAATGTTTATAAACTTCAGAGAAAAGTATTCAAATTGGACCCACACCACAGAGCAGGTGGACAACCCACCTCTCAGGTATGCCAGTGCCATCTCACACGTATGCATTGCGTTCGTGTTGGTTGCTTCGTTAAAACGTTAGGGTTGTCAACGCTGTGTTCGTTGGGGGTTCGGGCGCTCATCTCCTTTGCTCTGCACAGGTCAACACAGGAATGAAAGGTATGCGATGCGAATGGAGCGCGCAGCGCGCACGTAGGGTTAGAATATGCGCTGTGCTCGCTATGCATGTGCCTAATTGAGGCATTCACACGCTGTGACGCTTTCCCTGTACCCCAATTCACCCTTGTTTTCTCTTCACAGGTAAGATAGGAAAGCGTTTGTTCGTGTGTAGCCGTAGCGTTGAAGTAGGGTTGCTTAAAACGCTTAGGCTTGTTTTGTGTTCGCTTCACTTCGGCATTCACACGATGCATGGTGAGTAAGGTAGGTTAGCCCAGGAGGAGCTCACCTCCTGGTAGAGTCATTGTGGTTATGGTTCTGCCTCCCTTCCCTGCGTGCACATGATGCATTAAAGGGTAGGCCACGCGAATTGCGCATGGTAAACCTTGTTTAGGTTACCCAGGGGCTCCTCGGTACGTTCTTTAAGAGAACCTGAGGAGTCTCTTAACGCTTGCTTGCTTGACAGGGCGCGTTTGCGGACAGTGTATTATAGGTCACACTGAGAAGCGTATAATACGTGGAGTGTGGCTTGGTTCGTCCGCCGCAAACAACCCTTCATTTGCCTCTGTTGTACAGGTGGGAGAGGTTCAGGGTGTTTGGTGCACGCAGCAGCTGCCTTCGGCGGCTATCCTATTTTTCTGCCCCAGCAGAACAGGGGCGCTGATCACAAATTAATTGACTGTTCCTCAGCCAGGAGTGGCGAGGGCAGTTCGACTCCATCGACATCCGCGCTGTGCACACAACAAGAGCACCCCTTCCCTCCAAGCCCTAGCAGGGAAACGTGTTGTGACGTCCCTGTTAGGCCACAGCTGCTTAGCAGCGCTGTGTTCTCTTGTCTTCTTCACAGGAGGGTCATTAGGACCCGAGACATCTTTGACAGCAACACCAAGTAGTGTGTGTAGGGGTTAGGGTCAGCAGGCCTAGCAGGAGTTGAGTGCATGTGATGAGTGCTCACCCTGCCTTCGAAGGCCGGTGCTGGCGTTAGTGAGTGTAGTGTAGTGGTGTCTCCTGTCCAGCGTGCTTTTCCTCGTGGGCAGGGGAGTGCGTTAGCTTTTGGCCCTTAGCAAAAATGGGCGTTTTGTATGCCCTTAGCACACTTGGCCACCCCTCCCCTCTAGTAGGTAGGGCTTTTGCCGTCTTCCCCCAAGGATAGGCGCCAGCACAGAAATTGGGCACCATAGGAGTGGTAATAGTAACTGATTAGGACCTTTGGTCCGACGTCAGCGAAGCCCGGTCTCCGGGAGCCACGCCGGGGAGAGAAGTGAGACACACACAGACATACGTAGCACACATAGGGTTATGGTAAACCCTGTAAGGAAGGGTAGAACCTCATGGGTCTGGACCAGTCAGGGGTCCTAACTGTTGGCTCGCTTGTCCCCAAGGAGGGAAGAGACACCTTGCCTCATAACACCTTGCTTCTCATTCCCCCCTGGTGTAGTAAGCCACCGTTCTTCGTTGGCTCCCCAAGGTCATTACATCAGGGCAGTACCCATGCAACACATGGTCAACAAGGCATACACTCACGCTGGATACCATAGGCATGGGTCTGCAGGGCACAGACAGGGTCAGTGCAGTGCTCAGTACACCTGTCAGTAGACTGACACAGGGAAATTAGTTTCGCTTTCTACGTTTGGACATAGTCTCAGCACGGGTTAGGAGCTGCCCTTCGTTGTTCTCAACGAGGTAGGAGCGAAAGATGGGGTTGATACTCCCGTCTGGTTGTATGAAGGCTGACATAGGTTCCCAGGTCGCCTCAGATAACCCATAGCCATCCCACAGGATTAGGAATTTCCAGCCCTGTTTATACTCGTGGCGAGCAATACCTGCAAGCACGTAGTAACCATGGACTGCCATCTCATCGGCAGTCATCTCTTCGAGTTCGTCTGCCTCCTCTGGACTGGCAGCGTTGTCCAGGTCTATTCGTTCGACCTCACTGTCGCTGAGGCGCCACTCATCCCAAGACAAGTCATCAGGGGAGTGATAGTGCCTCAACTGTTTAGGTGCACACAGCAGTTCACCACCTAGACGTGGACTGCACCTGACATGGATCCTGGATCCATCTATCCTGATGATACGATAGGGTCCAAAATAAGGGTCCTGTAGGCAGTTACGTGGCCAGGAGGGTAGGCGTGAATGGTGTACCAAAACAAGGTCACCAACCTTGAAGCTGGCAGGAGGCCGTAGGCGGTTCCGTCGGCTCAGTTCCTGGTCACGAATGTGTCTCAGGTTAGTCCCAGGCTGGTTAGCCAGAGACTGCTTGTGTTCCAGCCAATCTCCCACAGGGCTCTTGAAGTCCTCAGGAAAGGGGGTTTTGAAGAACCAAGCAGGTCGCCCTCCATGGAACAGTTCGTGGGGGGTGAAACCCGTCGAAGAGCTCCGCTGTGAGTTCATGGTCAGTACTGCCCAGGGCACCAGGCGTACCCAGTCCTTGGTAAGTTCCTGTTTCATCAGGATTCTTAAGTTTTGCTCCACCACACGGTTCTGTCTCTCACAGAGAGCGTTAGACGTGTGGGTATAGGGCACACCTGTGGTTACCTCCACGTTGAGGGCATTTAGTACTCGTTTGTACCACCCAGTGTCACTGCGGATGCGTACATCCTCATCTGAGTGCACCTGCTTAGGTGCTCCATGGGGTTCGAACCATTGTTCGACCAACATTTTCACAGTCTGCTCACCTGTGATTTTCTTATTGCAAGGGAACACACGGGTGAAGCGAGATAGGCCACAGGTGACCACTAGGCAACTATCATAGCCGCCGAAGCGTGGTAGGCCGTGGATGAAATACACTTAGAGAAGAGAGTTAGCTCAATAGGGTATGGGTAAGCTGGAGATCAGGCCCCTATCCCTACTGTCGCTCTGCTTGCTGGCATGACAGCCACAAGCATCCACAATGGTCTGCATACGCAACCCCAGTTCAGTCAGGGTTAGACTAGAGTAGAAACAGTCACGGAAGAAGTCCACTGAGCGATTAGCGCCAGTGTGACCAGAACTGAGATGGGACCACTGTAGGCACCCATCCAGTCGTGCCTCAGGCACCACAATTCGGTCCTCATAGAAGAGGTACTGATTGTTTTTATACCACTGGTGCCCGTCAATGACACGGGGTTCGAGACCAGTGCTGAGTTTTTGGAGAATTTCTTCATACTCTGACTGATAGTCGGTTAGACTCCAACCCTCCAGGATTCCAGCAGTGCGCATGGACAGGTCAAGCTGGACATCCATTCGCTGGAAAGCCTCTTTGGCGAGCGCCTCGGAGCTCTCACCTATAAGCGCATCGAAGTTATTGCGCGATATATAGTCAGACAGTTCATTCTTTATCCCGGGGATATGATGCACTGTCAGCCTGAACTGGCTCAGGTAAGTCCACCACCGTTTTAGCTTTGCTTTCTCTAGTGTTGGGCCCTTCTGAAAAGACTTCACAGGCTCCTGGTCACACAGCGAGACAATAGGGTTAGATCCCAGGAGTCGGGATTGTGACGATAGCACCAACATACCGGCCAGGAGTTCCTGGTCATAGGTGCTGTAATTGGAACGCGCTTGGTTCCATTTCCAATTCCAGTGTCCCAGTGGCACCAGTCGCCACTCACTGGTAGGATAGTCATGTTTCAACGAACCATCACGGTTCAGTCCACTGGTACGATAATGGCAGTGGGTTAGTTCAGCGGGGTTAAGCTCCTGCCATTGGTAGATTGTACCACCCCCCCCTACATCACTGGCATCAGTGATCAGGACTATCTCGCCCTCAGGGCGGGGTACTCCCAGGCAGTTGGAGGAGGCAATCTTCTTCTTCAACTCCTGGAAACACTCTTCCTCTCTGGTGGTCCACCTCCAGGGAGTAGTTTTCTTGATTAGGTCAGTGAGAGGTGCAGAGGAGTAAGTAAAATTGTGGATGTGACGCCGATAGAAATTACAGGCGCCCACAAAACTCCTCACATCGTGAAGACCCTTCTTAGGGTCATCGCGAATCTGCATGTCCTGTAGGCGCTGCATCTTAGACGCGGCTGGTTTCCACCAACCATACCCTACGTCGAAACCCAAATATTCCATCTCCTCTTTCATAAACTCACATTTTTCGAGTTTGATTCGGAGATGGTTTTCTTGACAGACAATGAAAAATTCACGGAGGAGAAGGACATGGTCCTCTTTGGTATTAGTACCCAAACTCACGTCGTCGATGTGAGCCTCCATTTCTGCACCCCGAGAAATCAACTCCTGTACTAGAGGCCTGCGCCTCAGTATGTACAAACTTTTGTTCATAAGCTCCTGGAAGAGCGCTGGGGCATTAGCCACCCCGAAAGGCATAACCTTCAACTTGAAGACACGGCCCTTAGGGGTTATAAAAGCCAACAGCTCCTGAGCTGCGGCGGTTAGGTCCACCTGCCAGAAACCACTGCGTTTGTCCATTTTGATCTTGTACCTGCACTTGGCAATACGCTCCAGGGTATTTTCCATGTTAGGAAAACTCCCTGAGTGGTTCTGGGTTTTCTTGTTGACCTCACGATAGTCTACAACCAGTCGTAGGGCAGTCGACCCTGGTTTGGCAACCAGGAAACAGGGACTGCAGTGGTGGGGGTAGTCCCCCTGCTTATATTCTTCAACGAGGCCAGCATCTATACCTTCCTGGAGCGGGATAGGGACGACGCCTCACTCGCGTCTTTTCAAATTCTGGTTTCAATTTCAGGTCCATCTGGACCGTTTTTTTACAAGAGAGGGGAGGCGGCAAGGCGCCGAACACCTCCTCATAGGTTATCAGCAGTTCCTCCAGGCGGGGGTCAAGGTTAAGACTCTCGATTTTCTGAAGGAAATCCTCCTCAGCATGGAGGGTGCTCTTTCCATGTTCTTTCTTTTTCTGCCGATCAGCACTTTCGGCAGGCACAGAACCATCGTCCCACTCAGGGGGACATTGCTGCCCATAGTGCAGAGAATACACTAGTGGTATCTCAGGATCAGGCAGCGTATAGGACTCATCGTCCTCCTCAGACCAGATGGAGGATTTCCAGGTCTGTCTAAGGTATTGCAGCCGCTCTTGGCGCTCAAAACCTTCGGCCTTCAGGTACAACAGCCGTCGGAGTTCCTGAGTGTCATGCTCAGACGATGCCATGTTATTAGGTTTGAGGTTTGAGGTTTGATTTTGCGGGTACTAGACGCCTTTCGGCCCCGGGGGGCCACCTGGTCGGGCCAGGTGATATCCTCCCCACCGGGTCCTAGTGGGGGGCCCTCCAAGACGCACCTCCTGCCTGGTGGCGGAGTCCCCCGGGTTCACAGAGCTCGGAGCCCCGTCCTTCCCCGGCGTCCCCGTTTCGCCACTCCCCGGTCAGTGCATCAATTCGCAGCCGTGGCCGCGGGCGCTTACCCACTGCGTCGCCCCCCTAATGCGTGGTCGCCCGGGGCACCGGCGCCGCCGGGCCCGTGCTACTGGCTTGTCGCCAGTGGGACCCCCTTGGGCTGGCGCGGTGGCTGCCTAGCCTAGGGGTTGGGGCGTGGCGCTGTGCGCCACTACTGCCTTGGCGGGTGCAGTGTCCCGTCTGTGTGTGCGCGGCGCTCGCGGCCGGTTCGGGGGGGTTCGGGCCGGTAACTGGTGTTGTGTGTCCCCTTCTTCCCCCTTCCCGCCCCGCGTATCCCGCGTTGCGTGTGGCGGGCCGTCCCGTCCGGGTGTCCCTTATCCTCGCTCGCTGGTACGCCATTCCATGTGGTCTGTGCGTTCCGCGCGCTCGGTCCGGTTGCCCTTCTGGTGGTCCCCGCGTGTCCTTTTCGTGTGTGTGCGCTCGCGCTCTCGCGGTGTCCGCTCCCCGCCGGGTGGTGTGGCGCGCGCATCTCGCGTGGTCCCGGCACTGGGCGCTGGTAGGGCCGTTCCATGTGGTCCGTGCCCCTCCGCGTGTCCTGCCCCGGTCCCGTGCTCCGTCTGGCGTGCTTGGGGGGGGGGCGGTCCGGTCCCGGTTCCCCCCTACTTGGCTTGGGGTTGCGGGGGCGGCGGCTGGGCGTCCCCGGGGGGGTGCCTTCGTCCATTGCGTGGGGCGTGGGGCGTCCCTCTTCCCTCCTCTGCCCGTCCACTAGGTGGGCTGTCGGGGTCTGCGTTGCGGGCGTGCGGTTGTGGGGGCCCCGCTCCGTTCTCGCGGGGGGGGAGAGAGGTGTCGTCTTGGTGTCCAGGCGCCGGCCCGCCGGATTCTCATGACGTGCCTGATGCGCACGGAGCTTCGCCCTGCGGGATGCGTGGGGGGGTTGTGGTGACCGTGGCTGGAGTGGTGCTCCAATGTCCCGGTTCATGGCCCAGCTGGGTAGCCCTACCGCGGGCTTACTCTTAGTACAGGGGGAGGGGGTTGCGGGCGCGTTTGTTCTGCGACCCGGGTGCCGGTGTATCTCAGAAGGCAGCCACCCCGGAGGTAGCGCACCAGGCGCACGCCGTGAAGGAGCCGGTTCGAACCCCGGGATCGGTGGTCTCCCACCGATCCCTTCGAATACCGGGCGAGGCCTCCCATCGACCTGTTTGAGTACAGGTGACGGTGCGCACTGCTGCAGGGGTGGGTGGTTCCCACGTCTTTTGTTTTTCTTGGGTGGGGGGTAAAACGAACGAGACCTCCACCCGATCCACCGGTATCGGTGGTGGCGCGAGTTGCTGGAGGGGGGGGTGGTTCCCACGTCGCCAACTAGAGAGCTCTACGTGCAGGGATCCCAGGAGCACCAACGCCCGGGATCGAACCCCCGCACTGGACGATTGAAGACCGACGCTCTCACTACTGGGCCGCGGGAGTCTCTTACGCCACTGAGGGGTGTCGTCGGCTATGAATCCTTTCCTGTGGGTGGGGCTGTGCGCCGTGAAGCGTGTTGCGCGTGCCGGGAGGCCTCAGTCCACGCGCACGGGGTCGGGACAGGGGAGGGGGCTGGGTGGGGTGCGTTGGACCGCCGACTGACGTGCACAGGGGTAAGAGGCGGGCAGTAGCACCACCGGGTCGCCGACTGACTGTAGGGCGGGGGGTCGCTCTGCCTCTTTCCGCCCCTCTGCCTTCCCTGGGCAGGCAACAAAGCGGGCGTCACTGGCGTTGCGCTGTCCATGGGGGGCGTGGCCCCCCATACCACTCCGGTTCGTGTTCACCCAGCCTCTCCGGGTACGATCTGTGCGGCGTCCCGGTGCGCAGGCGTGGGCCCGCTTGTTCCTCGCGGCCCCCGTGTGGGCCGTCGGCCGGAGCGGGGGGGCGGGTCGCACTCCGGCCCCCCTCTCGGGTGGGGGGGGTCCATTCCCCTTGCCTCGGGGGGGGTGTCGTGCTGCGGCCTCCCCGCTCTCGTTCCGGGCGGCGGCCTGCGGTACCCCTTTCTGGCCCTCCCCTCCGGCGCGCGCGTGCGGTCGGGGCTGAAGTGCCGCCCCGGGGCGGGGGGGGGTGAGGGGCGGCCTGTGGACCGCTCCCCTGGGGGCCCCGGCTGACCTGCAAACCCCCCCTCTGTCCCCTCGGAGCGGGCTGTGGTCACGGGAGGGTCATGTGGGGCGCGGCCTCCTTCGTGTTCCGTTGTGCGCGCTGCTCCGGCACGCCGGTGTGGGTTCGTGGGGGCAGGTCCAGCCGCCGCTGCCCTTACCGTGTCGCCGTTCCTCCTGTGGGTGGGGGCGCCCCCCCGGCCCTGGGGGGGCGGAGGGCCGCGCCTGTGGCTCCCCAGCTGGGGTGGGTGCGGGGGGGGGGGGGGGGGCGCCACCCCGCTCGCTCTCGGGCCTCTGTGGGAGGGGGGGGGGGGGGGGGGGGAGTGGGGGGGGTCCTCCGGTTCCCTGGCGATGCCCCCTGTCGGCCAGAAAGGGGGGGGGGGGAGGGCGGCTTGGCGGTCCCAGCCCCGGGGGCCAGCCATCGGCCAGGGGGGTCGCGCCCTTCCCCCGCCCCCCTCTACCGAGTGCCGGATCCCCACGCAGTCCCTCCCTGGGGCCCCTCTTCTCCCGGCCGTTGCCGCGCGGCGCTGGCCGGCCGGGAGTGGTCGTGAGGGTCAGCGGTCAGCGGTTAGCGGGTTGCGGGGCCGCTTTCCCCGGGTAGGCAACAAAGCGGGCGTCCCTTGGCGTCGTGCTGTTCATGGGGGGCGTGGCCACCCATACCATTCCGGTTCGCGCCCACCCGGCTTCTCTGGGCACGATCTGCGCGGCGTCCCGGTGCGCAGGCGTGGGCCCACATGCTCTTCGCGGCCCCCAGTGGAGCCGGCGGCTGGGGCGTCGGGGCGGGTCACTCCCCGGCTCCCCTCCCGGGCGGGGGGTGGGGGCCGGGGCCCCTGCGGCCGGCGGGCCGGTGGGGGGGCGGGGAGGGGGGGGTGTCGCGCCGCGGCCTCCCTGCTCTCGTTCCAGGCGGCGGCCTGTGGTACTCCTTCCTGGCCCTCTCCGCGTCGCCGGTGCGCTCCCTTCCGGCGCGCGCTTGCGGTCGGGGCTGAAGTGCCGCCCCGTGGTGGGGGGGGTGAGGGGCGGCCCGTGGACCGCCCCCCTGGGGGCCCCATCTGACTTGACACCCTCCCTCCGTCACCTCGGGGCGGGCTGTGGTTACGGGAGGGTCATGTGGGGTGCGGCCTCCTTCCTGCTCCGTCGTGCGCGTTGCCCCGGCACGCCGGTGTGGGTTCGCGGGAGCAGGCCCAGCCGCCGTTCCCCCTGAGGGGGGGGCGCCCCCCCGGCCCTGGGGGGGCGGAGGGCCGCGCCTGTGGCGCCCCTGCTGCGGTGGGTGCGGGGGGGTGGGGGGGGGTGGGGGGGCCGCCCCCCGCCCGCCCCCGGGTCTGTGTGGGGGGGGGGGGGGGGTGGGTTGGGGGGGGCCCTTTGGCCCCCTGGTGATGCCTCTCGTCGGCCGTGGGGGGGGGGGGGCGGGGGCGGCATGGCGGCCCTGGTCCCGGGGGCCAGCCATCGGCCAGGGGGTCGCGCCCGTCACCCGCCCCCCCCATCGAGAGCTGGATGTCCGCGCAGGCCCTCGCCGGGGCCCTCACCTCCCCGGCCGTTGCCGCGCGGCGCCGGCCGGCCGGGGGTGGTTGATGGTTAGCGGTCAGTGGTTAGCAGGTTGCGGGGCAGCCGGTTCCTCCCCGCGCTTGGCGCCCCCGCACTCCCTTCCGTGGGTGGCGGCGCGTCCCCGCACGTCGTGCCATACCGTGGGGGGGGCGTGGGTCAGGGGGCCCATCCCCCCCTCCCGCGCCCGCTGTCTGGGCCTTCACTTGCGCCGCCGCTTGTGCGGGGGCTGGGGCTGCGGCGGCGGCGGGTTGTGCCGGCGGTAGCGCCAGTGGGCGAGGGCGCTACGCAAAGCCCGGGGGAGCCAGTTGTTGGCGTCCGCATCCGTGATGCGGAGCACCGCTCCCCCCTCCAGGAAGGCCGGCCACGTCGGCTCCCTGTCGGGCCACGCCGCCCGGATCACTGACCTGAGGACCCTCTCGTGGTCCTCTGGTGCCGCCCACCCCCCCGGGGGTACCTCTCGGTTTCCTCCGTCCCTCCGGAGGAGCACGGCATCAAAGGGCCGGTTCCGCGACCTCCTGGAGGTCCCCTGGTTGGCCCAGCACAACCACCCGTACACTTCCCCCACCAGGGGGAGGGTCTCCCCTCCCAGCGGGTCCGGGACTGCGCCCCAGTCCACGTTCCACGGCCGGCTCTCCTCCGCCCCCTGTGCCGGCCCCCCTCGCTGCTCCTGCACCTGCGGCGCCGATGCCACGCCCCGTCCCCCCTCCGCCGAGGCCATCCGCACCGGCTCCGCCCTCGGCGCGGGGGGGGCTTGCTGGTGCTGGTGTCGTGGGGGTTGGGGGGGGATGAGCTCGCCGGCGTCAGGGTCGATGTTGTAGAGGTGGTGGTGGTGGTGGTGGTGGTGGTGGTAGGTGTGGTGCGCCGGCATCTGTTGGATGCCGGGGGGGATGCACCTCACCGGCTGCACCTCCGGCTGCGGGGGTGCTCCGCCCTCTGCCCCCCTCCCCTCGCCCCGCCCTCCCCCCTGGGCTCCCGTGCCCCGTCCCTCCTGTCCCTTGGGGCCCTTGCCCATGCCCTTGCCCTTGCCCTTGGGCCCCTTTCCGGTCCCGTGCCCGTGTCGCGGGTCCCGCCTCTCGTCTCCCACACCCCGGCCCGCTCGCTCTCCCATCCCCCCTTGTCCAGCTTCCCGCGCCTGGGTGCCCTTCCCGCGCCCCTGACCACCCTTCCCGCGCCCTGGCCCCTCCCCGACCCCCTGCCCGAGTCGCGGGTCCCGCCTCTCGTCCACCACGCCCCGGCCCGCTCGCTCTCCCACCACCCCTCGCTCCGTCCCCTGCACCTGGGCCTCCTGCCCGCGCTTCAGCGCGCCCTTCCCGTGCCCCGACCCCTCCCCTGCCCCCTGCCTGTCACGCCGTCCGCCGCTCCCCTCCCCCTCGCCGCTGCGCCCTTCCTGGACCACTCGCCGGGCGTCCCGCTGCCTTTGCAGTTGCGGCAGCGTGACGCCCGGCGGCGAGCGCTCGCGCGTCGGGGAGCGGACGTGCCGCTCCCGCCCCGGGGGGAAGGGCTTGGGGGGGTACGGCTTGGGGGGGCTGGTGTGGGTGTGGGCGGGGTTGGCGTGGGCGCGGTACTTCGCGCTCTCCCTGCCCACTGCTGCTGCTGCGGCGGCCGCCGGCGAGGCGTCCGCGGCCCGTGCGGGGTTCTTCCCCCGCTTGCGCGGCGTGCCAGGGGCCGCAACCCCCCTCGCGCCCTCCGCACTCTCCTTCGCTGCCGTGGCGGCCGCCGACGAGGCGCCCGTGGCCGCGGTCGCAGACTCTCGCACATCCTCCTCGGTCTTCTCTGCTGCCGCGGCGGCCGCCTGCGAGGCGCCCACGGCCCGTGCGGGGTCCGTCGCAACCCCTCTTGCGCCCTGCTTGCTCTCCTGCGCGGCTGCGGCAGCCCTCGGCGACGCGTCCGGCTCCTGCGCCGGGGCTGCCCCCTTTGCCGGCGGCGTGCCGGGGGCCGCGGCCGGGGCCGCGGCGTGGCTCGCCGCGGTCTCCGCCTCCTGCGCGTCAGGGCGGGGCGGGGCGGCGGGGCTGGCCGCTTGGGCGGCGGGGGCGGCCGTCTCGGCTGGCCCAGGTTCCCGGGCCGGCGGCGGCGGTCCGACCACCGCCGCCTCCGCCAGCCTCCGCTCCTCGCGTTCCGCGAGGGTCTCCCCCGTCCACTCTGGGGAGGAGACGGGGGAGCGGGAGCGGGACCGGCGGTGGTGGCGGTCGTCCCGCCCGAGGGACCCATCGGAGTCTGCCATTACTGTTACTCTGGTAGGCATGCGTGGTGGCAGGCGCGCCCTTCCCACCACCTCCTGGTGCATCAGTGCCGTGCCATGGGCAGTGCCGTGTGGTGCTCTGCGGGGGGGGGGGGGGGGAGGGGGTGGGGGGCCGGCTGTGGCGTCAGTCCCGCACGGCCGGGGGTCCGCGGCCATCCACCGGCATTGGGAGGGGAGGCGGGGGAGCCACGCGGCCCACGCGTCGCGCCACAGCTCCCAGTCTGGGGCGGGGCTCAGGGCCCTGGGCCCCCGGGGGTCGTCGAGCGGTGCCGGGGGCAGCCGCACCAGATGGACCCCCGTAACGGCGGTGACCTCCTGTGTGCGCAGGAAGGTGTGTACTCCGTCCCGCGCCGCGGGCGCCGGGAGGGGGGGGCGGGGTACGGGTGTGGCCCCATAGAGGTTGGTGGGGGTGATCCCCAGGATCCGCCCTGGGTCCCCGCGGGTCGCGACGACGAGGAGGAGCAGGGGGGTGCCAGGGCACTCTTGCCAAAGGACCTGCCCCCTGTGGTGGGCACCCCTCGTCCTGGAGAGGGGGGGGGACAGGTCTGGGTTAGCCCAGCCGCGGGGCGCGTGCGTCGCCGGTGGGAGGGCGGGGCACCAAGTGGGCTCCCTGGGGAACGCCTCGTAGACGACGGCGTACGGGGGGGTAGGCCCGGTGCCGTCATACACCGGGTTGGTCGGCCGGGGGCGGGCGGACGCCTCGTCCGCGCCTTCCACGAACACCGTGACCTCGCCCACCTCCAGGTCCTCGTCCGGCGGGTGTAGAAGGTGGAGCGCCGCATCCAGCTCGGACACTCCCCCCGGGTACGTGGCCCGCGCCTGGTTCAGGTACGGGGCCGCGTCCCTGGGGTAGCGCGTCCTGAGGGCGCGCAGCAGGGCTGGGGCGCTACTGTGGAGGGACATGGCAGACCCCGCTCCCGTCATCCGGAGGGCGTCCCCCATGGACAGGGGCCGGCCCGACCGATTGGACTCGCGCCACTCCATCCAGTGCCCGTAGAGGGCCGCCTCTGGGCTGATGAGCCCTGGCCGGACGGCGTTCACGATCCGGTGCATTGCCGGGAGCAACGTAGGGGCCCCCGCTCCGTTCAGGGCGCGGACGGCCGGGAGGGCGGTCTCGTTGAGGAAGGCCCTCGCACTGCCCTCCAGGTCGCACCGTGCGGCAGCGTGCGCTCCTTTTGCCTCCGCCACCGCGTCCGCCACCAGACCCCGGACGGCCGCCTCCTGCGCTCTGCGGCGGGCCCTGGTGTGCCCCGGCCCATCCCCCCGTCGGCGTGGCATGGTGCTGCGGGCTCTGCAAAGGGCGGCGGCGGGTGGGGGTTAGGGGGCGAACACGTGCGACAGGTGCGCAATGGATGTGGGGTCCCGCAGGTGCACGTGGATCCACAGAAGGGCAGCGCCCGCGGGGCCCGCCTGTTCGTGCGAGGGGGTGTGTGCCCCCTCGATGCGCCGGCGCAAGGCCTCCTCCTCTGTGCGCCTGCGCGGACCTGCGGGAGGTTCGGGCCAGGGGCACGCGGCTACCTGGGTGCACCGCTCGCACCTGTTGGCGCCTGTCGCTGCTGCGGAGGACACCGTGTCACACTCTCCGCAGAGTCGGCGGGTGTGCGGGAGGTGGGAGGGCGGCGACCAAGGGTCGAGATGGCGGAGCCAGAGGTCGTCCCACCTCTGTCGGAGGGGGTCCCGGATCTCCAGCAAGCGGGCGCGGACGCGGCGCTGGTAGTCCTTGCCAAGTGTCTTCCGCTGGACCTCCTGCCACGTGTCGCCGGGGAGGATCCCGTGGTCGTGGAAGGCGGCGATGAGGTCGTCCCACGCCGGGCGGGGGTGCCCCTGGGGGGGGCTCGCCATGTACACGTGGCGCCCGGTGAGGTGGGGCGTCAGCGCGTCCCATTGGCACCCGTTCGCGGTGTCCCTGTGGAGGAGGGCCAGTAGGGTGCCGTCCGCGACCGCCTCCCACCCCACTCGCAGCCCTTCGCAGCCGTCCAGCTCCTGGTGCAGCGCGGCTGCGATACCGGTGGGGAGCATGAGGAGTAAGGGCCCCTGGGTGTCGCCCAGCCGGGACAGGGCGTCGTCGTATACCGGCCCCCCCGCTTTGAAGTGCGCCACGGTGAGTTGGGTGGCCCCGTCCTCTGGGGGTTGCCACCGGACGGTGGCCGCAGCGTGTCCCCACGTGCGTATCTCCGTGGCCCGGAGCACGTTGGCGGTGTGAAGGACGATGCGGGGCGGGACGGGCGTCCTGACGAGTGAGGATACGTCCCCAGTCCATCCCGTTTGCGGCCCCGGGGCCGCCTGCAGCCATTCCCCCGTCGCCGCGTCCCACGGGTGGTCAGGTCCCGCCCCGCGGACCATGGTGGGTCTCAGCCGGGTGTCCGGCCCCCACCCCCGGAGCGGGATGGCGGCGTATCGTCGTGCAGGGGTCTCCGGGGCGCGCGCGGCGGCGCACCACCGGCCCCACTCCCGCGCCCACTCCTCCCCCACGATGCGCGCCTCCCATGCGGTCATGGAGCCGCGCCCGATGATCCACGGTGGGAAAAGGGCGTCTTGCAGGTGCCTCGAGAACCCCCCCGGCAGGTCCTGATACGGGTGGGGGCCCTCTTGGAGCGGGCACTCCAGAGTGCCATTCACAACACGGAGGGAGGCTACGAAGTCCTTGTCAGGGCGCGGGGGAGGGGGAGGGTGGTCGCCCTCCGCCGCAGTGAGCCACCGGTGCGCCCGGGCCGCCGCGCTTAGGGGGTCGTGGAGGAGTTGCTCCAGCCGGTGGTTGCGAAGCTCCCACGCGAAGTCCCCTAGCCGGAGCATGTGGTGGAGGAAGTCGTCCACCGAGGTCCCTCCTGGCGGGTCGTATCGGGTTATGGCGCGGAGCTGCGCCTCCGCGTCCTCGGGCACCAGTCCGGAGCAGAACACCTCCGTCCACGTGGCGCCTGCGGAGCGCCACGAGGCCACCCACAGGGCCTTGTCCCCAGTTGGGAGGTGGCGGGCCGCCTCGTGCACCGCCTGGCGGTAGTGGGGCCAGAGGAGCCGCGAGTGGGTGCAGCCCACGTGCATGTGCACCGGGGTCTCTTCCGGGCCGCCGCAGAAAAGGCACGGCTGCGGGACGATGGCGACGCCGGAGAGCCGCTCCTTCCGGACGCGGAGCCTGCGCTGCACCGGCGTGTGGCCGTCTCGGGCCCGTAGCGCCCGGCGGTTGGTGGCCGCCGCGGTGAGGTCCCGGGCGTGGACGTAGGCCGTGGCGTGGGCCGCGCCTAGGGGTGTGTGTCCCCGGTGCGTCAGCGCATGGTCCGTCTGCGCCCGTTGTGCGACCTCGCCGAGCACCCGCATCGTGGGGGGCCGTAGATCGAGATGGCCGTCACGGCCGGCGACGATGAGTTGGGCGTGGCCAGGGTCCGGGGGCGTGTTCTGCAAGACGGTGTCCTGGGACGCCGCCCAGTCCGCCTTGTGCAGTAGGGCGTCACTGTGGTGCGAGGTAGCTCGGACGTACCAGAACGGGTGCCCGGCGTGTTGCCCCCGCGCGCACAGGCCGTCCCGGAGCCACCTCAGGGGCATCTGGTTGACCACCTTCGCTGCGCCCGCGGGGACCCCCGTGGTTCGCTCGCGATCTGCGTGCCGCAGGAGGTGGAGGATGACTTCGGCGTCCACCGTGTGGACCCATGGTCTGTGTGCACCGTAATGTAGGGGGAGGGAGGCGGCCACCCCCTCTCCGTCAGGCACCGTGCCCGAGATGGCCACCGCCCACGTGCGGGTGAGGTCGGCGGCGAGAGCGACGCTGGTGGCGTGTTTGCAGGGTCCGCCCCCGGACGCGTCAGAGGAGGTGTGTCCCCAGGCCTCCGGGATCCAGTAGTATCCGCTGGGGCTGAGCCACCCCGCGTTGAGGTCGGTGGAGTGCCACCGGACGTCGGGGTGGCTGTGGGTCAGTTGGTCCATGCTCAGCGCCCTGGTGTCGCCTGGGCTGATCGCCGGGTGGTCGTGCAGCCGGATCTCCGCTCCGGCGACCGTGCTTGCCCAGGACCGTAGCGCCGTCACATGTTCCTTGAGCCACGCCGGGCCCCCGCGCTGGTGTACCACCAAGTGTCCCGTGTCCTCCGGCTGGTCCTCCAGCGCGTGTACCGCCATGTGTGGGTCGTGCGGCACCCCCGTAGCCACCAGTAGGGCGGTGCCGCGGGGGAGTCCACGGGGTTCGGGCTGGCCTGCCCCCACTTGCACTATCACCCACTCGGCCCGGAGCTGCGCTTGTCCCGCCGCTTGGGTGCATTGGTCGTCTGTGGTCACCAGCCACAACGGCATCGGCGCGTGGGGCCGGGGGCGTAAGGGCTCTGGCCACGCCGCGTCCGCGTTGGGCTCTTGGTGCTCGCTTTCCGCGAGTACGTCGCGGAGGATGTACATGAGGGCCGCTGGCGGGTGGTACGCCGCCCCCCGCGTGGGGGGGGACAGGCCGTTCCGGCGGCGGTAGCCCCCGACGTGGAGGTGCAGGCCGTCTGGGGTCACCGGCGGGCCGGTGTGGGCGTCCTGCTTAGCCCTCGTGGGGTGGACGAGTCTCAGGCGGGGGTCCCGCGTGCCGGTGGTGTGGAAGAGGTGGGTCAGGGCATCGCGCCATCCGGGGTGGTTGGTGGGCCCTTGCTCATGGCGGCAATAATGGAGGTGTTCATCGGCGCATTGGTCGAGGCACTCCCGCACCGCCGTCGGCCACGGATCGTCGTTGTCGGGGAAGGGGTGGCGTGGCCCGTGGTGCCCATGCCACGGCGTTGCGTGTGGCACCGTCAGGCGGCACGTGTCGCGGTGTCGCAGCTTGGCGGTGCGCAGCGTGACGATTTTGCCCGGCGGGGACTGTAGTTGGACGTGAGCCGCCCTGGGGCACGCGATGGGGTTGTACATCCCCACTCCCAGGGCGGCCAGGGCCCGGGGTATGCGCTGGGCCCAGTCGCCTCCCGCCAGAGTTGCGAACTCCGGGACGGGGTAGTGCACCTCAGGGCATATTCCGTGCGCGCCGGCTATCTCCCAGAACATCTTGGTGACCTCCGCGCGCACGGAGGTTGCGCGGTGGTGGACGAGTGTACCCACGAGGGCCACCGCTGCCTGCTGGCACCGCGTGGGCACCCGTGTGAGCCCCAGGGTCCGGTCATCCTGCAGGCTGTCCCGCGAGGCGTCGAAGGCGTATCGTGCCCTGTCCTTCGCGACCTGGACCGTGATGTGGTCCAGGTGGCGTGCAGTGTCGGAGTCGTCGGCGATGAAAGGGGCGACGTACTGCGTCACCCCTCCGAGGATCGCCAGGATGACGTCCTGCACCACTTTCGGTGGCGCGAGGGTGTTAAGGCACCAGTGGTGCACTGCCGCCAGGCGTAGCCGGTGCTTGTGCTGCAGGGAGAACTCCCCGTCCGGCTGCAGCTGGAGTCCCAGGTAGGGGACGGAGTCCGCCGCTGGTACCCAGTACCACGGGTTTTCCAGGTGGGGGCAGAGGCGTAGCTGCAGGCCCGGGACCCCCTCCGTGGTGGCCATGGTGCACTTGCGGGGGTTGAGCTCCATGCCCATCATCCCCAGGTACGCGGCCACCGCCTCCACGCCCTCGACGAAGTGCTGCAGCGTGTGGGCCACCACCAGCAGGTCGTCGATGTAGGCCTGGATGAGGCCGTGCTCGGCTCCTCCCGGCGGGCGCAGGCGGTGCCCCTCTGCCCTGAGCAGAGGCTCCAGGAGGAGCGCGTACAGCAGGGGGCTCTCGGGGTTGCCCTGCCGGACGCCGCGTAGCATGTAGACGGGCTGCGTTAGCCCGTGTGCTGTGACGATGCGCAGCCTGGCGCACGTGTGGAGGAAGAGCAGGAGGTCTATGACGTCCGGCGGCACGGAGAGGTGGCGCAGGATGAGGTGGAGGGCGCCGTGCGGGGCGGTGTCGAAGGCCTTGCGGGCGTCGAAGGAGAAGACGTAGTTGGGCCTTCCCCGCTGGAGCTGCCGCTGCGCCATGAACAGTGGGGGGCCTGTGTTGGAGCCAGGGAGGGCCCCCTGCTGCCAGTCGCTGACCACCCCGTGCCGTGTGAGCACCTCCGTGATGCGCTGGGTGAGGGGGCCCGTGAGCAGCTTCATGTCCAGCTGGCCCAGGGCTATGGGCCTGTAGTCATCCAGTCTGGCAGAGCCCGGTACCTTGGGGCTGAGCCAGATGTGCGCGTCCCTCCAGTGCATCGGTGGCGGGGCGCCGCGGAGGATGGCCCGGTAGGAGTGGACCAGGAGCCACTGGACGGGTGCCGGGAGGGCCTTGATGAAGCGGGCCTCCACGTGGTTAGGACCCGGGGCCTTGCCATCGGCCTTGTCCAGGGCGGACTGCAGGTCCTGCATGGAGTACTGCTGGACCTGTGTCCAGGCTCCCTCAGGGACCCGTGGGACGTGGCGGCCGAGGACCGCCTGGAAACCCGGGAGGTCCACCGGGCGTTTGTCATACAGTTCTCGCCAGAAGGCGCGAACTGCGAACATCACGTCGTGGGCCTCCGTGAGGAGCGTTTGGGTGTTGGGAACCCGCACGTTCCAGAGGCCCGACGGGCCTGGGGCCTCTACCTCTATGGCTCCCCGCACGGCTTTCCATCGCTGGGCGATGTCGGGGGCGTGGCGGCGCCAGAATTCCTTGATGGCGCGCTTGCGGTCTGCCGCCAGGAGGGCGCGGAGCTGGCGAATGTCCTCCTCGAGGGCGGCTGCTTGCCTCTCCAGCTCCTCCTGCAGCTGGCCCTGCGTGGTCGGGCGGAACCCGGGCGACACACTCTGCAGTTCCTCCGTGAGCCGGAGCGCCGCCTCGGACCGGATGCCATGCCTGGCCGCGTCCGCCTGGTACGCTGCCGGGGCGCGCGCTGCCAGGGTGTCATAGCGGAGGACCGCTGCCTGGAGCTGCTTTCCGCTCTCCGGGGGGTCCCCCTCCGCCGGGTCCGTTCCCGCCGGAGACGGCTGCCGGCGTCCCACCACGCGCGCCAGGGCGTCATGCGTCGCGTGGAGGTGTTCGAACACCTTGTCCACCGCAGCCGCGGGCATGGACCCGTAGTCGTGCTGCTCTGCGGGACCCAGCCAGGGCGCAAGGGAGGGTTCATCCTGCGCGGCGGTGACCGCCGCCCACAGGCAGTGTTGGACGGGCGCGGCCTCGGCGTCGTACGGGAGGAGGCGGCCTTCCGTGTGGCTGTAGGGGGTGGGCATCGCCGCGCGCCCCGCTGCGCTGAGGAGGCCCGGCAGGGCCAGGCGGACCGGGAGGTGGTCCGAGCCGACCACCTGGGGGTGTGCCATGCCGCGAGCCCAGACGCTCTCCCGCAGGGACCACGGCAGGAGGGGCTCGTTGACCAGGAAAGTGTCCACCCTGTGCTGGGACGGGTGGAGCGTGGGGGTCATGTCCTCCTCTCCGCCCGCCGCGGCTCTTCGGAAGCCGCAGGCTTCCCAGCCCGCTCGGAAATGCTCCGTGGCCGGGTTGGCGGGGACATCCATGTAGATGTTGGTGTCACCGGCGATGACCACCGGGTGCCTCCCGCCGAGGCTGCATGCCGTGGCATACATTTGTATGTCGGCCCAGAACGCCGCCCGTCCCGCCCACGGGGAGCAACCTGCTTGCGGCCCGTGGACGTTGATGAGGGTGAGGCCTCCCCCGTCCGTGCGGATCTCCAGGGCCGCGGCTTTCCCGGGGACAATTTCCGTGAAGCTGAGCACCTCGTGCTCCGCCACGTACTTGCTGCTGACCGCGGTGAGGAGGCCCCCCCCTCTCGAGGTGGAGGTGGCCCCCGTCTCCGCCAGCCGGCTGCTGAAGTAGGCGGTGTACCCCTTGTCCCGGAGCGCCGCGGCCACGTGCATCTCCTGCGCCCTGGTGGCGATCCCCGTTTCCTGGAGCATGATGGCAAAGCCCCCCTCCTGGGGCAGCATGCCGGTGATGAGGTGCTCCTTGTCGGTGCAGGCCGCCGGCCCCCTGCGCCGCCGGAGTGTGTCCCGGAGGGACCGGTCTGGCGGCACGAGGCCGTTGCGCAGGTTCCACGAGAGGAGCCACAGGGCGTCGCCCGTCGTGTCCTCCTGGAGTCAGCTATCCCGCGTCGGCATCGCCGCCGGGTTCGCTGGTGCCGCCAGGGCATCTGGGTGCGCCGCATCCGCTGAGCCCGTTCCCAGCGGGGCCCACAAGGGGGCCCGGGGGACCGGGGGAGTCAGGGGGGCCAGGGGGGCCAGCCCCGCGGGGATGGACATGGACCCTGGTGGGGCCGCACCGCCGGCCCCCGGGGCCGCTCCGGGTGCCTCCTCACCTCCATCTGCGTGGTCGGCTGCCTGGGGCGGGGGGCGCCGGGTGTACGGGGCGTGCCACGGGGACCTCCGTGCTCTCCCCTGCAGGATGTTGGCGGCCGCCTCCTTGTCGTCCGCCGGGGCCGCAGCGTGCACCGCGTGCCACGCCAGGTGTTCCAGCATCGCCCCGCTGGTGTAGTACTTGTCCGCACACAGGGGGCATTTCGTCGGCTCCGTGGCCCCTCGCGCCGGGGGGAGCTGCACCGACTTCCGAATGGCGCCCTCCGCCGCTGGTTCGAAGGGCAGGTTGGCCAGCGGCACCGTGTGTGGTGCCAGCGTGCGGCCCGGGGCCGCCGCATCGAGGGCTCGCGTCGCGGGCGCGGGCCCGAGGCCTCGGGCGGCATCGCGCTGCGCGTCCGCTTGCAGCCACGTTTGCCAGTGCGTGGAGCCGATTTGGCGGTCGGGTTTGCCCCTCCACCGCAGGTCGTGGAAGGCCTGTAGCCAGTGGTACACCGTGGTCGGGACCGCCAGCTGGAGCTCCAGGTCGGCGGGGTGCGCCGCTGCCGGCCACACTCCCGGCCTCGCCGCCCGGGCGTTGTCCTTCAGCCTGACCTGGAGCAGGAGGGCGTGGTGTTCGCCCTCCCGCAGCGCCTTGATGATCATGCGTGTGCAGTCTGCCACGCGGATCACGGCTTCGGGCCCCGGCAGGCGTTCAGGGTCGCAGACGACGACGTGCGCGTCCGCCGGGCTGAACATGCAGACCACCCACTGTGGGTTCTGCTGCCCCCGTTGGGCCACCGCCAGGGTAGCCGCTGGGCGGGCGTGCGTGATGGGCCCCGCGTGGAGGTCCGGGACGTCCGTGGCCCTGATGGCGTCTCCCTGCCACGCGGCCCGTAGATGCTCCTCCTGGTCGGGGCTCCACACCAGTGCGGGGGGGTTGACCCACCCCGGTTCCTGCCTCTTGTTGGGGGCGCTGACAGCGTGCAGCAGGACCGCCAGCGGCCAGGGGTCCGCCGACATGTAGTAGGCCTGGGTGGGCCCCTGTCGCCAGTCGACGTGGGACAGGGGCGGGAATGCCCCTTGCCTGGCGGTGCTGTGCCAGACCGCCCATCGGCCTCCGGCCAGGATGTGCGACCGGTACCCTCCGGCGTGGCCGTGTACGATGGCTTGGTAGCCTGCCGTCTGCAGTACCAGCGCCTCCCCCTGCTTAGGCCCGGGCGGGGGTGCGCCATCGCCCGCACCCCAGACGCGGGTGCGCCCGCGGAGTGTGGCATGCCACGGGTCTGGTGCATCGCGCTGGGGCCCTTGTATGCACCCCGCAATTTGCGCCGCGCCGTGGTGGTGGACGAAGCTCTCCCCGCCGTCTGCTAGCAAAGCCGCCGCGACGACGTATAGTTGCTCCGCCGTGAGGGGCGCCGTCGGCTCGTGCGTCGCGGCCGGCCGTCGGGGCCGCGTGTCGCGGCAGGGGACGTGGGGCAGCAGCTGCGCCGGCCACGCCGCCACTGGACCCATGGTGACGGCCGCGACCGCGGACGCCAGCGCCGTGCGGTCCGTGGGTCTGTACTGCCGGAGTCCCGTGGTATCTCGGGTGAGGTGCCTGCAGGCTGCCATCCAGGCCACCGCCCCGCAGTTCGTGCAGTCCGGTGCGGCACCGCTCGCATCGTCGCCTCCCCACTGCTGTACTGTGGTGGCGGTGTCGAGCGGGGGGCCCCGCTGTAGCGCCTCCGGGCCCTGCCCCGGCGGGAGGGCGGGCGGGATTGGC
Organism: Eutreptiella sp. 'Long Island Sound 2002'; assembly: GCA_964036045.1. Classification (NCBI taxonomy): domain Eukaryota; phylum Euglenozoa; class Euglenophyceae; order Eutreptiales; family Eutreptiaceae; genus Eutreptiella; species Eutreptiella sp. 'Long Island Sound 2002'. Next base: position 21,049,633 of record OZ038385.1, read on the forward strand.
TGCGGGTAGTTTTGCGCGCCCCGGCGCTCCGGGTGCGTGTGGTACGGGTTCTGCCGGCGGTGTTCCGGGGCTGCCCGTGGCTGGAAGAGGAGCTGGTGCAGGTACCAGTGGCCCTCCGCGGCGGACGGATTGCGGAGCGTTAGCCACTGTTCCACCACGCCTCCTGGGTGCGCGGCCTCGACGCGGCGCTGCAACCCCAGGCGGCCTAGGCGGTTGGACGTGCCCGCGGGTGGGATGTGTGCCTGCGGGTAGAGCACCCGTAGCGGCTCCAGCGCCAGGTCCAGCACTTCGTCGTTGAGCTGCTTCGTGAGGGCCGACGCCCTGTGTAGGGCGTGGAGGACCCCGGGCGTGGGGGCCGTGAGCTGTTCGAGCACCGGTCCCGGTGGGTACCGCGTACCCGGGTTCGTCAGCCACTCCCTGGTGTGGCTCAGTACGGCTTTCCACACGTCCCTTGTAAAGGCGTGCCGGGGGGCCAATGAGGGGACCATCCGTAGGAGGCGGTGGCACGCCGGCGGCGACCGCATGGGCTGTGGGGCGGCCGCCGTGATCCACCTGCACGCCGTGCCGGGCACGATCGCCCCCCATTCCACGGTCCCCATGCCCTCGGCATGAATCAGCGCCTGGCCTTGGACCATGGGGAAGTAGGGGCTCGAGCGCCCCTTCCCTTCCCTCCACCGTACCCAGGCGGCCCCCGCCTGCAGGCTGCGGAGCAGGGCCACGCCGGGGAGGGGCGGCTGCGGGAAAGCCCCCTTGGCGGCCTGGGTGGCGTGGGCCAAGGTGCCCATTGGTAAGTACCACAACGGGAGGGTCCAGGGGCCCGGCAGCGGTTGCGCCACCCCTGCGTCCCATCGCCACTCGGAGTCTGGCGGGGCGGCCGGGACCGTGCCCGTCTGCAGGAAGTGGCGTGCATACTTGTCGGGGTGCCGTTGGAGGGTTGCCGCGAGGCTGAGCCCCTCCGCCGCTGGTGCCACCGGGAGGCCGCCCCGGGGCCTGCGCCAGGGGTATTCCTGGTCGGCCGGCCAGGTGTGGAGGTCCCGGGCGATGTCCTCCGCGGTCCCTGTGGGGGCGTCCTCTGGTGCCAGGTGCCACATGACGGCGAGCACCGCCCATGTGGAAAAGGGCCACGCCCGCGGGGGGGTGTACACCTGGATGGTCCACTGTGGGCACGCCCGCCGCACGCGGGACACGTGGAGCACCCCTCGGACCATGTCCGCCGCCAGGACCAGCACCATTCCCGAGGGATCCACAATGATCCCCTCTGCGGGTCCACCGTGGCGGCCCCGGGTGTGCAGGGCCACCGCCGCTTGTCCCGCGTGGGTGACGCGGTCGACGGCCTCCTGGATGTTCATGCTGCCGCGCGCGGTCTCATCCAGGATCCAGCCCTGCGTCACCCCGTAGCGTAGGGCGGCGCGTGCGGCCGCGGGCTTCACCTCGGGCAACGCTCCGTCGTCGGCATCGGGCTGGGGGTGCTGTCTGGGGCACCAGCCTTCGCCGGTGCAATGGCCCCGTTTCCACGCGGGGCAGATCGCGGATACGCTGCCCGCCGGCGGCGCAGGTTCCGCGGGCGCGCCCCCCACGGGGGGCTCCGGCAATGCCTCCAGGTCGGAGTCTGTGCCCGCGTCCTCTTGTGGGGGGTCTCCTTCGCCGTCTCTGAGTCCCAGCGCCCTGATGACCTCGTGTGCTTCGTCCAGCGTCGGAGATCGGGGGCGTGTCTTGCGTGGTGCCGCGGGTTCCGCCATTGCTATGTCGCTGTGTCTAAGAGCAGGGGGCGGGGTGCGGATGTCCCGTGGCTGGTGCGTTGGTGCGTTGGTGCGTTGCTCGGTGTGGGGGCGGTGGATGGGCATCCCCGGGGGGGCGCCTTCCAGTGTTGCGAGGGGCGTCCGGTGTTAGGCGCTGTCCCTCCCCCGGCCGCTCGTCCTCCGGAGCGTGCAGCCAGGGTTCCGCGACCCGCGTGTCCCGGGCGCGGTCGGTGCGGGCAGTGGACCCTGCACCGGCCCCACAGCGTGTGCCCTTGCGGGCCGGCGTTGCTCGCTGTGGGGGTGGCGGAGGGGCGCCCCCGGGGGGGGTGCCTGCCACCGTTGTGAGGGGCGCCTGGTGTCAGGCGCTGTCCCTCCCCCGGCCGCGCTCGCCCTCCGTAGCGTGCAGCCAGGGTTCCGCGACCCGTGTGTCCCGGGCGCGGTCGATGCGGGCGTGTGGACCCAGCACCGGTCCCACAGCGTGCGCCCTTGCGGGCCGGCGTTGTTCGCTGTGGGGGTGGCGGAAGGGCGTCCCCGGGGGGGGTGCCTTCCACCGTCGTGAGGGGCGCCTGGTGTCAGGCGCTGTCCCTCCCCCGGCCGCTCGCCCTCCGGAGCGTGCAGCCAGGGTTCCGCGACCCGCGTGTCCCGGGTGCGGTCGATGCGGGCGTGTGGACCCAGCACCGGCCCCACAGCGTGCGCCCTTGCGGGCCGGTGTTGCTCGCTGTGGGGGTGGCGGAAGGGCGTCCCCGGGGGGGGTGCCTTCCACCGTTGTGAGGGGCGCCTGGTGTCAGGCGCTGTCCCTCCCCCGGCCGCTCGTCCTCTGGAGCGTGCAGCCAGGGTTCCGTGACCCGCGTGTCCCGGGTGCGGTCGATGCGGGCGTGTGGACCCAGCACCGGCCTCACAGCGTGCGCCCTTGCGGGCCGGCGTTGCTCGCTGTGGGGGTGGCGGAGGGGCGCCCCCGGGGGGGGTGCCTGCCACCGTTGTGAGGGGCGCCTGGCGTCAGGCGCTGTCCCTCCCCCGTCCGCTCGTCCTTTGGAGCGCGCAGCCGGGGTTCTGCGACCCGTGTGTCCCGGGTGCGGTCGATGCGGGCGTGTGGACCCAGCACCGGCCCCACAGCGTGCGCCCTTGCGGGCCGGTGTTGCTCGCTGTGGGGGTGGCGGAAGGGCGTCCCCGGGGGGGGTTGCCTTCCACCGTTGTGAGGGGCGCCTGGTGTCAGGCGCTGTCCCTCCCCCGGCCGCTCGTCCTCCGGAGCGTGCAGCCAGGGTTCCGTGACCCGCGTGTCCCGGGTGCGGTCGATGCGGGCGTGTGGACCCAGCACCGGCCCCACAGCGTGCGCCCTTGCGGGCCGGCGTTGCTCGCTGTGGGGGTGGCGGAAGGGCGTCCCCGGGGGGGGGTGCCTTCCACCGTTGTGAGGGGCGCCTGGTGTCAGGCGCTGTCCCTTCCCCGGCCGCTCGTCCTCCGGAGCGTGCAGCCAGGGTTCCGCGACCCGTGTGTCCCGGGTGCGGTCGGTGCGGGCGTGTGGACCCAGCACCGGCCCCACAGCGTGCGCCCTTGCGGGCCGGCGTTGCTCGCTGTGGGGGTGGTGGAAGGGCGTCCCCGGGGGGGGGTGCCTTCCACCGTTGTGAGGGGCGCCTGGTGTCAGGCGCTGTCCCTCCCCCGGCCGCCCGTCCTCCGGAGCGTGCAGCCAGGGTTCCGCGACCCGTGTGTCCCGGGTGCGGTCGATGCGGGCGTGTGGACCCAGCATCGGCCCCACAGCGTGCGCCCTTGTGGGCTGGCGTTGCTCGCTGTGGGGGTGGCGGAAGGGCGTCCCCGGGGGGGGTGCCTTCCACCGTTGTGAGGGGCGCCTGGTGTCAGGCGCTGTCCCTCCCCCGGCCGCTCGTCCTCTGGAGCGTGCAGCCAGGGCTCCGCGACCCGCGTGTCCCGGGCGCGGTTGATGTGGGCGTGCGGACCCAGCACCAGCCCCACAGCGTGCGCCCTTGCGGGCCGGCGTTGCTCGCTGTGGGGGTGGCGGAAGGGCGTCCCCGGGGGGGCTGCCTTCCGCCGTTGTGAGGGGCGCCTGGTGTCAGGCGCTGTCCCTCCCCCGGCCGCTCGTCCTCCGGAGCGTGCCATGTTATTAGCAGCAGGCCGCGCCACAGCATCAGCACTCCGGGCCACGGGTTCACCTGTGTGCATAGGCTGCATGTGTAGCACTGGTTTCCCAACAGGGGAAGCGGGCTCAGAGGTTGACTCTAGATCTACCTCCTCCAGCAACAGCTGGGCCAGGAAGGCACTGTGTTGTAGGTCAACGCAGCTGGGATCAACAGAAGGAATAGTGCTGGCGATCTCAGACAGTTGGTCGTCAGCATCCTCTTTTACAGCTGCAGGTTCCAGATAGTCATCGGGAGACTCACACCCTGTAAGTGTGGCAGATAGGTGCTCAGGAGAGCGTTTTTTGAGATCATAAAGGGTCAGGCCACGATTTTCGGCCATGAACTCTTTCAGTAGCACCTGGTCTAGGTCACACAGGGGTACAGGATTGAGAGATCCATCGACGATGGATAAGAAACTGGCCCACTCAGGGGCCTGCATAGCTGTGTCTGAGTCCTCAGGCACATAGATGGGGCCGTCGGGGAGTTGCATTCTTCCCATGGTCATTCGATCTAGCATACGGCGCCAGTAAGCATGTTCACCAGAGCAGCCCCAGTCAGGGGTGCACATGACAACCCTTCTTCCCTCATAAGCAATTTTGGTTAGAACCTTCGCGAGCAGGGAGAAGGGAGGGTTAGCATACGCTAGGCCCATTGCTTTCCAGAAGAAACGGAAAGCATTGTTCAGTTGTTTCGAGCAGTACAACTGCATGATGTGCTGTTGTTCGCTCGCAAACAATTCCACCTGGATCTCATCCAGGTTTACCTGAAGGGCCGCCAGTCCATTTTGAAGTACGTGATGGGCCAATTGGTAGTTTCAGTACATTCTTGGACTCGTAGCGCAGCCCAGACTCTTTTCGTCCTGACAGCTCCAAAGGTACGGAGAATAGCCCACTGCCAAAGTCGCAGTGCAAAGAATAGGGGCGCTGGACGGACAGCATTTTTACCTGGGGGTTTCTTCGTAGGAAGTCCGTACCAATGACAATGTCAAAGGCGTCGGTGTCCAGCACTCTGCAGTGTTGGGTCACGGTTTCGTCGCCCAGGCATATAGTCACATCGACCCCCTTCAAGGAATGGATGGTACGCCCATCCCCTACTCTTATGGCCACGGTCTCAGTTTCCTTGTAAGTCTTTAGCAGGCGCCGGGCCACTATGGAAAGTGTTGCACCGGTGTCAAGCACCGCTCGAAAAACCTGATCCCCGATTTTCACGAGGATCCAGAAAACCAAGTCCTCCTCTTCGGAGCCGCCCGCCTACTCCTCATCAGGGAACTTGACATCCACCCCTGCAGCAATGAGGGACCTGGCCATCCAGGCCAAGCGCCTCTTCTTGGAATTATTCCCCTCAGGGGTAGCGTTATCCCCTTGGGGGCCCTTCTTGGGGGCACCTGCGGCAGGAGCGGGTGTAGCAGCAGGAGTGGGTGTAGCGACGGGCGCTGATGAGCACCTCTGGGGGTTAGGGGGTCCATTTTTGCCACCCCCCTTGCCACCTCCTTTACCACCCCTATCCCCATTCGGGGGATTTCTGGTGGGTGTTTGGGTCTTCTGGCATTCGGCCTCCTGACGCTTGAGTTTATCACTCTCGCGTTTCTTTATGTGGCATTCGTCCTCGTAGTGACGACGTTTGCCACAATAACCACAGGTGATGGTACACCTGAAATGGTCCTGATGGGTCACAGGTTTCCCATCCTTGGTATGCTGCTGTCGTTTCATCTGCAGCATACAGCCACTGCGGAGATCGCAGTCAGAGGCATGACAAGGTCCCCCCTTGTCAGTGACAGGTTTGCAGTAGAACAGGGGGGGTGTACCTGCATCAGGT